>OY821520.1:222748718-223391864 GCA_963682025.1 Cordilura impudica
TAATTAAAATGGCTTGCAAATTAGATCTTTATACGCAAACAGAATTTTGGTTCAGTTTTAAAAGATTTTTTTATGACAGTGGTTATTAGCATGTATACTTATGTCAGATTTATCGCAATTTAATTTTTTTCACAAATATATACAATTGGACATCTTTTTTGACATTTTGTGAAATTTTGTTTCCACAACAATAAAAAGCTGATTAAAATTTATATGTTTAGAAATACCAAAAATAAAGAAAACAATAGGAAAATGGATATATGGAAAATTCTAAAAAGGAACAGATTTATAATTATATTATGCATCAAAAATGAAAAAAAGGACAAACAGAAATAGAAATTTTGCGAAAAAAAATCAACCTCTGTTAAATGTATTGTTTGAACAGCAAAAACAAATTAATTTTTCACAATTATTATTTAGCAGATTGGAATGGGCACATGTCAGTATAAAAAGTTATAACTTTTCAATTACTAAATATTTTTTTATTATAGATTCGTCATTTTTTTTATTTATAAAAAATGTCAATTGTTTTAAAATGTAAATTTTTCAGCCACTGCGTTCTAATTTTCTACTACAATATTAAAAATACTCAGTAGTATCATTTGGTATTTCCCATGTTTGACAAGATTTTGCACAAATCTAGTAACGAGCTAGATTTTGTTTTGTATGGGAAATCTCGTAAATATGATCTAGATTTCGCTCGAAATCTTGTATATACTAGATTTTGCTTAGATGTAAATGCACTATAAGTGAAAGGAGAACAAAATGTTGAGCTGATTGGTAGAAAACATTGACTTTTTATATATATTATAACGTTATGAAAGCATTTATCGGTTATTAATTACTAATTATTACAAACGGAATGACAAACTTATACACACCCTCTGCATACTTGAGTGGAGGGATATAAAAATACAAATAATTTGAATACATGCTTTAAAAAAATTCTATGAATTGTTTATTTCCGCTCTCAATATTTTTTTCGTGATCTTTGTACTTATGTGTAATAATATTGACCACTTTTAACCAACAATTTTGTATGATGTCCAACTTTAATATGGTTTCATTATGATCATTTCATTATGATCATTTTTGGACTACTCATTAATGGATGTAATAAACGCATACAAACCCAATTTGAGTAAGATCTCTATGACAATTTGGATCTTATGGCAATTTATGTCGATTTCATAGGGGTCATTTGTATGGGGGCTAGGTCTGAACATGGACCGATTCTCACCAATTTCAATACCGTTCATCCTATGGCCGATAGCAGCTTATATCAATTTAACTTTTATAATAAATAAATTAGTTTTTTTACTTCAATTAAAAACTTTTATAGATCTTCTATTATAAATTTTTCAATTTTTATTCTTTCGCAACAATTGCGTATTAGTAAATCATTTTTTAACTTAATGCGTTACGTTGTTTAGAACAAATAAATTTTAAATCTGAAAAAAATGTTCACAATTTTTATTTGTCGATCTTGGTTTCCAATTTGATCAACAATTCTCTTAATTTTTCAACAAAAATTAGTTTTTTTTAATCAAACAGCTTTCCTTTTTCATTTAAATTATTGCCCTTACATGTTTTATAACAAATTACCAAATACATTTATACTCATAAAATTTTTTTCGCATATTGCTATTAATTTTTTTCGGTGCATTAAAAAAAAATTAACATAGGTTTAGGTTTATCTCCATCCGTTTGTTTGATATATACAATGCCGCATAGTGTAAAGGTGCTATTACACGATGTGTTTTTTACATATGTACTGTCAAATTTTCCCACAACACAAGTTGTACACATCGTGTGATACATATGAAACATTGTTTATGTACAATAAATGAGGAAAGTCACATGTACATTTTTCAATTAGAACAGGTTCTATTTTCGCATGACAAACATATGAAAATACAACACTGCTAGTGGCGAAAGAAAAACAGAGTAAATTATAAAGATTAATATTGAAAGAAAAATAAATTGTTTAATATTAATTAACAATTAAAAAATATATAATTTTTTTCTAACAATAAATTTTTGTAAATTCACAAATTAAATCAGCTGTTGTTTACATTTAGAGGTTATGTCATACGGAAACACATATGCACGTGTGTAAAAGACAATTTTGACAGACATGCGGAATTTCATATGGATAAAAGAAGTGACAGTACGTATGTAAAAAACACATCGTGTAATAGCACCTTAAGAGCTGTTTATACCATATACCACTATTTGGTTTGGGTATAATGACTTTGTGCTGCTGTTTGTAACAACCAAAAATATTTGACCTACACCCATCTTTAATTATACCGATCGAATCAGAATCACTATCTGATTCGATTTAACGATGTCCGTCCGTCCGTCCGCAAATATGAATATATTTTGATGCAATTTGGTATTTAATCTTTTATCGGCCATGGGATCAACGCTATTGAAATTGGTGAGAATCGGTCCATGCTCAGACCTAGCCCCCATACAAATAACCCCTATGAAATCAACATATATTGCCATAAGCTCCAAATTATCATACAATTCTTTGTCAAATTGGGTTTGTATGTATGTATTACATCCATTAATCAGTAGTCCAAAAATGATCCCTATTGGACAACTCTTAGTGATAGGCCCCATATGGAGCTGCTTCCCGATTTTCACCTAAATCTATCAAAAAAAAAAAATATTGCACGGATTCTTCTCAAATTTTGTTTGTATATATTTTTGCAAAATACAAGAGACTTTTCCAAACATTGTCAGGATCGGTCAATTTTTGGGCCTAGTCCCCATATAGATATAGCATCCGATATGAACTTTTTCATATCTGCAGCCGAAAAAATTAATAAAAATCCCACTCAAATTTGGTTTATGCTTATTTTCTATATCCAGTTAGTTGGGCCTGAGAGATAGGGTCTCTAAACGCATGGTATAGGGTATCGTATAGTCGGTCTAGACCGACTATAATTTTGAGGATTTGAGTATTTTGTGATTGTGTGGTGTTAAATTTTTATTAACGTAAAAAGGAGTATCGCTTTGAAAGCCAGCGTGGTGTAAGCGTGAAGTTGTTTTATTATTACGACGAAAAACAGAAATAGTTTTAAGCAAAAAATTTTTATCATATGGAGAATTTAGTTTTATGACTATAGGTGGATTATCTGCGTTTTAAAAGTGTTTTACGCGAAATATAGATTTATAAATTGGTGTATTAATTTTTAGGGTTTCACATATACTTTCAAAGATTAATGGTAAATTTTCATCATCATAAAAAGGAATTCCAGTAATTCGAATGTCCGATGCCATGACAGGGTTTTCTTGCTGCAATATTTTATTATTTAAATTATTTACATGAGCTTTTAGTTCATCAATTTCAGCAGTTGCTGTTTCTAAAACTGTGGCTCTATTATTAAGTTCACGAAGTTCATCTTTGAATTCATTTATAATTTCTTTTTTAAATCATTGAATTTATTCTCAATTTCGGCTATTAAACTGCTTTTATTTTCTTGTATAATTATTTTTATTAATTCTGATTGCTCATTAATATAATCACTTTGTTTCGAAAATTTATTGGCTAACCAATGCCACAAACGAATGTTGTTTGGAGTTCCGTTACGGTTTGGACATATAAGTTCAGATAATTTGGGATGATTATCAATTGAAGGGCTTAAATTAGCTTCACGAGCGGTTCCTTTCGATCTTCGAGCAGACATATTTATTATATTTAATTAAAAAGTTGTATGTTGTTATATTTGATTATTATTTTTGTACGTAATGTGGTATAAAGTGTTAGTACTACTTGCCACTAGATGGAGATAAGTTATCAAAGAAATATTTTAACTGCTTTTACAACCACTACAACTGTGACTTTATAAAACTAGATGTTTGTTATACTTTAAGTGTTTTTGTAGTTTGTTTCTGTCTAATTTTTGTTGTTATTATTTTCTTGTTAATAATTTGCTCACTGCTTTTTGTTGTTTTTTTATATTTGATTTTTTATATTTTTTCTTGTTCTGTTTTATGTATTGTTCGAACACTTATGTATATGTTAGTTGTTTGGTTTTTATGAAAAATTATTGTCCTGTTATGATGTTTATTTAAAACTTATATTTAGCATTTGTGTTACAGAGTTTTTGTTTTTAAAAACACAAAAACCTTTCAGAAACCCGATCGTTAAAATTCAAGGCAGTTTTAGTCATATATCCATTTATTTAAACTATGATATCAGAGCGAACAAAAAAAAACACGTCCGACTTCTCGTCAATTTTCTTTGATTATTATAGACGATTTATCAAAAATTTTTCTGAATATTCTAGACATCTCACAAAATTGTCTAAAAAGGTAATCTCATTCGAGTGGACAAAAGAATGCAATAATGCTTTCAATCATCTGAAAACATCTTTAATGAGCCCAACACTACTGCAATACCCCAACTTCAAAAAGCAATTCTGTATTACCACAGACGCAAGCAAACACGCTTGCGGTGCAGTACTCACCCAGGAATATAGCGGAAAACATCTTCCAGTGGCATACGCCTCTAAAACATTTTACGAAGGGAGAAGCCAATAAGTCTACCATTGAACAAGAGTTGACGGCAATACATTGGGCTATTACGCATTTTAGACCATACATATATGGAAAACATTTTCTGGTCAGAACTGACCATAGACCACTATCTGACCAGAATGAGACTTGACTGTTGAATATCTTAGGGGTAAAGACACCTACAATGCCAACGCATTGTCGCGTATAACAATAGATGATTTAAAACAAATAAATGAAAACACGAAGTACTTAAAGTCACAACAAGATCAATGACAAACAGAAGAACAAGTACGACAGTAAGTAATATTTTGAATAAGCAGCATAAAATGAATAAATATAAAAAGCCCAGTATATTATGTACCAATAACCCTACAAGAACAGTGACGGTCATTTGACCGGTGATATGTCATCGTGTAGAACAAAGTTTCTAACATTTTATTAAGGCAAATATGCCAAAACTGACCGAAACTTTTGTGTACATGTGATTTTGCATCTTACTCTAACCTATGAAAGTTGTAAAACATATAATATATATCTGAACTGCTCACTCTACCGCTGTTTAGCAACGATGATAGATATATCCATCATCGCTGACCGGTCATACTTGATGGATATATACATCATCATTGACCGGTCACGCTTGATTATAATGAAACACGACTTATTATTTTTTATTTATTTATTTATTGTTTTAAAAATCAAAAATTCAAAAATAGAAATAAACATTAAACATTAAAATATTAAAAACACAACAATATCACCAATTCCGAAACGTGTCGATAACTTTGAGACAATGTTGAATGTTTAAACAACTTTGCTGACTTTTCATTCGAAACATCCCTCAAAGCGGTTCGTAACTTAGCACTGAATAAATTGACTAAACTCAATAGAAATTTCCGGTAATGGGCCTTAGTGCAATCAGTAGGTTCTTAAAGAAAACAATATATTATAACATATATATATCAACAATTTATATTAAAGCTAACCTTTTGAGTGTTGTGAATTAACAATTTCGGCCATTTGGAAAATTGTTTGTACAGAAAGGTGTGTGAGATATTGTGATAATACCTCCATAAATCAATTTGTTCAATATTTTGAGATCTTTATTCTTTTGAAAACTAATTTCATTATGGACGAATTTACGGATACTGCACATTCCTTAATATTCTTCATATTATCAACATTATATTCCAGATACTATATTCCAGAATGGCATAAATTAAAACATTCGAGCCAAATATTAAAAAAACCATATAAGGATTAATGTAAAATTCTGCAAGGAAGATTTACTTTGTTTCTATCTAGAATTTTTAATAAAATGTCAGTACATTACCTTAATAAGTTCATTTGGTGATTGCGCATGTATTACCAATATATTTATAGTGACTTCCATGCGCACTTAACTGGAATCATTACGAATGGATTTAATAAACTGTGTCAGCGTTGTTTCACACAATTATATTTCTTGTGTATTATCTTCCAACATGATAAAAAGTCCATCAATAATATCAAATAGATAACCATATTATTTTCTGGTACAGCATTCACAATCGAAATCAAGGATATAACATATTGTCGCACAATATAATTCTTTACACAAATGCGTTTCCTAAAAGTGCGTTTAGACTATGCTTATATTTGTCCAAACACAACAAATAATGGTTTGGACGAATAGTATGGTTTGTGACAAATGTTTGGGCATGGGTTTAGATTGCACTAATATTTGTTTGAATTTTATTTGCGCAAATAACAGACAATTTTGTGTCAGCCATGTTTGGTACAAATATTTGTATACCCCCTTTACACTATACTAATAATTTTATTTGCCCGGTGTGTATGACAAACATCTGTCAAACAGTATCAAATTGTGTTTGTGAAGCAATGTGAAAAGTTAAAATGTTTAGTGACAGTGATATTGGAGATTTATTATTAATAACTGCTGGAGCTATAGCAGTTTCAGAAACCCAGCAAAAAGAAAAAAAGAAGATCCAGAAGAATGTGGGTTCGAGCTTGGGTGCAGCGCCGTAAAATGGAAGGATGTTGCCAAAAACTTCTAAAGGAATTGCGTTCTGAAGAACCTTCGCTGCATAAAAACTTTGTGTGCATGGGTTCAAATGACTTCGATTGTGCAAAATTTATACAAAAATAATTGACAAATTAATTAATCTTCTTTTTTTCTATTTGGCAGGCACACATATTTAGTATTGTGCTCATAGGCATTGCCGATGCGCCATATAAATTTATTTACATAGACGTAGGAACAAATGGTCGAGTTTCTGATGGGGGCGTTTTCGGAGAACTGCATTTTATGATGCGCTACAAAACAATTCTCTCCATCTTCCTCAACCTATGCCATTCCCCGAAAGGTCAAAATGCATGCCGTTTGTCCTAGTGGCTGATGATGCATTTTCTGCAAGCATAAATCTTTTGAAACCCTTCAATAAGAAAAGGCTTGATGGTATTCAACGCATCTTTAATTATAACCTATCGAGAGCACGACGCGTTGTAGAGAATGCATTTGGCATATTGTCAGCACGATTTCTTGATTACTTGACGTCTTCACTGGTTGATCGTGATAATGCCGATGGTAACATTACTCCAGGAGAATGGCGGAATGATGCAATTGACTCATCTTTACATCATCTCACAAGACAACGTTCTTACAACAGCGAAACAATAGACGAAATTAAGAATGAATTCAGCCAGTACTTCATAAATGAAGGAGAAATACCTTTTCAATATCAACAAATATAACTGAATTGCTGTCTATTTTTTAAAATAATATTTGTCAATTTGAAGTATATTTTTATTATTATTAAAAAAAAAATTAAGGCACATTCTTTGGCAATCTTAAGATTAATGTTTGGTAAAAAAAACTAAAAATCAGGCACATTCATTGGCAATCTTAAAATTAATGTTTGATAAAAAAAAAAATAAAGCAAATTCGTTGGCAATATTAATATTAAGAAAATTATCACATTCATCGTTGCACTTTCAATTAAAAAGCTGGTTCAAATTCTCTTGGAACTCTGTCGAATTCGACCATTTTGTGCAAATTTATTCCGTTCTAATATTTAGCATACCACCAATCTCAGTCCATGCATTATCTTGCATGGGTTTATTATGGTAGTCAGCACTTGATGCATTCTAAATGCAAGGATTTCACTCCACTTTGCCGATCAATTTAAATATATCTTCTTCGCTCCAGTCATGTGTCATCTTCTTTCTTTTGGTTTTTTTTTTTGGCAAATGGTGGGGGCGATTCAATAACTGCTGCATCGTTGTCGTCCATTTTCTTTCAGAAAAATATGCTTTATAATTAAGAATTACAGAAACGCGTTTTTTACTTACCAATCTGTCAAACGAATTGACCAGTATTGCCATTTGAATTTTTTTAATTTTTTATATGTTAAGCACTGTCAAAAATAACTGTTGGCAACCCACGTTTCTACAATTATTTGTCGCTGTTTGTTCCGCCAAAAATATTGCGAGAACAAACAAAATATCGAGCCAAATATTTGTTGCGACGTGCTGACAAAGTGTTTACACTATGCTGACAAAGTGTTTACACTATGCAAAGCTTTTTTTTTCTATCGCCACGAGTAACAATCTTGTCGCGTTGCGGTGGCTTAAGTGCACTGCGGTTCCTTATATGGGGCAGGTAAAGGAATGGGTTTTACTGTCTCAGTACCTCTTCCTGAACCTGGGCCATATCTAGAACCTTGAAGGTGCACGACCAAAGGTTACTCACCCCTAATCCGGAGTGTTACGCGACCCGTGCTCATCGGACGGTTTGCAGTCAGGGGTTACCGACTGTATTTTAACGGAGCCTCGCTGATACCTGGGCACCTCAGCGAGTAGGTAGAGGCAGTGGGCCGCCCTTACTGCGTTACTGGGGGCTATGACGCGGCTGACATTCTTTCCCCTACACTCGTGGGACCAAAAATGGAAGCAAAATGCAACAAAAAAATAAACAAAACAAAATTCGAGGCTCTGCCTCACAGTCTGCCGCTAGCTCAGCTAGCAGCTGCTCAAAGGCTAAGACCCAGGAGTCTGTCCAAGTAAAAACCGCTGCGACCTCTGGTCAAAGCTCAAGTGGGTTGGGGTCCATTGTCGGTCCGAATTCAATCCTTAGCATCGGCAGCAAACCCATGGTGGCTACGATCAAATCCGGTCACCTTGGAACAGCTGTAAGGAGGGGTCTATGTCTGCCAAGACAGGGGGTAACAAAGTCCGTCCGTCTAAGGTAAGGTACAACCAGAGAAGGTTGTGCCTAAAAATCATCGAAAGGTTGGGAAAATTAAATCCAGCGACGCTGTCTGAAAAACAGAGAGAATCGCTCACATGGGCTAAGAAGGTCACTGAAGAACAGGACCTCTTAGCTAAGACAAGTGTTTCTGGCAGTAATAGCAATCAGGACACTTCGAAGATGGCTAAAAGGTTGCGCTCGCCAGATGAGAAACCATTACCTAAACGTACTAAGGTGGCCGGCAATGCTGTGCCGAAGTCGTTTAGCCAGGTTGTCAAAGACAACCTTGTAATGGCAATCATTAACAGGGGAGATGGAGATGGCACTATCCCCAAGGACAAGTGGAGTTATGTGGAGGCTAAATTAGCCGAAGTGTTCTTCACCGTCCTTGAGGACATGCCAGGTCCACCTCCAACCTGTCGCGACGCAGGCTGGTATCAAGGCCGCGCAAAGTTGATAGCTTTTGCTGATCAACGATCAATAGACCTATATAAGGCTGCCGTCAGCAAACTTGGAGAGCTATGGCCGGGAGCAACACTGGATGTCGTGCAAAAGCATGACATCCCGTCCCGACCTAGAGCGCATGCTTGGATTCCGGCAACTCCCGGGGACGCTGAATCCGTGTTAAGGATGCTGAAGGTCTGCAATCCCAACCTTCCAACACACAATTGGAAGATTGGTAGATTTGGTGATGCGGAGGGGAAACGGAGACAGGTAGTACTACTACTCAATGTCGAATCCCTCCCGCATTTAACCGGGACAAACGGCATAGTTTCCTACGGCTTTGGGCAGATCCAAGTAAAAGTCTACAAGGGCGACCAAGGACCAATCACGGAGATTGCCAAACCAGTAGAAAAATCTGCTGGGGAGGGGACCACAGGTGAGGTCCAGGCTGAGGAGAGCTCCCAAACAGCCATGGAGGAAGGATACTTAACATCCGACTCCGAACTGCTGGGGGACGCTTCTGGCCTATTTGGTGGCGAAGATGACCTCCTTGATAGCACGGAGGACGAGGCCGAAATCACGGTGATGGAGATGGATGTGCAGGCAGCTTCAGATGATGCGGCTCCTACAGATAAATCTCCATCACTGTAAAGCCGCCACGGCTGCACTTCTACTTCGCCTGACGACAGGTGAAGTAGACATAGTCTTCATCCAAGAGCCCTGGGTTTGTGGAGGCAGTGTTTGCGGACTGAAGACGCCTGATTACAAGCTGTTCGTCGCTAAAGATAAAGGTACACCAAGGACCTGCATTTTGGCGAGGAACAGCCTTAATATTTTCTTGTTATCTAATTTCAGTGACAGGGATGTAATAGCGGCCAGCCTGGAGCTAGATGGGATATCAATCTGGCTCTCCTCCGCCTATTTTTGTGATCCTGGGCCTATCCCGCCAGTCAATGTAGCAAAGCTAATCCGGGAAGCCGAAAGGACTACACATCAACTAGTGCTGTGCTGTGACGTCAATGCACATCATCCGATCTGGGGAAGTACCAATGTGAACGAAAGAGGTGAGTTACTTTTGGAGTTTTTATTTAGTACTAACCTATATATATGTAACAAGGGAAATGAACCGACTTTTGTAACTAGCAATCGTAGGGCGGTTCTTGACGTTACCTTTGTATCGGACACATTATTTGATAAAATTGATAGTTGGAGGGTGTTGGACGACCACTCCTTTTCTGACCATCGATACATTGAATTTTTGCTTAGAGAAAACGACCCGGTGGAAAGTGGCCCCAGAAATCTGAAGAGGACAAATTGGGTTAAGTATAGGAAAACCTTTGCCGGGTTATTGGCGACAATACCCTTATCTGAACCGCGTAATTCCGAGGACATAGATGGTCTAGTGGATCACATTACGACGGTTTTTAACAAATCTTTGGATGTTTCTTGCCCCGCGGCAAGGCCAAAGAGCAAGAAGAAACCACCATGGTGGTCTAGCGAGCTGCAACAGGGCAGAGACTCCTGCAGGAAACTCTTTAACAAGGCAAAGTCTTCAAGAGCGGACGAGGATTGGTTGGCCTACAAGCTGCAGCTTAAGACCTACAAGAAGAAGATTAGAACGGCAAAATGTGATTCTTGGAAAAAATTCTGTGATAATATAGAAGACGTTTCCGAAGCATCCAGGTTGCGAAAGGTTCTGGCTTCTACCCCTCACACATTAGGTTATCTGAAAGATCCATTGGGGGTGTGGACTACCTCTAGTGGGGAATCACTTAGCCTGCTACTGGATAGATTCTTACTTACGAAGAGTTATTGATCCTAAACTGCTGTCGACGCGACAACACGCTTACAGCAAGGGAAGGTCAACCGAAACAGCTCTTCACGAGCTTGTGAGTACCATCGAGAAATCGCTCTCGGTAGGAGAATACACCATGACAGCCTTTTTGGATATAGAAGGGGCTTTTAACAATGTCACACCGGACTCGATATTAGCGGCACTATCTGGTCTAGGAGTGAATTCCGTGATCATCTCACTGATTGGAAATCTGCTTGCCAACAGGCGGATAACAGCTAAATTGGGAACGACTCTAATATCCCGATTCGTGAACAAGGGAACGCCACAAGGAGGCGTTCTGTCACCACTTCAATGGAACTTAGCGCTGAACTCAATGCTACTTTCATTGGAGAGACATGGCTGCAAGGTGGTCGCCTATGCTGATGACGTGGCCATAGCCGTAAATGGGAAGTTTCTATCCACACTTAGAGACATTCTACAGAGGGCTCTCACTATGCTATCTAGCTGGGCAAGTATTTGCGGTCTGGGGGTAAATCTGACCAAAACGGAACTTGTTCTTTTCACGAGGAAGTATAAGATACCTACCTTCGACCCTATTTCTCTTTACGGTGCTGATATCGCCTTCTCTGATGGAGCCATGTATCTTGGAGTATTCCTGGACAGGAAGCTGAACTTCAGACGGAACTTGGAGGAAAGGGCGAAGAAGGCGGCTATAGCTTTATACTCCTGCAAAAAGGCTATTGGTAAGCGGTGGGGCTTCAGCCCGAAAATTGCTTACTGGATCTACACAGCGGTGGTTCGCCCAATACTGCTTTACGGGGTCATCTTCTGGTGGCCTGCACTAGAGAAGGCCTCTAATACCAACCTTCTTGCAAGGGTACAGAGAATGGCTTCCATGTGTATTACTGGTGCCCTTCGTACCACACCTACGGATGCCTTGAACATCCTCTTACACCTAATACCGTTGGACATATTAGGAAAGCAGTCGGCGGCCTCATCGGCCATTCGACTAAGAAGCATAATACAATGGCGTGGTCATAACTGTGGCCATGGAGTGATCCTGAATAACAGGAACTTACCATTGAACGTGGACTACACCACTCCGAGGAGTGTATTCGAACGACACTACCAAACTCTGATACCGACCCGGGAATCCTGGTCAGGGGGGTTCCAGGTAGCAGGCGTTCGATAAATTTCTATACTGATGGATCGAAACTGCGTGGTCAAGTTGGTTTCGGAGTCTATTCAAAGGAGCTTGGACTAAATCTGGCTCGCAGGTTGCCAGACCACTGCAGTGTTTATCAGGCAGAGGTACTGGCAATAAAGGAAGTTGCTGACTGGTTGGGTCGGAATATTCTACCTACAACCGCAGTCAACATCTACTCTGATAGTCAGGCCGCAGTAAAATCCTTGGAATCAATGTTCCTGAAAACAAGAACCACCCTTAACTGCCGCACGTCTTTAAATGAGATGGCCAAGCAGTTCGACATCAGACTCATTTGGGTCCCAGGGCACAGGAATATACCGGGAAACTGTAAAGCTGACGAGTTGGCAAGACAGGGCACTACCTTACGGGTTCCAGCGGACTTGGAATGTGTTGGTATACCCCTGGAATCTTGTAGGCTGGAACTTCGGCTTCACACCGCCGGCATAACCGACAACAGATGGGCTAATGGATCAACGTGCAGGATCACGAGACAGATCTGGCCGGCTCTAAATCATAAGCGCACTAGCGCGCTACTATCACTCCCCCGTAGGGAGATTTCAACAGTAGTTGCTGTTATCACTGGGCACTGCCTCATAGGGAGACACGCTGAACGCCTCAGGGTCTCGTCAAATGACTTCTGTCGTAGCTGCATGGATGTAGAGGAGGTGGAGAGCATAGAGCACTTCCTTTGCTATTGCCCGGCGCTCTCCAGAACGAGACTTCGAACATTGGGATCGCCGTTTCTTCACGATCTCCCTGATCTCTCAAATGTGGACATTTCACATATCAGGGGCTTCATCAGGAGCTCAAACTGGTTCTACGGTGGGGACTGAGGGGAACACCTATTCGTCCCGTGGTATCACAATGGACCCCAGAGTCTAAGTGTGCTTTGCCTTTGGTTTAGCAGCCACTTTCAACCTAACCTAACCTATGCAAAGCTTTCTTCACAAACAAAGATTTTTTTTAGCCAACAAACAGTCGAAAAATATTTGGTGGCTAACAAAATCGAGTGTTTACACAAGGACAAACAAAATTTTTATGATTTTGCACAAATATTAGCATAGTCTAAACGCACCTTAAGAGATATAAAAGTTCTAGATTGAAAGTTTGTGAAGATTCTACAGCAATAGTTAACGATCCAACAGGAATAGGCCACAAGCGAGCAAAAAATAAATTGTGGAAGGGTATAATGGAGGGACGTGTCACCACAATTGAGAATGGCACTAACGAATTCACTGACATATTTTGAAGAATCCTAAAGAAACAACAAAAATTAACTTGAACTTTTAATTTAATTAATTACTTACCTTTCCTCAACCTTAACAAAAACAACTCTACAACAGCAACATGACAGTCATATGTTTTTAAATAGAAAAAAACTGCAAGTGTGTTGGTACAAAAATTGTTTATGTGTAAGTTTCAGTCATTCATTTCTTGTAGGGAAATAACATTGACGTCAGAAAATAGTATACGTTAAAGATTAACCCCGCAAGATGTTATACATATCAAACGAGGAAAATCTATAATAACATATATACAAATCAATGATTTGTTTATTAATGGGAAACTTGACATAGGACAATTTTTCCCAAGGCTCGAAGAAGTGGGCTGTAAACTCAACATTGACAAACTACAAGTGGCACCTAGCGAGAAAATTTTCGAATTTCTCTCGATTAATGAATTTAAAGATATGGACAATAATAAATTAAATAAAATAAAGGTAGCGCTACTAAATAAAGTGACCCAAATTGATAATAAAAATGCTAAAGCTATTCTAGAAATTATGAAAAGATACCATGATCGTCCCATAGAAGGAGGACGCTGTGGAATATACAGAACAATTGAAAAAAATAATAACTGGAGAAATATGACAAAAGAGATAACAAACCATATAAAAATTTGTCATAAATGCCAAATGGCTAAAATAACAAACCTCTTGAAATGCCCAATGACACTGACAAAGACACCGACAATGCCATTCGATACTGTATATGTGGATACGATTGGCCCGTTTTCAAAGTCGACTAATGGAAACCAATATGCAGTAACGATAATATGCGACTTGATGAAATACCTTTTCACCGTACCTGTTGTTGACAAAAGTGCGAGATCGGTCGCAAAGGCAATATTTGAATATTTTATTCTTACCTACGGTCCAATGAAGATGTTAATTTCGGACATGGGTACTGAGTATAGAAATTCAATATTAACAGAGTTATGCAATCTCCTCAAAATTGAAAAAAAAAATTCAACAGCATACCATCACCAGACGCTTGGAACAATCGAAAGAAGCCATAGAACATTCAATGAATACATAAGGTCATATATATCGGTTGACAAAAGCGATTGGGATGAATGGCTTAAGTACTTCACGTACTGTTTCAATACGACGCCATCGACAGCACACAGCACATAATTACTGTCCATATGAATTAGTTTTTGCGAAGCTTCCGAACAGGTTTCAACAGTTTGATGAGGTGGATAGGATAACTCCATTATATAATTTAGAAGATTACGCCAGAGAGGCAAAATTTAGGTTAGAAGTAGCACATGAGTGCCCAACTATTATTAGATAAAAATAAATTAAGATAAAAGCTTAACTATGATAAGAATACTATAGATTATAAATTTAACATAGGAGATCTAGTTTTACATAATAATGAAGCAGGACATAAATTGCATACAAAATACAAAGGTCCATTTAAAATTAAAGAAATAATGTTATAAAATAATTTTAAAATAACAGATATAAAAACAAATAGAGAACAATTAGTTCATAAGAATAGACTTAAGAAATACAACCAATGTAAGAATAAGGTTACAATAATATTATAATAATATTATAAATTTTTGACAAAGTAATAAATAATAACAATTGTAAAAGAATAATGTATTACACATAATTGTAAAAGAATGATCTTCCGTACAAGTAAGGTGTAGCATAAAACATAAGTCATCGTTACCGACAAGAATATTTTTGGGTTATAAAATGTAAAGAGTGATCATGTGACACTAAACAATAAAAGCGACCAACGATCAGCACTGCTTGTATGAGCTTTAGATTTAGCGTACACAAGTAGTGCTGTGTGCAATCAAGTTAGTGCTGTATTTACTGTAACAGTCAACCCTTTTGGTGTTACCCAATAATCGTTGAGATATATATATAAATTTAACCAAAGATGTTCTGTCCATTGCTGCACTTTCCTACTTTATTTTGAACTATATTTTAAGTATAAATAGCGCTCGATTTTGAACAATCGACACTTTGTCATAAACATTCAAAGAGCTAAATTGATCAGCTCTGACAAAAAACACAAAAAATAAATAAAATAAATAATAAATAACACCTTACTTAAATCAGTTCTTTATTATACCCTATACCACTATGTGGTTTGGGTATAATGACTTTGTGCTGTTGTTTGTAACTACCAAAAATATTTGACCTAGACCCATCTTTAATTATTACCGATCGAATCAGAATCACTATCTGATTCGATTTAACGATGTCCGTCCGTCCGTCCGTCCGTCTGTCCGTCCGTCTGTGTGTCCATGTAAAGTTTGTAATCAAACTGCAGGTCGCAAATATGAATATATTTTGATGAAATTTGGTATATAAGCTTTTATCGGCCATAGGATGAACGCTATTGAAACTGGTGAGAATCGGTCCATGTTCAGACCTAGCCCCCATACAAATGACCCCTATGAAATCGACTTAAATTGCCATAAGATCCAAATTATCATATAAATCTTAGTCAAATTGGGTTTGTATGTGTTTATTACATCCATTAATCAGTAGTCCAAAAATGATCCCTTTGTGACAACTCTTAGTCATAGGCCCCATATAGAGCTGCTTCCCGATCTTTACTTAAATTTATCAAAAAACAAAAATATTGCACTGATTCTTCTCAAATTTTGTTTGTATATATTTTTGCAAAATAAAAGAGACCTTACCAAACATGGTCAGGATCAGTCCATTTTTGGGCCTAGTCCCCATATAGATATAGCATTCGATATGAACTTTTTCATATCTGCAGACAAAAAAATTTATAAAAATCCCACTCAAGTTTGGTTTATGCTTATTTTCTATGTCCAGTTAGTTGGGCCTATGGGGTAGGGTCTCTAAACGCATGGTATAGGGTATCCTATAGTCGGTCTAGACCGACTATAATTTTCTTACTTGTTTTTATTATCCTTTTTGGATTATATAGTTTTCAAACGATATATAACCACATATGCATTACACAGGCTGGTAACTCTATGTAAAATCATGGACAAAGTCAGTACCAAATTACATACTCATATCGTCAAGATAAAATAACCTTTGCGTAATTACTCAAAAATTTGCCTATATTTTGCCGTTGGGTTACTCAGCCTATGTTTGTTTACAAACAAAAAGCAAATAATATCAAAAATAAGAAAATATTTGTTATAATTAAAACACCGTACTGGGTGGCTGTCTACAAAAGAATGAATATCATTTATTATTGTTAGTCCCGGTTTACACATGAAATTTTTCTTTCTGAAATTGTTTGAAATTCTCTTTTAAACTTTCATGCGTGTCTACACACTGAAATTTTTGTATTGAAATTCAAGATTTGTTTACATTTACTTTATCATTTTATCTATTTATTTTATAATTTTATTTCATTAAAATTAACTTTATTTCAAATTATTGTCTTTGTTAACACAAACGAACATAAAAACAAGTACGAGTGTTAAATTCGCTGTGCCGAATCTTTGCTACCCTCTACCTCGGTTTGAGTCTTGATAATAAATGTAAATGAAAAAGTAAACAATTTGTTAAACTTAATACCAAATTATTTCAGCAAATTCTTTGGGTTGGTTTTCGTCTTTTCTATTATTTCGGATTTATTTCGGTGTTTGCTTTTTGGTCACCGTGGTTGCTGATCGGCATGCATTTAGGTTATATACCTATATGCATGCGTTTCCGGTTATAAGACATAACTTCTCGTTTAATTTAGTTTTTGCTAATTAAATAGCTCGCCCTAACCTCCATTGCAAAGGTAATGGTTGTGTAGGGTGGCTATATGCATTAAATCAAGCTAATTGGAGATGGCTGTATAGTTTCTTTTAACTGGCGAAATATTTTTTCATTGCGGTCATGTAGGTCGGATGGAGTAACAAAATAACCAATAATAATAAATATTCAAATTAGGGATGCCAAACGCAAAAAACCAAATGTCCCAAACATTTTAAATAAAATAATTTGTTGTCTTTATTTTCTGAGAAACTTAAAATTTTCATCCAAAAAAAAAAATTGTGAAAATTTTTATGTAAATAACATTCTCATCAAATTGCGTTTATTTATGTAACAGTTTTTATGATCGCAATTCTTAAATATCATTTGACGTTTTCTAAAATTCATTGAATTTAAATTAATGTTTTCTGTAGTTCAACGATCGGAAAATCGCAAAATATATCGACAGCTATTATTGTTTGCACTAAGGATTAAGTGATTTACTAAGTACATACATCTTAACGACAGTCGACAAATCTATTTTTCTATTTATTTAAATTGTAAACGAGTGGCATCTCTGTCAAAATAAGCGAAAAACACAAAGAAGAATAGAAAAAAACAAATTACTTCGAGTTTGACAGGATGATTTTATGTTGTGTTTAATATCTTTATTTTTGATGTGTAAACATCTATACGTGCAGGGGGGTAAATTTCTATTTCACAATACAATCACAAAAACAGCGTATCACATCGGTGTGAGCTGAAGTGTAAATCGGTGTGACTTTATCTGATTGCATTTGTGAAAAATTATGATATGTTCTTTTCTAAACATTTTCCAATTGTCTTTCAAAAAACATCAATTGTATTTCAGAAAACATCAACTGTATTTCAGAAACCATCAATATAATTTCAGAAAACATCATTTGAATTTCAGAAAACATAAATAGAACTTCAGAAAACATCAATATAATTTCAGAAAACATCATTCGAGTTTCAGAAAACATCAATTGAATTTCAGAAAACATCAATAGAATTTCAGAAAACATCACTTGAATTTCAGAAAAAATAAATAGAATTTCAGAAAACATCAATATAATTTCAGAAAACATCATTCGAGTTTCAGAAAACATCAATATAATTTCAGAAAACATCAATTGTATATCAGAAAACATCAATAGAATTTCAGAAAACATAAACTGTATTTCAGAAAACATCAATAAAATTTCAGAAAACATCAATTGAATTTCAGAAAACATCAATATAATTTCAGAAAACATCAATTGTATTTCAGAAAACATCATTTGAATTTCAGAAAACATAAATAGAATTTCAGAAAACATCAATAGAATTTCAGAAAACATCAATTGTATTTCAGAAAACATCAATTGTATATCAGGAAACATCAATTGAATTTCAGAAAACATAAATAGAATTTCAGAAAACATCAATATAATTTCAGAAAACATCATTCGAGTTTCAGAAAACATCATTTGAATTTCAGAAAACCTAAATAGAATTTCAGAAAACATCAATATAATTTCAGAAAACATCACTCGGGTTTCAGAAAACATAAATTGAATTTCAGAAAACATCAATAGAATTTCAGAAAACATCAATTGTATTTCAGAAAACATCAATTGTATTTCAGAAAACATCAACATAATTTCAGAAAACATCATTCAAGTTTCAGAAAACATCAATTGAATTTCAAAAAGCATTATTTGAATTGCTGAGAACATTAATTGTATTTCAGAAAACATCAATAGAATTTCAAATAGCATCATTTGAATTGCTGAAAACATTAATTGTATTTCAGAAAACATCAATTGAATTTCAGAAAACATCAATTGCATTTCAGAAAACATCAATTGAATTTCATAAAACAGCATAATCGACTTATTTTTTTTGCACTGGAAAATATGATGTTAATGTTTTCTTTAATTATTAGATGTTTACACATCTCCCTTGTGATCGGACTCGCATGATTTTTTTTACTAATATTTCTGTATATTTATTTGAAAATGAAATAATGAATTGAATATGCTATTTAATTTTTTTATTTATATAAAAAAGTTTTTTTTAATAAAAGCAAAATATTTTCACTATTTTATGATTTTTATTTATGTATGACGACATTTCAACCTAAAAATTTAAGTTTTCATCGATTGAATAAACAACACAAAAATGGTTGTCGTTTAGAAACAACAACAGCTGACTTTAACAATATCGAATATCGTTTAAATATTTTACTGATAATTTTGCTATTTTCTTTTTTTTAACGATTCGACTATCGTTTAAAGAAGTTACTGAATTGCGGTACTGAAAAGCTATTAATTTCTCCTGAATGTCAATATTTTTTTTAAATGTAAAAATTTTTTAAATGTAACTTTAACGAATAAAATTTATATATTAAAGATGCAATTGATGTCTTCTAAATATAAAATTATAATTTCCGACGTTTTGATATGATTTTCTGAAGTTCAATTAATATTTTATAATTTATAATTGGAAATTTTAATTCCAGTTTTTAGAATTGATATTTTCTTAAATTTGAATGGAAAATTTAAAAAGTGCAATTTTGTATTTATGTGAATAATAATGGTTTAGTAATTATAAACAATTTTTAAAAATTAGATGTAATCGCAATCAGATATTTTGTAGGTAAAGCAGAATAATAATTCTATATAACTATGTAGAACTGTTTTGAAAGCAAAAAACTCATTGATGAACTCGGTAACTCTATTTTGTAAAGACAACAAAAAGTTAATATGCCAAACTTATGTTCATATTTGTAAAAGAATAATGAAAATACGTATGAAATAAAAGACCAGCCCGTGTATACTCTTAACATTGTTCTGTATGATATCTAGTTGAAAATATTAACATTCATGTTAAAATAGAAATAACTATTGCAAAGCTAATTAGAACAAACAAAAATTGTGGCGCCATCTACTGTGGCATAGTCACGCTGAGCAAAATGAAGTGACACTCTGTTAATGCAAAATAAATGTATTTTCCCCACAACAAAATATTGCAGAATTTTATGTAAATAAAATAATACCTATACCGACTTATTTCTAACATGCAGTTGTTATGGATATACATGTACAATATATGTATATTATTTGTATTAGTTAATATGTTTATATAAATTTATAAATAAATTTATACATAAATTTTTTTTTTGCTATATTTACATTATTTTTTTATTAACAACTAGGTATTTTAGCTTTACTTGCTTAAGATGTTGGTGAATTTTTACTCCCTTTATATTAACTCGTAGTGTCTGCTTGTCGAAAAAATTTTGGATCGATTTTAAAAAATTTCCCGTGAGCCATTCGGTCTGAAATTTTGCAGGCAGGCTCGTGGTCATAAGAGAAATGATCTAACAAATTTTTAGAGTGATACCAAAACAATGGAAACTTTTCTACCAGAGTCAATAAAAAAATGTGCAAAGGGTTAGTTTTTATTATATTATTACCACAACGACCACAAAAACAACAAGTCCAGCTACGACAACAACACAACATTTAGAATAACAACAAGAACAATATAGAATCATCATATTTTTAATTTTTTTTTTACTTTTTCAGAGATTTTCCTGGACCTTTTCCACCGATTTTAATTATTTTTTAAATAAAAATCTTCCCATGAATTTGGTGAATCATTCTCACTAAAAATGATCACTGTAGCTGCACTATTTAGGGCGTGATCGTGACAAGAACAACATAGAAAATTATTTTTTTTCAAGACTAATTACTACAAACGGAATGACAAACTTATATATACCCTCTGCACACTGGAGTGGAGGGTATAAAAAACACCAAATACCTATGTTTACATTTAAAAAATTTTTACATTTAAAAAAATATTGACATTCAGGAGAAATTAATAGCTTTTCAGTACCGCGATTCAGTAACTTCTTTTAACGATAGTCGAATCGTTAAAAAAAGAAAATTGCAAAATTATAAGTAAAATTTTTAAACGATATTCGCTATTGTTAAAGTCAGCTGTTGTTGTTATCTAAACGACAACCATTTTTGTGTTGTTTATTCAATCGATAAAAACTAAAATTTTTGGTTGAAATGTCGTCATACATAAATAAAAATCATAAAATAGTGAAAATATTTTGCTTTAATTAAAAAACTTTTTTATATAAATAAAAAAATTAAATAGCATATTCAATTCATTATTTCATTTTCAAATAAATAAACAGAAATATTAGTAAAAAAATAGAGATATTAAACATAAACATAAAATCATCCTGTCAAACACGAAGTAATTTGTTTTTTTATTCTTCTTTGTGCTTTTCGCTTATTTTGACAGAGATGCCACTCGTTTACAATTTAAATAAATAGAAAAATAGATTTGTCGACTGTCGTTAAGATGTATGTACTTAGTGAATCACTTAATCCTTAAGGTGCTATTACATGATGTGTTTTTTACATGTGTACTGTAAAATTTTCCCACAACACAAGTTGTACAATTAGAACAGGTTCTATTTTTGCATGACAAACATATGAAAATACAACACTGCTTGTGGCAAAAGAAAAACAGAGTAAATTATAAAGATTAATATTGAAAGAAAAATAAATTGTTTAATATTAATTAACAATTAATAAATATATAATTTTTTTTAACAATAAATTTTTGTAAATTCACAAATTAAATCAGCTGTTGTTTACATTTAGAGGTTATGTCATACGGAAATACATATGCACGTCTGATAGCAAATATTATGAATCGTATGTAAAAGACAATTTTGACAGACATGAGGAATTTCATATGGATAAAAAAGTGACAGTACATATGTAAAAAACACATCGCGTAATAGCACCTTTAGTGTAAACAACAATAGCTGTCGATATATTTTGCCATTGTCGGATCGTTGAAATTTACAGAATCGGACTACGGAAAACATTAATTTAAATTCAATGAATTTTATAAAACCTCAAATGATATTTAAGTATTGCGAACATAAAAACTGTTACATAAATAAACGCAATTTGATGAGAATGTTATTATACCCTCCACTCCAGTGTGCAGAGGGTATATATAAGTTTGTCATTCCGTTTGTAATAATTAGAAAAAAAAATTTGGACCCCATAAAATATATATATTTGTGATCCTTATAACAACCGGAGTTGATATAGCGATGTCCGTCTGTCCGTCTGTCCGTCTGTCCGTCTGTCCGTCTGTCCGTCTGTCCGTCTGTCCGTCTGTGGAAATCACGATGACGGCATCAATCGGACAGCTAGGGTGCTCGTTGGCATAAAAAATGATTCATTAACATCCTGAAAAGTTTGCTATTTAAAATCGTCCAAATCGGTCGATTAGGGCCCGAGATTTGAATGAAGAACTAAAAAAAGTCTTGAAAAAATATAATTTTCTATGTTGTTCTTGTCACGATCACGCCCTCAATAGGATAGCTAGGGTGATAATTTTTAGTGAGAATGATTCACCAAATTCATGGGAAGATTTCTACTTCAAAAATCATTAAAATTGGTGGAACAGGTCCAGGTAAATCTATGAAAAATTAAAAAAAAAAATGAAAAACATGATGTTTCCATATTGTTCCTGTTGTTATTCTAAATGTTGCATTGTTGTCATAGCTGGACTTGTTGTTTTTGTGGTCGTTGTGGTAATAATATAATAAAAACAAACCCTTTGTACATTTTTTTGTGAACTCTGGTAGAAAATTTTAAAAGTTTCCATTGTTTTGGCATCACTAAAAAAATTTGTTAGATCATTTCTGTCATTGCCACGAGCCTGCATGCAAAATTTCAGATCGATTGGCTCACGGGAAAGGGGCTAAAAATCGATCCAAAATTTTGTCGACAAGCAGACACTACCAGTTAATATAAAGGCAGTAAATAAAGGGAGTAAAAGTTCACCAATAATTTAAAAAACAAATTTTTATGTGTTAATTTATTTAAAGAAAAAAATAATTAAATGAAATAGTAATAATAAAAAAAAAAAATAATATACAATACAAAAAAAAAAGAATATATAAATAAAATAAAATAAAGATAAATGCATTCATAGCATTATAATACATATAAAAGGTCAATGTTTTCTAACCGTAACCGTAACGAGTCAGTTGTTTTTTTTTACATGAAAATCATTTAAAACAGTTACCGAACGTAACCGGAACGTCCCAATACTTTTCATGTGAAAAAAAGGCTGACACGTTACGTAACAGTTACATGTCGCTAACTTGTTCTTTACACAGGCTACTGCTTTTGCAGCCAACTTCAAGTCTATTTATATAGTTTCGTAAGCATAACTGATAAAATTGTTTCTATTATTTTTTGCTGTAAGTAATAAATTATAAATATACTGAATTTGCAAACTAAAATGGATACATATATTGGAGGTGCTTTAATACAAAAGAGTTAACGAAACAAAATCAAAAAAAAAACAACTCTACAACATCAACAATGGCAGTCATATGTTCTTCAATAAGAAAAAAAAAACTGCAAGTGTGTTTTGTTGGCTACAAAACAAAAATAGTGTTGACAATATAACAAAATATGTAAAAGAAGTTAGTGCTATGAAATATTTTATTTTGTTTAAAAAAAAAAATCGCAAAATGAAAGGCTATAATTCCATTAATAATCAAAAGGCGTTAAACTAATTTATTTATTTTTACGTTGTACTAATGCATTTTAAATAAGTAAAAGTAATTGTATATTTAAATAAAAATGCATTTGTATTATATGTTGCTGTCGTATTCAGAAAAATCAAGTAGCTGACTATACGACAACAAATGCTGCTGCCAGCAGTCGTCTATGTGTTTCATTCATGATGTTGCATTTTTTTGCGAGCAATACTTACATATATTCTAAATAAAGAAATAATAGTTCTTTTCATACTGCGAAATCTATACAAATATATGTACAAATACTATATGTCAAATTTCAAATTTGCAATAATTGATACATTTTTGAAAGAAAATTGTATAATATGAAATGTCTTTAATTTATTTCATAGAAAACAATTTTTTGAGGTGCGTGGATTTTCTATATTTACTGTTTTACTATTTTCGTAATGAGGTTAAATGAGTTAAAAAGAATTTAAAATATTTGAAAATATTAGGTGAGGATCCTCAAGATGTAATATACGATCGGTCTAAAACTTTTCACTTAGAGCCACAGTTAAATTCGAAACAACAAAAACCCATATATTTTGTGCATAAAGTTTAACATTAAATGTGCTTTTCTAAAATGTCCATATATTTTTTCTCATTCATTTCTGACCATCTTCAATGTAAATTTACCAAAGTTTTTTTTATTGCAATATGTATATAAAACTTAAAAATTTAATATTTTTTATTGTGTATTAACTTATTATTCTGCGATTTTCATTACATCACAAAATGTTACAAATTGGCACTACTGTTTCAAAAACAGAAAACTTCTAAATCAGTTGAAAACAGTTGATCTGTAAAACTGTGTGTGAAATTGTGTCAAATAAAATTACAAATATTAATAAATATAATAATACATATATATATATATTTTATTAATTTTGTTAAGAATTAGCACAAAATTGATTTTCCATTTTGCATTTCATTTTTAAAGAATTCTGCCATATTTTGTTAAAGGGAAAATCCATTTTTGTTATATTAAAAAAAACAGACTTGCATTTAATTTTTCCGTGACTGCCTCAATAATTGCGTAGATGCCACCACAATATTTTTTTAATTAAATATTAACCAATATCTAACTAGAATTATGATTTATTCTGACTAAAAAGTTCCAATTAAAAGTTATTCATCCCAATTATGAATATTCTCAAGGAATTTCTTTCTCACGGAAAATACATTTCTCGAGAAAAAAATTCCTCCAATTATAAATTCCGCGTGAACAAAAAATGATTAACTGGCATCATCGAATTTCGAAGCCACTTGCTTTGCTTATTGACAATTTATTTTCTATTTTTTGTGTGTGTGCAAACGACCGTACAATAAATGTCCCAATAAACATTTTTGTTTGCTATCAGCTTGAGGTGCATTTGAGATCAAATACATTTTTCAAATCTCCAACGTTAATTCTCAAATGCCCTCAATAGTTCGAATATAGTCTTCTCAACTTAAAAGGCACATTTTTTATATGGCGATTTTCATAGTTATCAAATTGAGAAATTTGTGATTCTCAACTTGATAGCAAAGAAATATTTCCAATCGGTATCAAATGGAAGGTACGGAATTGCCATATTAAAAAATATTATACTAATTTTAGAAATGAAAACAATGTACTGTTTTTAATGTTTCAATTTAATTTCATTATATATTTAACATTACTATGTACATATTTAACATTAAATGTACATATTATGTACATTTTTTAAAATCTAGAATTAAAAAT
The DNA here is from genome assembly GCA_963682025.1 of Cordilura impudica. Taxonomy (NCBI): domain Eukaryota; kingdom Metazoa; phylum Arthropoda; class Insecta; order Diptera; family Scathophagidae; genus Cordilura; species Cordilura impudica. Next base: position 222,774,294 of record OY821520.1, read on the forward strand.
AAATGAATTAATTAGTTGTACATTTTTTGAAAAATTCGACAAAAAGCAGAAATAATTAAAAATATATCAATGATTTATTTGTACTTTTTTGGCATTTTTTAATTTAATTTATTATTTATGACATATTTAAATAATATCTCAGACTTAACACAAATCGTATTCAAGTTGAAAAAATGTTTGGTCTCAAGTGGAGAAAAGTGTTGGATATCCAATTGAGAGTAAAAATGTTTCTCAAAGATTGGAAAAAATGTTAAGTCTCAACTTGATGTCAAGTTGAAAGCAAACAAGGAGAAAAATTGTTCAACCCAAGTTGAGAATTACATTTGACATCAATTTAAGAACTTAATATTTCAATGCATACTGGGGAATGACCGAAACTAACACATAAACAGTTTTTTCCTATTTGAAAAACATATGACTGTCATTGTTGCTGTTGTAGAGTTGTTATACCCTCCACTCCAGTGTGCAGAGGGTATATATAAGTTTGTCATTCCGTTTGTAATAATTAGAAAAAAAATCTTGGACCCCATAAAATTTATATATTTGTGATCCTTATAACAACCGGAGTTGATATAGCGATGTCCGTCTGTCCGTCTGTGGAAATCACGATGACGGCATCAATCCGGCAGCTAGGGTACTCGTTGACATAAGAATGATTCACTAACATCCTGAGAAGTTTGCTATTTAAAATCGTCCAAATCGGTCGATTAGGGCCCGAGATTTGAATGAAGAACTAAAAAAGTCTTGAAAAAAAAATAATTTTCTATGTTGTTCTTGTCACGATCACGCCCTCAATAGTGCAGCTACAGTGATCATTTTTAGTGAGAATGATTCACCAAATTCATGGAAAGATTTCTACTTCAAAAATCATTACAATCGGTGGAACAGGTCCAGGGAAATCTCTGAAAAAGTAAAAAAAAAATGAAAAACATGATATTTCTATATTGTTCTTGTTGTTATTCTAAATGTTGCATTGTTTTCATAGCTGGACTTGTTGTTTTTGTGGTCGTTATGGTAATAATATAACAAAAACAAACCCTTTGTACATTTTTTTTATCAACTCTGGTAGAAAAATTTTAAAGTTTCCATCGTTTTGGCATCACTAAAAAAATATGTTAGATCATTTCTGTCATTGCCACAAGCCTGCCTGCAAAATTTCAGATCGATTGGGTCACGGGAAAGTGGTTAAAATCGATCCAAAATTTTTTCGACAAGCAGACACTACGAGTTAATATAAAGGGAGTAAAAATTCACCAACATCTAAAGCAAATAATGCTAAAATACCTAGTTGTTAATAAAAAAAAACAATTGGGCAATTCACAATGGGTAATGTATCGTTTTTTCTCCTGTATCGTGTATCACTTTACAATAGTGTAAAACTGTTGTTGATAATTTTCACTGAAAAATCTGATACACGATCCAACTTCATTTGCTATGTTTAGTAAATGTTGTATATTGTATCATAACATATCAGTTCCAAGTGAATGCCAGTTTTTATTAAAAAGAAAAAACAATTACATAGAATATTATCAGCATAAATAATTATAAAATAAAATATGGCAAATAATGCAAATAACGCAAATACATCGATAAGTTTATTTATATAAAAATTAATGTTTATATTTTTAGTATGTATTTTCTCTTTCAGTACCAACCAAAACATTTAACATTTTTTTTTTCATTATAAATTAAAATGCAAGAGGTACGTAACTAAAACTCCAGGGTATATCTCACGACCAAAAAGCAAAACTGACAAGTGTTTTCTCTTATACAAAATAGCAGAAGCGACGAAGCGATCTTTCCTCGTTGGATCGAAAATTACTAAAGAAAGCGTTTTACAATATGAAAATACAACTGAGTGTTCACAACAAATGATTGTATTGTGTATTTCAATACAACATACAATGTACAACACCTGTTGTGAATTGCCCAAATGTAAATTTAGCAAAAAATTTATGTATTAATTTATTTAAAGAGAAAAACACAAAAATAACGTTTGATGTTGTATTTTTTGTGTGTAATATTTAAATATACATACATACACATATTAAATAATACAAATAATGTACATATATTATATATATGTATGTATGTATATTCATAGTAACTGCATGTTAGAAATAAATCGGTTATTTTATTTACATAAAATTCTGCAGTATTTTGTTGTGGGGAAAATACATTTCTTTTGTATTAACAGAGTGTCACTTCATTTTACTCAGCGTGACTATGCCACAGTAGATGCCGGCATAATTTTTGTTTGTTCTAATTAGCTTTGCAATAGTTTTTTCTATTTTAACATGAATGTTAATATTTTCAACTAGATATCATACAGAACAATGTTAAGAGTATACACGGGTTGGTCTTTTATTTCATACGTTTTTTCATTATTCTTTTACAAATATGAACATAAGTTTTGCATATTACCCACCAATCTCACATCACACTGCAAGTTCGAAAAACTCAATACACTCACATTTTTTTTTACTAATACACACACATTTTCCGCAGTGGTCACACTAATGGCACCAAATTTTTCGTGCGAATAGTGGCAGACACTAACGATGATTAATGTTACCCTGTTATAAATTTAATGCAAATTTACTGGATTCTGTAAAATTGTAATTAAAGTTTTAACTTGTTAAATCTATTATAATGATTTATTTTTTGAAATGCGCATACAAAAACGCAAGTTTGTTAATTATAGAGCATAAATATTATTAACTATTATTAAAATAATACTAATAATAATAAATGTAAACATTTTCCCTCAAACATGTGCCTGTATAATAAACTTGGTAACTCTACTTAAAATAAAATAAGAGAGAGAAGTATACAAATTTTTTCAAGTTTACGCTTCGACAACATTTTAAAAATGAGATTGCAGTCAGATGTTTGAGCATAAAATTTAATGGCGATGGATTCGACTAATTCGAACAATTTTTCGTTGATAATACGTACACAACGATTTTACAATTTCAGTGTGATGTGAGATTGGGGGGTTAACTTTTTGTTGTCTTTACAAAATAGAGTTACCGAGTTCGTCAATGAGTTTTTTGCTTACAAAACAGTTCTACATAGTTATATAGAATTATTATTCTGCTTTACCTATAAAATATCTGATTGCGATTACATCTAATTTTTAAAAATTGTTTATAATTAATAAAGCATTATTATTCACATAAATACAAAATTTCACTTTTTAAACTGAAAATAAAATTTCCAATTATAAATTAGAAAATATTAATTGAGTTTCAGAAAATCATATCAAAACGTCGGAAATAATAATTTTAAATTTAGAAATATCTTTACATATAAAAATGTTTACATTTAAAAAAAATATTGCCATTCAGGAGATATTAATAACTTTTCAGTACCGCGATTCAGTAACTTCTTTTAACGATAGTCGAATTGTAAAAAAAAAAGAAAATTGCAAAATTATCAGTAAAATTTTGAAACGATATTCGCTATTGTTAAAGTCAGCTGTTGTTGTTATCTAAACGACAACCATTTTTGTGTTGTTTATCCAATCGATAAAAACTTAAATTTTTAGGTTGAAATGTCGTCATACATAAATAAAAATCATGAAATAGTGAAAATATTTTGCTTTAATTAAAAAACTTTTTTATATAAATAAAAAAATTAAATAGCATATTCAATTCATTATTTCATTTTCAAATAAATAAACAGAAATATTAGTAAAAAAATAAAGATATTAAACATAAACATAAAATCATCCTGTCAAACACGAAGTAATTTGTTTTTTTCTATTCTTTGTGTTTTTCGCTTATTTTGACAGAGATGCCACTCCTTTACAATTTAAATAAATAGAAAAACAGATTTGTCGATATTAATTTAAATTCAATGAATTTAAGAAAACCTCAAATGATATTTAAGAATTGCTAACATAAAAATTGTTACATAAGTAAACGTAATTTTATGAGAATGTTATTTTTTATATATAAATTTTCAAAATTTTTTTTGGATGAAAATTTGAAGTTTTTCAGAAAATAAAGATAACATTAAATTATTTTATTTAAAATGTTTGGGACTTTTCGTTTTTTGCGTTTTTCATCCCTAATTTGATTATTTATTATTATAAATTTATTCTCTATGTTTTCAAAATATGGCAATATTTTAAAAAAAAGTTGAGAGAGCTTTTTTTTTGGTTATTATTTTGTTACTCCATCCAACCTATATGGCCACAATGAAGAAATATTTGGCCAGTTAAAAGAAACTATACAGCCATCTCCAATTAGCACGATTTAATGCATATAGCCACTCTACACAACCATTACCTTTGCAATGGAGGTTAGGGCGAGCTATTTAATTAGCAAAAACTAAATTAAACGAGAAGTTATGTCATATAACCGGAAACGCATGCATATAGGCATATAACCAAAATGCATGCCGATCAGCAACCACGATGACCAAAAAGCAAACACCGAAATAAATCCGAAATAATAGAAAAGAAGAAAACCAACCCAAAGAATTTGCTGAAATAATTTGGTATTAAGTTTAACAAACCGAGGTGGAGGGTATCAAAGATTCGGCACAGCCGAATTTAACACTCTTACTTGTTTTTTATATATAAATTTTCACAATTTTTTTTGGATGAAAATTTGAAGCTTTTCAGAAAATAAAGAGAACAAATTATTTTATTTAAAATGTTTGGGACATTTGGTTTTTTGCGTTTGGCATACCTAATTTGAATATTTATTATTATAAATTTATTCTCTATGTTTTCCAAATATGGCAATATTTTAATAAAAAAATTGAGAGAGTTTTTTTTTTTTTTTGGTTATTATTTTATTACTCCATCCGACCTTTATGGCCGCAATGAAGAAATATTTGGCCAGTTAATAGAAACTATACAGCCATCTCCAGTTAGCACGATTTAGTGCATATAGCCACCCTACACAACCATTACCTTTGCAATGGAGGTTAGAGCGAGCTATTTAATTAGCAGAAACTAAATTAAATGAGAAGTTATGTCATATAACCGGAAACGCATGCGTATAGGTATATAATCTAAATGCATGCCGATCAGCAACCACGATGACCAAAAAGCAAACACCGAAATAAATCCGAAATAATAGAAAAGACGAAAACCAACCCAAAGAATTTGCTGAAATAGTTTGGTATTAAGTTTAACAAATTGTTTACTTTTTCATTTACATTTATTATCAAGACTCAAACCGAGGTGGTGGGTATCAAAGATTCGGCACAGCCGAATTTAACACTCTTACTTGTTTTTATACCCTATACCACTATGTGGTTTGGGTATAATGACTTTGTGCTGCTGTTTGTAACAACCAAAAATATTTGACCTAGACCCATCCTTAATTATACCGATCGAATCAGAATCACTTTCTGAGTTGATTTAACAATGTCCGTCCGTCCGTCCGTCCGTCCGTCTGTGTGTCCATGTAAAGCTTGTAATCAAACTGCAGGTCGCAAATATGAATGTATTTTGATGCAACAAAACAAGCTTTTATCGGCCATGGGATGAACGCTATTGAAATTGGTGAGAATCGGTCCATGTTCAGACCTAGCCCCCATACAAATTAGCCATATGAAATCGACATAAATTGCCATAAGATCCAAGTTGTCATATAGATCTTACTCAAATTGGGTTTGTATACGTTCATTACATCCATTAATGAGTAGTACAAAAATGATCCCTTTGACCCCATATAGAGCTGCTTCCCGATCTTCACTTAAATCTATTAAATCATACAAATTACCCATATGAAATCGACATAAATTGCCATAAGATCCAAATTGTCATATAGATCTTACTCAAATTGGGTTTGTATGCGTTCATTACATCCACTAGTGAGTAGTCCAAAAATGATCCCTTTGACCCCATATAGAGCTGCTTCCCGATCTTCACTTAAATCTATTAAAAAGCAAAAATATTGCACTGATTCTTTTCAAATTTTGTTTGTACATATTTTTGCAAAATACAAGAGACTTTACCAAACATGATCAGGATCGGTCCATTTTTGGACCTAGTCCCTTTATAGATATAGCATCCGATATGAACTTTTTCATATCTGCAGCCAAAAAAATTAATAAAAATCCCACTCAAATTTGGTTTTTGCTTATTTTCAATGTCCTGTTAGTTGGGCCTAAGAGATAGGGTTTATAAACGCATGGTATAGGGTATCGTATAGTCGGTCTAGACCGACTATAATTTTCTTACTTGTTCTGTATGATATCTAGTTGCAATATTAACATTCATGCTAAAATAGAAATAACTATTGCAAAGCTAATTAGAACAAACAAAAATTGTGGCGCCATCTACTGTGGCATAGTCACGCTGAGCAAAATGAAGTGACACTCTGTTAATGCAAAAGAAATGTATTTTCCCCACAACAAAATATTGCTGAATTTTATATAAATAAAATAATATACCGATTTATTTCTAACATGCAGTTGTTATGGATATACATATATATAATATATGTATATTATTTGTATTATTTAATATGTTCATGGATGTATATGTAAATACTACACACAAAAAATACAACATCAAACGTTATTTTTGTGTTTTTCTCTTTAAATAAATTTATACATAAATTTTTTTTTTTGCTTAATTTACATTGTTTTTTTTTTATTAACAACTAGGTATTTTAGCATTATTTGCTTTTAGATGCTGGTGAATTTTTACTCCCTTTACATACATACATATATTAACTCGTAGTGTCTTCTTGTCGAAAAAATTTTGGATCGATTTTAACCCCTTCCCGTGACCCAGTTGATCTGAAATTTTGCAGGCGAGCTAGTGGTAATAACAGAAATGATCTAGTGATGCCAAAACAATGGAAACTTTTAAAATTTTCACCAGAGTTGATAAAAAAATGTACAAAGGGTTAGTTTTTATTATATAACTACCACAACGACCACAAAAACAACAAGTCCAGCTATGACAACAATACAACATTTAGAATAACAACACGAACAATATAAATAGAAACATCATATTTTACATTTTTTTTTTTACTTTTTCAGAGATTTCCCTGGATCTGTTCCACCGATTTTAATGGTTTTTGAAATAGAAATCTTCCTATGAATTTGGTGAAACATTCTCACTAAATATGATCACCCTAGCTGTCCTATTGAGGGCGTGATCGTGACAAGAACCACATAGAAAATTATATTTTTCAAGACTTTTTTTAGTTCTTCATTCAAATCTCGGGCCCTAACCGACCGAATTGGACGATTTTATACAGCCGACTTCTCAGGATGTTAGTGAATCATTTTTTTTGTCAACGAGCACCCTAGCTACCCTATTGATGCCGTCATCGTGATTTCCACAGACGGACAGACGGACAGACGGACATCGCTATATCAACTCCGGTTGTTATAAGATCACAAATATATATATTTTATGGGGTCCAAATTTTTTTTTCTAATTATTACAAACGGAATGACAAACTTATATATGCCCTCTGCACACTGGAGTGGAGGGTATAATAAAAGAAAACGTAAAATAACTTCACTTTGAAAATTACGAAGCAAGAAACAAAAGAGAATTTCAGAGTACATGAAAGTATATACCCCCTGCCATTCTTCTCTCCCGTCTCACCTATAAACTCAAGACTTTCAGCAAGAAAACTTTCATGTGTAAACACTCATTTAGTTTACTTCATACATTACTCTTATTACAAATAAGAGTTGCCATATGACATATCTCCCAAACTAAATAATAAAGCGATTAAATTTAATTCAATTCAATATAAAAGTTCATTTAACTAAAATACAAAAGTTAAGCATTAACCCAAAAAAAATATATTAATTCATATAGTTAATTTATAAAAACATGGACTACATTTCCAATTCATTGTCCTGAAAATGTTTAGGAAGTTTGCGGTTCCGTGTTGGCCTCGATGATTCAGGAGTGACAACAACTGGTTGACTGTTAAAAACTTCCATTTGAGTAGAACATATGGGTTGTAAAACACTTTCAATTGAATTATCTCGGTGTATTGCAGAAGTGCTTGTTGTAGGTTCACTTAAAGTACTTCGATACATTTGTTCTCCGACCTCACGATTCTGATTACATGATGATATCTGGGCACTTTCATCAATTATGGTTTCATCAACTTTATCCCGTAGGCTGCTGTTCCTTTGTATATGTGTCTGACTCACATTCATACGATTTCCTTTCTTTTTATCATTTCAAAATTTTTCACCCAATCTTCTCATCTGATCGACATGCCTACGCCGCACAGTGGATCGTTTCATATAAGCTAGACGAAAAAAATTTTTTTCTTAGCTTAAATTATTGCTTTATTCGCACATAATAACTTTTGTTCTGGGAAAGTTCCACAGATTCATTTTAGTGGGCGTGGCACGTGATGCGAAATTTCTTGTGCTTTTTGACCAAAAAAAAATTCATATAAAATATAAACAATGAAATTTTGAAAGAAGAATTATGCAATAAGACAACTGTGGTTTTCGTTGATTTTTCTGCAAAATTTAATGTTTGTCATGCATGAGCTCTTGTTGTGAAGAGACATGTTCTTGTAAACAGTTGTGCTAAGTGCATAGTGTTGTGTTATTAACATAAACTAATTTGTTTGCATTAAAAACAATAACAACAAAAAGAAAAAACAAAAATTTAAAAAACAAAAAAAAAACAATAGTATACATATAAATACAAAAACTAAAGAATTTATAATAACAACATCAAACGTTCACTTTCTGGTGACAATGTCAATGTGCATCACAAAACAACAACTATTTTGCTCCTTTGCAAATTATTGACGATGATGATGATGACAATAATGAAGTAATATTAAAAAAAACTGTTAAAGTACATATTCCTCCAATCACTATTTTGAAATGTAGAACTGGAGAACTGCATGAACTTTGCAAAATGAGTAAAATATGTGATTACGCCATTAGAAAGATTTCAATTGGTTTGAAATTATTCCTTAAAAATAAACCCGATTATGATGCAATTTGCAAGCTACTTGTTGACTAATACGAGTTTTTCAGTTACACCGCCAAAGATGAAAAACCTTACAAAGCACTTCTATTTGGTCTTGATAAACATGATCCCACTATTATTAAAAAACGTCTTATTGATATGGGGCTTCAATGTTTAGACGTTAAAATCGTTACTAAAAAGAACACTTATAATATGGAGTATGTAATTTATGTAGTATATTTCAAACAAAAAACAATTACCATGAAGGAACTTCGGCAAACTTAATCTGTAATCGACTATTTGAAGGTGAGATGGGAATTTCAACAATCAAAGAAAAACATGATTACCCAATGCTATAATTGCCAAATGTATGGTCACGGCTCTAGCCGTTGTAAGGTCAAAACTTTTTGTTGTAACTGCGCTGGCCAACATAAGACTTCTGATTGCAAGGAATCTACCTCTAAATGTGCAAATTGTAGTGGTGCTCATAAATCAACATACGATCAATGTCCAAGTAAAATAAATTATGTCAATATGAGACAACGCACCCAACCAGCATCACGACAGGTCCGGTTTGGATCTGGAGTTTCGAACGCTGCAAATTACAACAACAGTTTTCCAAATGCACTACGCCAAAGTACTTCAACGTCTGCAGGTATTTGGCAAGCAAACAAAAATATTAACAACAACAGCAACAAACATCCTGGTACTGATTGTGACTCCAGTGATTTATTCTCACTGCAGGAAATTAAAAATTTAACTATGGAGTTATTTAATAATCTTAGAAATTGCAAAAACAAAGGTGAACAATTCGAGGTCATCACTAATCTCGCATGCAAGTTCTTATCGTAATGGACAACAATGGAATACAAATTATAAACTGGAATGCGAGAGGCATTCCCCATAAACATTTAGAATTATTCCAATTTTTAACTACCCATAGTTTTCACGTATGTTTAGTCTCAGAAACTGGTCTTAATTCTAACATTTCTATAAGCAACAATGAATTTAAAGTATACAGAAATGACAGAGAAAATGGTAGGGGTGGCGGTGTAGCAGTAATCGTAAAGAAGAATGTACCCGATAAATTACTGCACTTAGTAGACACTACTCTCATTGATAATGTTGGTGTTAAACTTTTCCTAGTAGGAGGCGCTATTAATATATTTTCATGTTACTACCCGGGAGGCTCAGCAGGTTTAGACGGTGTAAAGAAGCGACTCTTCGCATCTGACATTCACAAACTCAGCGGAAGTGAAAGATATTTACTAGGTGGTGACTTTAATAGCAGACATCAGTCGTGGGGATGTATTAGGTCCAATTGTTGGGGAAATATTTTACACGAAAAACTGGATTCGTACAATATTAATATAATTTACCCTTCTGATAACACGTTCATACCAACAAGTGTGAATAGACAAGGCTCCACTATCGACTTCTTTCTAATAATAAATGATCTCAGCTCGGACCATTTGCCTGTGAAAATCTCCCTAAATGGTACTTATAACACCTCAAATTTCCTCAATTATAATTTCAATAACGCCAATTGGGGAAAGTATGTTAGGTTCATAAATAGACACCTAACCTTGCCTATATTCGAAAATATTTTAAATAGCGATCACATTGATGAACATTTTTTAAATTTTGAAAATATTTTAAATGATGCTATGCTTTTAGTGTACCAAAAAGTCACGTAACTGTAAAAACCAATTCTCTGCCTAATTATATTATAAACATGATACAACAGAGAAATTGTATTCGTCGAAATTGGCAACGCTATAGGGTCCATAACGATTATTCTCAGCTAAGGGAAATTAATATAATAATTCGTGAGGAAATCATCTTCCTCAGAAATAAGTCATGGGATAACTTACTATCTACGTTAGAGAAAGGTTCTCCCCCTTTTTGGAATCTAACTAAGGTTTTAAGAAAAAAGACGAATAATATGCCAGTCTTAAAACATAATTCTTCTCGGTATTCTACCAACCAGGAAAAGTGCGAAATCTTAGCACAAACCTTTGCCTCGAATCATTTGATCTCAGCGAACCTAGGTAACGCAACCACGTCTGCCCTAGTTAATGATACCATGGAGTCATTTCGTTTATTAAGTGCAAATACAACAGATGTGCAGTTATTAAACCCCTCCCATGTCGCTAATATAATCAAAAAGCTTAAAAAAAGAAAATCACCTGGTACCGACGGTATTAACAACGTATGTCTCAAAGCTCTTCCTAATAAAGCGATTAAATATTTAACAATTTTAATTAATGCCCGTCTAAAGTTTTGTTACTTTCCCCAAATATTCAAGGAATCTAAATTAATTCCAATTAAAAAACCTGGTAAGCAACCAGAGTCACCCTCTTCATATCGTCCAATAAGACTATTGTCGTGTGTTAGTAAAGTTTGGGAAAAGGTCATTAAAGGTCAATTAACAGATTTCATAGAGAACAATAATATAATTCCACCACATCAGTACGGGTTTCGAAGGGAACACAACACAGTACACCCGCTAATAAGAATAAAAAATTTTGTCAAAACCAACTTTACCATACAAAAATCAACCGGAATGGTTCTTTTAGACGTGAAAGCAGCCTTTGACTCAGTTTGGCATGAAGGTCTCGTTTTTAAAATGATAAACTTAAACATTCCTACACATTTAATTAAAATAATTCATAGTTTGCTCACCTCCCGTACTTTCAAAGTATATATTGGTTCACACTGTTCTGAGCGACAATCTCTGTTTTCTGGCTATCCCCAAGGTTAATGCTTATCACCTTTCCTATATAATATTTATACCTCCGATTTTCCACAGTTTGACTATTGCACCTTATCAATTTTCGCTGACGATACAGCAGTATTATGCTCGGGAATTTTGGCTGCAGATATTTTAGCAAATTTACAAAGATCACTGATGGATATTTTATCATATTTTAATAAGTGGAAAATATGTGTTAATTGCGAAAAAACAAAAGCGTTGTACTTTACGAGGAAACATAAGGACTGCTACATCCCACAGGCTAACTTAGTTTTTAATAACAATTGTGTACAATGGGAACAAAAAATCAAATATCTAGGTGTAATACTTGATCGCAAAATGAATTTCACATACCATATACCATATTTAATAAATAAAGTTAATATATTAACCCGTATCTTATATTCATTTATAAACAGAAGATCCAGCCTCAGCATTGGCAACAAAATGCTTATCCTTAAGACTATATTCCAGGCTGTCATATTTTATGCAGCCCCTGTGTGGTCATCTAGCGCAAAATGCCATATCAAAAAGCTTCAAGTGGCTCAAAATAAATTATTAAAAACAATATATAACTTGCCTTGGTTATTTTCTACTGCAAGACTTCACGATATTGCAGCCCTGGAATTAGTTACAGATAGGATAAATAGACTTACCCATAACTTCAATATTAGATGTTCAAATTCAGAATTTGCTCATATTAATGACCTGACGTCATCTTAGGAATTCATCTAGTCTGTAGTTATAATTAGTTTTAAGTAAATTCAATAGGTTTTTTGCAAATTTTCTCCTTGAATAAAAGTAATGTAAATATATACAAAATAATTTTATGAAATATTGTTAAATATTAAGGTTGAAACAAGAAAAATTCTTGAACACTTAAGAAAGAAAGTATAAATGTACAAAAATGTAAATATTATCTATAAATAAAATGAATTGAATTAATTTTTGTCGACTTATTAGTTTTTTAGATATTATTATTTTAATAGACCAAAGTCATACTTTATTCCAAAATATGACAAGTCTGAAGAAATAAATAAAAAGATATTGCTCTAGATTAGTTTTTTTTTACAGAAATATATTATAAAACATATTCACAGATTTTTATGATGAATCGCTATCAATGCTGCTGGAAGAATATTCTTCAATATCGACTTCATCATCCTTAGAAAACCGTGCATCTGCCACATTTATTATGCTGTGAGGCTGGACAAGATATTTTAAAATATCTGGAGAGATATGTCGAAAATATTTTAAAGGGTTTTCTCTATAAGAATTTGTAAGAGGATCTGAAGATATGAGTAACATATTCAGCAAGTCTCTATTCGTATCGACTCTGGATGTTTTTCAAGTGTGTGACATACGAAACCATCTGCAATCTTTGTTGCGAGCCTCTTGTGCCTCTTCAGACAATTGCCCAATTGGGACAATGCACGATTTAATAATTTCACTACCATGACAAAGAATTTTATGCACGCTAACAGGCATACAATACCAGCTATATTGCTCCAAATATAATTCCTTCGTTTCTTTCAAGAAGAATTCAAATAAGGGCAAATTTATCTCATAGCCGGGGGAAATGCAACTTAAAATAATATAAAACTTATTTATTAGTTTTTTGTCCAGTCCAGTTATCTCAGCAGATTTCTCATGATTTTTAAAAAATTCTTCTTGCTGTATTGCCATCGTTTGTAATTCCAAATCCGGTTTTACCCTGTCGATTATGAGACCCATTTCAGACTTAAATTGATCTTGTATTCGTTTCTAACACGTTTTGACCAACATTTTATCGTCGTTATCTCTTATTGCCCATTTTTTTTTCTAGCCTATATGCTATGTGTAAAAGGCACTCAAATGCTTTTATCCAAGCGTGTAAGCTTGAGAGACCGTAACAATAAAATTCGGTATTTGGATTCTTATCAATTACAATTTTATTCATTTCAGTAGGCTTAGCGCCACAAATATAGCAAGATTGTGTGAATTTGTGAGCAGTTAAACAATTGGCAATTTTACCATCAATCATCGTCAACACAAATTCATATTCAATTTTGAGATTTTTTGTTGCTACTGTTATTTCGAAATTATTCAATGTATCAATTTGATCGCGAATGCTTTTAAACACCTCTACCGAAAGTTATTCTGTTTCTTTAGCAAACAAAAATTTTATTGGTCGACAAAGCCGAGTGGACGATAGACTTTCATTTTGCCAGATAACTACACTTGGGTTTTCTTTTAATCGCAGTATTAAAGGCACGAAAGAAATGACAAATAAATATTCGCCAGTTCTGCCTTGTTGCTGAAACTTTTGCTTGTATGTGCTATGTCCTGAACTGCCATCAGCACCCCATTTACAAACAAAAGTCAATGTGCTGTAATTAGGGACATTGTCAGAAATTATTGGCTCTTGCACTTTTAACAAACGAGCAGTGGTCAAATTTACAATATCTTTTACAACGATACTTGCATGGCTTTCGCCAACACATATACTGTCTTCAGGTGGAAAACAATATTCCTTCGCTTTTTTTAACCCATATGCACAAGGATAAAGTAAGTGACCCACTTTCATTGCTTGTTTCTGCAGAGTTGTATAACTGTTGCGAGTTAATTTTGTATCAATATATAATGCAAGTGTTTCTTCTCTTGTTAGTGACCGTTGCAGCTGTACCTCTTTTCTAGCTTTTAATAAGTGAGTTGCCTCAACTTCAGATTCCGCAACCGATTTTATTACATCTGCTGTGATACGAAACCCATCTGATCTTTTGGCCATCTGACCAGTGTTGACTTCACCAGCCCACGGTTTTATTTCTCTTAGATGTGTCGGTGGACAATTCAAAAGGCTTAGGTGGCCGTCCTGCCCTTGAAGTACAAGGCAGTTCTTTCCGATTTTCTTCAAAGTTGAGATCTTCACTTGTCTGACTAAAAACAAAAAAACCTTGAGCTAACCACTTCAAAATTTACAACCAAAGATATACGAGTATGTAATATTATTAAAAATATACCGTTCTTTCCTGCAGCCACTTGTTTTCCACTTTTTTTCTATGGTTTTTGAACTTAAATACATTTCGTCTTTTACATTTTTTGTATCTGCATAAACGTGATCAAAGCTCATTTGTTCAGAAACAAAATTGAGTAGTGCATTTTGTCATTCTGATTTGTAAACTGAACCACACTTCAAAATATTCGGCACGGGTAATCAAAGTCGCATTTTTCCGGGACATTTTATGATTTTATTTAATTAAATTTTGCAAAAATACCTAAGAATGTCACAAACCACGCTTAATTTTGTTATTAAAAAAACTTTTAAGATAACTGTAAATACTGGACAATTTGGCACCTCATCTAATTAGTGATGCCACTTGATTGGGAAGTTAGTTATATTTAAAATTGACATCGTTGTATTTTCAAGCGGAGAAATATAGGGTGCAGTAACTTTAAATATTTCTGTAAAAAAATTTCCCCTCCTTTACACTTTTCCTGGATTTTTCATGATATTAAAAAACATGAGAAATTAAGAGGTGTGCTTATAAAGTGAACAAAAAACATCCCGTGCAAAGTCGTGCGAAGTCAACCGGAAACGGTATATAAAAGAAGACAAAATTTTCTTTCAGATGAGCTAGGTTCATTAGGTTCAAAAGGTACTGTCTCCTTTAGATTTTCTACATCAGTCAAAAGAATTTAATTTTCTTTAAATAAAAAAAGATGCCACTTGAAGATCTAAATATACAAATTTTAGAAGTAATATATAATAAAAACCTATTTGTAGAAAAAAGTACATACTTTAAGCTTTTATTAAACATAAATAAGAAATAAATTAGAAACTCAAATAACAGAGAAAAACTTTTTTCTATTGCACTATTTTTTTTTTTGCTGAGCAAAATTAGAAAACAAGATAATTGAAAATTTAAAGTTTAACGGTTAATTGTGTAAAACGTAGAATGAATAGGTGGTTCAAAAATAAAATTTTTCAGTCTCGGGACTTCTAACAAAACTTTCCCATTCCAATCATATCGAAATTACACTTTAAATTTTTTTCGTCTAGCCTATATGAAACGATCCACTGTGCGCCGCATCCAACCATCCTCTAACCGAATATTGTAATGTAAATCTCCGACTCTCTCGACTACTACACCAAATTTCCATTTACTTTTACCCATATAGTCCCGAACTGACACACTCTCTGTACAAAAAATTAAACTGAGCTACTTGTCAGTTTAAAATTTTATAATAATTCAATTGTTTATTCATAATTGTAAACACTTTGCGCGAATGCTCGTAAGACACTCGTTAATGTACAATTATTTTTAGAGCTAAACTCAAATAAACAACTATGAATCATGAATATTTGTAAGACACTGATTTTATTTAATAATTTCAAACCTTATCTACCATGCACAAAAATCTTAAAACTAATATAGACTACCTGCAAACACATTACCACCCCTTAACGGACATAACATGTGATTGCCTAATGTCTTACTTAATTACTTATGTTTAGGGAATTTTCTATAAAAATAATCCGAAGATAAAATAGAACGATTTATGAGTATTATTTATATTTAATTTTTGGTCTTTTCCACAGAAATAACCCAAAGAATATTTTTGAAGACTCTGTAACCACAAAGGATTTTATTGGTAATTCACGCTTCGTATCATTTACGTTGCCCTTTGGAACTAGCAGATCCAACCGTGCCTGTACTTCTCGACCAAACATTATCATCGCTGGTGAATTATTTGTTGCCAACAAAAGTCTATCTAAATTTTGTTAAATTTGTACGGAATGCCATTTCAAAGCCTTTAATTTGTTCATAAACGTCTTAACGAATCGTTCTGCCTGATTATTCGTAGCGGGGTGGTAGGGTGCTCCCAATTTGTGCACAATACCATTTTGTAGTAAAAAAAATTCATACCGAATGTACTAAAAATGTTCTCGCAAATTTTAATTGTTGTTGTCGTCGTAATATTAGAAACTATACGGACGTCAGGTCATTTGATGTAAGCATCCACTAGTACTAAAAAATATTTCCCCATGAATGGGCCTGCACAGTCCACGTGCACTCGTTCAAAAACTTTTGAAGGTGTTACCCAACATATTTAGGTTCAGGGCGAGTGATCTGGCATGTTCGACAACTTGAAACTAATTTTTCAATTTCCGCATCTAAACCTTTCCACCAAGAGTATGCACGTGCCAACGATTTCATTTTCGAAATTCCAAAATGACCCGTATGCAATTGATTTAGGGCCGTCACCCTGATGTCGTCAAGGAACACTTTAACACTTTAATGCCTTGTCGCATAATTTATCATATACCGCTGTTCCCATATAATGCAAGAGAAATTACTTTTTCTTACTATCATCAGCCTTAAAAATCACCAAAGTCGTCTCGAATCTATTTACCCAACGATTCCACTTTGTTATCTTCTCATCAAATGGGTCCATATTAAATGAATTAGTTGTAGCCATTATAGGTTCTGTTTAAGTACAATTTAATATTTTCTTTGTTCTTTTCCGCCTTTGAGTCAATTAGCCATTTTTGGGTTAATTCTGGGTTAAAATCTATGAAACTCCTTTTTTTATACATCGTTGAAAGGAGTGTTTACATAGATTTTAACTAGTAAAACCGTTAACGGTACTTAGATATTGCTCGCCACCTTCTCTCTTTATTTTTTAACTTATAAAATCAATCGTTTTGGTACCTTCGTACAATTCGTACACATAAACACCTTTCGCTGTGCATATTTCAAAAAAAGGTAATACATTCGTATTTACAAATAAAATAGAGATTTTATTTTTTTTCTCTTCTTATAAAACCTTATATTATATTGTGTTTTTATTTTTTATATATTTTTTGCTACATACGCAAACATTTGGTCCTGCGAACCGGATACTGAGGAAAAATTTGGAAAATTTTTAAAAATTATTAATTTCAACATTCCCACAGCCTTCATCTTGTCAACACCAGCAAGAACCTGCAAAAACAACCCTTCGCTGCAACTACAATTTACATCAAATTTAAACTAAAGGTGCGTATAGTTCAGTTTTTTTTTATGTGTGAGCAAATCAAAAAATTTAAAATTTAAAAAGTGTATAATAAAAATTAATTTAAAAATAAAAAAGTTTCATTGTTATTGAAATACTATTTTTTTTTGCATACTTTTCGTTTTACAACCCTACGCGTTACGTTACATTACGTATATATTCGTTTTATTTTAATCGAAAGAAAAAGCAAAAGCCGTCGGGATTTTTAAAAAAAGTGATTAGTGCAAGTAATAATATAAATATTAATCATATCGTGTTTGTTTTAATCGAAGGAAAGAGAAAAAGCCGTCGGGATAGTTTAAAAAAAGTGTTTAGTGCAAATAATAATAATTTAAACAGGTTTACATTTAAACAGATATACATTACAATAAAGATTATAACTAAATCGGTTTTTCTCCTTTGTGTTATACATATACGCTCACGCGAACGTTTTTTTCGTGTTTAAGCTGCTTAAGCTGAATAGTTTTTATTTCTCTGTACGTTCACGCGTTGGTTTTTTTTTGTGTTTATGCTCAAGAGTGTGTTCATTTCTCTTCACACTAATATATACGCACACGCATTGTGTTGGTTTGTTTTTTCTATAACATTGTTAGTCACCCTACTGTCCGTTTTAGTCGCGACATATCCAGTGTGGTTTTTATTAATTTTTTTTTTTTGCAAATTTTGGTTTTGCTTCTAATTAGTTAAAATAATACCACATATTAAGAAAATAAAATTTTTTAATATAGTTTTATATTATTAGTTTATAATATATTATTATTTTTTCGGATTTTTTTTAAACGAATTTTTATATTGTTATTTAAATTAAATTAACTTATTTTAAAATAAATTCGAACCAAAATGCCGGGAACTGCACTTGATATTTTTATTCGCGATTCGGATACGCTCATTAAATTTGAAGCGAAATTCAACGATATTCGTGAGGAAATACATTCGGTATTTAATCTTGAAATTCGTGGAAAAGAATTGGACTTGCTTTGGGAACAAGTAAAATCGACATATCGTACTTGTTTATCATATTTAGAAAATTCGGATGACGCGGAACCAGCGGATTTTGACGCGGCTGAATCGAAATATGAAGCCACTTTTAACGCGTACGTTAATTGTTTATCTAGGATTAATGAACGATTACACCATTTTAAATCCAACGCGACACCGAAAGAGCAGTCTCAGTCTTCTAGCGTAAACCTCCATTCAGCTGACAACTTTTGTCATAATTTAACGCTGCCGCCATGCGATACCGACGTTTTTGAGGGCAATTACATTTCTTGGCCCACTTTCAGGGATCTTTTTACAGCGGTTTATATCAATAACTCTCGACTTAGCAATATTGAGCGGCTATGCCATCTAGTTCGGAAAACTAGTGGCGAAGCTCGGGAAATTGTTTCGAAATGCCCTCTCACTAATCAAGGTTTTGATGTTGCGTGGCGCAACTTGAGGGACGCATATGATAATCCGCGTATGCTGGTTAATAACCAGTTAAAATCGCTATTTAGCCTTCCCTTTCTTGATAAGGAAACCTCGTCGGGATTAAAAACTTTACAACGCGGAATAAACGGTTGCCTTACGGCTATGTCAATTTATAATATTTCGACGCACAGCTGGGATCCTATTATTGTATTTCTTTGCATTCAACGGTTACCTTCGCAAACTGTTAGTCTGTGGGAACAGAGTATAAAGGACAAATCAGCTTTGTCACTCTGGAAGGATTTGGACCTCTTTCTGACAGAAAGAGTTCAAACTTTAGATTGTTTACGTGATCTTAGGGGTTCAGAATCTGCTAAACGGCTTTCTGAACCTAAAATCAAAGCGCATCATACCAATGCTGCTTCAACTTCAAGTACTTCTTGTGTTCTTTGTAAGAATCAAGTTCACTTTTTACGCTCTTGTCATCGATTCAAAAGTTTATCTGTTGCGGATCGATTTTCTACGGTAAAAAAGTTTCACTGTTGTGTCAATTGTCTTGCAAGGACACATGAAGCTAAAAATTGTAGCAGTTCGTATAATTGCTCCATTTGTAACAAGAGACATCATACTATGTTACACCGTGAATTACCATCTTCTGAAGTTTCTAGGGATACTAATCGGTCGAATTCGGGTGTTAGTTCGGTTTCTGTTTCTCGAGTTTCAAACTCCGTACCTGCAATCGCATCATCTTCGAATGCCAATCATGCCACAGCTCCTACAAATCGTCAAGTATTTCATACAGCACAAAGTAGGACTGTACTTTTAGGGACGGCTATGGTGAATCTTATTCATCAGGGTACTACGTACCCAGCCCGTGCCCTTATTGACCCTGCTTCTGAAGCATCGTTCATTTCTGAACGTTTGCAAAATCGCCTGAAAATTTCGACGCATTCGACGAATGCTCAAATTTCAGGAGTTAATCAGGCAGTTACGGCAATGTCTAGAAAACTTTGTTCATTAAAAATTGGCTCCACCCTCGATTCATCCCTTGTATTGGAAACATTGGCACTTGTTTTGCCAAATATTTCGGGTAATTTACCATCATTTACAGTCCACTCGTATTTAAAGGAAAATTTGCCAAACCTTCGTTTGGCCGATATTAATTTTGATGACAGTCGACCTGTTGATCTTTTGCTTGGCGCGGATTTATATCCAAGAATTCTGTTGGGAGAAATCTGTCGTAATATTTTGGGCTCTTTACTAGCTCAGAACACTATTTTTGGCTGGATTATTACTGGTCCAGTTGTACAACCTCAAGTTCAGGTATATTCTACGAATGTCGAATTTTCAGAGGAAGATTGCCTTAACAAAAATCTTTTGAGATTCTGGGAACTTGAGGAAACTCCTAAAAGAAAAATTCTGTCTCCATTTGACAAATTTTGTGAGGAAAATTATAAAGCGACTACTCGTCGCGAATCTGATGGTCGATATGTAGTGACACTCCCATTTAAGCCTGAATTTCCTGAAAAATTTTCTTTAGGGACTTCAAGACCTGGTGTTATGGGACAATATCTTAGGACCGAATCATCTTTACTGCGTAGACCTGAAATTAAGGAGATGTACGATGACGTCGTTAGGGAGTATTTGGACATAGGACATATGAGACCGGTATTACCAAATTTTTCATCTCCTACCTCTTTTTGTTATTTACCTCATCATCCGGTGGTAAAACTAGAACGTAAGACAACTAAATTGAGAGTTGTTTTCAACGCTTCAAATAGAACTTCTAATGGAATTAGTTTAAACGATTGCCTTTACGTAGGACCTACCTTACAAGCAGACTTAGTTCTACTTATTCTTAGATGGCGTCTGTTTAAATTCGTCTTCAATTGTGATATTACTCAAATGTATAGGCAGATTCGGGTTGATCCTTCTCATACCCCTTTTCAACGAATTTTGTTTAGGGATTCTCCGACGGAGACTGTAAGGGACTATGAATTACAGACAGTGACTTTTGGCGTTAACTGCGCTCCATACCTTGCCATTAGGACGTTATTACAACTCGCGGACGATTCTGAGGCTGAGTTTCCTCTCGCAGCACATATTCTACGAAAGTGCATGTACGTTGACGACGTTTTGACAGGGACTCATGACATTTCGACTGCATTAATGGCTCGTGATCAACTCGTCGCTGCTTTGGCCTCTGCTAAGTTTCAGCTAAGAAAATGGACTTCAAACGAACGGAGTATTTTGAAAGACATACCTTTGGACCATTTAGTTGACGCTAAATTATTGACCTTTATAGAATCGAGTACTTCAAAGACTTTAGGAATTCAGTGGAACGCTCAGTTGGACTCGTTTTATTTCAGTGTGACTCCTATTTCATTAAAATCTGGGTATACTAAGAGGGAAGTCTTATCGACTATCGCGAAATTGTTTGATCCTGTAGGTTGGTTAGGTCCTGTAATTGTGGTTGCTAAAATTATCATGCAAAAAATTTGGCTTGATAATATAAATTGGGATGATATGCTTCCAATTTCGACAGAAGTTGAATGGAAAAGATTTGTAACTTCTTATCATGAGGTAAATACTATTCGTATTCCAAGATGGGTTAATTATTCGCCGGGAAATTCTGTTGAGCTTCATGTTTTTTCTGATGCCTCGGAAAAGGCATACGCGGGGGTGATTTATATTCGAATTCAGGCCTCTAACGGCGAAATTCATACTCACCTACTTTCATCGAAAACCAAAGTAGCCCCCATCAAATCAATTTCTCTACCTCGTTTAGAACTGTGTGGGGCGGTGTTAGCCTCTGAACTTTTGAAGACGGTAATAGGTGAAATTGATATTAAAATTGAACAAATTTACTGTTGGACTGATTCGACGATAGTCCTTTCTTGGTTAAGGAAAACGCCGTGTTCCTGGACCACATTTGTAGCGAACAGAGTATGCCGCATTCAAGAAAATGTAGGAAACCATAATTGGTATCATGTACGTTCTGAGGAAAATCCTGCAGATTTAGGTAGTCGTGGTACTTCTCCCACTGAGCTGGAAAATAATGAGCTTTGGTGGCATGGTCCAAGATGGCTGGGTCAAGATAAGGTGCACTGGAATATAACGGATCTAAGTTATCTTGACACTGACATTGAGGGTCGGGTTGTCAAAACTCATGCTTCCTTCTTTACGGACGTTAAGGGAGAAGATATATATGTGGATATTTTGAATAATTACTCTCGTCTTGATCGAGCTCTTCGGATAATCTCATATATTTTGAGGTTCTTTTACAATAGTCATCCAGCTCATAGGTCAAATCGTTATATGAATGTGGATAAAATCGTTGCTGGTTATGAAATCAGAAGAACAAAATTACATTTAGCCATTGTGGCTCAGAAACATCACTATGCAGATGAATATAAGTGCCTGTTAGACAAAAAACCGTTAAGTTCAAAGAGTTGCCTTATTTCTTTGAATCCTTTTCTCGACAAAGACGGTGTGATAAGATTGAATGGTCGCTTGGTTAAATCACCATCCCTTTCATATACGGAGAAATATCCTATTATTTTACCTTATTCGAGTCGATTTACTCAATTGTTAATAGAATTTGTTCATATGATTTCCATTCACGGTGGAAATCAGTTGATGTTGCGAATACTGCGCATTGAATATTGGGTTCCACGCTTGAAGTCGAAAATTCGAGGAGTCATTGGTCGTTGTAAACGGTGTATTATTGACCGTAAAGTATCTTGTCGTCAAATTATGGCGGCTCTGCCCCCTGAAAGAACTACTCTTACTAGACCATTTATGACAACGGGCGTTGATTTTGCTGGTCCCTTTGACATCAAAAGTTTCACGGGCAGAGCTTGTAGGATAACGAAGGGCTACGTTTGTATTTTTGTTTGCTTTTCTACGAAAGCAATTCATTTAGAGGCAACGTCTGATTTATCGACGCCTACTTTTTTATCTGCCTTTCACAGATTTATTTCTCGACGAGGTTGCCCCTACACTTTATTTTCGGATAATGGCACAAATTTCGTAGGTGCATCGCGTGAATTAGAGAAGGATTTTAAGATATTTCTTAAGGAAAGTCAGATTGCAGTGGGTTCTATTTATGGTATTCAAGGTTTAACTTGGCGGTTTATACCGGCCGGGGCACCTCATATGGGTGGCCTTTGGGAAGCCGGGGTCAAGAGTTTTAAACACCATTTTCGTAAGGAAGCGCAATCTTTTAAATATACTTTTGAAGAACTTTCTTCAGTTCTCGCAAGAATTGAAGCTTGCCTAAATTCACGTCCTCTTTGTTCTATAGCGGATAACCCTCGGGAACCAGTAGCTCTGACTCCTGGTCATTTTTTAATAGGTGGAGCAATACTTGCTCCCCCGGAGCCTGAAATTAATGAATCCCCGATAAGTCTTGTTAATCGATTTCGAAAAATGAAAGCGTTGTCTCAACTTTTTTGTCGCCGATGGAAAGAAGAATATTTAATGACGTTAAATAAGCGCTATAAATGGAAATATCCGGAACGCGATCTACAGGAAAACGACTTAGTCGTTATCAAGCATGAAAATCTACCTCCAACATCGTGGCGTTTAGGCCGGGTCATAAAAGTTTATCCGGGAAGTGACGGTCGCGTAAGGGTCGCGGATATTCGTACTGCTAATGGGGTTGTAAAACGACCAATAACCAAACTGGTCATTTGACCGAATAATTTACACTTTTTCTTCGATATTTTCTTTAAATTTTTTATTGTTTCATAGAAATATGGAATCTCTCCCTAACCTTTTTGAGATGCTCTGCTCGATTATGAGGATGCTATGGCGCAATACACCGTTTTTGGATGGGTCATATCTGGCCCATCTCCATTGTAGAGTCCTTACTGGCTCATATGTAGAGTCCTTACTGGCTCAAATTTTAGAGTCCCTACTGGCTCATACTTATTTATAATCAATTTTCCATTGGGGTCCCTACTGGCCTATGGAAAATTGTTACGTCGAGGTCCCTACTGGCCAATTTAAGTGTTAAAAAAAAAAAAAAAAAATTGAATTCAAGCTCACATTTTTAAACTGAACTATGCCTTATTTTAGGATACTTAAGTTATTTGTTAAAGTATTATTGTTGCAACACACCTTGATGTTGCAAGGTGGCCGGCAATGTTTAAGTACAATTTAATATTTTCTTTGTACTTTTCCGCCTTTGAGTCAATTAGCCATTTTTGGGTTAATTCTGGGTTAAAATCTATGAAACTCCTTTTTTTATACATCGTTGAAAGGAGTGTTTACATAGATTTTAACTAGTAAAACCGTTAACGGTACTTAGATATTGCTCGCCACCTTCTCTCTTTATTTTTTAACTTATAAAATCAATCGTTTTGGTACCTTCGTACAATTCGTACACATAAACACCTTTCGCTGTGCATATTTCAAAAAAAGGTAATACATTCGTATTTACAAATAAAATAGAGATTTTATTTTCTCTTCTTATAAAACCTTATATTATATTGTGTTTTTATTTTTTATATATTTTTTGCTACATACGCAAACAGGTTCCTTCTTCTCTTTATCATTCGACATAAAAACCCTTTCGACGCCAAAATGTTATAATTAAAACACCGTACTGGTTGGCAGTATACATAAGAATGAATATCATTTATTATTGTTAGCTTACTTCGTACATCTTATTACAAATAAGAGTTGCCATATGACAATATTAAATATAAATGGCGACGAAAAAGCATACATATTTAATTGTAACGCACTAAATTGCTCTTTTTATAAAAAACCGATTATAATGCATTTGGTGTCGTTTGAAACAGTATTTTAATTTCTATACTTTACTTTTTCTAGTCTCAGTTCATCAACTATACTATATTTTCGTAGTTTTTTCTATTTTGATAGAATAGAACTAACAAGTAAGAAAATTATAGTCGGTCTAGACCGATTCCCTATACCATGCGTTTAGAGACCTTATCTTTTAGGCCCAACTAATTGGATATAGAAAATAAGCATAAACCAAATTTGAATGGCATTTTTATTAATTTTTTTGGCTGCAGATATGAAAAAGTTCATATCGGATGCTATGTCAATATGGGGACTAGGTCCAAAAATGGACCGATCCTGACCATGGTTGGTAAAAATTTGAGATGAATCAGTGCAATATTTTTGTTTTTTGATAGATTTAAGTGAAGATCGGGAAGCAGCTCTATATGGGGCCTATGACCAAGAGTTGTCCCATAGAGAGCGTTTTTGGACTATTCATTAATGGATGTAATAAACACATACAAACCCAATTTGATTAAGATCTATACGGCAATTTGGATCTTATGGCAATTTATGTCGATTTTATAGAGGTCATTTGTATGGGGGCTAGGTCTGAACATGGACCGATTCTCACCAATTTCAATAGCGTTCATCCCATGGCCGATGAAAGCTTATATACCAAATTTCATCAATATATATTCATATTTGCAACCTGCAGTTTGATTACAAGGTTTACATAGACACACAGACGGACGGACGGACATAGTGATTCTGATTCGATCGGTATAATAAAAGATGGGTCTAGGTCAAATATTTTTGGTTGTTACAAACAACAGCACAAAGTCATTATACCCAAACCACATAGGTATAGGGTATAAAAATGTTTAAATATGTTTACGTAGATATTACCTAAAATGGTTTACAATACAATGCTCTAATGCGGCCTACACACGAGGCAACCAGTTGAAGCAATGGTTGTAGCAACTTCATTACTGTGTAGCTGTCGTACAGAAAAGACCACAGACCAAGCGGAAGAAAATTATAATTAAATTTTTTGAAATGAGTGGCGTAATACGTGATATAACTGCAATTATTATAATAGACGAAATTTTGTACGAATGTGAGGAAGAGGAGATAGAAACAAAAAATAAAAAGAGAATTTGGTCAAAAAATTGGCTTTTAAAAAAAGAGGAATTTTCCAACGAAAGGCTGCTGAAGGAACTAAAAGAAAATGAACCAGTGAATTATAAAAATTATATGAGGTTGGATGAAGCCCTCTTTGCAAAATTATAATTATAAATCTAACACAAAGAATATAATGTACTAATAATATAGGTATAAATAGATCACAATTGAAGTTCAAACAAGTAAGAAATTATAGTCGGTCTAGACCGGCTATAGAATACCCTATACCATGCGTTTAGAGACCCTATCTCTTAGGTCCAACTAATTGGATATAGAAAATATGCATAAAGCAATTTTGAGTGGCATTATTATTAATTTTTTTGGCTGCAGATATGAAAAAGTTCATATCGGATGCTATGTCTATATGGGGACTAGGTCGAAAAATGGACCCATGCTGATCATATTTGGTAAGGTCACTTATCTTTTGAAAAAATATAAACAAACCAAATTTGGGAAAAATCTGTGCAATATTTTTGTTTTTTGATAGATTTAAGTGAAAATCGGTGAAATGACAAAGAATTGACATATGAGGTTTATTTTTGGACAAATGATAAAGGGATGTAATAAACACGCACAAACCCAATTTGACCGTGATCTATATGATAATTTGGATCGTATGGCAATTTATGTCGATTTCATAGGGGTCATTTGTATGGGGGCTAGGCCTGAACATGAACCTATTATCACCAATTTCAATAGCGTTCATGGCCGATAAAGGCTTATATACCAAATTTCATCAAAATATATTCATATTTGCGACCTGTAGTTTGATTACAAGGTTTACATGGACACACAGACGGACGGACGGACGGACATTGTTATATCGACTAGGTCAACTATTTTTGGTTGTTACAAACAGCAGCACAAAGTCATTATTATACCCAAACCACATAGTGGTATAGGGTATAAAAACATAAAAAAGTTGACGTATGAGCCCAGGTCTGTGCGGCCACATTTTCTCTCTGTACTAAAAAACGTCATATAGTTCGGGAAATCAATCAACATCTACAACTGGCGGTTCTAAACTTACGGAAACTATAAATATAGTTTGATCTCAATATTTCTGCGAGGTAGGAAAAACGATCTGGTTAAAGCTCTACAGGAAGAATAGGCAATATTTGGTAAACTATGTTCAGACGATTAGACGCCAGAATTAATAATATAGGACCTCAAACTAAGTATTAAGTTATAAAAATTTCTGTGTTCCAAGTGCATTTTTAAGAACAATCATAAGTGAGCCCTCAGTTTTGTGTGGTTAAAAATAAGTACTATTTTTGTTTTTGTTATTGTATATAAGATTACGAAAATCACTTTAGTTTTTTAATATTTAACATGAAACTGTATATTTTAATGAATAAAATGGCATGTTTTATTTTTTAAAAAAATATTAAATTGTACTAAATTCATTTCAAAATTAAAGGTGGTGGAGCACTCAGACTGTATAGCTTATGAAAAATCTTCATACTTAATCTATTGCTTATTTTATAATTAAAAAAATAAAAGTAATTAAATTCAAACTAATTATAGTCTGTATCCCCAAGTAGGTCGTGAAATGACGAATACTGTCTTCCATTTGTTCCATCAGAATCTTCTACGTGGAAGACTTGTGAAGTCGATTGACTAAAATGAATTGGCTTCGAATGAAAAGTAGACCCACTGTTGGAAATATCGCTCACAGATACTAATTGTGGAGTTGGCCGGTAAACGGTTTGCTGGGTAGACCCACTGTTGGAAATATCGCTCACAGATACAAATTGTGGAGTTGGCCTGTAAACGGTTTGCTGGGATGGGTATGTAAGCTGTTGGATCTGCACAAAATTCAACGTCAATTTCTTCAGCTGCCCCAAAACAAAAATTTCGTCGCAAGCCTTTTTCGCAAATAGCTTTTGTTCCGCTGATAATTTGCGGTATGAGCACGCCCAGGCATCTGCATAAATAGAGCCATCATCCTTTTCTTCTTTTTGTGACAAATTTTCTATATGGTTGGTGGCTTTTCGCAATAGCTCGTTCCTTTCAAAATTTTGTGAGCTTCTCTGCTTATTCTTATTTGCCACAGGACTCTGAAAAAATTAATAAAGTAAGAAGCAATAAAAAAAATTTAAAACAGTATTTCGGTATTGTGAAATAGTTACCCTTGAAGCGCACTCATCTTTTGAACTTATTACTGTGCTGATTCCTGGCTCGGGCATCTCGAAATCTTACAAAAAATCAAGGGCATCAAAATACCATAAAATTGGTTGATAAAGCTCATCAACACCAGCGCCACTTTTTTCACTTTGAATTTTTTCTTTTTAATTCTCGTCGGTAGGCAGTTCGCATGTTTTTTATTCTGTTTTTCACCGTATCAACTGTAGCACTTGCATCAATGTTATTATATTCTATTTTTAATTGTTCGTATGCTTTGTTTCTAAGATTTTTATTTTTATATTTTTCACTAGTTACGTCCCATAGCTCTCTCAAATTTTTATATTCGTTAATAAAATTAACATAATTTTCATTATTTTCGATAACCATTTTCTTGTTTTCCTGCTTTCCGCTTAACATTGCTTCACACGAACCTTCCTATTCGCTTGCTTTCGACGAACTGAAGAAGTAAATTCAGTAAACAATGATACACACGTAGCAACGGTTGCCTCAACCAACCAAAAATATCAAAACTTTTTGATATTTCAGGCAACGGTTGATACAACACGAAAATCAATGGGCAACAGAGCTACACACCAAGCAACGGTTGATTCAACATGGCTGTGTTGAAGCAACCGTTGCCTGGTGTGTAGGCAGCATAACTAGTTAAAGTGAACTTGGCTAGATATACTTGCCTATCTGCACGCAACAACCATTATTGCCTGAAATATCAAAAAGTTTTGATATTTTTGGTTGGTTGAGGCAACCGTTGCTACGTGTGTATCATTGTTTACTGAATTTACTTCTTCAGTTCGTCGAAAGCAAGCGAATAGGAAGGTTCGTGTGAAGCAATGTTAAGCGGAAAGCAGGAAAACAAGAAAATGGTTATCGAAAATAATGAAAATTATGTTAATTTTATTAACGAATATAAAAATTTGAGAGAGCTATGGGACGTAACTAGTGAAAAATATAAAAATAAAAATCTTAGAAACAAAGCATACGAACAATTAAAAATAGAATATAATAACATTGATGCAAGTGCTACAGTTGATACGGTGAAAAACAGAATAAAAAACATGCGAACTGCCTACCGACGAGAATTAAAAAGAAAAAATTCAAAGTGAAAAAAGTGGCGCTGGTGTTGATGAGCTTTATCAACCAATTTTATGGTATTTTGATGCCCTTGATTTTTTGTAAGATTTCGAGATGCCCGAGCCAGGAATCAGCACAGTAATAAGTTCAAAAGATGAGTGCGCTTCAAGGGTAACTATTTCACAATACCGAAATACTGTTTTAAATTTTTTTTATTGCTTCTTACTTTATTAATTTTTTCAGAGTCCTGTGGCAAATAAGAATAAGCAGAGAAGCTCACAAAATTTTGAAAGGAACGAGCTATTGCGAAAAGCCACCAACCATATAGAAAATTTGTCACAAAAAGAAGAAAAGGATGATGGCTCTATTTATGCAGATGCCTGGGCGTGCTCATACCGCAAATTATCAGCGGAACAAAAGCTATTTGCGAAAAAGGCTTGCGACGAAATTTTTGTTTTGGGGCAGCTGAAGAAATTGACGTTGAATTTTGTGCAGATCCAACAGCTTACATACCCATCCCAGCAAACCGTTTACAGGCCAACTCCACAATTTGTATCTGTGAGCGATATTTCCAACAGTGGGTCTACCCAGCAAACCGTTTACCGGCCAACTCCACAATTAGTATCTGTGAGCGATATTTCCAACAGTGGGTCTACTTTTCATTCGAAGCCAATTCATTTTAGTCAATCGACTTCACAAGTCTTCCACGTAGAAGATTCTGATGGAACAAATGGAAGACAGTATTCGTCATTTCACGACCTACTTGGGGATACAGACTATAATTAGTTTGAATTTAATTACTTTTATTTTTTTAATTATAAAATAAGCAATAGATTAAGTATGAAGATTTTTCATAAGCTATACAGTCTGAGTGCTCCACCACCTTTAATTTTGAAATGAATTTAGTACAATTTAATATTTTTTTAAAAAATAAAACATGCCATTTTATTCATTAAAATATACAGTTTCATGTTAAATATTAAAAAACTAAAGTGATTTTCGTAATCTTATATACAATAACAAAAACAAAAATAGTACTTATTTTTAACCACACAAAACTGAGGGCTCACTTATGATTGTTCTTAAAAATGCACTTGGAACACAGAAATTTTTATAACTTAATACTTAGTTTGAGGTCCTATATTATTAATTCTGGCGTCTAATCGTCTGAACATAGTTTACCAAATATTGCCTATTCTTCCTGTAGAGCTTTAACCAGATCGTTTTTCCTACCTCGCAGAAATATTGAGATCAAACTATATTTATAGTTTCCGTAAGTTTAGAACCGCCAGTTGTAGATGTTGATTGATTTCCCGAACTATATGACGTTTTTTAGTACAGAGAGAAAATGTGGCCGCACAGACCTGGGCTCATACGTCAACTTTTTTATGTTTTTATACCCTATACCACTATGTGGTTTGGGTATAATAATGACTTTGTGCTGCTGTTTGTAACAACCAAAAATAGTTGACCTAGTCGATATAACAATGTCCGTCCGTCCGTCCGTATGTGTGTCCATGTAAACCTTGTAATCAAACTACAGGTCGCAAATATGAATATATTTTGATGAAATTTGGTATATAAGCCTTTATCGGCCATGAACGCTATTGAAATTGGTGATAATAGGTTCATGTTCAGGCCTAGCCCCCATACAAATGACCCCTATGAAATCGACATAAATTGCCATACGATCCAAATTATCATATAGATCACGGTCAAATTGGGTTTGTGCGTGTTTATTACATCCCTTTATCATTTGTCCAAAAATAAACCTCATATGTCAATTCTTTGTCATTTCACCGATTTTCACTTAAATCTATCAAAAAACAAAAATATTGCACAGATTTTTCCCAAATTTGGTTTGTTTATATTTTTTCAAAAGATAAGTGACCTTACCAAATATGATCAGCATGGGTCCATTTTTCGACCTAGTCCCCATATAGACATAGCATCCGATATGAACTTTTTCATATCTGCAGCCAAAAAAATTAATAAAAATGCCACTCAAAATTGCTTTATGCATATTTTCTATATCCAATTAGTTGGACCTAAGAGATAGGGTCTCTAAACGCATGGTATAGGGTATTCTATAGCCGGTCTAGACCGACTATAATTTCTTACTTGTTTGAACTTCAATTGTGATCTATTTATGCCTATATTATTAGTACATTATATTCTTTGTGTTAGATTTATAATTATAATTTTGCAAAGAGGGCTTCATCCAACCTCATATAATTTTTATAATTCACTGGTTCATTTTCTTTTAGTTCCTTCAGCAGCCTTTCGTTGGAAAATTCCTCTTTTTTTAAAAGCCAATTTTTTGACCAAATTCTCTTTTTATTTTTTGTTTCCATCTCCTCTTCCTCACATTCGTACAAAATTTCGTCTATTATAATAATTGCAGTTATATCACGTATTACGCCACTCATTTCAAAAAATTTAATTATAATTTTCTTCCGCTTGGTCTGTGGTCTTTTCTGTACGACAGCTACACGGTAATGAAGTTGCGCCAATTGTTGCTACGTGTGTAGTCAACTAACAAAACAAGTTGCTACAACCATTGCTTCAACTGGTTGCCTCGTGTGTAGGCCGCATTAAGTTGTAAAAACATCTTGACATACACTGGATAGATGGGTAGACGTGTTTTGCCATAACTTAGTGAAAAATTAATCGATTTTAAAGTTATATGGCTTATTTTAAAGGCTATAAAATACTAAATATTATCAAATTTTTGCAGATTTTTATTTAATTTTTCACGATTTTTTGAAAACAGAAATTTTAGTTTTTTCAAATTTTATTTTGACTTAGATAGGATAGCAAAGTGTTTTTAGAATATTGTTAATGTTTTGTAATTTTTCTGTATTAGTAAAGATAAAAACTGCAAATTTATTAATGAATTCAGCACAATAAAAAAATTCGCTTGTGCTACCTGAATTATTTTTAAGCGTCCCAAAATTTTCAGTGTTCAAATTTTGTTAATAAATTCAATATAATAAGAAATTTACACTCAAAAATAAAAAAAAACAAGTAAGAAAATTATAATCGGACTAGACTGTACGATACCCTATACCATGCGTTTAGAGACCCTATTTTTTAGAGCCAACTAACTGGATATAGAAAATAAGCATAAACCAAATTTGAGTGGGAGTTTTATTAATTTTTTTGGCTGCAGATATGAAAAAGTTCATATCGGATGCTATATCTATATGGGGACTAGGCCCAAAAATGGAGCGATCCTGGCCATGTTGGGTAAAGTCTCTTGTATTTTGCAAAAATATATACAAACAAAATTTGAGAAGAATCAGTGCAATATTTTTGTTTTTTGATCGGGAAGCAGCTCTATATGGGGCCTATGATCAAGAATTGTCCCATAGGGATCATTTTTGGACTACTCATTAATACTCACCAATTTCAATAGCGTTCATCCAATGGCCGAGAGAAGCTTATATACCAAATTTCATCAAAATATATTCATATTTGCGACCTGCAGTTTGATTACAACGTATACATGGACACACAGACGACGGACGGACGGACATCGTTAAATCGAATCAGATAGTGATTCTGATTCGATCGGTATAATAAGAGATGGGTCTAGGTGAAATATTGTTGGTAGTTACAAACAGCAGCACAAATTCATTATACCCAAACCACATAGTGGTATAGGGTATAATAATAAAACAAAATTTTCTTGCGCTACCTACATTCTTTTTTAAAGGTCGAAAACTTACAATGTATGTATTTTGCAACAATTAGAAACTTTTGACCTGATGCCAGTTCAAAAATGAATTTAACATAATAAAAAAAACTGCACTTAAAAACTGAAAACAACGAAATTTAAAACAACGAATAATGAGAACCTTTTCAATATGTTGGCGGCCTTTTCAGACCAACTAATTTCATCACGAAGACATGTAAGATCTCGAAAGGATTTGGAAGAACTTTATTATACCTTCGATATGTTAAGTCTATTAGATATCGCTCCCAATGTTAATGACTATTTTAAAGAGAACTAACTAATAAAAAAATTATACTAGTTTAAAAAAATTATACTGAATAACTTTATATCTATATCATTAATATATTAATATTAATATTAAAAATATTTCAAAGTTGTGTATCTGTAATATTAATAAAAAAATTTAATATTAGTTTAACGTGTTATATTAGAGTGGTACTTTTTTCTAGACTTTCGGATTTAAATAATATGTATTGTGAAATTAGAAGTCTTTTGAGTGGTTAATTAACAAAATTTCAATGTGAAATTTTGAATTTTGTGAACTTTGGGTATTTTTATTAAAAAAAACAAATCGGGAAAATAGGTCCAAAAGTGGTCCGACTTCATTAAAATTTTACAGTATTTTTTTGCACTATTTTTGTAAATTTTTTAAATATAATACAGAAATTAGCAAATTTGTCGTCTTTTATAGCATTTTAACAAAATTTTGAAGAAAATTTATACGGGGACCAAACGTGGACTGATTTCAAAGATTTTTTTATAGATATCGTCAGTGACCTAATAAACCCTTATGATTCAAATTTCATCGCAATAGAATGACATTTGCTACATTCAGTGGCATTAAAACAAATTTTGAAGGAAAAATTGTATCGGGACTAGGTCCAAACATGGGCCGTTTCCAACAAATTTAAGTAGGGTTCGTCTTTGGGTCAAAAACACTTTAACTTCCACATTTCAGCACATTATCTTTATATTTGCAACATGTAATATTAGCACCAAAATAATATTGAATTTTGATAGGATATACTGAAGCCCCCTGTGGACTTACCACCCTCCGCTAGCACTCCTTTTAAAGGTAAGGAAGTCAAATTTCAAAATCATTTATAATTTTTAAAATACCTTAATTATTTAAGAGTTATGATTTTTGCAACGAAAAAAGTCAAAAGGCCCCACTGACGTTTCGTTTTGTGTGTGACGATTTGTTTTTCCATATAAAACCCAAAAATTATGAGAAAAAGTGGTTATTTTGACAAACGAATTGAATGACTCGACTCCTGGCAACAGACTATAAGTCTAAAAGCGGAAGATATAAAGCGCTCAAAGAATAATTGTAAATAAAAAGACTCCAAATTTTAAATTTTATAAAATGCACTATTTATTTTTACTTAAGTAGGTATGAAATATTTATTTTCCGGGATATCGCTAACCCCCTACTGATGACGAAAATTCTATTTTGAATAATATCAAATTTGGATTAATTTACCACCGAAAACTATAAAATTTAATGATTTTTGGTAAAGCTTACTTGGTCACCTTTTTAAATAAATAAAACAAATTCTTTTTGTTTTTTCCTCTTTATGCTGCGCAACGTTTCGACACTGGATTTGTGTCCTCTTCGGGCGACCTATATTGCTTCTAATTTTAAGCGTCAATATATTATTTATTCATCTTTTTGGTTTGTTTTTTGAAATGATATTATATGTGTTACTTATGTTGTCACTATCTTCTTTTTTATACCCCCCACTCCAGTGTGCAGAGGGTATATATAAGTTTGTCATTCCGTTTGTAATAATTAGAAAAAAAAATCTGGACCCCATCAAATATATATATTTGTGATCCTTATAACAAGCGAAGTTGATATAGCGATGTCCGTCTGTCCGTCTGTCCGGCTGTCCGTCTGTCCGTCTGTCCATCTGTCCGTCTGTGGAAATCACGATGACGGCTTCAATCGGATAGCTAGGGTGCTCGTTGGTATAAAAAAATGATTCACTAACATCCTGAAAAGTTTGCTATTTAAAATCGTCCAAATCGGTTAATCTGGTCCCGAGAATTGAGCGAAGAATTAAAAAAAGTCATGAGAAAATATGATTTGAATATGTGTTCCTGTGATAACGCCCTCAATAGAGCAGCTAGGGCGCTTGTTTTTAGTGAGAATGATTCACTAACATCATGAGAAGGTTCCTGTTTTTAAATCATGACAATAGGTTTCATAGGTGCCGAGAAATCACTGAAAAGGTAAAAAAAAATATGACGTTTTCCTATATTGTTTTCCTAAATTTTGTATTTTGTCATAGCTGTGCATGTTGTTTTTGTGGTCGTTGTATTAATAATATAAAAATTCATCAATATCAATATTTTTTGGTGTAATATTTAAGTTAATTAATTAATAAAATAAACTATATAAAATCAATGTCAATATTCTGCGATTTTTATAACAACACAAAATGTTACAAATTGATACATACTAATGTTGCCAATATCAAAATACTATAAATAATATTCATATATTCTGTATATGTATATCCATAATAAGCGCATATTAAAATAAATCGGTATTTTATTTTATTTTTACAAAATTCTGAAATTTTTAGAGTTGAAAAAATAGTATGGTTTTAAGAGTTGTATTTTTAGTACATGTATAAACCCTGCATACTTGCATTCAAAAGTAGTAGGTAGGTAAACCATAAAATATTTATTTACCTTGTAAAAAAATTGGTGTTACAGAAATACTATTTTTTGTCAAATGTCAATTACAATAAATTTTTAAAATTTGTTATTTAATGTCGGGACGGAGGCAAATACCATTCCCAAAATTTTGTTTCAACAGTTATCCACATTAAGAATAACCGCGGAGCTCAGCTCAATCAATGTGCAATGATCGAGCCTTGCCCTGGGAAACATGCATTTATGCTGTTCTAAACACAAACGCCATTCCCAACTACCAAAAATTTTTGACACGAGATATTCATATTATGAATAGTCGCGGAGCTCAACTCAATCATAGTGCAATGATGAAGCTTCGCCCTGGGAAACATATATTCATGTTTTTCTTAAGGTGCTATTACACGAAGTGTTTTTTACATATGTACTGTCACTTTTTTTATCCATATGAAATTCTTCATGTCTGTCAAAACTGTCTTTCACATACGATTCATAATTTTTGCTATCACACGTGCGTATGTATTTCCGTATGACATAACCTCTAAATGTAAACAACAACTGATTTAATTTGTGAATTTACAAAAATTTGTTGTTAAAAAAAAGGTTATGTATTTTTTAATTGTTAATTAATACCAAACAATTTATTTTTCTTTCAATATTAATCTTTAAAATGTACTCAGTTTTTCTTTCGCCACAAGCAGTGTTGTATTTTCATTTGTTTGTCATGCAAAAATAGAACCTGTTCTAAAGGTGCTATTACATGATGTGTTTTTTACATATGTACTGTCACTTTTTTTATCCATATGAAAATCCTCATGTCTGTCAAAACTGTCTTTCACATACGATTCATAATTTTTGCTATCACACGTGCGTATGTATTTCCGTATGACATAACCTCTAAATGTAAACAACAGCTAATTTAATTTGTGAATCTACAAAAATTTATTGTTAAAAAAAAGTAATATATTTTTTAATTGTTAATTAATATTAAACAATTTATTTTTCTTTCAATATTAATCTCTATAATTTACTCTGTTTTTCTTTCGCCACAAGCAGTGTTGTATTTTCATATGTTTGACATGCAAAAATAGAACCTGTTCTAATTGAAAAATGTTTCATATGTATCACACGATGTGTACAACTTTTGTTGTGGGAAAATTTGACAGTACATATGTAAAAAACACATCATGTAATAGCACCTTAATTGAAAAATGTACATGTGACTTTCCTCATGTATTGTACATAAACAATGTTTCATATGTATCACACGATGTGTACAACTTTTGTTGTGGGAAAAATTTGACAGTACATATGTAAAAAACACATCATGTAATAGCACCTTTAGCACAAACCGAACTTCTTATGGCACATTAAAAATAAACTAATTGAGAAGTACAATTCATCATTACGCTGTATTATAATACTATTTTCTTGTTTTACTGGTAGCTAGTAAACAAAGTGATCGTATCATTGTGAACGAAATAGAATTGAAATTGTGTGCAGATTTGTTTTACTTAAAAAAACTGTTTCTACAGATAGTGAATAAAATCCCAGTAAGCATTTTATGCCATAAATGATCATGTAGAGTCTTTTTGACTCATATGTGCTATTAAAACAGTCATAAATGCGATTTTTTGCTGATCACAAAATATTCTTTGTTGGGATTAAATATTACCTTACCCGCGCATCTTCTTGAGAGTCCTTTTTAACCGCTTTTCTGATCAGTTTCGACTCATTTTTGAGTCTTATTTAATGTAATTTTTCTATAAATCACTTTTTAAGAGCAAGCAAAAAGCATTATCTAGTCTTTTTCTAATAGCGCATGTGATTAATCAGTTTTTAATCATCAAAAGTGCTCGAAGAAGACACAGTAAGGTAATTTTTGTTAAAACAATCTTCGAAATGATGACTGGGATATCGTATATTTTTGTTAACACACAAACATATGCATAGCAGCACGAATAAACCGAACTCTAATTGGCTTCTTATATGGATACAGCCGAACAAAAATGCAAATACTCACCAAAGAGTAAAGTAAGCAACAATTTCATTCAGTCTTATGGAAGCTTTTGAACAAAGCAAGTCTACGTCGAGTTGTCTTGTGAATTTTTACATTATTATACCCTCCACTCCAGTGTGCAGAGGGTATATATAAGTTTGTCATTCCGTTTGTAATAATTAGAAAAAAAAATTTGGACCCCATAAAATATATATATTTGTGATCCTTATAACAACCGGAGTTGATATAGCGATGTCCGTCTGTCCGTCTGTCCGTCTGTCCGTCTGTCCGTCTGTCCGTCTGTCCGTCTGTCCGTCTGTCCGTCTGTGGAAATCACGATGACGGCATCAATCGGGCAGCTAGGGTGCTCGTTGGCATAAAAAATGATTCATTAACATCCTGAAAAGTTTGCTATTTAAAATCGTCC
Source organism: Cordilura impudica (assembly GCA_963682025.1). Classification (NCBI taxonomy): domain Eukaryota; kingdom Metazoa; phylum Arthropoda; class Insecta; order Diptera; family Scathophagidae; genus Cordilura; species Cordilura impudica. Next base: position 222,812,414 of record OY821520.1, read on the forward strand.
AAATCGGTCGATTAGGGCCCGAGATTTGAATGAAGAACTAAAAAAAGTCTTGAAAAAATATAATTTTCTATGTTGTTCTTGTCACGATCACGCCCTCAATAGGATAGCTAGGGTGATAATTTTTAGTGAGAATGATTCACCAAATTCATGGGAAGATTTCTTCTTCAAAAATCATTAAAATCGGTGGAACAGGTCCAGGTAAATCTATGAAAAATTAAAAAAATAATGAAAAACATGATGTTTCCATAGTGTTCCTGTTGTTATTCTAAATGTTGCATTGTTGTCATAGCTGGACTTGTTGTTTTTGTGGTCGTTGTGGTAATAATATAATAAAAACAAACCCTTTGTACATTTTTTTTGTGAACTCTGGTAGAAAATTTTAAAAGTTTCCATTGTTTTGGCATCACTAAAAAAATTTGTTAGATCATTTCTGTCATTGCCACGAGCCTGTATGCAAAATTTCAGATCGATTGGCTCACGGGAAAGGGACTAAAAATCGATCCAAAATTTTGTCGACAAGCAGACACTACCAGTTAATATAAAGGCAGTAAATAAAGGGAGTAAAAGTTCACCAATAATTTAAAAAACAAATTTTTATGTATTAATTTATTTAAAGAAAAAAATAATTAAATGAAATAGTAATAATAATAAAAAAAAAATAATATACAATACAAAAAAAAAAGAATATATAAATAAAATAAAATAAAGATAAATGCATTCATAGCATTATAATACATATAAAAGGTCAATGTTTTCTAACCGTAACCGTAACGAGTCAGTTGTTTTTTTTTACATGAAAATCATTTAAAACAGTTACCGAACGTAACCGGAACGTCCCAATACTTTTCATGTGAAAAAAGGCTGACACGTTACGTAACAGTTACATGTCGCTAACTTGTTCTTTACACAGGCTACTGCTTTTGCAGCCAACTTCAAGTCTATTTATATAGTTTCGTAAGCATAACTGATAAAATTGTTTCTATTATTTTTTGCTGTAAGTAATAAATTATAAATATACTGAATTTGCAAACTAAAATGGAACGAAACAAAATCAAAAAAAAAAAACAACTCTACAACATCAACAATGGCAGTCATATGTTCTTCAAATAGAAAAAAAAACTGCAAGTGTGTTTTGTTGGCTACAAAACAAAAATAGTGTTGACAATATAACAAAATATGTAAAAGAAGTTAGTGCTATGAAATATTTTATTTTGTTTAAAAAAAAATCGCAAAATGAAAGGCTATAATTCCATTAATAATCAAAAGGCGTTAAACTAATTTATTTATTTTTACGTTGTACTAATGCATTTTAAATAAGTAAAAGTAATTGTATATTTAAATAAAAATGCATTTGTATTATATGTTGCTGTCATATTCAGAAAAATCAAGGAGCTGACTATATGACTACAAATGCTGCTGCCAGCAGTCGTCTACGTGTTTCATTCATGATGTTGCATTTTTTTGCGAGCAATACTTACATATATTCTAAATAAAGAAATAATAGTTCTTTTCATACTGCGAAATCTATACAAATATATGTACAAATACTATATGTCAAATTTCAAATTTGCAATAATTGATACATTTTTGAAAGAAAATTGTATAATATGAAATGTCTTTAATTTATTTCATAGAAAACAATTTTTTGAGGTGCGTGGATTTTCCATATTTACTGTTTTACTATTTTCGTAATGAGGTTAAATGAGTTAAAAAGAATTTAAAATATTTGAAAATATTAGGTGAGGATCCTCAAGATGTAATATACGGTCGGTCTAAAACTTTTTACTTAGAGCCACAGTTAAATTCGAAACAACAAAAACCCATATATTTTGTGCATAAAGTTTAACATTAAATGTGCTTTTCTAAAATGTCTATATATTTTTTATACCCTCCACTCCAGTGTGCAGAGGGTATATATAAGTTTGTCATTCCGTTTGTAATAATTAGAAAAAAAATTTTGGACCCCATAAAATTTATATATTTGTGATCCTTATAACAACCGGAGTTGATATAGCGATGTCCGTCTGTCCGTCTATCCGTCTGTCCGTCTGTGGAAATCACGATGACGGCATCAATCGGGCAGCTAGGGTGCTCGTTGGCATAAAAAATGATTCACTAACATCCTGAAAAGTTTGCTATTTAAAATCGTCCAAATCGGTCGATTAGGGCCCGAGATTTGAATGAAGAACTAAAAAAAGTCTTGAAATAAAATAATTTTCTATGTTGTTCTTGTCACGATCACGCCCTCAATAGTGCAGCTACAGTGATCATTTTTAGTGAGAATGATTCACCAAATTCATGGGAAGATTTCTACTTCAAAAATCATTAAAATCGGTGGAACAGGTCCAGGGAAATCTCTGAAAAAGTAAAAAAAAATAAAAAAAACATGATATTTCTATATTGTTCTCGTTGTTATTCTAAATGTTGCATTGTTTTCATAGCTGGACTTGTTGTTTTTGTGGTCGTTATGGTAATAATATAACAAAAACAAACCCTTTGTACATTTTTTTTATCAACTCTGGTAGAACAATTTAAAAGTTTCCATTGTTTTGGCATCACTAAAAAAATATGTTAGATCATTTCCGTCATTGCCACGAGCTTGCCTGCAAAATTTCAGATCGATTGGGTCACGGGAAAGTGGTTAAAATCGATCCAAAATTTTTTCGACAAGCAGACATGAGTTAATATAAACGGAGTAAAAATTCACCAACATCTAAAGCAAATAATGCTAAAATACCTAGTTGTTAATAAAAAAAAACAATTGGGCAATTCACAATGGGTAATGTATCGTTGTATCTGTTGTATCGTGTATCACTTTACAATAGTGTAAAATTGTTGTTGGTAATTTTCACTGAAAAATCTGATACACGATCCAACTTCATTTGCTATGTTTAGTAAATGTTGTATATTGTATCATAACATATCAGTTCCAAGTGAATGCCAGTTTTTATGAAAAAGAAAAAACAAATTCATAGAATTTTATCAGCATAAGTAATTATAAAATAAAATATGGCAAATAATGCAAATAACGCAAATACATCGATAAGTTTATTTATATAAAAATTAATGTTTATATTTTTTTAGTATGTATTTTCTCTTTCAGTACCAACCAAAACATTTAACATTTTTTTTTTCATTATAAATTAAAATGCAAGAGGTACGTAACGTAAACTCCAGGGTATATCTCACGACCAAAAAACAAACACTGACAAGTGTTTTCTCTTATACAAAATAGCAGAAGCGACGAAGCGATCTTTCCTCGTTGGATCGAAAATTACTAAAGAAAGCGTTTTACAATATGAAAATACAACTGAGTGTTCACAACAAATGATTGTATTGTGTATTTCAATACAACATACAATATACAACACCTGTTGTGAATTGCCCAAATGTAAATTTAGCAAAAAAATTTATGTATTAATTTATTTAAAGAGAAAAACACAAAAATAACGTTTGATGTTGTATTTTTTGTGTGTAAGATTTAAATATATATACATACATACACATATTAAATAATACAAAATATTATATATATGTATGTATGTATGTATGTATATTCATAGTAACTGCATTTTAGAAATAAATCGGTTATTTTATTTACATAAAATTCTGCAGTATTTTGTTGTGGGGAAAATACATTTCTTTTGCATTAACAGAGTGTCACTTCATTTTGCTCAGCGTGACTATGCCACAGTAGATGGCGCCATAATTTTTGTTTGTTCTAATTAGCTTTGCAATAGTTATTTCTATTTTAACATGAATGTTAATATTTTCAACTAGATATCATACAGAACAATGTTAAGAGTATACACGGGCTGGTCTTTTATTTCATAGGTTTTTTCATTATTCTTTTACAAATATGAACATAAGTTTGGCATATTAACTTTTTGTTGTCTTTAAAAAATAGAGTTACCGAGTTCGTCAATGAGTTTTTTGCTTACAAAACAGTTCTACATAGTTATATAGAATTATTATTCTCTTTACCTATAAAATATCTGATTGCGATTACATCTAATTTTTAAAAATTGTTTATAATTAATAAAGCATTATTATTCACATAAATACAAAATTTCACTTTTTAAATTTTCCATTCAAATTTAAGAAAATATCAATTATAATAAAAACTGAAAATAAAATTTCCAATTATAAATTAGAAAATATTAATTGAATTTCAGAAAATCATATCAAAACGTCGGAAATAATAATTTTAAATTTAGAAATATGTTTACATTTAAAAATGTTTACATTTAAAAAAAATATTGCCATTCAGGAGATATTAATAACTTTTCAGTACCGCGATTCAGTAACTTCTTTTAACGATAGTCGAATCGTAAAAAAAAAGAAAATTGCAAAATTATCAGTAAAATTTTTAAACGATATTCGCTATTGTTAAAGTCAGCTGTTGTTGTTATCAAAGAGAACCATTTTTGTGTTGTTTATTCAATCGATAAAAACTTAAATTTTTAGGTTGAAATGTCGTCATACATAAATAAAAATCATGAAATAGTGAAAATATTTTGCTTTAATTAAAAAACTTTTTTATATAAATAAAAAAATTAAATTCATTATTTCATTTTCAAATAAATAAACAGAAATATTAGTAAAAAAAAATAAAGATATTAAACATAAACATAAAATCATCCTGTCAAACACGAAGTAATTTGTTTTTTTCTATTCTTTGTGTTTTTCGCTTATTTTGACAGAGATGCCACTTCTTTACAATTTAAATAAATAGAAAAACAGATTTGTCGATATTAATTTAAATTCAATGAATTTAAGAAAACCTCAAATGATATTTAAGAATTGCTAACATAAAAATTGTTACATAAGTAAACGTAATTTTATGAGAATGTTATTTTTTATATATAAATTTTCACAATTTTTTTTTGGATGAAAATTTTAAGTTTTTCAGAAAATAAAGATAACATTAAATTATTTTATTTAAAATGTTTGGGACTTTTCGTTTTTTGCGTTTTTCATCCCTAATTTGATTATTTATTATTATAAATTTATTCTCTATGTTTTCAAAATATGGCAATATTTTAAAAAAAAGTTGAGAGAGCTTTTTTTTTGGTTATTATTTTGTTACTCCATCTGACCTATATGGGCACAATGAAGAAATATTTGGTCAGTTAAAAGAAGCTATACAGCCATCTCCAATTAGCACGATTTAATGCATATAGCCACTCTACACAACCATTACCTTTGCAATGGAGGTTAGGGCGAGCTATTTAATTAGCAAAAACTAAATTAAACGAGAAGTTATGTCATATAACCGGAAACGCATGCATATAGGTATATAACCTAAATGCATGCCGATCAGCAACTACGATGACCAAAAAGCAAACACCGAAATAAATCCGAAATAATAGAAAAGACGAAAACCAACCCAAAGAATTTTCTGAAATAATTTGGTATTAAGTTTAACAAATTGTTTACTTTTTCCAATATTTTGTTTACATTTATTATCAATACTCAAACCGAGGTGGAGGGTATCAAAGATTCGGCACAGCCGAATTTAACACTCTTACTTGTTAATGTTATGATTTTTAGAAATTTCTAATGAATTAATGAATTAGAAAGTCGATTGCCAAAAAATATTATTGTATTAAAAAAATGCCAAAATTTTCAATACAAAACACATTAAATCGGGTAAAAGAACAGATAACCAATATATTAGAACAGTTAAAATTTATATCATCTGAGACAGAAAAAATTCTAATCCAATGGAGTTATATCACAAAACAAAACTGGGATACAACACTGAATACAACCTCGTTATGGATTGAAAAATTCTATTGGCGAAAATCCATTTAAGGAGTTATCAATATTTGTATTGTCTATATTAGTTTTGTCTTTCTCAAGTTGAACGTTTGTTTAGTTTAATGGCTTTAGTTAAAAGCAAACTTCAAACAGAATAAAATCCGAGTTGTTATGTTCTGTAATACGTATAAAAGAAGGATTGAAATTGAAAAATCGGTGCTGTCACACTTACAATATACCGAGCGATGTCGTTGATAAGAGTCGATCGTCAGAAAAATATCAGAGCCAAGAAGAACTTGAAGATGAAGACATTACAGAAATGTTAGATTCCATAAACCAATTATTCTAATATAATCGTATCTTTTGATAATGTAATTTCTGTTATATTTTAAATAAATAAAAAATCCCTCTAAAATTAAAAATATTTAATTTAAGTTTAAAATAAACTCAATTTGATGTTAATAAAAATTTCAGATGAAATCCAAAATAATTTTAATTAAAATTTAAAAAATATAAATCGAAACATATGTTTTATATTAATTTTTCGATTTAAAAACCAAAGAATTTATTAATAAGTATATAATTTTTCAATATAAAGGTAATGAAAATTGAAAAAAAAAATTAGCATCCAGTACGTTTAAGCATCTTTTTTTTTTTTTTTTGCAATTTAGCATCTTTACAATTTCAAATTATGGCAATACTGTTGGTTTTAAAAGATTTTTTATAACAGTGGTTATAAGCATGTATACTTAGATCTGATTTATCGCATTTTAATATATTTTCGAAAGCCTTGCATTTGCATTTATAGTCGTCACCTTTGACCTGCTCCAGCCATCCATTAGCTTCTCGTCTCTCAACTAACTGAAGCAAAATCTTTATGTTCTGTATTTCTTTGATGTGTTTTCAGCATCATCGAAAAACGAATGGAACATTTTTCTAAAATTAATTATGTTTCTAAAATTAATTATGTTCAAATTTATAATATTTTAGTGTAATGCACAAAAAAGTGTTTTATACTTGTCATTGTTATTAAAGAATCCACATATTTACTTCCTTCATATTATAGAGTTATTACCAGACTTAAAAAGACTTTAAAGTTTAAAATTGAAAAAAATTATGCGATATATAACAAATACATTCAAAATAGTTTTGACTGATTTTTTTGGCAGTTTTAGTTTTGCCTTGTATCAGTAAAATGTTCAGATATTAACTAAAAAAAACAATTTGTTAAAAATTTTCATCTTAATTTTCTTAATTAATTTAAAGACACAAAGATAGATTTAATACAATAAAAACAAGTAAGAGTTGAAAGGTGATCTATGCGGACTCACAAATGTGCCCTATACTAATAGGTCTGGAAAATTGAAAAGGATTGTAAAAAATAAAATGCAGCTTTATATTAACAAATTTAAATTAAAAAGAAAATTACAAAATAAACCATTTACCTGGTTAAACTTAATATTGTTGGAATTATCTGGATAAGGTTAGTATTTAAAATGGGATAAATCGGGAGTCATTGTGCCAATTTATGACCTAAAATATGTAGACACCTCTATAAAATGCTGAAAATTCAGAGCATTTGTTGTAATAATTCAGTAATAGGTTTATCAAAGTGTTTACATATTCAAATATTTTATATACATTTGTTACAAATAGTGGAAGAAGTCCAGATATTAATGTAAACGTAAAACCCAGGTGGAGGGTATCAAAGATTCGGCATAGCCGAATTTAACACTCTTACTTGTTTTTTAATAGGTACTAGTGATGCCAGGAGATTTTTTCAGAAATCTCTACGCTTATGAAAAAAATTCCCTTTTTTCCCTACACTACTTTTTTTAAAATTTATTTTTAACTTGTTCATTTTCAATTTCAATTATGTAAAAATAACATAAAAACAAAGAAAAAAAATATAAAAAATAAGATAAAAATATAATGAGAATTACATAAGAATAATATAAAAAACATACGGATATTATAAAAAAAAATATTTTTACAATTCTATATAATTCATCTTTTTGTTATGGTTAGATGTGCATTTAAAATTTACACAATTAAAGGTGTGTTTACACTATGTGTATTTTCCATATGTAAATTCAGTTTTACGATCCATACGTAATTCGGCGTGTGTGTCAAAATTGGCGTTTTACATACAATTCATCATTTTTGCGATCAAACGTACATATGTATTTCCGTATAACATAACCTCTAAATGTAAACAACAGCTGATTTAATTTGTGAATTTACAAAAAGTTATTGTTAAAAATAAAGTAATATATTTTATATATTTTTTAATTGTTAATTAATATTAAACAATTTATTTTTCTTTCAATATTTATCTTTATAATTTACTCTGTTTTTCTTTCGCCACAAGCAGTATTGTATTTTCATATGGTTGTCATGTCAAAATAGAACCTGGTCTAATTGAAAAATTTACATATGTCTTGCCAAATGTGTTGTACATAAACAATTTTTGAAAGGGTTCACACTATGTGTACAAATTGCACGTGCAAAACACATAGTGTGAACGCAGCTTAATTAAAATGGCTTGCAAATGAGATGTTACAACTCAAGCAGAATATTTGTTCTTGGTTTTCAGTGTTGCCGTTTTGGCTTTTTAGTTGCTAGATTTAGCAACTTTTTTTGTCGTTTAGCATCCAAAATTTATCAAAAGATGCTAGATGCTAACTTAGAATCTTTTATTAATAAAAAGTTGCTTTTAGCATCTTTTTTTTGATATTTTTTTTTTTAATTATTTTTGAATATATAATATTAATGGTATTGATATGTTTTTATTTCTCAAAGTGTAGTACAGTAATTTTGTGTACTACTCCTTTTACCACTCTGCTCGTTTCTTTCAACAAATATAACAAAACATTTTGAAATAGAAGAATGTAGACACCAACAACAGTTTTTATACCCTCCACTCCAGTGTGCAGAGGGTATATATAAGTTTGTCATTCCGTTTGTAATAATTAGAAAAAAAAATTTGGACCCCATAAAATATATATATTTGTGATCCTTATAACAACCGGAGTTGATATAGCGATGTCCGTCTGTCCGTCTGTCCGTCTGTCCGTCTGTCCGTCTGTCCGTCTGTGGAAATCACGATGACGGCATCAATCGGGCAGCTAGGGTGCTCGTTGGCATAAAAAATGATTCATTAACATCCTGAAAAGTTTGCTATTTAAAATCGTCCAAATCGGTCGATTAGGGCCCGAGATTTGAATGAAGAACTAAAAAAAGTCTTGAAAAAATATAATTTTCTATGTTGTTCTTGTCACGATCACGCCCTCAATAGGATAGCTAGGGTGATAATTTTTAGTGAGAATGATTCACCAAATTCATGGGAAGATTTCTTCTTCAAAAATCATTAAAATCGGTGGAACAGGTCCAGGTAAATCTATGAAAAATTAAAAAAATAATGAAAAACATGATGTTTCCATAGTGTTCCTGTTGTTATTCTAAATGTTGCATTGTTGTCATAGCTGGACTTGTTGTTTTTGTGGTCGTTGTGGTAATAATATAATAAAAACAAACCCTTTGTACATTTTTTTTGTGAACTCTGGTAGAAAATTTTAAAAGTTTCCATTGTTTTGGCATCACTAAAAAAATTTGTTAGATCATTTCTGTCATTGCCACGAGCCTGTATGCAAAATTTCAGATCGATTGGCTCACGGGAAAGGGACTAAAAATCGATCCAAAATTTTGTCGACAAGCAGACACTACCAGTTAATATAAAGGCAGTAAATAAAGGGAGTAAAAGTTCACCAATAATTTAAAAAACAAATTTTTATGTATTAATTTATTTAAAGAAAAAAATAATTAAATGAAATAGTAATAATAATAAAAAAAAAATAATATACAATACAAAAAAAAAAGAATATATAAATAAAATAAAATAAAGATAAATGCATTCATAGCATTATAATACATATAAAAGGTCAATGTTTTCTAACCGTAACCGTAACGAGTCAGTTGTTTTTTTTTACATGAAAATCATTTAAAACAGTTACCGAACGTAACCGGAACGTCCCAATACTTTTCATGTGAAAAAAGGCTGACACGTTACGTAACAGTTACATGTCGCTAACTTGTTCTTTACACAGGCTACTGCTTTTGCAGCCAACTTCAAGTCTATTTATATAGTTTCGTAAGCATAACTGATAAAATTGTTTCTATTATTTTTTGCTGTAAGTAATAAATTATAAATATACTGAATTTGCAAACTAAAATGGAACGAAACAAAATCAAAAAAAAAAAACAACTCTACAACATCAACAATGGCAGTCATATGTTCTTCAAATAGAAAAAAAAACTGCAAGTGTGTTTTGTTGGCTACAAAACAAAAATAGTGTTGACAATATAACAAAATATGTAAAAGAAGTTAGTGCTATGAAATATTTTATTTTGTTTAAAAAAAAATCGCAAAATGAAAGGCTATAATTCCATTAATAATCAAAAGGCGTTAAACTAATTTATTTATTTTTACGTTGTACTAATGCATTTTAAATAAGTAAAAGTAATTGTATATTTAAATAAAAATGCATTTGTATTATATGTTGCTGTCATATTCAGAAAAATCAAGGAGCTGACTATATGACTACAAATGCTGCTGCCAGCAGTCGTCTACGTGTTTCATTCATGATGTTGCATTTTTTTGCGAGCAATACTTACATATATTCTAAATAAAGAAATAATAGTTCTTTTCATACTGCGAAATCTATACAAATATATGTACAAATACTATATGTCAAATTTCAAATTTGCAATAATTGATACATTTTTGAAAGAAAATTGTATAATATGAAATGTCTTTAATTTATTTCATAGAAAACAATTTTTTGAGGTGCGTGGATTTTCCATATTTACTGTTTTACTATTTTCGTAATGAGGTTAAATGAGTTAAAAAGAATTTAAAATATTTGAAAATATTAGGTGAGGATCCTCAAGATGTAATATACGGTCGGTCTAAAACTTTTTACTTAGAGCCACAGTTAAATTCGAAACAACAAAAACCCATATATTTTGTGCATAAAGTTTAACATTAAATGTGCTTTTCTAAAATGTCTATATATTTTTTATACCCTCCACTCCAGTGTGCAGAGGGTATATATAAGTTTGTCATTCCGTTTGTAATAATTAGAAAAAAAATTTTGGACCCCATAAAATTTATATATTTGTGATCCTTATAACAACCGGAGTTGATATAGCGATGTCCGTCTGTCCGTCTATCCGTCTGTCCGTCTGTGGAAATCACGATGACGGCATCAATCGGGCAGCTAGGGTGCTCGTTGGCATAAAAAATGATTCACTAACATCCTGAAAAGTTTGCTATTTAAAATCGTCCAAATCGGTCGATTAGGGCCCGAGATTTGAATGAAGAACTAAAAAAAGTCTTGAAATAAAATAATTTTCTATGTTGTTCTTGTCACGATCACGCCCTCAATAGTGCAGCTACAGTGATCATTTTTAGTGAGAATGATTCACCAAATTCATGGGAAGATTTCTACTTCAAAAATCATTAAAATCGGTGGAACAGGTCCAGGGAAATCTCTGAAAAAGTAAAAAAAAATAAAAAAAACATGATATTTCTATATTGTTCTCGTTGTTATTCTAAATGTTGCATTGTTTTCATAGCTGGACTTGTTGTTTTTGTGGTCGTTATGGTAATAATATAACAAAAACAAACCCTTTGTACATTTTTTTTATCAACTCTGGTAGAACAATTTAAAAGTTTCCATTGTTTTGGCATCACTAAAAAAATATGTTAGATCATTTCCGTCATTGCCACGAGCTTGCCTGCAAAATTTCAGATCGATTGGGTCACGGGAAAGTGGTTAAAATCGATCCAAAATTTTTTCGACAAGCAGACATGAGTTAATATAAACGGAGTAAAAATTCACCAACATCTAAAGCAAATAATGCTAAAATACCTAGTTGTTAATAAAAAAAAACAATTGGGCAATTCACAATGGGTAATGTATCGTTGTATCTGTTGTATCGTGTATCACTTTACAATAGTGTAAAATTGTTGTTGGTAATTTTCACTGAAAAATCTGATACACGATCCAACTTCATTTGCTATGTTTAGTAAATGTTGTATATTGTATCATAACATATCAGTTCCAAGTGAATGCCAGTTTTTATGAAAAAGAAAAAACAAATTCATAGAATTTTATCAGCATAAGTAATTATAAAATAAAATATGGCAAATAATGCAAATAACGCAAATACATCGATAAGTTTATTTATATAAAAATTAATGTTTATATTTTTTTAGTATGTATTTTCTCTTTCAGTACCAACCAAAACATTTAACATTTTTTTTTTCATTATAAATTAAAATGCAAGAGGTACGTAACGTAAACTCCAGGGTATATCTCACGACCAAAAAACAAACACTGACAAGTGTTTTCTCTTATACAAAATAGCAGAAGCGACGAAGCGATCTTTCCTCGTTGGATCGAAAATTACTAAAGAAAGCGTTTTACAATATGAAAATACAACTGAGTGTTCACAACAAATGATTGTATTGTGTATTTCAATACAACATACAATATACAACACCTGTTGTGAATTGCCCAAATGTAAATTTAGCAAAAAAATTTATGTATTAATTTATTTAAAGAGAAAAACACAAAAATAACGTTTGATGTTGTATTTTTTGTGTGTAAGATTTAAATATATATACATACATACACATATTAAATAATACAAAATATTATATATATGTATGTATGTATGTATGTATATTCATAGTAACTGCATTTTAGAAATAAATCGGTTATTTTATTTACATAAAATTCTGCAGTATTTTGTTGTGGGGAAAATACATTTCTTTTGCATTAACAGAGTGTCACTTCATTTTGCTCAGCGTGACTATGCCACAGTAGATGGCGCCATAATTTTTGTTTGTTCTAATTAGCTTTGCAATAGTTATTTCTATTTTAACATGAATGTTAATATTTTCAACTAGATATCATACAGAACAATGTTAAGAGTATACACGGGCTGGTCTTTTATTTCATAGGTTTTTTCATTATTCTTTTACAAATATGAACATAAGTTTGGCATATTAACTTTTTGTTGTCTTTAAAAAATAGAGTTACCGAGTTCGTCAATGAGTTTTTTGCTTACAAAACAGTTCTACATAGTTATATAGAATTATTATTCTCTTTACCTATAAAATATCTGATTGCGATTACATCTAATTTTTAAAAATTGTTTATAATTAATAAAGCATTATTATTCACATAAATACAAAATTTCACTTTTTAAATTTTCCATTCAAATTTAAGAAAATATCAATTATAATAAAAACTGAAAATAAAATTTCCAATTATAAATTAGAAAATATTAATTGAATTTCAGAAAATCATATCAAAACGTCGGAAATAATAATTTTAAATTTAGAAATATGTTTACATTTAAAAATGTTTACATTTAAAAAAAATATTGCCATTCAGGAGATATTAATAACTTTTCAGTACCGCGATTCAGTAACTTCTTTTAACGATAGTCGAATCGTAAAAAAAAAAGAAAATTGCAAAATTATCAGTAAAATTTTTAAACGATATTCGCTATTGTTAAAGTCAGCTGTTGTTGTTATCAAAGAGAACCATTTTTGTGTTGTTTATTCAATCGATAAAAACTTAAATTTTTAGGTTGAAATGTCGTCATACATAAATAAAAATCATGAAATAGTGAAAATATTTTGCTTTAATTAAAAAACTTTTTTATATAAATAAAAAAATTAAATTCATTATTTCATTTTCAAATAAATAAACAGAAATATTAGTAAAAAAAAATAAAGATATTAAACATAAACATAAAATCATCCTGTCAAACACGAAGTAATTTGTTTTTTTCTATTCTTTGTGTTTTTCGCTTATTTTGACAGAGATGCCACTTCTTTACAATTTAAATAAATAGAAAAACAGATTTGTCGATATTAATTTAAATTCAATGAATTTAAGAAAACCTCAAATGATATTTAAGAATTGCTAACATAAAAATTGTTACATAAGTAAACGTAATTTTATGAGAATGTTATTTTTTATATATAAATTTTCACAATTTTTTTTTGGATGAAAATTTTAAGTTTTTCAGAAAATAAAGATAACATTAAATTATTTAATTTAAAATGTTTGGGACTTTTCGTTTTTTGCGTTTTTCATCCCTAATTTGATTATTTATTATTATAAATTTATTCTCTATGTTTTCAAAATATGGCAATATTTTAAAAAAAGTTGAGAGAGCTTTTTTTTTGGTTATTATTTTGTTACTCCATCTGACCTATATGGGCACAATGAAGAAATATTTGGTCAGTTAAAAGAAGCTATACAGCCATCTCCAATTAGCACGATTTAATGCATATAGCCACTCTACACAACCATTACCTTTGCAATGGAGGTTAGGGCGAGCTATTTAATTAGCAAAAACTAAATTAAACGAGAAGTTATGTCATATAACCGGAAACGCATGCATATAGGTATATAACCTAAATGCATGCCGATCAGCAACTACGATGACCAAAAAGCAAACACCGAAATAAATCCGAAATAATAGAAAAGACGAAAACCAACCCAAAGAATTTTCTGAAATAATTTGGTATTAAGTTTAACAAATTGTTTACTTTTTCCAATATTTTGTTTACATTTATTATCAATACTCAAACCGAGGTGGAGGGTATCAAAGATTCGGCACAGCCGAATTTAACACTCTTACTTGTTAATGTTATGATTTTTAGAAATTTCTAATGAATTAATGAATTAGAAAGTCGATTGCCAAAAAATATTATTGTATTAAAAAAATGCCAAAATTTTCAATACAAAACACATTAAATCGGGTAAAAGAACAGATAACCAATATATTAGAACAGTTAAAATTTATATCATCTGAGACAGAAAAAATTCAAATCCAATGGAGTTATATCACAAAACAAAACTGGGATACAACACTGAATACAACCTCGTTATGGATTGAAAAATTCTATTGGCGAAAATCCATTTAAGGAGTTATCAATATTTGTATTGTCTATATTAGTTTTGTCTTTCTCAAAAGCCGAAGTTGAACGTTTGTTTAGTTTAATGGCTTTAGTTAAAAGCAAACTTCAAACAGAATAAAATCCGAGTTGTTATGTTCTGTAATACGTATAAAAGAAGGATTGAAATTGAAAAATCGGTGCTGTCACACTTACAATATACCGAGCGATGTCGTTGATAAGAGTCGATCGTCAGAAAAATATCAGAGCCAAGAAGAACTTGAAGATGAAGACATTACAGAAATGTTAGATTCCATAAACCAATTATTCTAATATAATCGTATCTTTTGATAATGTAATTTCTGTTATATTTTAAATAAATAAAAAATCCCTCTAAAATTAAAAATATTTAATTTAAGTTTAAAATAAACTCAATTTGATGTTAATAAAAATTTCAGATGAAATCCAAAATAATTTTAATTAAAATTTAAAAAATATAAATCGAAACATATGTTTTATATTAATTTTTCGATTTAAAAACCAAAGAATTTATTAATAAGTATATAATTTTTCAATATAAAGGTAATGAAAATTGAAAAAAAAAATTAGCATCCAGTACGTTTAAGCATCTTTTTTTTTTTTTTGCAATTTAGCATCTTTACAATTTCAAATTATGGCAATACTGTTGGTTTTAAAAGATTTTTTATAACAGTGGTTATAAGCATGTATACTTAGATCTGATTTATCGCATTTTAATATATTTTCGAAAGCCTTGCATTTGCATTTATAGTCGTCACCTTTGACCTGCTCCAGCCATCCATTAGCTTCTCGTCTCTCAACTAACTGAAGCAAAATCTTTATGTTCTGTATTTCTTTGATGTGTTTTCAGCATCATCGAAAAACGAATGGAACATTTTTCTAAAATTAATTATGTTTCTAAAATTAATTATGTTCAAATTTATAATATTTTAGTGTAATGCACAAAAAAGTGTTTTATACTTGTCATTGTTATTAAAGAATCCACATATTTACTTCCTTCATATTATAGAGTTATTACCAGACTTAAAAAGACTTTAAAGTTTAAAATTGAAAAAAATTATGCGATATATAACAAATACATTCAAAATAGTTTTGACTGATTTTTTTTGGCAGTTTTAGTTTTGCCTTGTATCAGTAAAATGTTCAGATATTAACTAAAAAAAACAATTTGTTAAAAATTTTCATCTTAATTTTCTTAATTAATTTAAAGACACAAAGATAGATTTAATACAATAAAAACAAGTAAGAGTTGAAAGGTGATCTATGCGGACTCACAAATGTGCCCTATACTAATAGGTCTGGAAAATTGAAAAGGATTGTAAAAAATAAAATGCAGCTTTATATTAACAAATTTAAATTAAAAAGAAAATTACAAAATAAACCATTTACCTGGTTAAACTTAATATTGTTGGAATTATCTGGATAAGGTTAGTATTTAAAATGGGATAAATCGGGAGTCATTGTGCCAATTTATGACCTAAAATATGTAGACACCTCTATAAAATGCTGAAAATTCAGAGCATTTGTTGTAATAATTCAGTAATAGGTTTATCAAAGTGTTTACATATTCAAATATTTTATATACATTTGTTACAAATAGTGGAAGAAGTCCAGATATTAATGTAAACGTAAAACCCAGGTGGAGGGTATCAAAGATTCGGCATAGCCGAATTTAACACTCTTACTTGTTATTGTATAAAATGTGATATTTTTTTCATGAATTCATAAAATTAAGCTCAAGGATTAAAACGGAAAAACTTTTAAAATTAGCCGAAATGTGGAGAAAATTAAATCACACCTTAAAAAAGTTTCGGATTTTAGTGAAATTTTCTTAGAAAAAAGTTTCAAATTGGAAATTATAGATATGTATGTAAATGTGGGTCTTTCTTGTTCTCAAATAAAATTGTGTTAGATAATAAATAAATAAGATTTTTTTAAAATTTAAAATTAGAAAATTATAAAATAAATATGTATAACAACCAATAACAAATAATCATATCGTTTCCACGACAGTCGCTTCTATGTACTGAAATAACTGGGATTCCCAAGGACACCGAACAAAGACAGTAAACCCAAAAAATTCTACTATAACAACAACAACAGCAACAACAACAGAAACCGATATACTTATGTACATAAGTGTGACATTTTTGCAAAAAATTGAACTTCAAAAACGCTTGATATAATATTATTAAAATTAAACAAGTAAGAAAATTATAGTCGGTCTAGACCTACTATATGATACCCTATACAATGCGTTTAGAGACTCTATCTCATAGGCCCAACTAACTGTACATAGAAAATAAACATAAACCAAATTTGAGAGGGATTTTTATACCCTGTACCACTATGTGGTGTGCGTATAATGACTTTGTGCTGCTGTTTGTAACTACCAAAAATATTTGACCTAGACCCATCTTTTATTATACCGATCGACTCAGAATCACTTACTGAGTCGTTTTAACGATGTCCATCGATGTTCATCAAAATATATTCATATTTGCGACCTGCAGTTTGATTACAAGATTTACATGGACACACAGACGGACGGACGGACATCGTTAAATCGAACCAGTTAGTGATTCTGATTCGATCGGTATAATTGAAGATGGGTCTAGGTCAAATATTTTTGGTAGTTATAAACAGCAGCACAAAGTCATTATACCCAACCCACATAGTGGTATAGGGTATAAAAATACTTCCCAAGTAACATAAAACTGAACACTATTTTAATATATTTCGAAATGTAACAAACTTACTATATACATAAGTATATTGTGAATTTGTGGTGATATCTATTGGTCACTGTATATTCTTCTTAAAGTTAAAAAATACAAAAAAAAAAATACTTATTACTTAGTATCTCAATATTACTCTTAACAACAGGTTAATGTATTAAAATCTCATTTGCAAAGAAAGCTTTTTTAAGTAAAAACTATATGTATCCCTTAAACATATGTATTGAAGAGTAAAATAAAAAAACTTAATGTAAAATGCCACTGATCATTAAATAAATGAGCTAAATTACGGCATAAAATTTAACTTTATAAACATTATGAGGGAGGAAATAAGTGACAGTAGAGTAAGACCAAAAACACAATCTTTTGTGCTCCCACACATTAGTGGAGAATGAGGTGCCATACAATCAAATATTCAAAAACCATTCTCATTTAGTTGTTGAAGAGCTCTCGGGCGAGTAAGTTGTGTGACTGTTGGAAAACGGTGTGTGTGAAAATTTATGATAATTAAATGAAACTTATTTTTTACTTAAGTATACACATCATCATCTATTATTAATATTATTGTTGTTGTTGCTGTGATTTGGTTATTATTGTGTTATTAGCCAAAAATAAAAATTATACATTCATTAAACAAACAAAAGTACATAATAAAAATAAAAAATCATTCCAAAAAGGAAAATAAAAAGTTGTTACAAAAAAAAAAGAACATACCTAATTGGAACTAAATTAAAATTAAATTAAACTAGAATATAGAATATTAATAAAAATTGCTAAAAATAAAGTGAAATGAAGAAAAAGTGTCTATATCTAAATGCTTCAAGTGTCTATATCTAAATGCTTAAGTTAAAAAAAAACCAAATAGGAGAATAAAGTTTATTATGTATGTATGTCAAAAATTGATCTTACCGAAGGGGGGCAAAAATCCCTGTCTTGCAATGCGGTGGTAGTGAGCAGTGCTGGCAACACTCAATTGTACAAAACCTTACTTTTATATGCAAGGCGACACCAAATACTGAATTAATTATTGCCCGAAAATAATTTTATTTCGAATAGATTTTATCTAATTTTTAATTGTTGTATGAAAATGCAACATTTCATACATGGCGACATTTGAATCTAAGATAACATTGGCAACATGTCGTCAATTGTTTTCGTTTGATAGCCCCCATTTATTGTGTTAATAAAATGTAATGAAAACGTTATTGGCAGAAAATGACGAAATGTCAGTAGAGGTAATTTCTTTTGGCAGTGAATATGACCTTGTGAAAACCAGACGCAATACATATAAAAATTAATTTAACTAAATATATTTATAAATAAATTTCATACCCAATAATTTTTTTTAAAACTATATGTTTCGAAAACTCTTTAAAAAGATTTAATGTTCGACTTAATGCTTTAAAGAATTTCTTTACTTAATTCATCTGAAAAATTTGGTGTCTGAATCGGGAAATAACCACGATTGAAAGTTGGATAAAATACAGATTTTTAGAAGACTTTAGAAGATTTGAGTTTTCTCGATAGAGGCCAAAACAAAACAGCTACATTAGCATTATTTTTTTATTATTTTAAATGTTTACACAAGAACCCGCAGATGACTCACAAAACGTCATTATCGTGCTTATCATCTCCCATATTGTGGAGCACTCTCTCGCACTCATTGTCTTTAGAATTTTTATATATTTCTCATTTCTGTAATTTGTATTCAAATAAAGTGTATTTGTATTAAGGGGGTACTTTAATAGTAATTTATATGGAAATACAAATGTTAATATAACTAATGATTTTTTAACCAAACGATCTGTTAGTAGTTTAATGCATTTATAAAGCTTCATTTAGTGTTTTTATAAATTTATTTTAAATATGTATTATTATTTCAAGGCTGGAGAAGACACAGTTACATTGAATTATTGATACATACGTACATGTATATGTATATATACATATACTCTTATATGTATTTCTTTACATACATACTGTGAGCGTCAAAAAAAAGTAAACAGCAACTTTTAATCTTTAAATTGTCTTATAACAAAGTTAAGATTGACTTACGATAAAAAGTAATGTTACAGAGTTTAGTACTATACCATTTAGAGATTGACTACTATAAAATATGAAATCAAATCAAGTGGGAATAATGCACAAATCTCTCGAAAGTGAAAATGCATCAGATTTTACGCGTCAAAAAAGTAAACAGTGGTAACACATACGCTTTTTTATATATCGGAGATAAACTTTTTATGACAAATTTGTACTGATCACGTGTTTCAGTTTACTCAATATCATTTTAAGTTGATTTGTACTAATTAATAGTAACTAAATAGATTTAATTAATTAATTAATTATATTTATTTATTTATTTGATAATTTCCTTTACAACAAGATTAAATCTTATAATTACAGTACAGGAAAGCATTATTGTTAGATGTGCAAGTTTAACAAAATTTGAATACTTAAAACTAATAATAATATTTTAATTTAATTTATTTTTAATTTATCACAATATAATATTATTATAAAACAAGTAAGAGTGTTAAATTCGGCTGTGCCGAATCTTTGATACCCTCCACCTCGGTTTGAGTATTGATAATAAATGTAAACAAAATATTGGAAAAAGTAAACAATTTGTTAAACTTAATACCAAATTATTTCAGAAAATTCTTTGGGTTGGTTTTCGTCTTTTCTATTATTTCGGATTTATTTCGGTGTTTGCTTTTTGGTCATCGTAGTTGCTGATCGGCATGCATTTAGGTTATATACCTATATGCATGCGTTTCCGGTTATATGACATAACTTCTCGTTTAATTTAGTTTTTGCTAATTAAATAGCTCGCCCTAACCTCCATTGCAAAGGTAATGGTTGTGTAGAGTGGCTATATGCATTAAATCGTGCTAATTGGAGATGGCTGTATAGCTTCTTTTAACTGACCAAATATTTCTTCATTGTGCCCATATAGGTCAGATGGAGTAACAAAATAATAACCAAAAAAAAAGCTCTCTCAACTTTTTTTAAAATATTGCCATATTTTGAAAACATAGAGAATAAATTTATAATAATAAATAATCAAATTAGGGATGAAAAACGCAAAAAACGAAAAGTCCCAAACATTTTAAATAAAATAATTTAATGTTATCTTTATTTTCTGAAAAACTTAAAATTTTCATCCAAAAAAAAATTGTGAAAATTTATATATAAAAAATAACATTCTCATAAAATTACGTTTACTTATGTAACAATTTTTATGTTAGCAATTCTTAAATATCATTTGAGGTTTTCTTAAATTCATTGAATTTAAATTAATATCGACAAATCTGTTTTTCTATTTATTTAAATTGTAAAGAAGTGGCATCTCTGTCAAAATAAGCGAAAAACACAAAGAATAGAAAAAAACAAATTACTTCGTGTTTGACAGGATGATTTTATGTTTATGTTTAATATCTTTATTTTTTTTTACTAATATTTCTGTTTATTTATTTGAAAATGAAATAATGAATTTAATTTTTTTATTTATATAAAAAAGTTTTTTAATTAAAGCAAAATATTTTCACTATTTCATGATTTTTATTTATGTATGACGACATTTCAACCTAAAAATTTAAGTTTTTATCGATTGAATAAACAACACAAAAATGGTTCTCTTTGATAACAACAACAGCTGACTTTAACAATAGCGAATATCGTTTAAAAATTTTACTGATAATTTTGCAATTTTCTTTTTTTTTTACGATTCGACTATCGTTAAAAGAAGTTACTGAATCGCGGTACTGAAAAGTTATTAATATCTCCTGAATGGCAATATTTTTTTTAAATGTAAACATTTTTAAATGTAAACATATTTCTAAATTTAAAATTATTATTTCCGACGTTTTGATATGATTTTCTGAAATTCAATTAATATTTTCTAATTTATAATTGGAAATTTTATTTTCAGTTTTTATTATAATTGATATTTTCTTAAATTTGAATGGAAAATTTAAAAAGTGAAATTTTGTATTTATGTGAATAATAATGCTTTATTAATTATAAACAATTTTTAAAAATTAGATGTAATCGCAATCAGATATTTTATAGGTAAAGAGAATAATAATTCTATATAACTATGTAGAACTGTTTTGTAAGCAAAAAACTCATTGACGAACTCGGTAACTCTATTTTTTAAAGACAACAAAAAGTTAATATGCCAAACTTATGTTCATATTTGTAAAAGAATAATGAAAAAACCTATGAAATAAAAGACCAGCCCGTGTATACTCTTAACATTGTTCTGTATGATATCTAGTTGAAAATATTAACATTCATGTTAAAATAGAAATAACTATTGCAAAGCTAATTAGAACAAACAAAAATTATGGCGCCATCTACTGTGGCATAGTCACGCTGAGCAAAATGAAGTGACACTCTGTTAATGCAAAAGAAATGTATTTTCCCCACAACAAAATACTGCAGAATTTTATGTAAATAAAATAACCGATTTATTTCTAAAATGCAGTTACTATGAATATACATACATACATACATACATATATATAATATTTTGTATTATTTAATATGTGTATGTATGTATATATATTTAAATCTTACACACAAAAAATACAACATCAAACGTTATTTTTGTGTTTTTCTCTTTAAATAAATTAATACATAAATTTTTTTGCTAAATTTACATTTGGGCAATTCACAACAGGTGTTGTATATTGTATGTTGTATTGAAATACACAATACAATCATTTGTTGTGAACACTCAGTTGTATTTTCATATTGTAAAACGCTTTCTTTAGTAATTTTCGATCCAACGAGGAAAGATCGCTTCGTCGCTTCTGCTATTTTGTATAAGAGAAAACACTTGTCAGTGTTTGTTTTTTGGTCGTGAGATATACCCTGGAGTTTACGTTACGTACCTCTTGCATTTTAATTTATAATGAAAAAAAAAATGTTAAATGTTTTGGTTGGTACTGAAAGAGAAAATACATACTAAAAAAATATAAACATTAATTTTTATATAAATAAACTTATCGATGTATTTGCGTTATTTGCATTATTTGCCATATTTTATTTTATAATTACTTATGCTGATAAAATTCTATGAATTTGTTTTTTCTTTTTCATAAAAACTGGCATTCACTTGGAACTGATATGTTATGATACAATATACAACATTTACTAAACATAGCAAATGAAGTTGGATCGTGTATCAGATTTTTCAGTGAAAATTACCAACAACAATTTTACACTATTGTAAAGTGATACACGATACAACAGATACAACGATACATTACCCATTGTGAATTGCCCAATTGTTTTTTTTTATTAACAACTAGGTATTTTAGCATTATTTGCTTTAGATGTTGGTGAATTTTTACTCCGTTTATATTAACTCATGTCTGCTTGTCGAAAAAATTTTGGATCGATTTTAACCACTTTCCCGTGACCCAATCGATCTGAAATTTTGCAGGCAAGCTCGTGGCAATGACGGAAATGATCTAACATATTTTTTTAGTGATGCCAAAACAATGGAAACTTTTAAATTGTTCTACCAGAGTTGATAAAAAAAATGTACAAAGGGTTTGTTTTTGTTATATTATTACCATAACGACCACAAAAACAACAAGTCCAGCTATGAAAACAATGCAACATTTAGAATAACAACGAGAACAATATAGAAATATCATGTTTTTTTTATTTTTTTTTACTTTTTCAGAGATTTCCCTGGACCTGTTCCACCGATTTTAATGATTTTTGAAGTAGAAATCTTCCCATGAATTTGGTGAATCATTCTCACTAAAAATGATCACTGTAGCTGCACTATTGAGGGCGTGATCGTGACAAGAACAACATAGAAAATTATTTTATTTCAAGACTTTTTTTAGTTCTTCATTCAAATCTCGGGCCCTAATCGACCGATTTGGACGATTTTAAATAGCAAACTTTTCAGGATGTTAGTGAATCATTTTTTATGCCAACGAGCACCCTAGCTGCCCGATTGATGCCGTCATCGTGATTTCCACAGACGGACAGACGGATAGACGGACAGACGGACATCGCTATATCAACTCCGGTTGTTATAAGGATCACAAATATATAAATTTTATGGGGTCCAAAATTTTTTTTCTAATTATTACAAACGGAATGACAAACTTATATATACCCTCTGCACACTGGAGTGGAGGGTATAAAAAATATATAGACATTTTAGAAAAGCACATTTAATGTTAAACTTTATGCACAAAATATATGGGTTTTTGTTGTTTCGAATTTAACTGTGGCTCTAAGTAAAAAGTTTTAGACCGACCGTATATTACATCTTGAGGATCCTCACCTAATATTTTCAAATATTTTAAATTCTTTTTAACTCATTTAACCTCATTACGAAAATAGTAAAACAGTAAATATGGAAAATCCACGCACCTCAAAAAATTGTTTTCTATGAAATAAATTAAAGACATTTCATATTATACAATTTTCTTTCAAAAATGTATCAATTATTGCAAATTTGAAATTTGACATATAGTATTTGTACATATATTTGTATAGATTTCGCAGTATGAAAAGAACTATTATTTCTTTATTTAGAATATATGTAAGTATTGCTCGCAAAAAAATGCAACATCATGAATGAAACACGTAGACGACTGCTGGCAGCAGCATTTGTAGTCATATAGTCAGCTCCTTGATTTTTCTGAATATGACAGCAACATATAATACAAATGCATTTTTATTTAAATATACAATTACTTTTACTTATTTAAAATGCATTAGTACAACGTAAAAATAAATAAATTAGTTTAACGCCTTTTGATTATTAATGGAATTATAGCCTTTCATTTTGCGATTTTTTTTTAAACAAAATAAAATATTTCATAGCACTAACTTCTTTTACATATTTTGTTATATTGTCAACACTATTTTTGTTTTGTAGCCAACAAAACACACTTGCAGTTTTTTTTTCTATTTGAAGAACATATGACTGCCATTGTTGATGTTGTAGAGTTGTTTTTTTTTTTTGATTTTGTTTCGTTCCATTTTAGTTTGCAAATTCAGTATATTTATAATTTATTACTTACAGCAAAAAATAATAGAAACAATTTTATCAGTTATGCTTACGAAACTATATAAATAGACTTGAAGTTGGCTGCAAAAGCAGTAGCCTGTGTAAAGAACAAGTTAGCGACATGTAACTGTTACGTAACGTGTCAGCCTTTTTTCACATGAAAAGTATTGGGACGTTCCGGTTACGTTCGGTAACTGTTTTAAATGATTTTCATGTAAAAAAAAACAACTGACTCGTTACGGTTACGGTTAGAAAACATTGACCTTTTATATGTATTATAATGATATGAATGCATTTATCTTTATTTTATTTTATTTATATATTCTTTTTTTTTTGTATTGTATATTATTTTTTTTTTATTATTATTACTATTTCATTTAATTATTTTTTTCTTTAAATAAATTAATACATAAAAATTTGTTTTTTAAATTATTGGTGAACTTTTACTCCCTTTATTTACTGCCTTTATATTAACTGGTAGTGTCTGCTTGTCGACAAAATTTTGGATCGATTTTTAGTCCCTTTCCCGTGAGCCAATCGATCTGAAATTTTGCATACAGGCTCGTGGCAATGACAGAAATGATCTAACAAATTTTTTTAGTGATGCCAAAACAATGGAAACTTTTAAAATTTTCTACCAGAGTTCACAAAAAAAATGTACAAAGGGTTTGTTTTTATTATATTATTACCACAACGACCACAAAAACAACAAGTCCAGCTATGACAACAATGCAACATTTAGAATAACAACAGGAACACTATGGAAACATCATGTTTTTCATTATTTTTTTAATTTTTCATAGATTTACCTGGACCTGTTCCACCGATTTTAATGATTTTTGAAGAAGAAATCTTCCCATGAATTTGGTGAATCATTCTCACTAAAAATTATCACCCTAGCTATCCTATTGAGGGCGTGATCGTGACAAGAACAACATAGAAAATTATATTTTTTCAAGACTTTTTTTAGTTCTTCATTCAAATCTCGGGCCCTAATCGACCGATTTGGACGATTTTAAATAGCAAACTTTTCAGGATGTTAATGAATCATTTTTTATGCCAACGAGCACCCTAGCTGCCCGATTGATGCCGTCATCGTGATTTCCACAGACGGACAGACGGACAGACGGACAGACGGACATCGCTATATCAACTCCGGTTGTTATAAGGATCACAAATATATATATTTTATGGGGTCCAAATTTTTTTTTCTAATTATTACAAACGGAATGACAAACTTATATATACCCTCTGCACACTGGAGTGGAGGGTATAATCAGGCAAAAAATTTAAATAAAAATAGTTTAAAAGTATTTGTGTTGCTGTTAAGTTGCTGGTTTTGTGGAATAATATTCCAAAGCACTAGTATAAAACTGCCATTCTGACACAAGATATTTATGCCTAGGGAGAATGATCTTCCTACCTCTTTGTGATCTTGCGAAACGAATTTTTGCGTAAAGATATGGTGGATTTTGAGTATAAATAATTTTGTGAAAAAATATTAGTACTCGAATCTTAACCAAGTTTTCAAAAGATACGCTGTAAAGGCTTTTTGTAAAAGATGAAATATGTTCAAACTTCCTGATACCAAAGACATATCTAACGATATTATTATACAGCACATACATCTTACGTTTGCTACTGGCATCACAATTTGCAAAGAGCTCACATCCATACATTAGACCAGGAATAAGGTATGCTTTTGCCAACAATATCCGAACTCTTAAAGGTGTAAAATACTGCGTTGACCAGAGGGACCTAAGTTTAATGTACGTATTTCCAACCAGCGAGTTAATGTGACTTGTCTAGGTAAGATGATTGTTGAAGATAATTCCGAGATTTTTCGTTGCTTGTACGATCTCTATTCTTTCGTTATTAATTTTTACAAATTCATTGAAAGTAGGAACAGTTTTTTTCTGATGAATTACCATACATTTACATTTTTTTGGGTTCAAACAAAGTCCATTTGCAGTTGCAAATATATAGATTTTTCTAGGTCATCGTTTAGCTTACCCAGCAATCTCACATCACACTGCAAGTTCGAAAAACTCAGTACACTCACATTTTTTTACTAATACACACACATTTTCCGCAGTGGTCACACTAATGGCACCAAATTTTTCGTGCGAGTAGTGGCAGACACTAACGATGATTAATGTTACCCTGTTATAAATCTAATGCAAATTTACTGGATTCTGTAAAATTGTAATTAAAGTTTTAACTTGTTAAATCGATTATAATGATTTATTTTTTGAAATGCGCATACAAAAACGCAAGTTTGTTAATTATAGAGCATAAATATTATTAACTATTATTAAAATAATACTAATAATAATAAATGTAAACATTTTCCCTCAAACATGTGCCTGTATAATAAACTCGGTAACTATACTTAAAATAAAATAAGAGAGAGAAGTATACAAATTTTTTCAAGTTTACGCTTCGACAACATCAAGGCGAATCTAATAAGGTGACAGCACCACGGCAACAAATACAACAAGGCAAAAACAACATGCTTTTTGTTTTTGGAAAAAATTCGTCAAAATGTCAAAACCAGCTGTCATTTATAAATACAAATTGTAAAACAAATTGCACCAAAGAAATCTATAAATTTAAAACTCCCTTTATGGCGGATATGCTCGAGTTATTGAAAATACCAAAAGCTGGTGTTCAAACAACGCACTCCTAAGGAAAAGCCTGAATGCGAAGAAGTAGCAGATTTGGGAGACACCCAAAGCTAAGAAACAAATTACAATAGTAACCAATTCCCCCAAGACTCTTTCAATGACAGGTATGTGTGAAATGAACACTCCCAAATTGGTGGGTATACGCAATTTTGTAAGAACACCTAAATCTTCTTTAGGGAGCCCAACTACTTTTGCTATACTGAAGAAAATTATCAACAAAATCATGTTTTAATTGCAATTGGTATGGGATTAGCGCCATTGTTGGATTTTCATCAACAGAAACAACATATGATAACGAATGAGAAGAATGGAAAAGCCTGGCACTACTTGTCTTTTTAAAGGCACAACCAGCGAGCATGTCGTCATACATCGTGTCTAGTTATAATGGCAATCGTAAAATTTTCTTAATAACTTTGTGGAATCTTACTCTCGTGTTCCAACTGCTCGCTAGCATTATGTGCAAGACTCTATAGAATGTAATGCACAACAATTAGTAGAATTATGTATTAATGAAAATAGAAACTACGTACTGTATGTGTGGATGGTGGACAAATTTGTAAATCTATTAAAATGTCATTCATTACAAATTATCAACTTTAGACATTTTTGTTTTGCAAAATTTAGAAATAAATTTGTGTTTTTAAAAAATTAAAGGGCGATTACGAAAATCGACAAAAAAAAAACTACAAAATTCGTTCATTTTATTAGATTTTTATTAATATTTTTTATTTTATATTTTGTTGTGTAGTTTTCCACACCACCACCGAGGTACTACACATGGCGCGTTGTCATTTACTTTAAATGGCTGACTTCCCCAGTAGGCATAAACCATTTTACAAAAATATTTCATTAAAAATTAAATAAAAAAGTGATTAAAATAAAACATAATAAATAACAGAAAAAATTGATAATTATACAAATACTTCATGGAAAATAATAAAAATTAAATAACAGAAATAATATTAATAATAATGTTATGTAATATTGTTATTTTGGCCTTTTTTCTTACAAAATATAATAATTTAATGCGGATGGGCGTTTGGTTTCTACTTTTACATTTAAATTTTTACAAATTAATTTTTAACATTTTTTTATAACCCATTATCCGCTGTTTGGCCTTTTGCACTTTAAGTCGTTTGTTCAAATTGCGAACTCGAAATTGAATACGACACATAAAAAAAAATTTCTTAATATAATCGGGAAGCTCAACATTGGAGCTTTCTTCGACCAGGTGCTTATTCAGGTTTCGACAATGCGCAATTTGAAGGCCATTTATTTTGTGGAATATTAATTCGAGTTTTTTCACATTTGTAAGAAATGTACTCGATGGCTTTTTTAAAGAACCCTTTGACACCTGATCAACCCATGTAAACGAATTTTGATGACATTGTTCTTTTTCAAGATTTAGCTTTCGAATAATATATCCGGAAATATATTCCAAAGCATCCTCTTGCAAAAAACCAATGTCATCGAAATTTGTTTCATCTATGTCATCAATTACCTCTTCATCATGTATTGCCGGTATAATTTCTTCTTCAACGTCATCGAGTCTTTCTATTTCCCAGTCTATGGAGTCATCTGCAGCATGTTCTATTGGATTTGTTTGGACATTTGAGGAATTGAGCCATTCTGTGTTATCTTCTTCAACATTTCCCTTTCCACTTAAGTGTTCGGTATTTCTTGCTGAAAATAAAAAGGCGATTTATTGAAGCATTAAAAAGTAAACATATCATGTAAAGACATACCCATAATATACTTGCGTAATCTATATTTAAATTCTTTTGGAGTTGGGTGGTCATTTAAACCACCTTTGCTACGTATAGCACCAAAGAAATTTTCTAAGATATCCTGGTTTAGTCGGTTAGTTATTATATATGTCATATCATACTTTTTAACTTCTTCATGAAGCATTTCCAAGGCACTGTTGGAAATAAGGACTCCTTTTTGGAAATGTTCTAACGTTTTTTTATTTGGTAATATTGAGGTCGCCATTATTTCGTTCATCCGAATCAGAATTTCTCGTTGATTCTCCAACGCAACACCGTATGGTTCCTTAAAATATATTATTTGTTTAAAATATAATTACAAGAGAAAGTTAAAGAATTTACCTTGCCGGGGTAACCATATGTGCTAAGTTTAGAATTATGCACATCAAACCAATCGTTGACCAGTTTAAAGAAATCAGCAGTTTCAATGGGCTTGTAGATTTCTATTCCTAGTTTATGGCAACGTTTAATAGCATTTGCGGTGGTATTTGAAAGGAGTTGCGCTGCTAATTTAACTTTTTGCCTTCCCCCACCTTTTACTGAAATGTGTTCCTCACTTAGCTTATATGTAATTGAGATGTCAGACTTATTCGTTTCTTTCAGCAAGTCTATAATGGTACGGGAAGTCAATAGATGACCGTTAATAATTAAGCCTGTATCCAAGTAATGGTTTCTTATTAATTTTAACAAATGCGGTACATCGGCAAATGTGAAAATCTTTTCCTCTTTATTTATTGGGTTGGGAAACCATGGCTTATCTAAAATGAAATAAATTATTAAAAATATAGAAATTAAAAAATTATTTTAAATCTTGGTCTTAGTAAAGAATCTAAATGTATCCTAATATCTTAACTTAATATCGTTGTAATTAAAATTTTATTTTAATTACGAATGTTATAACCGATTTAAAAAACTTAATTACGGATTAATGAGACTTTGCATTACAAAACTTATAAACGAATTTTAGAAACTATTCTTAATTAGGAATTTTTATTTTAGCTTAAAAATTATATCTAATATCAAAACTTAATTATTTTTAATTACCAATTCCATTACAGGATTTTTAAAGCGGCTTAGTGAAAATGTGAAGTGAAATTCACATCGATGTAAAAACGATTCGTCCTCGGGCGAAAAATTATGAATATTCATTATTTTTGTGTGTGGTGTTGTGTGTTGTGTGGTGTATGTAAACTTACCTGTAGTTACACCTAAATCTTTCCACAACTTACGGTTGGTTGGACCCAAATCGCATACCACCGCCACCACCGGAAATCCTGCATTGTGAAGCTCAGTGATTATGTTGTATAAAATTTCAACAGTCATTTTACAATCATAATCGAAGAACACTGGCTGCTTCCACGATTTCTTTAATCCACGAGCTATAGCGACTTGCACGTAATTTGCAGGCTTCTTCACCATGTCACCTACTGCGTCATATTCGTAGGTTTCCATTACCTTCATTTCATCAAATGACAAAACGCAAATCTTTTCCTCCAGAGTAATGTCAGTGATTTGCCGCATAAATTCTACTGACGTTTTTAAAATTCCCTCATCAAAATTAACTTTGCGACACCAACGTTGCAAAGTTGTCATGTGAGGTAATGGAAAACCTTTTTTGTACATATGTCTGTACGCCCTTGGACCAGATGCATGCAAACATATTGCGTTGGAAATGTCATTCCATTTCCACTGAATATTTCCTGGGAACATCATTTTACGAATTTGCCCTTCCGTAAATATTTTTCGCATAGCATCAATGGCCACATTAGCTTGGGCGACTTCCATCTTCAAGTTTTTATTTTCCGTTTCAAGCATACGGATTTTGTCCAAATATTTTTGCATATCCTTTGCCAAAATTATCGGACTATATGTATAAAATATTAAAATATACAATTTAAAATATAATTGTAAATGCAAATCATATTTAATTACTCTGTTTGTGTTTCCTGTTCTGTACAATCCTTATGTAAAGATTCAGTTGATGTTTCCTCCAAAGACGAAGAACCAATTGCCGTTGAAACCTGCGCGCACTGTTGTTTCTGAGGTGAAAGTTCTTGCACAGAATAATAACCTCCGCCAAGTTTCAGAGACAAAAACTATGCTAACATTTGAATTTTCGAAAACCAATCTAAACTCATCGACCTTGTTATTTAAGCTTTGTGCATTTATATGAGTGACTGCGATACCTTGCCTATGTTTGGTTAAAATTTTCACCATATTCATCGTCATATCTTTGGAACTTCCACTTAACAAATTATCATTTTCCATTAGAATATTTTCTTAGCAAACAACTATTCATAACTGCAACGCAAAGTGAAGTTATAATACTATAAGTAAAACAAGTAACAGATATTCGTAAACATAATATTACAAGGACAAAGAATATTGTTAGGTTTTTACAAAAAATATCGACAGTTATATAAGTTTTGAGTTTAAAAAAAATTAATTTGATTAGTACTGTATTAATTATGCATGAATAAACTGTAATTGTATAAAGCAAAAATTTAATTATTAGATGGAAAAAAGTGGTTCAATTGATCAAGAAATTCTATTCTGCTTGGCTCATCATTATCCTTTTCCTTCACATAAACTATTCCGCGCTGCGTAAAGGCCGTTAATATTCGGTTCGTTTTTTTTAAACCAAGTGCGGCTTTAAATATTTCGTAATTGTGGGGTGTTAAGTTTTCATTGATGTAAAAAGGTTCACTGCTATCAAATCCTGCATGGTGCAAACGAAGGGGTGTTTTATTTTTACGACGATACGCTGCCATTGTTTTTAGTAAAAAGTTCTTTTCATACGGCGAGTTAAGTTTTATTACAATTTCATATGTTTTACTCGAAAAATTGATTTATAAAAAGGCATTGTTATTTTTAACGTATCACATATATTTCCAAAAATTAATTGTAGATCTTCATTATTATAAAACGGCACACCTGTTATACGTAAATCAGACGCTACGACCGAGTTTTCTTGTTTAAGAATTTTAGCATTTAAATTTGTTACATCGGCTTTTATCCGTACAATTTCAGTATTCACTGTTTCTAAGTCTTTAACTTTATCATTAATTTCGGAAAGTTCTTTTCTAACATCATTTATTATTTCATTTTTTAAGTCACTGAATCTCTTTTCAATTTCAATAAAAATGCTTCTCTTTGTTTCTTCTATCATTGTTTTTATAAGTTGTGATTGCTCACTGAAAAAATCGTTTTGCTTCGTAAATTGAATGTCTAACCAGTTCCGAAGACGAGTTGCTGATAGATTTAGATTTGAGAACACTAGCTCAGATAACTCAGAGGTATTTGATGGCGAAGTGCTTATACCAGCTTCACTAGCTGTTCTCTTAGAATTGCGCTTTGACATAATTATTGATATGTATGTATGTTTATAGTGTGAAATTGTTGAAATTTGTTTGTTTTATGGTTGCTCACTGCTTTTTTGTGTTTTTTTTTTTTTAATATTGTTTCTTGTTCTGTTTTATGTATTGTTCGAACACTTATATGTAAGTTGTTTGTTATTTAGTGTTTTGGAAGATTATTGATTATGTTTATTTAAAAGTTATATTTAGCATTTGTGTTATAGATTTATTGTTTTTAAAACACAGAAATGTTTCAGAAATATGTTCGTAAAAAAATTCAATGTAGTTTTAGTAATATTTTTACAATATATTTATTTATTTAAACTATTTTATCGGAGCGAACAAAAAAACACGTCTGACTCTCACGAAGCACTCGAAGCAATTTAAAAGCAAATATTCTCACTATGGGAAAGCAAACATCGGTTTATACTCGGAAAATATCTTAGATTGAAAAGAAAAAGGTAAATCCTTGCGTGAAATTGTGGGTAGGAACCACTGCATGATAAAAAAAGTAGTTGATGAATACGCCAAACACCATCAGGTTAAAGATTTAACGAGATCTGGACGCCCAAAGCGGATTAGTGGTACTGAAGTTAGAGCTGTAGTAAGAGAAGTAAAGACATATCCAGCCTAAGGTGCAGTTAAATTATCAGAAAATATAACGCAGACATCAGGCAAACCAGTAAGTTAGAGTACAGTAAGAAGATCGCTTCACAAAAATAGCTCAAATGGTATGATACCATACCAATATACGTAGGTAAAGGCCTAGTTAGCCACCCGTAACATGTCAGCTGTGTTTTTTTGTTACATGAAAAGCAATTAGATCAGTTACCGAACTCAACTGTCACGTAACCGGAACGTCCCAATCTGCTGAAAATAGATTTTTGCTACGTTTGTACGTGACATTTATGACAGCTGATAAAGTTTGGTTAATTTTACACAGCAACATGCTGGTTCGTTCTTTACGTTCTATAACTGCAATAAGTGCCAACGTTACATTTACGGTACAGATACATTTAGACAACGTGTGGCTAACTAGGTCTTAAGAAATCATACATATCCAAAGCGATCAGAGCAACCTAATGAATTTCGATAAAAAGTACATAAATGAGGCTCTATCTTTTTGGGAAAGCATATTACATGCAGATAACAGGAAATCCGAAATTTTCGGCACGAAAAGGCCTCCAAAAATATGGTGTGCAAGAATGAAACATTCAAAGAAAAGTGTTCTACCAACACCGTTTTATATGGTGGGGGTTCAGTTATGGTGTGTTGGCCCTACCGTCGAGAAATAAGGCATGGCTGGAAACAGGATCTTCCAACAGGACAACAATCTAAAGCATACATCTTAAATTGTGAAAGAGTGGCTACTGTACCGGACTCCTAAGACACTTGATCAACCGCCGCAGCCCAGGACCTTAACCCAATCGAGCATCTGTGGGAAAATCGACAGAAAAATGGGTCTAAGGGCTTTTTCAAGCAAGGCAAACTTAAACAACAAAAAAAAAACTTGTCGAGTCGATGGCTCGAAGACTATATAAGATGCTTAAGGCCAAATGAAAATACCCCAAATATTAAAAAATTTTGAAAGTTTACTTGTTTTATTGAAGTTCTGTTGCTTTTCTTTGCAGTTTACTTTTTTTGACGCGTAAAATTTGGTCATTTTCTAAATAAAGTGCAATTTATTTCTGTTTTGTAACACTTTCGTTTAATTTTTTTATTGAGTTCAGCTATAATTGAATAATTTTTGAATTCGTTATATTTATTTTTGACGCCCACAGTTGTAGGCATCAATAATTCAATAAAAATTCTTAATGAGTGAGATTAATGTATTTATGTAACCTTTACACTTTTGTGAACAATTTAAAAAATTATTCGATTTGTATACATTCATGTGAATGGAAAGTTTCGAGTTAAAAACTCATTTGTTTCAGTTTTTCATAGTAAATAAAATACGGATTTAAATTAATGTTTGACAAATAAATGTTTTGTAAACTTTTTTAAGACAATCTACCCAATAGCTGGTGCATTTGGATTTGTTTTTTGGACAGTTATTTATGAAAAATCATTATCCTTATAAGAATTTTTATGAAAAAATGAATTGAATTGATTTTCGTATTCTACACGCAAAACTTTGATAATATGCCAGTTAACTTTTCATTGGCATCATTTTTAACAAAATTATGGGCCCATTGCTCTTGTAAGCTCTTAAGATCATAAAATCTTTCATGCTTTAAATCATGAACTTTATATGGTATGCTAGCCTTTTTGGCAGTGGCTATTAATGTGCTATATTGATCTGCCGTATATGTATATCTGTTTGCTTAAGAGATGTACTTTTTACTTGCTTTTCAATGACACTATGAATAAAAAATGAAATATTAAATTCTTCTTTGAATATTCTGCGGGACAAAATGTTACTTCCTCTCTCTATAAACTCACGGGATGTTTGGGCGCGCAAGTAGTGGCACTCAATTTTAGGGCTATCTTTTATAAATTGCCTTATTCCATCCTTGATTTCTGGGCTAACACTCTTGGGCTTATTATGCTTTTTACGATAATCAACTTCCAGAATTCGTTCTTCGCTCTTGTTTTAATTACTGTTGCAATAACTTTATCACTTATATCGAGAGTTGCTTTAAAAAATGTTTTGCATGCTCGAATAAGTTTTGAGTCCATTTCTAAGAAAAAGGCGTTGTTAAAACTACGGTAAATTTGAGAGCTTGAATATCTATATTTGGGTCTTATCTATTTTATGTGACTAGAAGTGAATTCTCTCTGTCTTTGTAAGTCACTTGTATCCCAATATTTTTGAAATATTTGAAAACGTTAAGATTCTGTTATTTTTTCGTTGCACACAAAACGGCAGTTTTCTCCACAAGTAGTTCGCAAGAACTTCTCTTTTATTGTTCGTGAAGGACTAGATAGCGAAGTATTTGAATATCCTGAGTTTTTCAAATTTTGTTGCAGTATTTGTTTCTTGTTTTATGTTTTATAATTAATACGCTTTTTTTCCATCAACCACTTCCTGCATTTCTATGTCCGAAGAACTGCTTCGGCTTACTAATGACGAATTGAAATCGTCATTCATACTGTTTTGTTGATAAAATTTGTTTTACTTTATTATTTTAAGTCGAAATGTGTCTCTTTGTACCCTATACCAACATATGGTCAGGGTATAATGACTTTGTGCTAATGTTTGTTACTACCAAAAATATTTGACCTAGACCCATCTTTTATTATACTGATCGACTCGTAATCACTTTCTGAGTCGATTTAGCGATGTCCGTCCGTCCGTCCGTCTGTCTGTGTGTCCATGTAAACCTTGTAATCAAACTATAGTCGCAAATATGAATATTTTTTGATAAAATTTGGTATCTAAGCTTCTATCGGCCGGTGCACTGTCATGATGGTACAGGATTTTTTTTCTTATTTAAGTGGGGTCGTTCTTTTATTCTTAATTTCTTCATCCAATCTGTCCAAAAACTCAACATAGTACTTGGCAGTTATTGGTTTTTCTTTCTCCAAGTAACCAATAAATATTATACCACGTCCATCTCAAAAAACACTGCCCATAAGCTTTCCAGCCGATTGTTGAGTCTTAGGCCGCTTTGGTCGACTTTCGCAAGTTTGTAACCACTCCGCAGACTGTCTATTGGAAACCGGTGTATAATATTGAATTCATGTCACATCCATTGTTATAAATCGACGTAAAAATTCAGCTGAATTTACTTCAAACATCTCCAAACCATACTTTGAATCATGAACTCGTTTCAGTTTTTGTTAAGCTGTTAAAAATCGCGGCATCCAACGAGCAAAAAGCTTTTTCATATATAAATGATCATGTAATATATGCCGAACTCGCTCTTTGGATATCTTTATGATGCCAGCAACCTCACTCACTTTAATTTTTTGATCATCCAACACAACCTGATACACTTTTCTTACGATTTCTTCGATAACTGGTTCATTTGGACTACCAGAATCATCTCTATCATTTGTGCTCGTACGACCACGTTTAAATTCGCAATACCACGTTTTAGCCATTAAATATGACGGCAAAGATTCACCATAATGCTTATCAATCCATTTCTTGGCTTGGACAGTATTTTTTCCCATCAAAAAACATTGTTTAATCAAAGCTCGGAACTCTTTGCAATCCATTTTTTCTTAAACTTTTATAACAGTAACTTTCTTTTCTAATTAATGAAATATCAGGAAATTTGGACACAATTGTTCTAACAGTTGGCCCTACTGAATAAACAGA
Organism: Cordilura impudica; assembly: GCA_963682025.1. Lineage (NCBI taxonomy): Eukaryota > Metazoa > Arthropoda > Insecta > Diptera > Scathophagidae > Cordilura > Cordilura impudica. The sequence goes on from OY821520.1 coordinate 222,849,064, forward strand.
CAAAATTGGCACTTATTACGCCACCTCTATTTGAGGCCACGTACTTTTCACTTCATGTAGTAATTTTAATACCTTTCAAATAATATATAATTTGTCATAAACATAAAGTATTCTACAAAAAAATTAAAATTCAAGAAAAAACACGATATAAATTTTCAATACCATAAAATTTTTCTTTGCTTAATTTTTTTATATATTTTGTTTTTTGATTTTTAATAATATTGACCAAATTTAACTTATCAGTTTTTTGGCCCAATATCTCATTAAACTTGTATAGAAAATAGGAAATGACTCTACAATGGAACAAGAAAGGAATAATAAATATGCATATTTTATGCAGTTTAGTTTTTGCTTCAAAACGAAGCAGAGCAAAATATTAAAAAAAATTAAGCAATTTTTAAAATGTTTCATGGTATTGAAAATTAATTTTCTTTTTCTGCATAGTATACAATTTATTATTAAATATGTTTGAAATGTATTTAAATATTGTAATTTTGTTTTTTTTAAGGCGGGGTAAGGTTTTAAATGTGAAAAAAGGCGTATTTTCATGATATTTTTTTTTAATGAATAATGTTGGATAATTTATGTCATATGCCTGTTATAGCATAACACTTGAAGTATCTTTGCAAAATTTTTCAACTAAAAATTTTAATAAATAAGTCCATGACAGCGAAGCTCCGCAGACGCCTCGAAAAAAGTTGTTATGCGGTAAACATCACAACATCACAAAATGCGTTCTAAAGGTAATATGTTTCGCTAGGAAATCAGGAAGTTTTTTTTATTATTTTTGGCAGCATTTTGAAGTGAAAAACACGATTTTCACTATATAATTTCTGTAAATTTGTTGTAAAAAAATTGGTTAAAAAAAACTCTTCCTGATTACCTGTTGATTTATGTGTAGAAATAGTGTACATATATAACAATTTCATAAGGATCGGTCAAGTAGATTTTGAGTTATGATGTAGAAATAGTGTATATAATAATTTCAAGTAGATTTTGAGTTATGATGTTTTCGGACTTCAAAAATGTTTTGGAGAAAATTGATTAACAGTTTTTAACATATACGTTATATTGTATAAGGGCAGATCGCTTGAAACGCTGTATCTTCTTTAGTTTTGCTCCGATTTACTTGAACTCTTGAACACAACACTCTTGACGGAAAAAATATATAAAAAAGAAAAATAGTTGTAACACCTTTCCTCGCCCTTAATTGAAAAAATAAAAACTGTAATATGAAGAAATGTTTGAAAATGATTAAAATTATTAAATTTTGTTGTAAAAGTTTTATGCGATATAATAGGCAATTTTGTAAGTAAAAAACTATTGAAGCATGTGATGTGGTATTTAAAATAAGATACGAGTACTAACCATGAAATTTGGTTTGAGCAATCTATAAATATTTTATTATTTAATGAATATTCAGAACTTTTATTTCTGACGGGCTTCCAAGGTCATTTCAAGATTTAAATAAAAGATTATTATTTAATTTTTTCTCCTACGTTTAGTTGGGATTTTCCAACTTCTTCAGGGATATTTTTTTTATTAAATATGTAATGTTTTATTAAATTTCACATATTATTTTTTTATACAAACATTAATTTCCACAACATAAACTATAAAAATATAAATGTAAAATTTTTTTTTTTTTTTCACAGAATAAATAATGCTAATTACTGTGATAGTAATAGTTCAACTCTGATACCAAGCATTATTTATTCTGTCATACTTAAAATTTTCATTCGGTCATTTCTCGGACTCTCCGGGTATTATAGGAGGTTTATTTGGGTTATGCAGATATTGCAAAACCATTGACAGCGCTTCTGAGAGGATCGGACGGACGAATTTCAAAATCTATATCAAGTCAGACACAAATAGAATTGGATACTTCAACCAAGAATCCATTCGATCAATTGAAAAACACATTTGCTTCATGTGAAGTTCTGTTATCATATGCCAATTTTGAAAAAAGATTTTCAATTGAATACAGACGCTATCAACTTTGCAATTGGTGCAGTGTTAAGTCAAGAAGAAAAACCAATTGCATTTATTTCCAGAACATTGAACAAAACAGAGGAGAACTACGCAACTAATGAAAGAGAGATGTTAGCCATTATATGGGCACTGAACTTTCTAAGAAATTATTTGTATGGTTCCAAAAAAGTGGTGATCTATATGGATCATCAGCCCTTGACATACGCCCTCAGCAATAATAATAATAACTCAAAAACAAGTAAGAAAATTATAGTCGGTCTAGACCGACTATATGATACCCTATACCATGCGTTTAGAAACCCTATCTCTTAGGCCCAACTAACTGGACATAGAAAATAAGCAAAAACCAAATTTGAGTGGGATTTTTATTAATTTTTTTGGCTGCAGATATGAAAAAGTTCATATCGGATGCTATATCCATATGGGGACTAGGTCCAAAAATGGACCGATCCTGATCATATTTGGTAAAGTCTCTTGTATTTTGCAAAAACATATACAAACAAAATTTGAGAAGAATCAGTGCAATATTTTTGTTTTTTAATAGATTTAAATGAAGATCGGGAAGCAGCTCTATATGGGGCCAAAGGGTTCATTTTTGGACTACTCATTGATGGATGTAATGAACGCATACAAACCCAATTTGAGTAAGATCTATATGACAATTATGATCTTATGGCAATTTATGTCAAACCACATAGTGGTATAGGGTATAATGAAAAGGTGGAAATGTATTTTGGAAGTGTATACTTCAAGTATAAACCTGGACGAACAAATGTAGTTGCGGATGCTCTATCCAGAGTCCCTATAGGATTAAATCCTATAAATGCTCAAACTCTTTGACCCCCACCGAACACAGCGCAGAAAGTTCGTCAGAACATTTAATGCACAGCGTAGAAACTCCAATAAACCAAATAGTGATGACTAGGGCTGAAATTATGGTGATTGTACTTGATGTTCTCAGCAGGTTATTCTTTGTTTCCAGTAGTTCCAATCTTTCAAAATTTCCCATATTGATCTTATGAAGTCTTTCTAGGGATAGGACTTTTTCAGTTTTTGCGTTTGCTGCTTTTGGTTGTAGAGAGGCTGGGAGAGGTTTGCTGCCGCTTACTTCTGTGGAGAAATAATTAAAATTTTAATTTTTATTTTTTAATTTTTAATTCTTAATTTTTAATTTCTAATTTTTAATTTTTAATTTTGAATTTTTAATTTTAAATTTTAAATTTTTAATTTTTAACTTTTAACTTTTAATTTTTAATTTTTAAAAATTTTTAATTTTTAATGTTTAATTTTTAATTTATAGTTTTTAATTTTTAATTTTAAATTTTTAATTTTTAATCTTTAATTCTTAATTTTTAATTTTTAATTTTTAATTTTTAATTTTTAATTTTTAATTTTAAATTTTTAACTTTTAATTTTTATTTTTTAATTTTTAATTTTTAATTTTTAATTTTTAATTTTTAATTTTTAATTTTTAATTTTTAATTTTTAATTTTTAATTTTTAATTTTTAATTTTTAATTTTTAATTTTTAATTTTTAATTTTTAATTTTTAATTTTTAATTTTTAATTTTTAATTTTTAATTTTTAATTTTTAATTTTTAATTTTTAATTTTTAATTTTTAATTTTTAATTTTTAATTTTTAATTTTTAATTTTTAATTTTTAATTTTTAATTTTTAATTTTTAATTTTTAGTTTTTAATTTTTAATTTTAAATTTTTAAATTTTAATTTTTAATTTTTAAATTTTAATTAATTTAATTTTAATTTTATTAAAAATTAATTTTTAATTTTTAATTTTTAATTTTTAATTTTTAAGTTTTAATTTTAATTTTTAATTTTAATTTTATAGTCTGCATTTTTTTTTGGAATTTAGTGCATTGGAAAAACGTTGAGAATAGTATTCAGATTTTGTTATTCTAATTAGACTAGTGGTATCTCTTCTTAATCGTCTATAATCATCGTGCAACTCCGTGGTTTTAAAACGTTTCCACCTTTTGTATGCAATATCTCTTTGCTCAATGAGACGCCTAATTGCTTGATTGAACCAAGGTTTAGAGTTGGTTGAAATACGTTTTTGTTTTATTGGGACAAAAAAGTCATACAGATGTAGTATATTACGTTCAATGAACGACAATTGTGAATCAACTGAGGGAATGGTATAAATCACATTCCTGTCAATACTTAAAAACTTGTTAATTAAAAGTTGCATATTTAGGTTTTTAAAATCAAGATAAGTGTGCAGTTCTCCTTCCCGTATCAATTTAAAATCATAGGATGCAAATATCAAGTCATGTTTAGAAAAGCATGGCGCTGCAATTTGGTCATAGAGAAGAACAGACGAGGCATTTCCAATAAAAAATACACCCAGAAGACTATTTATTTTTGTTGTGAAGTGCGTTGGAAGCCTATTATTTACTGGAGTTAGTCCAAGTGACATCATATTATCAGCTAAAAAGGTTTGAGTTAGCATATCTGAGTTGAAATCTCCAGAAATAAAAATATCAGTAAATGGCAAAATTATAGTTTCTAATTTTTTCATAAACTTGGTTATATCAACGTTTCGATTTGGTCTATAAACACAACCAAAGAGCATTTTTTTACCATGTGATAAGGCCTCCACAAAAATATATTGAACCAAATCCTTGTTCGTTTTTCTCTTCCTCTTTCCTCTTATCAACCTCTTTCCTCTCATTCACAATTACCTCATCCTCTTTTTCATCAAAATTATCGTTTTCTTCATCCTTATCACCAGACTTACAATAATACTTACAGGGAATATTGCTTCTCACACAGATGGCAACGCCACCAGCTCGAGTCTTTCTATCAGCTCGGAAAGTATTATATCCCGTGAGTGAAATAAAACTGTCAGGTGATTTTTCATCTAGCCATGTTTTAGATACACATATCACATCCATTACAGAGCTTTCAAAAGTAAATCGAAACTCATCAATCTTATTATTAAGGCTCTGTGCATTAATATGACAAATTTATACACCACTATTTTGCTTAGCAAGTATACGAACCATATTCATAGTCATATCCTTGGAACCACCATTCACACTATTTAAATTTGACATTGTTAAAATATAAAGAAAGGAAAGCCATAATAGTAACGCATATATTATTATGAATATAGGAAACAACTGTTTTTTTGCAATAAATATGATTTTGTTTAAGGAAAATTGTAATAAAAAGAAATACGTTTAAAATATTAAAGAACAAATAAAAATATATTAAATAATATAGTAAATAAAAAACTTTAATTAATAGCACTATAGATGTTTGAGGTATTATTAGGCGGCTCACGGTTTCCAATGGATCCAGGAAAAATATCATTTAACTGATTAATATTATCCACACGGATAGCATGATCGGAAAAAGTACGTTTGACATAAACTAGACCCCGGAAAGAATACGCTGAATGTAGATGTTCATCTTTTTTTAGTTTCGACGCTTCCAAAAGTATTCTGTAGTTTTCAATGGTAAGGCTTTCATTTACGAAAAAATACTTACTGGAATTAAAGCCAATAAGATCCAGTTTAAGCTGATTACATTCGGCTTGTTTTTTGAACGTAGCAATAGATTTTAGAACAAAATTTTTATCGTAGGGAGAAAACAGGTTAACAATGATTGCAGCATCTGGAGAGTTTTCTTTTTTCTGTTATTTTTATTGCCCAATCTGTAGATATATTTCACGGATGGAGTTTGTATATACTGCTTGGCATATGTTATCAAAAATGCCATAAACGTCTTCATTTTGCGTAAATGGTACGGCATTAATACGTAGATCACAAGCCACAGATAAATTTGTTTGCTTCATAACTTGCAATTTTAATTCATCTATTTGTGCTTTCATGTCTTTTATTTCATTCGCAGATGATTCAATAGTTTCAATTCGCTGATTAGCACCGGCAACTTCTTTTTTTAAATTGTCAATTATATTTAAGAGTTTATTTTCGCGCTCTTCCCATAACACTCTTATTTGTTGAATATGCTCATCCAATCTCTTATCAAGTAATTGTAAAATACTGACACGATTATTGGAGCCAAAATGTGCGTTTCTTGGTGTTAGTGAGTATCGAGCTGATTTGCTATTGCTCACTGGAGAAACTTGTTGTAGTTCTCTTAATCGTTTAACTTGGTTGCTAAACTCAGGACTTAAGTTTACGTTAGGCATGTTTTAAGTAAATGTAATTGGTACACATGCAGTTACTATTTTGACAATATTTGAATGATTTGGAGTAAATTATGAAACTCCATAAATAGAAACTGACATAGAGAGAAACTCCGCCCAACTACAAAATGCATTGGATACATTTAATATTATTGAGTGTATTTTAGGAAATCACCCTTAGAATTATAAGATATTGAGTGTACTTTTAAAGTTACTCATAGAGTAGAAGTCTAGAACTTCTCATACGGTATTTATAAGCAACTGTTTAATAAAAATAAAAACAGTTCTAAATCCAAGTTGATCTAGAACACAACCAAAATTTAAAGTTGTGCTTTATTTTGATCAGCACCTTTTAAAGCTCCTATCTTTAAACACTATATTTAATCAATTTGGTGGCCATTTCAGCTATTTGCGGAAATTTGAGAGAACAGATTCGCAATAAGGATTTAAATAAAATGCAGTTTACGCATATTTATTCAGTGCTTGATTTGTTCTATGTACAATATTGTTTTGCACGTGTGGATCATCTTTTCGATCTAGGGACAACCATAAATTTATAGATTCTGCTAAAGTACAATCTGTCGATTGCACTTTATTCAACAGGATAGATACTGGATCGAGCAAGATAATTTATTGACATTATCTATAAATTCAAACTTAAATAATAATTTTTTGACATTTGTCTTGATATTGTTAAACTCTATAATGAGTTGGCGCATGAATTTCAAAGTCCCGATACGACCATCAGCGGGTTTCTGTAGGTAGCTTTATTTTGCTTCCACATTGCTCTAAAATCGCTGGCTCTAAATCAGCATGTCTAAATTCTTTGAGTACCGCCGTTAAATTTGAGATCGTTGTATGGTCTAGCAGGTCTTTTGTTAACAAATTAGTAACATGTGCGCTGCAGTTGCTGTGCCATATACCAACTAATTTTCCCATCCGGACCATATTTGCTGCATTATCGGAAGCAACTGCGTAAACATGGGTGTTGTACCTTTCATGACCAATTTTTATTGAAGCGCCAACCATTTCTGCCAATTTTTCCGCGTTTTCTGATTCACCAGAAAGGTTCCAAGATTCAAGGAAAGCTTTTTCACCGTTGACATTATGTAGCATTGTGACGACAGTTTTTGATTGCTTGCTGTATTTTTCCAACCATCAATAAGCATAACGGAGTCACCACTTAACATTTGTTTTGAAATATTGTTTTGCTTTACCTATTCTTTATCCAGCAGTGTGGTTGAAAGCATATTTCTACTTGGGCGGCTTTGGCATAGATAGGCTGGCCTTAATTTTTTCAACATTTCTTTAAAAGGCTTTGCTTCGACAACGTTTAAAGGAATGTTGCATCCATAGAAAAATTTCGCAACTACTTCAGAAATCTTGTCTTCTTCTTTTTGTGTTATTTTGCAAAAAAAACTGTTTTAAACCGGCGGTCTTTTTGCTTTTCGGATATTTGAATAGTGGAGAGTCAGATTCACTACATGCTGATGAAGTCGATGGTGCAGTTGATGATGGTGTTGTTGAAAGACTTGTCAATGCCATTGAAATATCAGCATGTGACATGTCGGAAATATCCATTTGCAAAATTGCTTAAGATCAACAGCTGATGATATGCCAGATAAAACAGAATTGCCTAGAACTATTTATTAATCTTATGAATATAAAATTAAATCATTACTATTAACACGAAACTAATAGTAACGGGAACACTTGTTAAAAAGTGTAAAATTTTACGTAAATGTGTAAAATTTTACGTAAATGTGTAAAATTTTACACTTCTGCGTAAAGTTTTACACTTCTGTGTAAAGTCTTACACTTTTACGTAAATTTTTACACTTTTACACATTTTTTACGTGTAAAATAATTTTTGTAGTTTTACGCTAAAAGCACAACTCTGATTGGTACTGTATTGTCATCACAACATAACTAGAATACAAAAAGAAACCAAAAACAATAATCTACTAACCACCATGCAAACAACAATACAAAATTAAACCGTAATTAATAGAATGAATGAATAGAATGAAATATTGCATATAAACTCTTATATATATTAGGATAGCACTTATATTCATCACAATGAACATTCCAAAATATTTTAAGGTTCATCCAATGTATTTAACAATATCCAATTCGTCTCCAATTTCATCCGTTTTAACTTCAGAGTTAATTTCATATGCTTCTTGAAGCTGAACCAAACAAAAAGCTGACACCCTAATATACACATCAGTTATTGCATGTTTTATTTTTATATTATTTAGAATTCGATGACAAATCATGTGACGTCATTCTGTTATGTGTGTATTTGGGAAATGATATGTATATTGGCGTAAATTGATGAATTACAAAGCTTTAGAATATTAAATGAAATGCCTTAATTTTACATTTATTATATATCTATAATTAAACTGATTGGATATTGATAGCGGTTACTTTGTGTAGGTTTGTAAGATTAATAATGCGAGGGTTATAATATATGACCATAATAAATGTTCGTTAGAATTTAAAATGTCCACATCTGAAAGAAATTAAAAAACATGGCAGCCTGGCATCTAAATACTTCCGTATTAAACATAACTTTGCTTATAAAATACTAGATGGAACTCGGTGTGCTTCGCTAATTTTAAAGTATAGTACTTCCCATATCCGCTGTAAGACTCTGTGAAAATGTTAGGAAGATCAGATGAGTAGTTAAGGAGATTACCTCTTACAAACAAACAAACACATATTACCTCTTTTATATACATGTGGCACCCTGTCTTTTGTCAAGATATTTAATAACCAGAACATTTTGGGGAAAAACAAGTAACCTTGTTAGCTACTTAGAAGAAATAGCAAAACAACAGCCCTTTTCGTTTTACATCGTTCAACAAACAACATCCCTGCGGTATCAATAAATTTCATATTATAATAAAACTTTATATCTTTTATTAACAAAATATAATTTCATTTAATAATCCCCAAACTCCATATTGGTGACCCCGGCGTCAAAAAAGACAACCAATATTTTTTTTGATAATTCTAGAACACGTGTATAAACCAAATTTATAAAGGCGCCTTGAGTTTTTTTTCGACAAAATTTTTCATCAAAAGCAGTAATACAAAGTGCTCTGCTTAATAAGGTGGACGCCATTTTGAATGCTGAAAATTGCTCACATTTTGTTTTTGTTGTTTAACGTCGAATGAACGATAGCGGTTTGTCGTCCATGCCTTCAGAAATCATGGCAAATAACGAAGGAACTGCTGACATTGTACCCCGTCCAAACAGTGGCATTTCTGCAGTTTACGCCAGGTTGCCCTTTCCACAAATGTGCAATACCAACATCGAGGCTTGGTTTACAACAATGGATTTTTGGTTTGCAGCATCGGGCATAACCTCAGATAAGCAAAAGGCAGCAACTGTACTTGCAGCGTTGAGCCCAAACGTAATTGCACAACTTTCCGAGGTTATTTCAGCTCTTTCACAAGCCGACCGATTCGAATATGTTAAATGAAGAATAATTGAACATTTCGCCGATAGTGAGCAAAGACGTCTCAATAGGTTGCTTTCCGAACTGCCGCTTGGTGACAAAAAGCCTTCTGAACTCTTTTTTGAGATGAGGCGTGTTGCAGGCAATACAATAGGAGAGGCAACGTTGAAGGGCTTATGGACGAAGCGCTTGCCGGAATTTGCTCAACCCCTTGTGGCTGCGTCAACAGGCACAGCCGCCGAGTCCACGAAAATCGCAGACTCTGTAGTCGATGCCATATCACCTGGTGAATTAAACCATCTCCGCGTAGCAATAGTCGAACTAGGTAAGAAATTCGATTAACTCAGTACTCGCTCACGTTCTCGATCTCGTAGACCAAGTGATGCACGTCAACGACCGCAAAAACGCGACAAGAGCAACGTTGTGAATTCTGAGGAGTGTTGGTATCATCGCAAATATGGCCATGAGGCACAAAAGTGTCGAAGTGCTTGCAGCCGTAAACCGCGGCAAGTAAAAACCGCCAGTTCCGGCGAAGCCAATTGACTATCTAGGCCTTTGGAGAATTCTGGTGAAAGCTCTTCTACGAAAGCTCAAATATTTCGCCTACAAGCTAAAGATAAATTCATTCAAAAGTATTTTCTAGTCGACAGTGGTGCCGATGTTTCAATCCTGCCTTTGACTTCGAAATCTTTTAATGCCCGCCCAACCGCCATCGTCTTATATGCTGCCAATAGGTCACCTATCAAGGTCATTGGTGAAAAACGAATCAATTTGGACCTTGGACTTCATAAAGATTTTAACTGGTTGTTTGTAATCGGTGACGTAACCACACCAATCATCGGCTCCGATTTTATAAAATTTTATGATTTACTAATTGATCTTAAGCGTAATAGACTTATCGACAAAAACACCGGATGTAAATCGAAACTTACAACGCCATCCATCACTGACGTCGCAGTCATAAAAACTATTAACGAAAACGACACCTATGCCGATATTCTTCGCGAATACAGTGACATAACCACACTTTAACTATTTGGTTTCAAAACAAATTCATCAATTTTTTTTGAGAGGTAAGCGAATTTTTTCAAAGATAGACCTACAAAAAGCGTTTCATCGAATACCGATGCAGCCGGAGGACATACCGAAAACAACCATAAGTACGCCTTTTGGCTTGTTCGAATTCAGAGCCATGACTTTTGGTTTATGTAACGCCGCCCAGACGTGTTTCGTGGAGTCGATTTTGTGTTCCCATATATTGATGACATTTTCGTTGCATCAACAACTTTAGATCATCATCATCATGACCTTCGAATAGTATTTCAACGACTTCGTGAAAACTCTCTGGCGATAAACCATTCCAAGTGCGAATTCGGCAAAAACGAAATAAAATTTTTGGGCCATATCGTAAACGCTGACGGCATCTGACCTTTACCAGAAAAAGTTGACGCAATAAAAAACTTTCCGTTTTCAAAAATTGCGGTTTATGGGGATAGTAAATTTTATAGGAAGTTTTTGTCGCACGCAACGTCATATCAAGCAGTATTACAAGAGATGGTTCCAGGTAATAAGAAGAACGGCCGTACACCACTGGTATGGACATCAGTCACCGAAACGGCATTTAATCGATGCAAAACCGAATTGGCTAACGCAACATTGCTATTTCATCCTCACGCCAACGCAGAATTGTCAATTTACATAGACGCATCTGATACTGCTGTTGGAGCCGTTATGCACCAGTTAGTAGATGGTGATTTGCAGCCACTCGCCTTTTACTCGAAACAGCTTACGCCAACTCAACAGAAATATTCAACCTACGACCGGGAACTAGCAGCAATCTATCTAGCAGTTTGCCATTTTCGGTACGCAATAGAGGGTCGTAAATGTAGAATAGTCACCGATCACCGACCTCTTATTTTCGCATTCAATCAAAAGATGGAAAAAGCTTCACCACGCCGAATACGCCAGCTCGACTTTATCAGCCAATTTACGACCGACATTCGCCACACGCCTGGTTCGCAGAATGCTCCAGCCGACGCTCTTTGCAGGATCCAATCTATCATTCAAAATACGAACTATACGAACATCGCAGCCGCTCAAAAAAATTATGTAGAATTGCATATGCTGAGGTACGCAAACGAATTCCCTAATTCTAGGTTGTAACGAACAGTTAGTCTGCGATACGTTAACGTCTCGAGTCCGTCCTTACATCTCTAAGGAATTTCGACATCAAATATTAACGACAATTCATAATTTGCCTCATCCCGGTTGCCGTGCTATGACAAAATTGGCGATAGCAAGATTTTGTTGGCCTGGAATTAAGAAAGACACCGCCAATTTCGTTAAAAACTGTTTGCAGTGTCAACCTTCCAAAATACAACGCCATATAAAATCACAACATGTCAGGTATGAAGCACCACAGGAACGATTTTCGCATATTAATTTAGACATCGTTGGACCATTTCCTCTATGCGATGGACAACGATACTGATTTACTATTATCGACCGCTTCACGCGATGGCCTGAGGCACTCCCAATTCCTGATAATGCGTGAAATTACAGCCAGAGCTCTCGTTACACAGTGGATATCTAGATTTGGCATACCAGCACGTATAACATCTGACCAAGGCCGACAATTTGAATCTGCGGTTTTCGCAGAACTCATGCAGACGATTGGTGCTACCCACCTGAATATAACACCGTACCATCAGCAGTCCAACGGGTTAATAGAAAGATGGCACAGAGTTTTAAAGACGTCAATACTATGTCATGACACCTCTAAATGGGTACATCATTTTCCGACAATTTTATTGGGCTTGCGTGTAGTTTTCAAACCCGATATAAATGCTTCACCAGCGGAACTTGTCTATGGCACAACCTTAAGAATTCTAGGGAAATTCTTCCAAAAAATCAATTCGAAAGAATCTTCAACCGAATTTGTCACCGAATTTCGAGGCGCTATGGAAAAGCTAAGGCCAACTGAAACCGCTCATCATTCAAGTAACCAGCCATTCATTTCAAAAGGTCTTTGTCAGAAACGACTCTATCAAACCATCTCTGACTCATTCATACGATGGTCCATATTTGATTTTGAGACGGCACTTCAAGTTTTTTACAATTAAAATTCGTGGTCGCAATTGCAACGTTAGCATCGATCGGCTGAAGCCATTTTTTTACGCAACGTTAGATGTTTCTGATCCAATATCAACAACACAACAACAATCGCCAACATTTCCATCATCCAGTATGAATCATACAACCAAGGATGAAGCATCCATTACAAAACTTCCTGCTGATCTCAAACTCACTCCGGAAGCTACTTCGAAAAACACAACCAGTGGTAGACGCGTAAGACTTCCAGTCAGGTTCAGATGACCTTTTCCAGTGCGGGGAGTGATGTGGCACCCTGTCTTTTGTCAAGATATTTAATAACCAGAACATTTTGTGTACAAAAAGTAACCTTGTTAGCTACTTAGAAGAAATAGCACGACAACTCAGCCCTTATGGTTTTACATCGTTCAACAAACAACATCGCTGCGGCATCAATAAATTTCATATTATAATAAAATTTTATATCTTTTATTAACAAAATATAATTTCATTTAATAATCCCCAAACTCCATATACATATTAGTATAGAAAGAAAAATTTTCACACTCAAGAAAATTTCAAAAGGCGACCTTACAGAATGACCCAAAAGTGGTATATGAAATTTCGCTGAACGACAGGAACGTCGAGTTGAGGTCACTACAGAATTCAAGACCTGAATATAGAAGATCACCGATTGAACGATCGCTAAATTTCTGATGAATAAACATCTCTATAGGTACAGTACAAAAAATTTTTAGTGAACATTTGGATATGAAAATACAATTTAGCGTATGCTTGTTCCACCATAATGCGCCGGTCATTCATATTCTATTAAAATGGTAAAACTGTTTGAATTGCGGTATGAAATACTGTCCTATTCACCATATTCTAGGTGGAAAGAGATTTGGCTTATTTTATTTGGCATATTTTAACAACTTTGAAAATTATACAATTTGGCAAGGGTAAAGAAGCTTTCACATCACTGGAGAACGTGTATCGCACTTAAAAATTATGTTGAAAAACAAAGGAAAAATGTTATAATAAAAACCTCTTCACTTATTTAACACAGACTTATCGAACAACCCTTGTATGGCACACAATGTGGAAGTTGACCAAAAGAAAACCCAAAAATCATTTCAACTATGGCGATCAAAATCGTTATAAAATATATATACCCTCATGTATATATAGAGTAGTACTAGTAGTAGTACTACAATTACCTATTTTGTATAATTTTTTCAATTTGAATTATAAGAAATCCTTCTTTTTACTTTCCTACATAATTTTTGTGTTGACTGCTGTTTTCGTTAAATTACGTTCTAATTAATTTTAATTAATTAATTTTTCATTATTTATAATTTGTGATTCAATTTTATTATTTTACTAGGAAAATAATCACTTGATCATATCAATCACACAATGATCTTTTTTTTTACCAAAATGTAGGTCTGTTAATAACATAACACCAAACTGTTAATAACAGTTAACAGCGATTACTGCTGGTTTTATAGTATAATCCTACAACTGTAATACCATGTTCAGGCGATAATATGAACCAATTAGAGGGGGTCAAAATTTGACATTTTGGCCCAACAGGTGTTTTTTCTCATCCGTGTAACTTTTTACCTATTGTTCTTAGCAAAATTTGTCCCAAATAGTTGAGATAGCTACTTCTTCAGCCTTTTGAAAAAAAAAATTTTTAAATAAAACAATTTTTCGACTTTTTTTTTTTTGCAAAATCAAAATTGTTTTGACTTTTTTTCAAAAAAAAACGCCTTCTTTTGCTCAAAAGAAAGCTCAAGTTTTTCCTTTATGAGCTTTTGAGTCACTTAGTGGGATTCGGTGGGATATCTATTAAAATAAATGTTTTGTAACTCAAGACAACGGTTTTTCAATTTTTAGCATATGCACTATTTTCATTTTTTTCCTATTTATGTGTAGGTGTCTCTAAAACCTTACAAATAAAACTTATGCTGAGAAACTAGACTATATCATCACAATATCAATATCATCACATGATCCTTTACTATGAGCAGTAGGATGAAAATGCCTTTCAGCTAGCATTCCAAAATCTTTTTTATGAGCTATAAGATTTGCGAAGCTACTTTTTAAAATGTTGACGAGCTCCGTCCGAAACGTAGTATGCCTTCTCTACTGTAAATTTAGATTTTAGATATTTTAGTATTATCTTCTGGTACTCATAAACTGCAACGGTATCATGTTTTAAATCGTCGGATATGATTGCCATACTTTTGTGTTCCAGTTTTTCATCTTTCATGTAGTAAATAACTACTGTGAATATAGTTGCTTGGTCGTTATTGAAGTGGAATGCTTGTATGGCATCATGAAGAACATATTTATAGTTTTCTGCGAAACGAGTTCACAAGACTTCAAATGTATCTTCAAATCCTTGAAGAATAACCATTGCTCTTTGACTAAAAAGTCATGGGTTCTCCAGTTTAGCAATCCTGTACACATTTCTTCCACAAAATCATCCACATTTAAAATGATTGTTTTCAATGTGCATCTGTCAGTCTGAATCCAAGATTCAAATTTGACCTACTCTATATATTCTCGATCAAAAGATTTGATTAAATTTTCTTTGATGAATGTGGTTTCCGGGCATTTTGAACATTCACGTAAGTGGCAAGAAGTTGTTGCATTAGGACACGTATTCAATTTAAGGCAATCGCTGTAATCGTAAAAATCTTCTGGCGTATCATCTGTTAAGCTCTTTAAGTTAATTTCCTTCAACATCAGTTTAATCAACAGCTGTACCTAGTAAGAACAAGAAATGATTGGCAAAAAGCAGCAAATAAGGGAGATAAATAAGCTAGATGAAAGTCTGAGTATTTAAAAATTTACAAAATTTAAATACTTCATCAGCTACAATAAATTAATTAAAAAAACAGTTATGATATAAATGGATCTAATGTGATTAAGATTAAATTTTATTAGATTATTTATCTTTTTATTTTTATCGTTATTATTATTATTGAGCACAAATGCTTAATTTTTGTACATATTTTCATATTTGTACCACGGTTAAATATTAACCCCCTTTTGGGTTAATAATTAGTTGGAATCTATTTAACTCCACTTTTTAACATCTTTGTTAGGAGTTTTTACACAGATTCTAACTAGTAGAACCATTAACGGTACTTGTAAACATTGTTTGTCACCCTCTTACATCCTTAAGAGCTGTACGCAGCTTGTTAAGGAATCTTGACAGAAAATTTTCATATATTTCTTAAAGAAAAAAAAGCACAAAAGTACCTTTCAGTGCAACGCTAGAAATCAGCTGTTTTCTGTCAATTATTAAGAATTGTGAAATTGAAAACAAATCAATTCTTCGGTTCTGCTTTATTTGGCCTGCTAAACGCTTTTTAAGCTCAGTATCAAAATTACCCATCCGCTTCTTGTTTTTTTTTTGCCGAATTTTGTTCGTTTTTTTCCAGGTTTGCAACTGAAAAATAACTTTTATTTTTTTTAGCATATTACATTTTGTTTATGCTTACCTCTCCTGTCAAAATTCCTTTCAGAAAGAACGAAAAATTTGATATTCCTGCTCAAAGCCTGGGTTGCCTATCTTCATTTACGTCAAAAAAAGTAGTAAAAACAATACTACTTTTTTAAAAAGCTGCGGACTATCAACAGAAATTTTTTGACAGAAAAATTCCTTAAGCATTTCTGAAGCGTTTTTTTATATGAAGTTTTTGATTCCTTAGCAAGCTGCGTACAGGCCTTTAACTAGTAATAATTAGGCTAGTCTCTTTTTGACATCGCTACGAAACACTGCGAATTGTGACTTCGATAAGAACCTTAACTTCGTGCTTTATCACTTTTGTACACAAGGTAAAATTTAATAAAATAAAATTTGAGAATTTTTATCTCATAAATTAATAAATTGAAAATTTGTGTTTTTATACCCTCCACTCTAGTGTGCAGAGGGTATATATAAGTTTGTCATTCCGTTTGTAATAATTAGAAAAAAAATTTTGGACCCCATAAAATATATATATTTGTGATCCTTTTAACAACCGGAGTTGATATAGCGATGTCCGTCTGTCCGTCTGTAGAAATCACGATGACGGCATCAATCGCGCAGCTAGGGTGCTCGTTGACATAAAAAATGATTCACTAACATCCTGAGAAGTTGGCTGTTTAAAATCGTCCAATTCGGTCGGTTAAGGCCCGAGATTTGAATGAAGAACTAAAAAAAGTCTTGAAAAATATAATTTTCTATGTTGTTCTTGTCACGATCACGCCCTCAATAGGACAGCTAGGGTGATCATATTTAGTGAGAATGTTTCACCAAATTCATGGGAAGATTTCTATTTCAAAAATCATTATAATCGGTGGAACAGGTTCAGGGAAATCTCTGAAAAAGTAAAAAAAAATGTAAAATATGATGTTTCTATTTATATTGTTCTTGTTGTTATTCTAAATGTATTGTTGTCATAGCTGGACTTGTTGTTTTTGTGGTCGTTGTGGTAGTAATATAATAAAAACTAACCCTTTGTAAATTTTTTTATCAACTCTGGTGAAAAATTTAAACGTTTCCATTGTTTTGGCATCTCTAAAAAAATTTGTAAGGTAATTTCTGTCATTGCCACGAGCCTGCCTGCAAAGTTTCAGATCGATTGGGTCACGGGAAAGGGGTTAAAATCGACCCAAAATTTTTTCGACAAGCAGACACTACGAGTTGATATAAAGGGAGAAAAAATTCACCAACATCTAAGGCAAATAATGCTAAAATACCTAGTTGTTAATAAAACAACA
Source organism: Cordilura impudica (assembly GCA_963682025.1). Lineage (NCBI taxonomy): Eukaryota > Metazoa > Arthropoda > Insecta > Diptera > Scathophagidae > Cordilura > Cordilura impudica. Next base: position 222,866,574 of record OY821520.1, read on the forward strand.
CTGTGTAAATTTAGCAAAAAAAATTTTATGTATTAATTTATTTAAAGAGAAAAACACAAAAATAACGTTTGATGTTGTGTTTTTTGTGTGCAATATTTACATATACATACATACACATATTAAATAATACAAATAATATATGTACATATATTCTATATATGTATGTATATCCACAATAACTGCATGTTAGAAATAAATCGGTATATAATTTTTTTTACATAAAATTCTGCAATATTTTGTTGTGGGGAAAATACATTTATTTTGCATTAACAGAGTGTCACTTCATTTTGCTCAGCGTGACTACGCCACAGTAGATGGCGCCACAATTTTTGTTCTAATTAGCTCTGCAATAGTTATTTCTATTTTAACAGGAATGTAAATATTTTCAACTAGATATACAGAACAATGTTAAGAGTATACACGGGCTGGTCTTTTATTTCATACGTTTTTTCATTATTCTTTTACAAATATGAACATAATTTTGGCATATTAACTTTTTATTGTCTTTACTAAATAGAGTTACCGAGTTCATCAATGAGTTTTTTGCTTTCAAAACAGTTCTACATAGTTATATAGCACTATTATTCTGCTTTACCTACAAAATATCTGATTGCGATTACATCTAATTTTTAAAAATTGTTTATAATTACTAAACCATTATTATTCACATAAATACAAAATTGCACTTTTTAAATTTTCCATTCAAATTTAAGAAAATATCAATTCTAAAAACTGGAATTAAATCTTCCAATTATAAATTAGAAAATATTAATTGAATTTCAGAAAATCATATCAAAACGTCGTAAATAATAATTTTAAATTTAGAAGACATCAATTGCATCTTTAATATATAAATTTTATTCGTTAAACACAAATTGAAATTAAAAAAAATATTGCCATTCAGGAGAAATTAATAGCATTTCAGTACCGCGATTCAGTAACTTCTTTTAACGATAGTCGAATCGTTAAAAAAAGAAAATAGCAAAATTATCAGTAAGATTTTTAAACGATATTCGCTATTGGTAAAGTCAGCTGTTGTTGTTATCTAAACGACAACCATTTTTGTGTTGTTTATTCAATCGATAAAAACTTAAATTTTTAGGTCGAAATGTCGTCATACATAAATAAAAATCATGAAATAGTGATATTTTGCTTTTATTAAAAAACTTTTTTTATATAAATAAAAAAATTAAATAGCATATTCAATTCATTATTTAATTTTCAAATAAATACACAGAAATATTAGTAAAAAAATAAAGATATTAAACAATTGTTTGTTTTCTATTCTATAATTTGTTTGTTTTCTATTCTTTGTGTTTTTCGCTTATTTTGACAGAGATGCCACTCGTTTACAATTTAAATAAATAGAAAACAAGTAAGAAAATTATAGTCGGTCAAGACCGACTATACGATACTCTATACCATGCGTTTGGAAACCCTATCTCTTAGGCCCAACTAACTGGACATAGAAAATAAGCAAAAACCAAATTTGAGTGGGATTTTTATTAATTTTTTTTTGGCTGCAGATATGAAAAAGTTCATATCGGATGATATATCTATATGGGGACTAGGTCCAAAAATGGACCGATCCTGACCATGGTTGGTAACGTCTCTTGTATTTTGCAAAAACATATACAAACAAAATTTGAGAAGAATCAGTGCAATATTTTTGTTTTTTAATAGATTTAAGTGAATATCGGGAAGCAGCTCTTTATGGGGCCAAAGGGATCATTTTTGGACTACTCATTAAATGATGTAATGAACGCATACAAACCCAATTTGAGTATGATATATATGACAATTTGGATCTTATGGCAATTTATGTCGATTTCATAGGGGTAATTTGTATGGGGGCTAGGTCTGAACATGGACCGAATTTCACCAATTTCAATAGCGTTCATCCCATATTTTATTTCATCAAAATATATTCATATTTGCGACCTGCAGTTTGATTACAAGGTTTACATAGACACACAGACGGACGGACGGACGGACGGACGGACATTGTTAAATCAACTCTAAAAGTGATTCTGATTCGATCGGTATAATTAAAGATGGGTCTGGATCAAATATTTTTGGTTGTTACAAACAGCAGCACAAAGTCATTATACCCAAACCACATAGTGGTATAGGGTATAAATAGATTTGTCGACTGTCGTTAAGATGTATGTACTTAGTGAATCACTTAATCCTTTGTGCAAACAACAATAGCTGTCGATATATTTTGCGATTGTCCGATCGTTGAAATTTACAGAATCACACTACAGAAAACATTAATTTAAATTCAATGAATTTTAGAAAACGTCAAATGATATTTAAGAATTGCGAACATGGAAACTGTTACATAAATAAACGCAATTTGATGAGAATCTTATTTATATAAAAATTTTCACAATTTTTTTTTTTTTTGGATGAAAATTTGAAGTTTTTCAGAAAATAAAGATAACAAATTATTTTATTTAAAATGTTTGGGACATTTGGTTTTTTGCGCTTGGCATCCCTAATTTGATTATTTGTTATTATAAATTTATTCTCTATGTTTTCAAAATATGACAATATTTTAATAAAAAAAGTTGAGAGAGATTTTTTTGGCTATTATTTTGTTACTCCATCCGACCTACATGGCAGCAATGAAGAAATATTTGGCCAGTTAAAAGAAAATATACAGCCATCTCCAATTAGCACGATTTAGTGCATATAGCCACCCTACACAACCATTACCTTTGCAATGTAGGTTAGAGCGAGCTATTTAATTAGCAAAAACTAAATTAAACGAGAAGTTATGTCATATAACCGGAAACGCATGCATATAGGTATATAACCTAAATGCATGCCGATCAGCAACCACGATGACCAAAAAGCAAAACCCAAATAAATCCGAAATAATAGAATAGACAAAAACCAACCCAAAGAATTTGCTGAAATAATTTGGTATTAAGTTTAACAAATTGTTTACTTTTTCCAATATTTTGTTTACATTTATTATCAATACTCAAACCGAGGTGGAGGGTATCAAAGATTCGGCACAGCCGAATTTAACACTCTTGTTATTTCTATATTTTTGCATTGACGGCAAATATTTTGGTCCTTCGTCGGATTGGATTTTTTGGAAGGAAAACTTTAAAGGTTTTAATTTTTCCAGATTCTACATCCATCCTCCATCGTTTTTATAACAGCAGCAGCAAATTCAGCAATTTTTATTAATTTATTCAAATTAAAAAAGGTACCTATAGTTCAATTTGTATGTGAGCTTTTATTGAGTGAAAATCGCGTTTTATTTTTTAACGAGAAAATTTTGATATTAAAAGTAAAAACAAAAATTAGTTTCATGAAAATTAAAAAAGAATTTTTTCATAATTCTTTGCGATTGATCAAAACAACCCCTATTTTTTAATATAGAGTGCGTTGATTTAAATCTAATTTTTTCGTTCATCAACTTGCTTCTTAAAATTAAATTAAATAAAATAACGAGAGAACAAAAAGGAAAAACTACAGTGTAACCAAAAAGTGACAAAACAAATGTTTCGGGTTAGTAGTTGTGTTAATATTTATGCATTTTACCACTAACGTTGATTTTTTTTAATATTATCATTAACACACGAACTTTATATATCATATATCAGTGTTTTTTCTTTGTTGTTTCTTTTGTGCTTTATCCGCGAACAATACGTTGATTTTTGTTTACGTACGTACATTACAAGCTGTGTTGACATAGCTTTGTATGAATATAGTGTTGTTGTTGGTATTTATTAAATTACATATTATCACCCTACTGTCCATCATAGTCGCGACGTATTTAGTGTGTTTTTTAAATTCAATATTATTTTTAATATTTTTATATCGACATTTTTTTGTCGAATTGATTTACGAATTTGAAGTTAGTTGATAAATATTTTTCGTAGATTTTCGGAAATTTTCGTTTGTTTAATTTTTTGATTTTAGTAATGTTTTTTAAATTTATTTAATAAAAAATGCCTGAAACCGCGTTGGATATTTTCATTGAAGATTCGGATGCTCTCGCTAAATATGAAGCGAGATTTAATGATATACGCGAAGAGCTTCATTCGGTTTTCAATCTTGAGATAAGAGGGAAGGAGGTAAACTTGTTATGGGAACAAGCAAAATCTTCTTATCGCGCTTGTCTCAGTTACTTAAAAAATGCGAAAGACACCGAGCCTGACAATATTGACGCCGCGGAGGCAAAATACGAAGCCAGTTTTAACGCGTTCGTTAATTGTTTATCGCGTATTAATGAAAAATTACGTAATTTGGAATCACATTCCAAGCTTCATGAGCAGCCGCCGGCTGTTAATGGCAATTCGACGGACAATTTTTGCCATAATTTAACGCTTCCTCCTTGCGACACTGACATTTTTGAGGGTGATTATTTATCTTGGCCCACTTTTAGGGATCTTTTTACCGCGGTCTACGTTAATAACTCCCGTCTTAGCAACATCGAACGCTTATGCCATTTGGTTCGAAGTGCCCTCTTACCAAGCAAGGGTTTGATGTAGCATGGAAAAACCTGAGGGACGTATATGATAATCCTCGTATGCTTGTTAACAACCAACTCAAAACACTTTTCGGCCTTCCTTCTCTTGATAAGGAAACCAGTGTTGGGTTGAAATCTTTACAGCGCGGTATTAATGGTTTCCTTACAGCTATGTCTACTTATGACATTTCAACGCGTAGCTGGGATCCAATTTTAGTATTTTTATGTATTCAACGGTTACCGACCAATACTGTTAATCTTTGGGAGCAGAGTATAAAAGACAAGTCGGCATTGTCTCTCTGGAAAGATTTGGATCAATTTCTGATGGAAAGATCCCAAACTTTGGACTGTCTTCGAGACTTAAGAAGTTCAGAACCTCCCAAACGGTCACCAGATCATAAAGTTAAAGCGCATCATACAAATGCTACTTCCTCTTCTTCTTCGAATGCAAATTGCATTTTGTGCAAAAATCAGGTGCATTTCTTACGATCTTGTCATCGTTTTAAAAGTCTATCTATTTCCAACAGATATTCGACCGTGAAAAAGTTTCATTGTTGTGTCAATTGCCTATCAAGGACACATGAAGCGAAAAATTGTAGTAGCACTCATACTTGTTCGATTTGTAATAAACGTCGTCATACAATGCTACATCGTGAATTCCCACATTCTAACAGTTCCTCAAGGAAAAATAATAATTCAAAGTTAGGTAAGAATTCGGCTACAGCCTCTCGACTGACCAACTCCATGCCTACGAATTCTTTCCCATCTACTTCAAACAGCAACAACACAGCTCCTTCAAATCAACAGGTATTTCACACCACGGAAAATAGGACTGTACTTTTAGGGGCAGCAATGGTGAATATCATTCATCAGGGTACTACGTATCCAGCCCGGGCACTTATTGATCCGGCTTCTGAAGCGTCGTTCATTTCTGAACACCTTCAAAATCGCCTGAAACTTTCGACGCATTCTACGAATGCTCAAATTTCAGGAGTTAATCAGGCTGTCTCTGCTATTTCACGAAAAATGTGTTCTCTTAAGATTGGCTCTCCTATAGAACCATCTATTGCGTTGAACACTATGGTACTTGATTTACCAAATATATCGGGCAATTGGCCATCTTTTACAATTCCTTCCTTTATTAAGGAAAATTTGCCAAACCTTCGGTTGGCTGATATCAATTTTTGTGATAGCAGATCTGTGGATCTTTTACTAGGTGCTGACTTATATCCGAAATTTTGAGCAATTCGTCGAGATCTTTTGGGTTCGTTGTTAGCACAAAATACGATTTTCGGTTGGATTATTACTAGTCCAATTTGTAAATCAAATGTTCAAGTCTATTCTAGTAAGGTTGAGTTTTCGGAAGAAGATTGCCTGAATAGAAATCTTCTTATATTTTGGGAACTTGAGGAGAATCGTAAAAAGAAAATGTTATCTACTTCTGATAAAATTTGCGAGGAGAATTATAGGAAAACTACGCGGCGAGGTTCAGATGGTCGTTATATTGTGACCCTTCCTTTTAAAACTGAATTCCCTCAACATTTGAATTTAGGTATATCTCGTACGAAAGTGCTGAAACAATTCTACAGAACTAAATCTACCCTCCTACGAAAACCTGAAATTAAGGAAATGTATGATAGCGTCGTTAGGGAATATTTATACCTAGATCATATGAAACTTGTTTCAACGCCACCCACAGCTACTACTTTTGCAAGCTATCTACCTCATCACCTAGTCGTTAAACCCGAACGAAAGACAACAAAATTACGAGTCGTTTTCAACGCTTCGAATAAAACTTCGAATGGTAATAGTCTTAACGACTGCCTTTATGTCGGACCTACCTTACAGGCTGACTTTGTCCTCTTGATTTTAAGATGGAGACTTTTTAGATTTGTTTTCAATTGCTACATCACGCAAATGTAGAGACAGATAAGGGTAGATTCTTCTCATACTCCATTTCAACGCATCTTGTTTAGAGATTCTCCGACGGAGGACATTAAGGCCTATGAGTTGCAAACAGTGACGTTTGGCGTTAATTGCGCTCCTTATCTTGCCATTCGGACATTGTTACAATTAGCGGACGATTCTGAAGCTGAATACCCTTTAGTATCACACATTTTACGAAAGTGTATGTACGTTGACGACGTTTTGACAGGGACTCATGACATTTCAACTGCTTTGATCGCTCGTGATCAACTTATAGCGGCTTTGTCTTCTGCTAAATTTGATCTACGGAAATGGACATCTAACGAACGGACAATTTTGGACAGATTTCCTCCTGATCACTTAGTCGACGCTAAACTTTTAACGTTTGTGGAATCTAGTAGTTCTAAAACCTTGGGTATTCAATGGAACGCCCAACTGGACTCATTTTATTTTATTGTAAATCCTATTGCATATAAATCGAGCCGTGCTAAAAGGGCAGTTTTATCTACGATCGCGAAGTTATTTGACCCGGTAGGCTGGTTAGGTCCAGTTGTTGTTGTTTCAAAGATGATTATGCAAAAAGTTTGGTTAGATAATATCAACTGGGATGATTCTCTTCCACTTTCAACGAAAAATGAGTGGCAAAAGTTTGTTACTTCATATCATGAAGTCAACAGTATACAAATTCCTCGCTGAGTTTATTAAACACCTGATTCGTCCGTTGAACTTCATGTCTTTTCTGATGTCTCCGAAAAGGCATACGCAGGGGTGATTTATATTCGCATCGAAACCTCCAGCGGCGAAATTTATACCCACTTGTTATCTTGTAAGACGAAAGTGTCGCCTATAAAATCGATTTCAATTCCGCGGCTAGAACTTTGCGGAGCAGTTTTGGCTTCAGAACTTTTGAAGACAGTGGTTACCGAAATCGATATACGGCTTAACCAGGTTTATTGTTGGACTGATTTTACGATAGTCCTTTCGTGGTTAAAAAAGGACCCTTGTTCTTGGACAACCTTCATTGCGAATAGGGTGTGTAGAATTCAAGAAAATGTAGGCAAGCATAATTGGTACCATGGTCGATCTGAGGACAATCCTGCCGATTTGGGTAATCGTGGTATCTCTTCTTCGGAGCTTGCAGGTAATGACCTTTGGTGGCATGGGCCAAACTGGCTTCGTCAGGAAAATACAAAATGGAATACCACTGATCTCTCTACTCTTGATACTGATATTGAAGATCATCGTGTAAAGACTCATGCTTCGTTCTTTACTGACCCAAAAGGAAAGATTATATATGTTGATACTCTTGACGATTTTTCTCGTCTTGATCGAGCGCTTCACGTTTTTTCATACATTTTTCGTTTTTATAATAGTCATCCAAATCATTAATCGGGTCGTCATTTATATAAGGATCATACTTTGTCTAGTTGTGAGATTAGAAAAGCTAAATTACGCTTAGCCTTCGTAGCTCAAAAGTATCATTTTGCAGATGAATACAAATGTTTGATAGAGAAAAAACCGTTATGTTCGACAAGTTTTCTGATTCCTTTGAATCCATTTATTGCTGACGTGGGTGTTATAAGGTTAAATGATCGTTTGGTTAAGTCACAATCTTTATCTTATACTGAACAGCATCCAATTGTTTTACCCTATTCGAGCAGATTTACTCTACTTTTGACTGAATTTGTTCATTTAATTTCCATTCACGGTGTAATTAACTTAATGTTGCGAATACTTTGCATCGAATATTGGGTACCACGTTTAAAATCGAAAATTCGTGGAGTCATAGGTCGCTGCAAACGGTGCCTAATTGACAAAAGACGGTCATGTAGTCAGATTATGGCGGCACTCCCCCCTGAAAGAACTACTCTTGATAGGCCCTTTACTACAACTGGTGTTGACTTTGCAGGCCCTTTTGATATTAAGAGTTTTACTGGCAGGGATTGTAAGATTACTAAAGGCTACGTTTGTATTTTTGTATGCTTTTCTGCGAAAGCCATTCATTTAGAAGCGACTTCAGACTTATCGGCGTTTCATCGATTTATATCGCGACGGGGATGTCCAAGTACTATTTTTTCCGATAATGGTACAAATTTTGTGGGCGCGTCGCGTGAATTGGAAAAAGATTTTCGAAATTTTCTTCGGGAATGCCAGACCACCATATGTTCTACATATGGTATCCAGGGTCTTACATGGCGTTTCATCCCTGCAGGCGCTCCTCATATAGGTGGCCTATGGGAAGCCGGAGTAAAAAGTTTTAAGATTCATTTTCGAAAAGAAACGCAATCTTTGAGGAACTTTCGACGGTTCTTACGAGAATAGAAGCGTGCTTTAATTCACGTCTGCTCTATCCTATGACCGATAATCCTCAGGAACCTGCTGCGTTGACCCCTGGTCATTTTTTAATTGGCTCGCCAATACTTGCTCCCCCGGAACCAAAAATTGACGAATCGCCTATAAGTTTATTAAATCGGTTTCGAAAAATGAAGACAATTTCTCAGCATTTCTGCCAACGATGGAAAGAGGAATATTTGATTACCTTGCACAAACGTTTTAGATGGCAACGTCCGAATCGAAATATTCAAGAAAATGATTTAGTCGTAATTCGTCATGAACAATTATCTCCAACTTCGTGGAGATTAGGTATCGTCGTAAAAGTTTAGCCCGGTAGTGACGGACATGTTAGAGTGGTAGACGTACGCACTGCGAATAGAATTGTAAGACGATATATCGCAAAGCTGGTCCTTTTACCCGCTTAAAAACAGTAATTTTTTCTTCGTCGTTAACCTATGTTATCTCTTAAGAATTATGGTCGCATTACCACATTTTTTGATGATTCTATCTTGGATAATACGGCTCCAGCCCTGATGGTCAGATCTCCTGGACCTCCAAAAAAACAAATCCGGCTTTGCTGGTCAGGTCCCTTGGACCTTCTAAAAAACGTCCAGCTTTGCTGGTCAGGTCCCTTGGACCTCCTAATAAACATCTAGCTTGCTAGCCAGGTCCCATGGACCTCCTAATAAACTTCCAGTTCTCTGGTCAGGTCTCCTGGACCTCTTAATAAACAGCCGGCTATGCTGGTCAGGTCTACTGGACCTCCTAATAAACATTAGTTATAAACGTTTTTGGAAAAAAAAAATAAATGAATTAATAAAATAATACTAAAAGCTCACTTGAACTATACGTCTTTTTCCTTTCTAGCTTATATCAAATGAATTTAAGTATATATTCTGAGTTTATTGAACCATATCTGGATGCTGCAAGGTGGCCGGCAATGTTTGAGCACAAATGCTTAATTTTTGTACATATTTTCATATTTGCACCACGGTTAAATATTAACCCCCTTTTGGGTCAATAATTAGTTGGAATCTATTTAACTCCAGTTTTTAACATCTTTGTTAGGAGATTTTACACAGATTCTAACTAGTAGAACCGTTAACGGTACTTGTAAACATTGTTTGTCACCCTCTTACATCCTTAACTAATAATAATTAGGCTAGTCTCTTTTTGACATCGCTACGAAACACTGCGAATTGTGACTTCGATAAGAACCTTAACTTCGTGCTTTATCACTTTTGTACAAAAGTTAAAATTAAATAAAATAAAATTTGAGAATTTTTATCTCATATATTAATAAATTGAAAATTTGTGTTTTTATCAGAGTTCAGAAAAAAACACACACTGAATAAAAAACTCGTACATATATGTAAACAAACATAACTTAGACCAACACACACATATTTTTATTTTCATATCAATTATGTTTGTTTTTAAATTTTCTTCGGTGCCCAACACAACCACGAATGTGTTCGTTTTAATATTTCGTTATTTACACGAACATTTTTCTATCACGTACTTTTTTTTTCAATCACACATAAAGCACACATTTTTGAGTGTTGCTTTATTTGAAGTTGATGTTCTGGTACGTGTAGTGAAAAAAAACACAGAACATGTAAAATAAACAGGTTCGAGTTCAGTTATATTTTAAGTCGTGTTGTGGCTCGTGTAGTAAGAAACAACAGAACATGTACAGTAAACAGGTTCGAGTTCAGTTATATTTTAAACACGACTTAAAATATAACTGAACTCGAACCTGTTTACTGTACATGTTCTGTTGTTTCTTACTACACGAGCCACAACACGACTTAAAATATAACTGAACTCGAACCTGTTTATTTTACATGTTCTGTGTTTTTTTTCACTACACGTACCAAAACATCAACTTCAAATAAAGCAACACTCAAAAATGTGTGCTTTATGTGTGATTGAAGCAAAAAGTATGTGATACAAAAATGTTCGTGTAAATAACGAAATATTAAAACGAACACAGTCATGGTTGTGTTGGGTACCGTAGAAAATTTTGAAACGCACATAATTGATATGAAAATAAAGATATGTGTTGGCTACTTTTGAACAGAACATTGTGTGTTTCGTGTGTGTATTTTCTGAACCTTGGTTTTTATTTCTATATTTTTGCATTGACGGCAAACAATTACAAATAAATAAAAAAAAATATTTTTCAACATTTCAATAGAAAGAAAGTGATTTTTTTTCCTGAGGTTAACATATTGCGGGTATTACAGTATCGAAAGTATGAAATTTTAGTTAGGTATGTTAAATACCACCGGAAAGATATATATGTCTAGTTTCCCAGTATAAGTTTTATATGTAAATTTTAAGAGACACTTACACACAAATAGGAAACAATTCAAAATAGTACATATGCTAAAAATTGAAAAACCGTTGTCTTGAGCTACAAAACATTTATTTTGATAGATATCCCACTCGAATCCAACTAAGCGACAAATAAGCTTTTAAAGAAAAACCTAAGGTTCCTTTTAAGCAAAGAAAGGGCCTTTTTTGAAAAAAAAAAAGTCAAAAAATTTTTAATTTTGCAAAAAAAAATCAAAATTTTTTTTTTATTATTTTAAAATTCGTTTTTTTCGAAAGATTGAAGAAATAGCTATCTAAACTATTGGGAAAAACACCTGTTTCGCCAAAATGTCAAATTTTTACCCCCTCTAACTCAGGGAGATCTTGACCGATCTTGTTGAAAAATTGTTTCTAAGCTACTATCCAATAGAGCTAACCTTGGTGAAAATTTCATCCCGATCGGAAGACATCGGTTTAATAGTTGGGTTACTTGACATGAAACGCCCCATATATATGTAAATATATTCTTTTTATCTGTTAAATGTTTTTTTTTTATTTTATTGCACACATTAATTTTTTGTTTTTTCTTCGTTTATATTTTTTAACAGCTAGTTCAGATAAACTAGCGATAATTTTGTATCAAAATTAGAGACGATAGTAAAATTTTCGTGGTTTTGTATGGCGAATCATATTGGTAAAATCATGATTGGTAAAATCGAATGAAAGAGCGAACCTAGAATTTTGCTGTCCGTCTGAATATAGTATTACATAGGTTCTGTTAACGTTAACACGATTCTTTCACTTTCGTATTCTATAAATTCAAATTATTTAACATAATAAAAAATTTTAAAAATATAACACTCGTCAGAATTTTTTATACTGATTGGCTTTTTCCCTCGAAATTAAGTATAAATTTCAATGCTAGAAATTAAGCAAATTAAAATTTAAATTAACGAAAACGTTAACTGTTTAATTTTCCATTCTGTAACTTATATTACGATATACGATTTGCCAAATCAATAAAACTTAAAAATTGGTGTATTTATAAAATGAAACATTTTAAAATATATTATTTGAAAGTTTTTTTGTGTTATTATTTTTCAAAACTGGTGTTACTGATGTAGTGTACTGTATTACTGTACTTTTAGTACATGCATGTTAAATGAATTGTTTGTTTTTGTCAAATTTTTTATTAAAATATTTCTTCATTCAAAAATTGAGTTTTTCATTGGAGCTACGTGTTTCATATTTAAATAAAATAAATTATTTATAACTAATATCTCTACAAATTGTCGATCCTGCTAAATAGAAACTTTTTAAAAAAAGCAAAATAACTCATTAAAAAAAATACAAATTTGCCAACTATACCCTAAAGGAGGAGAAGCAAAAATTGCCAAATAATACAGAACAATGTAATGCCTGATTTTCATTATGTCATTTTTAATGGCAATTGTTGTCAATTATTGTCAGTTGGATGAAAACGGGGTTTAATGTCTTGTCATTTACAACCCCTGTCAACATTTGACATCTAAAATGAAATTGCCAGCATGTTGGCAATTTGTTTGTGTTTGACAGCCAGATTTTTTGTTCGTTTATAAGATGTAATGCAAACGTAATGAATAGAAAATTACGAGATGTCAGTTGGGCCAATTGTTTGTTGTCAGTTTATATGACATAGTGAAAACCAAGCATAATATTCCATCGTTACTAACACGAAAGAAGAACGTGATAAATAAGAAAATACAATTAAATTTAAAAGTGATGCATACATGCCAAACCATTATTTTAACTAAAAAGTGATGTTCTACAAAATTGATTTCAATCAAGTATCGAGTTAGTTACTAATTTCGACTGAGGTATAAATATATACAATCATCAACATTTAAGAACGTGAAGTCATCATCAAGAAATCTGATGAATACTGAAAATAGTGTTATATTCCTGTGCTAAATTGCTTCGGTGTTCAAGGCGGATTCTTATTACCAACTATATAATTTTCAATATCCTTGCAAGAATTTTCAAGAATTCAGTACGGTTACACAACAAATTAAATATTCAAATTTATTTAATTTATAATAGCATTTTAATTATATCACACAGTTCCATAATTATTCTTCTTAATTTTGATCCTTTCTGAGCTAAAATTTTAATTTAATTCTAAACATATATACATCACTATGAAACGAACGCGTTATAGTACTATTGTCGAAAATCCAACATCTACAGAAATTGTTAATACGCAAATTAACAACCATGGTCCAAGTACACAATCTTCTTACACACCCACTATCACAACCGATAAACAAAATAATTGTTCTTATCAATTTTCCCAAAGAACAAAATCGATCTCTTAAATTGCCAGACTTCTGGTCCGAATGTCCAAACGCTTGGTTTATTCATGCAGAAGTACAATTTTCATTGAACAAAATTGTTGATGATACAACTAAATATCATCACATTTTATTTCTTTACCTAAAGATATTATTAGTAAATTTTTGGATATAATTCAATTTCCCCCTACTATAAATAAATATGAAAGTCTAAAGACAACTTTGTGCAATTTTGTAATCTTGGGTATTGCAAACACTCAGAATTTTTCTGGGATTTAAAATTATTAGCTGGTTCTGATAATACTAGTAGCCTTGATTTGCTTTATAAGTTATGGCTTCGTAAATTACCACAGAAAATTCAAGTTCATTTGATTACTTGTTTGTCTGAAAGAATTGATGAAAAATTTTACTTGCCGTAAATTTAATTTAAAAAAAGTTAATAATCAGTTTTTACGATGCGTGGATTAGCTTAGATAAAATCCTGATGAACAGCCTATTCGAATCGATAATATAGAGGAGCTTAACAATTTTTTTCCGGATATGTGCATCTCTGATGGCAATAAATAGATGCTCCTTAGTTATGATTTATAAATTTTTTGTTATATATATTAACAACATTTATTCTATTATTATTTTTTATGTTTTTATTTGTTTAATCACATTTGTTTATTTCTCTCTTAAACTCACTTTATTAATTTTTGTTCTTAGTTTTCAATATGAACAATTCTGCGTTGCGTGCGTTGCTTATAAAAACATATTGTTAAATTATGCCATCTCTTGTGGATAGTGTACCTTTTAGTTCCAAACAACGATCTGGTATTAAAATATCTTATATTAATGCTCAGAGTTTAAGATCAAAAATAGATGAATTTCGTTATATATTTGAGAGGTACGGCGTTGACATTATATGTGTATGTGAAACATGGAAGGAATCAAGGAATCTTTTCCGGATGATATTGTTACCTTAAAAAAACTTCCAAATATATCGTTGTGATCGGAAAACTCCTTGTGGAGGCGTGGCTATATATGTGAAAAAGGGTATAATAAGTAAAATATGCAGCAATTCAAACGATTTTGATAATTTAGATAATCAAATTGATAATTCCCATAATAATATAAATACTAAAATAGAATACTTATTTGTTGAAATTTTAGCCGGTGGTAAAAAATTGCTTGTTGGATCTGTTCACTGACCTGAGTAAATACAGGCAATTTTTTGGAAAAACTTTATACCCTCACTGTGAAATACGATAATGTAATAATATGTGGGGATTTTAATTCAAACATACTTATTGAAAGCCGGCTAATAAATGACATGTAATCTATTGGCTTTACACCAACAAATACCATAAGTCCAACTCATTACACTACTACAAATAGAACATTACTGGACATATTTTTTGTTGATCTTGCCCCAATATTACTTCTGAATAATCAACGAATAAAAACAGTACAAACTGCGAAAAATCTTGGTGTTACTTTTAACGGCTCAATGACGTGGTCTGACCACATAAATATTGCTTCAGGGAAAACTTTTTCAATGTTACGGACTTTATGGCATACCCAATACTTTACACCACAAAAAATTCGTATATTAATTGCTAAAACTTGTCTCATTCCCACATTGTTATATGGATGCGAAATATGTGCAAAAAGTGATTCCAGAAGTAGTAGAAAACTTCTATCAACGTATAACCACATTTCTCAGTACTCAGTACTCCGTCTTTGGAACTCGCTACCATCAAATCATTAATTTATAAGCAACGCCCAATAGTTTAAGAAACAAATTTTTAAATTCTATGCATAATTTTATTTATTTATTTTTTCCCGCTTCCTCTTTGCTTTGTTAGTCAATTTTTCCTTAACTTTTTTTTATAAATTCGAAGTTATGTATGATTTTATTTATTTTTTAATATTTTGTATTTTTTTTTATTTTTAACTTAATCATTATATTAAAGCAATTATAATAATCAACAATGTAAAAATCCTTAACTGTAAATATAAGATTTTTAATCTTGTTGTTTTAACAAATAAATACAAATACAAATACATCTCCTATAAGAGCAGCTGAAAGATCGTCTTTACATCTTCACGTCATTAATGAATACTATAAAACTTGGGGTATTTATGTAAATCCAGCAAAATCTGAGGCAATATGCTTAAGAAATGAATCCGGGAAATGTCCAAGACAAGTTGTTTCAGAGAGCTAAATACTTACTTTAGCTCTTGAAGGCACTGAGATATCAGTCAAAACTAATATAAAATACGTAGAGTAAATTTTAATATGCTGTTCAAATTTAACAAATATGCTAGATTAATATTGACAGAGTCAAAAAAATTTCCTTTATGTTCTCCAGACTACTGAATAGCAAGTAGCCATTAGATCAGTATTACTGTGCGCGTTTCCTATATGGTTCACTACTTCACCCACAGTTGCTTTGGAAATGGAAATTTTTTAAAGAAATATCATCCGAAGGTGTATAAATATGAATTTCAAAACGCAAACAAAACGCTACTCCAACGCCCCCATCTATGAAAACTCAGCGGTGGTTCATATCTGCTCATATGACCTTTCTCTCCAGAGGAAATTTGCAAAAGACTTGAGCATCATGATAATAGCCTCCTCAAGGATATATTTACATTCGAAAAAACGTTCAACTGGAATAACTCCGTTTACCTCTCCCCATTGTTATTCTGGGGAAAGCTTATCCTTTGCGTGATATTAGTGCACGTTCTGTTGCAAAATCATTTGTTGAAAACTACATTCCGCGCTTTGTTGTACCAATTAGAATCACTACTGATCAAGGTACTCAATTTACTTCAAATCTTTTTAATGAACTAACATCTTTACTTGAGACACATAAGATACATATTTCACCGTACCATCCACAGGTAAATGGTATACTCGAATGATTCCATAGACAACTTAAATCCGCTTTGGTTTCATCATCAAACTCTATAAAATGGTCCGAAATGTTACCATTTGTTCTACTGGGTTTGCGAACCAATGTTAGAATTAAAGAATTGAGCTAATAATTTCACTTATTCTCCAGTTATTCTATTCGTAAACTAGGAAGAATGGTTGGTACCCATCACAGTTCTCCACAAATAAGAAATATTCATTATATTTTTTAATGTTTTTGAATACAATTAATACACAAATTGCAAAAGTATTGACTTTACTATGATGTTTTAGAAGTGAATAACAGGAAAAACAACGAATTTATATAAACACTTATGAAAATCGTATCAAAAAATGTATATAAAAACCTCATTATCTCAAGTCTAAAGACAGATATTATTTCATAATATTTGAATGCAGAATCGAAAACTTATGGAATCTGCTTGAAAATCAAAACATTACTTCACTCATGAAAATTCCAGTTTTGGACGCTTTTTGAAAACGAATTAGCTCAGAGGCGGTTAATGCTTCAGACGAAATAAATTATGTTTTGTTTTAATTTCATCCGTGCTTCATAAACTTTTTTGAGGCACTCTAATATACATATACAAATTAAAATAATACGATTTTACAAAACTGGATTATGTCAAATCATGAATTTTAACTGTCGTTATTTTAAAGTTTATTCTATGTCTATCAAATTGTTCAATTTCATCAGAAAATACACACATGAAACGCACAATGTTCTGTTCAAAAGCAGCCAACACATATCTTTATTTTCATATCAATTATGTGCGTTTCTAAATTTTCTACGGTGCCCAACACAACCATGACTGTGTTCGTTTTAATATTTCGTTATTTACACGAACATTTTTGTATCACATACTTTTTGTTTCAATCACACATAAAGCACACATTTTTGAGTGTTGCTTTATTTGAAGTTCATGTTCTGGTACGTGTAGTGAAAAAAAACACAGAACATGTACAATAAACAGGTTCGAGTTCAGTTATATTTTAAGTCGTGTTGTGGCTCGTGTTCTAAGAAAAAACAGAATATGTACAATAAACAGGTTCGAGTTCAGTTATATTTTAAACACGACTCGAACTCGAACCTGTACTTTATAATAAGGTTCTGTTTTTTTTTTCAGTACACGTACCAGAACATGAACTTCAAATAAAGCAACACTCAAAAATGTGTGGTTTATGTGTGATTGAAACAAAAAGTACGTGATACAAAAATGTTCGTGTAAATAACGAAATATTGAAACGAACACAGTCATGATTGTGTTCGGCACCGAAGAAAATTTAAAAACAAACATAATTGATATGAAAATAAAAATATGTGTGTGTTGGTCTAAGTTATGTATGTTTACATATATGTACGAGTTTTTTATTCAGTGTGTGTTTTTTTCTGAACTCTGTTCAATTTTTCAAATATTTTGTTTACATTTGTTATAAATATGTTGTGAAATAAGTCCTGATGTACATATAAACATAAAATCCAAGTGAACGGAATCAAGGATTCGGCATAGCCGAATTTAACACACTTGTTTGTAGTTTACATTGTTATTCAAAAGGAATTCCGGAAAATGAAAAAGGTCTACATCAGCACATCTATAAAATTTTAGTAGACAAAAAAATCGTTTTCTTTAAAATTAATGCATACTCTGGACACCATAGACATCCACTTTAGTGATCTCAATGCATTCATCTTTTATAATTTTAATGAATATTGAAAAATTTTAAAAATCGTCAAAATGATGATATCTGTGGTCACAAGCATTAACCGCCTAAGTCGAAAATCATGATTTTGAGAAAAATAACTTTTTATATAAATGTAATGGGGCTTCATTACAACTTAGGTCAGTATGTTTTCATTAATAACTTTTTATTAAACAGCGCTAGAGAAATGGGGATTTCACGTAAATATAAAGCATTTCTAGCAGAATATGAAAGCATACATAACTCAAATCAGTCTTAAGTCGACTTAGGCGGTTATCGCTTGTGACCACAGATATATCATCAATATTGGAAACAGTATGTACTACAAATTAATTAGTTTCATTGGAAACTAAACCATTATTCAAATAATTATCAATTCTTGAGAAAAAATAGAAGAAACTTATCTAATTTCTAGGAAATCTCTGTGGATAAATTTCTTAAAAATTACAGCCGTATTCAAAGGTTTTTGTTAAGCACTCGATGTGCGCTTCGCACAACGAATTCACAGCTAAACAGTGGATTTAGGCTTATGCACTGGTCTATTCATAACATTTTTTATCTTCTACATAACTAGAATTTTAACATTCCTGATTTAGTTAAAATCAACTCTGATTTTTGTGGTATCAATTTTTAAATCATTTCTGGCTTTGACATTTATATCTTAATTTACGCAATAAAAACTGAAATAATGAAAAATATTGACTAATTTAAAAAAAACAAAAAGATAATCTAACTGGGATCAATTATATTATATTCTTTAATTGTAACTTAGAATACTTCAAATATTTTCATGATGTTTTAGCATAACTTGCTTTGGATAAATTGGAATCAATAGAAAACTTCAAAATTTATACAAACACCAATAAGAAGAAAAATGATGCTTCGAACTCTGTCCACTTTTCGTTTCATCTATATAAACTAACCAAACTTTGGAACAAATACAATTCCAGTATCGGAAGATAAATCCTATATCAAAAACAAAAAATTCGTTGTTTTTAAGACAAACGAAGCAAACAGAAGGAGTTGCACCCTATGAACCACTCAGCAGTGGAGTTGAGTACTCGTATTCCGAACCAATTTGAGCACGACTATAAAAATTTTAAATTGATGAGAGTGCAAAGAGGAAAAAATTACTGGACATTAGTAGCCTTCAAAAAAAAATTGAAATAAAGTTCAGCAAAATACATCCAGATGTACGAAATAGAATTGACGAACTTCGGTATCAACAAACAAATAATTGAAGAACATAATTTGAAAATGGAAAAATGAAGATGGGGCTTGAGAGTTTAGAAAAAGAGGATTTTTTCAATAAATTTTGAAATTTTAATATTATCAAAAACAATGAATTATAATTTCTTTCGAAAATTGTATGTTTTATGTGATAGTTGGCAACCCTGTAAAATCGTAAACATGAAGTGTACAGTGGGCAAATGGAAGCAAATCAATAGTAAAAAGCAAGTCTAGAGAACTCGACCAACTCATGCAATCACCATCAGTTTAAATGAATAAATTTGTTATTTTTAAACACTTTCCAATTCAAACTTTTCAATCACTTACCATCAATTTAAATGAATAAATTTGTTATTTTTAAACACTTTCAATGGCGAAAAATTGTTAAATACAATTGAAAAAACATTTGCTAGGAGCAAAGGAAATTCAAGCAAATGAAGAAGTGAAAAGTTTTTTTTTAGATGTAGAATGTAGAATGTACTTTATAATAAGGTTACTAAAACCGAAATTGAACAAAATATCAAAAGACGATAGAGAAAATTTAATAAAAAATAGAAACGTAGTACAAAAACATTTAGCAACCTTATTCTAAAGTGCACAAATTTGTTCAAATGGCCTTCACAAATTTGTTCAAATATTGTTAGGCCATTTTTATTGGATAAACTTCCGAAAAGCGCATACCTCCGAACGGTCTGAAATTTGATATACTAACGTATTTTGACCTGCTAATCTCGAATATCATAGTGAAAATTGCCGCAATGGCCATTTTCAGTATACAAATCGGAAAAACCTTATTTTTTCCGATGTGCATTGCCGCACTATCCTGACCGAATATTGGAAAATAGTCAAGTTCACGTACTGAGCGGAAAATATTTAGAGCGAAGCTACTACAGCGTAAAGTCTGCAGGTTGAAGCCACTACAGCGGAAAATATTGAAAGTTACGCGACGAATTGTTTTCGAGTTCATAATTTTATTTGAATTGTATAGTCTGTAATTCCGGCCAAATCATAATGGACAGAATTTTTATTATTAAATTTTATTAGTTTTGTGTTCATTTGAAAAAAATTTACAATTTTTATTTAAATTGTTCAGCTGACGTAATTTTTAAATTTGAACAATGAAGTTAATAAACAATTATGTTTGTAGAAGAAACAAACAAAAAAATATTTATAACAAATGAACAAAAAAATTAGATATAACTAATGTGTATATAGTGACGTTGTCCCAAAAGCAGCAACAACAAAAATAAATAATAAATAAAAAAAATATTTTATCTTTTAATTTTGTATGCTTTTTTTTAGCTACGTTATTATATTTATTGTATTGGAAGAGAAAGGAAACTAAACAAAAGATTTACAACCTGAGACATTTTAAATTAAGAAATTTAATTTGGAAAAATGCCAGTGTTTCACACAAAAACAATTGAAAGCATTTTAGATCCTGTTGCCCAACAGGTAAGTTTATATTTTCACATAATTCTTTGTAACTTAAATTAACTCCCACATATGGTATATGTATATGTTTGTGTCAGTTTTCTGCGTGAATAGTTTATTAATTACAGTAAAAAGGATACAAAATATATTTCAAAACATTAGGTATTTTGAATTTGAATTTATTTGACAATCCCATACAACAATATATGTATCTTTTAATTTAAAGTATGGGTTGTAAAAAGTTGTAACATAATTGGACATTTAAAATATTTTTTTTTTGTGTTTTCTTTATTTATTGAATCTTCACTTATTGTGAACTAACAATAATTATTCAAATCTTAGACTAACACTTAATATAATGTCCAGCCAATGCCAGACAAAAATTCAATTGTTCATTTATATATTTACGAATAAAAATGTTTTCATGATCGTCCTTCATACGTCACAGTGAGTAAGATCAGCTGTGTCCAATATTCTAAGACGTAGGTGACCGCGGTTATTGAGTAGATTTCGGGCTAGTAAGTTAGGGTGAGTTTCAAGTTTTTGCAAAGATCTTGCACTGTGTCTCATAATTTCATCTTTGACCAATGGAACATTTTAGTCATAATGAATGTTAGAATTTTTAACATACCAGGGTGCACCTATTATCATTCTTAAAAGTCTATTTTGTCTTCTTTGCAATTTTTCAACATTGGACGCGGAGGCAGTGCCCCATATCTGAATACCATAGCACCATATGAGTTTTATAATAGAGTTGTAAAGCAGCATTTTACAATCCAATCCAAGTTTTGAGTTTCTACCTATGAGCCAGTTGTACAATTTTCAACTGGATTTGGGTAAGTTTCGCATATATATGAGGCTTCGAAGTAAGACTGCGGTCTAAATGGATTCCGAGATATTTGACGTTTGTGTGTTGTATAGTATATCATGATTATTATTCTGTACTGGTGGACATGTTTGTCTTCTTAGGGTGAATGTGATATGAATTTTTGTTCATTAACTTTGATTTTCCATCTCTCCAGCTAATCTTGTATATATCTTGTGGTGAGCTTATGTGGTTCTTTACCTTTACTTTGAACTTACGACCTGTTATATAGCTGAGTGTCGGGTGGTAGCATGTGTTTAATTTTATAGATCAAACCATCGTGCCAAACTTTGTCAAAAGCTTGTAACACATCATTAAAAAGAACAGAGCAATATTTTTTTTCCTCAAAAGTGTTTCTTATAACTGTGACCAACCTGTGAACTTGCTCAATGGTATTGTGTTTTTCCCTGAATCCGAACTGATGATCTGGTGTAAAGTTATTTTGATTTACAGCTAGGGTTAGTTTATTCATTAGCAGTCTTTCAAAAAGTTTTGAAATATTCGATAAAAGACTTATTGGTCTATATGACACGAGTTTCGTGTTATCTTTGCCTGGCTTGTGTATCATTATTATGCGTGAAACTTTCCATTCTAGGGGATAATATTGAAGGCGTATGATGGCATTAAAAATATAAAGAATTATTCTTAAAGCTATACTGGGTAGTTCTATAAGCATCCTATTACTGATCTTGTCGATCCCTGGTGCTTTATTTGTATTTAAATCAGTTATAGCCTTTTTGACTTCTCGTATCTCTAACCTGAGTGGGGTATTCTCTCTTTGCTGAGGCGTTACTGGAGGCAGCTCCCCTATGGAGCTTGATGTGTTCGGTGTGAAAACATTTCTCAAGTGCTCTACGAACTGTTCAACTTTTTCAGAGTCAGTTCTTGCCCAATCTCCATTTAATTTGCGCAAAGGATGCTTTATCTTGATGGGTCTTCAAATATTTTTTGTTGCACGCCATAATGAGTAGTGAGAGCTCGGTTTGTTATCAAGGTTCTTAAGGAAACTATTTAAAGATTCGATTCTCTGGATTTACAATAGGGTTCGTAGCCTTCTAACACATTCTTTTAATCGCTTCTTAAGTTGTGGGGATCTGTGCTGTTGCCACTCTCTTCGTGCTCTCCTTTTTTCAAATAAAAGTTGTTCGACGTTTGCTGAAGAAACATTATACTGTCTGTGAGTTCTCTGAGCAATGTGTACTGATAAACTTTTTGTATTTTAACCAATTTGTTGTTTTACTTGTCAGCGCGAAGTCACCAATGTGTTGTACAATTTTTTTAGGGTTCAAAAGTGTAACAATCGTAGGTGTGTGATCTGAAGAGAATTCTAATGATGGTTCGACATGAACCAAGTGTCTACACTCAACCAAAAAACGTCTTAAAATCAAAAATAATTGCTATGAATCAAAAATAATCTGAATGATTTTCTGCCAAAGACGTTTCTACTAATATCAAAAAGATGCCTGTTAATCTCCTCGGTCGACTAAAAGAAAAAAAGTATTTACAGTTATGCAGAAAGCGACCGAGACGTTTAAAAGGAAACATTTTTAATTCAAAAATGGTTCTTTTTGAAAGGCTCCGTTGACAAAATAAAAAAAAATTTACAGTTAATTTTGAACCGAGCCTTTCAAAAAGAACCATTTTTGAATTTAAAAAAGCGTTCTTAATTCAATACTGTTCCATTTTAATTTTAAAACAATATTTTTATTTTAAGTACTATACATTTTTGATTGGAAAATATAAATTTTTAATTCAATTTCATTATTTTCATACCAAAAATTTAATTTTAAATAATAGAAAGTTGTTCCATTTTGATTTTAAAACAATTATTTTATTTTAAGTACTATACATTTTTGATTGGAAAATATAAATTTTTAATTCAATTCATACCAAAAATTTAATTTTAAATAAAAGAAAGTATGTGTGAACATAGTTATAAAATGAAGTGAATAAGTAAATATAAATAATTATTAATATTTTTTAATTTAAATTTAACACCAAATTATACATATTTTGTTTTTGCATATTTTACATTATTATTGGCATAATGAATATTAACAGGATAAGTATTGAATTCACATATTTTTTTAATATATATTTCATTTTCTACAACACAGTTTACAATAAATGATTGAAAATGTTCGTCAAATTCATTTAGAAGAACTTGATAGCATAAAACAAATATATCAACGGTTTGTCTTAAAAAACTGTGAATCTTAAATAACTTGAAATTTGGACCACTTATAGATAAATAAATATCGGATTTTAAAAGTGTGTTCTTATAAGTAATATTGTATGCAACTTCAACTTTTTCAAAATCAATAATTTCGTTACAATTTATTTTGGAGAAGAATTCTTCTTGGCGCAAGTTTGTTAAGTGTGAAGTATTGAAAGTTACCTCAGGTTCTGTGAAATTTTGGTGTTCAAGAATAAAAAATGCAAATTTTAGACCAGATTTCAAACACATAGTTTGTTCTATATTCTTTCTAGATTGAACGTTTTTTAAATAAGCCTTAGCCTCTTTATGCTTGGCTTCAAAACGCATACACCACAAAAACTTGAGGGGGCCACACCTTTCGATTGTTGTTGCATAATGCACCATAAAATGATGCTTGGGTTTCAGTGATTTATACAAATTTTTATAACATTTATGATGTTCTTCAACAATTTGATTTAACTTTTCCAAATCTGCTTGTGTATATTGTGATTTAAAAATATATTCAATAAATTTTTTCAAAATTTCAAAAAGTTTCCAATGTTTATTACCCCTTGGTATTAGGTCCCCAATCATTAACGGAAGAAGGTTAATAAAACTGGCGATTTCGCTTGCAGACATATTTAAATTGAAATTGGTCAATCTTTTCGTGGTTAATGGTTTAGACATGTTACCTATTTCGGTTTCACCATAATTGAATAGTGTTTTCCTACTATTTATTATATCTAACGATATAACTCCATCATTTATCAATCCTAAGAGGATATTACATATGTCATATACACACACACCTTCCCAAACATCGTGCATTATGTCAAAACAAACTCTCTCTGCCAAGTGAAAATGTTCCAAATTGTTAAAAATACACTTTCGCTTGATACCTGTTTCCTTAAAATTATTTTTCGAAAGGTCATTTTCATAAGAGTCTTTAGTTCTCAAAAATTCATTTTTTTCTGAAGTGTCACAGCTCATTTCAGATTTTGTTCTATTGCAAGCTCTGCAGTAACGTGTTGCATTAAATGACTCCACAAAGCCCATGATGTAGTTGACAGCTAGGTTATCTCCTACTACCAAACCTAAGACGAAGTGAATTTTTTTTGAATTTCCATGAGTAGTTATAATTATTCCCTCCTCAAGCTTTCTAAGCTCTTCAACCAAAGGATGAAAACATTTTTCTGGCCCATGACTTTTTGTAGTACTGGTTGGTATAAAAGCAACATGAAAAATATATTTCACCTGTGATCGCAGATGATCGGGCATATTGGGGAAAAAACAATAACACCCACAAATCGAATATGTATGGCTGCCAAGCGGATTATTAATTTGGAAATCGTCAACATAAAGTACATAAGGAATTACGGAGTTTTCTGAATACCGTTGTTTGATTGAATTAAAAATAGAACCTTTTACAAAATTACAAAAAGTGTTTTTTTTTAAATTTTCTTCAATGTTTGCCAGAGTCATATTCAATAGATTCGGAATTTGAAAAGCAGATTTAAATTGAAACTGGAGTGGCATTACGTAAATGTTAAATGATTTAGGACCTAATGTCGGTTTTCCATTAACAATTATATTTGAAATACATTCCTCTATTATATATGAAAGAGCTGGCTCATACAAATTTAAATCTTGCAGGACTTTAAAAAGTCGATGTTCTGTTTTTATTTCCTGAAATGGATTTCTACAAAAACTTAATAAAGGTTCTATAGATGCTTGAACGTTTTTAGATTGAAGTAAACTTTCAAAAACTGTAGTTATACATGCAATTAATTCACTCACCATATTTTGTATTTCAATTATACGATTTCTAGGCATATCATTTTGGTTATGCAAACTTAATGATAGATGTAATATTTGCCGTTTCAATGTATTTAATTTTTCTGACATATTAGAAGCTGTATCTACTGAAATCGTTTTATTTTCCGAAGAAACACATTCAAATGATGGTGGCTCTGAAATGCTATAATCAGACTCAATGGGATTTGCTGTATTAGATTCACAAAGACCAACTTCAGAAACAATATCTGTACGAAATCTGTGTTGCGATTCCAAATGTTTCCGAAATCTTGAAAAATCTGTAAAGCTTTGTGAGCAGCCCTGTTGAAAACACGGTAATTTTAAAAACTTTGCAGAAATCATGTGGTCATATTTGTAGTGACGTATCAAAAATTGACTTTCGGGAAACTTTTTCATACATTTAAAGCAAATATACATTTTATTTAATTACGTTACAGTTATAGTGGCAGTTCAAATATTTTTACAATAATTTATTAGTGAGGCGACACTTGGGCAGCTCAAATCTGAAGTTGTTTCTATTTCAAAAAAGAAGTTCTGTATGAAAGTCCATACGGGTGCACAAGCTGATGGGTATTGCAAATTAAAAATTTGAAAAATTTGGAAACATGTACTCAAAGCATCAATAAACGACTGGAATTTAAATAAAATTTTGTCAAAATATATATAAAAATTTGTCAAAACGCTTTCATCAGTCCCTTCCACTATCAAAAAGGGCTGTATGGTAAGTCTAGCAGTATAATACTTTGAACGAATTTCACAAATTTTACGATGAAAATCGTTAATATTAGGTAATCTTACAACTAGACTTTCCTGCGAGTCAACTATTGTTATTTTTTTCCAGTTTTTTTTTTCAGCGTCCTTAAATCGAGCAGATGATTGAAGAATTCCCACCAAGACCATTGAAGTTAAGTAATCCTGAACATCAGTGTTTTTGGAAGACTTCAGGACTGATAGTTGTAACTTACAGTGCTCATTACGAAGGTTTAAATTTGTATATTCCAATATTTTCACTTTAGCTGCATCCCAATTTGCCTTCAATAGATTTTCTTTTCCAGGATACAATAAGTTGAATTCAATTTTAAACTAGTAAAAATAAATGTTAGTTTTGTATGAATGTATGAAATTATGCAACAATTACCAATTGTGGTGCTCTGGAGTCCAAATATTTCGGCCAAGCTTCAAAGAATTCAATGTTAGACAAATTATTGAAGTCTGCTTGTCTCAATTTATAAGTTTGTACCCATTTGTCACACACATCTTGAAAATTGTTGAAATTTCTTTTAAGTTCATTTTTAATAGCTTCTTGTGGTATTAAGTCTGTTGAATCAAGTACGAATTCCGTGTTAGAAAATGAGCTGGAGGAACTTTGTGCTGGTGAGCTTGGCAAAGAAAATGATAATTTTTTTTTCTTGCACTTTATGTTATGGTACTTGCTGTACAATCTTCCTGATGGATTTTTCTTACCCACCCTGGATGAAAAATAATAAGCTTTTACACTGCTCTCGCTTGGAAAAAGCTGGCAGATATCATCAACAATTGACGAAAAATCGGATGCACTAAGAGATAATTTTAAGAATATTATTTCTTCAACAATACAGTTGATCAATGTATCTCTGTACTCGTCAGTGAGACCGTTGTTATTTTTAAAAAACGAAAGAATTGATTGGCCTCTTTTCGAACCATTCAAAATTTGCAGTAAAGTCTAAATTAAAAAATAAAATAAAAATTTTCATTAATAGAGGTATTCACACTAAACTTGTTAGTTGGTTAAACGATAATTCTCAATTTTTTTTTGTGCTAACATTTTCATATCAACAAATTTATCGTACCTTCTGCGTCCTGTTCTTAAAAAATTGGTCGGATTCTTCAAGCCAGCTGCTGACTTTAGCGGAATTAGCAATTGTTTCGTCATCCAATCCAAACTGCCGAATAAATAGAAGAAATTTTAGCGGCAATGTATAAACACATAAAAAAACATATTATAAATCTTACTTCTTCTTTTTTCCAAATTAACAGTTTCTCCCTAAAACGAATGCGCAATCCTAGAGGCGGAATTAATTCTTGCAGATCCTCTTTGCGCACTAGTTTTAGATCGTTGTAAGCAATGCCGGCCGCTATAAGAGTTATCAAATAATTTAAAAAAAATCACCAGATTCACATATTACACAACAATAAAAGTCACCAGCACATTTGGCCATTGTTGTACTATGTGTGTACTATTAACTTACCATTTAAATAAGGATGCACTTCTGGCAATTGAAACGAATTTAGCAAATTTAATAATTCACACTCCATCTTTCCACTTTGACACTCACAGATTAAATGAACAAGCGCATTTTAATTTAGCTTGTGCTGCTGAAAACAGTATGACCAGATTAAGAAAATAACAAAAATCACTAAAAAAATTATTTTGCACATAATTTTTTATAAACCTGGTAAACCATTGCAATAACTGTACAGTCTATTTCTCGCAATACACTTTTTTCTTACAAACAACAGTTATTTTTTTCATAAAATGTTTAAATTGTTGTTGTCGATATGAATTCTTGCGTCAAAAAGAATATTTACTGGCTGTCTGTTGTTATATTCGTAATGTCTGTAAGTGTTCGATTGCGCAAAACAAAGACAATCGAAAAGAAATAAGAAATAAAAATATTCATGTTGATATAAGTACATGTGTGCTTCTTTTTAAAATAATTCTATCAAGTTAAAAACGAGCATTTTTAATTTTGCCTGTCTTCGAAAAATACAACAACATTTTCACTGTTAGTTGAATTTATTGTGTTTGTTGTTCATTTCGACCGAGCAATTTAAAAGAAAACGATTTTAATTCCAAAAAAATGCCTTCAATTCTAAAATGTTCTGTTTACATCGACAAAATTATTTTTAATTTGAAAGTTTAATTTTTAAATTTGATTTCTGCTACAAAAACCACATGAAAACAACAATAACAATGATAAATATTTTCATTTTAAAAATTAAATTCTTATTTTTAAAATGCGAAATTTCTTTGTGTGTAGCTGTAGACTTTGTCACTCCGAAATCTATTAGAACCGATGTTTTTTCCCTATCTGATGGCAACTTGAGATCACATCCAAACTCATTTTAGAAATTGTATTATATAATACACGACCTTTAGGGCTAATTAGTCGTGACCCCTAGAATGTATGTTTGGCATTATAGTCGCCAGGAGCTAAAAAGTATGCGCCTAATGATTTAAAGAAATTTTTGTAATTTTCCTCCGTTATTGTAAATCTCGGGGGTGAGGAAATTGATGAGATCACTAAATCTACTTCAAATTCTTCAAGGCATATAGACGTTGCTTGAATATAATTTTCTTGCAGCTCGGGGTCTTTAGTGTCATATTGAGAAAAAACTACGTGTTGTTAGATGAGTCTCAGAAACAAGCATTAGATCAATATTCTTGTTTCTGAGGAAATATTCAAGTTCGTTTTTATGCTGGCGTATGTCATTTGCGATGCAGAAACATATTTTCAGAGTGTTCATGGTTTGTTAAGCACCGCTTGCAATAACATAGATTGCATTTTCATCATTTCCTGCATCATATTTGTAATTGAGCCCGTAAAAGTGGTAATAGTTTGGATTAAGGTTTCCATTGTTGACTCAAGTCTGCTAAAATTAAAATTTTGCTCTGGGTCCTGCCGAATTTTCGGTATGGGTTGAGTGTTGGGTTGAATATTTGGGTTGTGTTGTGTACTTGGGTTAAGTTTGATATTTTGGTACGGTTGCGCATTTGGGTTGAGTTGAGTGTATGGATAGGGTACATTTGTGTTAGATCTTAAAACGATCGAATAAGATCGAGCATTATTATTGCCCTGAAGCAATAATGGATTTTGGGTGGGTTATTTTGTCCTCTAAAGGGAATAGAGCGTTTTACCGCAGCAAAAATTGGGCAATCCCTATAATTTGCAGTGTGGTTTTCACCACAATTACTGCATTTTTTGACACTAGAGCCATTTTGCGGCTCACCGCATCTAAAACAAACGGTGGGTACTTGGCAATATGCTTTAGTGTGGCCATATTCTTGACAATTCAAGCATTGTGCTGGCCCCGTACGCTTATAGGGTTCTTCCACGGTAATGTAGAAAATACCGGGTTCTAGTTCCACTCGGAATAGGGGTTTGGGTATTTTCTCGCGGTTTAAAATATTTGTTTCGGTTTTTATCTTGAAACCGTCAACTTCTAGAGCCTTTTTTATTTCATTTGGATGCACACTGGAATCTTCTCCTTTTATCACAACTCTAAGGCCTTTACTGCTCTTAAGTTGATATGTGTAGAAATTTCTCCTTTGGGTCTCAAACTCGGATACCATTTTACGGAAATCATTTTCATGGTAGACTTGTATTTTGGATTTGTGGATATTGCCCTTTCTAACTGAAGTCATGTAAAACGACTTTTCACCGATAAGCTTAATCAAACTTTCGACTAGCTTATTCGAGTTTTGCTCACTTAGATATAAAGGTGGCGGTCTGGGAGACACTTACCGTAGTATCATATTCAACATCCAATAGTGAAAACGAATTTTGGCGTTCGGGTGGCAGTGCTTCATTCTTAGAAAATTTAGAGGCTGAATGCATATTTAGAAGACTTAGGACTACGTCAATTCCTTTTTGTGTTGTTGGTTGAGGGGTTTTGGGTATAGTTTCGGTAAACATAGTGTTAATTTCTTTAATCGTCTCACTTTGTGGAGCTGCTGTCTTAGCTGGTATTGTAATCAAAGCAGACTGAGTATGGGTAGATAATGGTGGCTATGTTGTTGCTAAATTTATATTTTCCGTGTTAACATTTGGTATTCTTACTAAACTTTTTTTTCACACTCAAGTAGAGCAGGAGCGCAAGATCGTGCCCTACTATATGGTTTAGCTGTTAAGTAATTTTTATTGTAGTTTTTGTCATGTGTTGTATTTTGGGTATTTGAACATTCTGCATTGAATATTATGTAAGCATTTTTGCCGTTGACACTGAGTCTTTTTTCATTTGGCACTGAATTCTGAATTATTTGATGGGTAGTGTTCCTATCAACCTGCTACCTCTTTGCCTATAGATGTCGTGACCAACTTCTAGTTAATACACAAACCACCTGGTTGTAATCAGGGGTACTGTAGTAACTTACGATCAGATGTTTTTACAATTGTTTTTTAGTAAAATGTTTTTTGTTTTGTATTTTCTAAAATTAAATACATTTAATTAATTTAATGTAGAAATATATACTTAGGACAAGTGTCCTTCACGCACTGTTTTATCGAAACAAGCTTATAGCTTGGCTTTGTTAATTTAATACGGTCAAAGTGACGATTTAAGTAGCAACAAGTAAGAGTGTTAAATTCGGCTGTGCCGAATCTTTGATACCCTCCACCTCGGTTTGAGTCTTGATAATAAATGTAAATGAAAAAGTAAACAATTTGTTAAACTTAATACCAAATTATTTCAGCAAATTCTTTGGGTTGGTTTTCTTCTTTTCTATTATTTCGGATTTATTTCGGTGTTTGCTTTTTGGTCATCGTGGTTGCTGATCGGCATGCATTTTGGTTATATACCTATATGCATGCGTTTCCGGTTATATGACATAACTTCTCGTTTAATTTAGTTTTTGCTAATTAAATAGCTCGCCCTAACCTCCATTGCAAAGGTAATGGTTGTGTAGAGTGGCTATATGCATTAAATCGTGCTAATTGGAGATGGCTGTATAGTTTCTTTTAACTGGCCAAATATTTCTTCATTGTGGCCATATAGGTCGGATGGAGTAACAAAATAATAACCAAAAAAAAAAAGCTCTCTCAACTTTTTTTTTTAAATATTGCCATATTTTGAAAACATAGAGAATAAATTTATAATAATAAATAATCAAATTAGGGATGAAAAACGCAAAAAACGAAAAGTCCCAAACATTTTAAATAAAATAATTTAATGTTATCTTTATTTTCTGAAAAACTTCAAATTTTCATCCAAAAAAAATTGTGAAAATTTATATATAAAAAATAACATTCTCATAAAATTACGTTTACTTATGTAACAATTTTTATGTTAGCAATTTTTAAATATCATTTGAGGTTTTCTTAAATTCATTGAATTTAAATTAATATCGACAAATCTGTTTTTCTATTTATTTAAATTGTAAAGGAGTGGCATCTCTGTCAAAATAAGCGAAAAACACAAAGAATAGAAAAAAACAAATTACTTCGTGTTTGACAGGATGATTTTATGTTTATGTTTAATATCTTTATTTTTATACCCTCCACTCCAGTGTGCAGAGGGTATATATAAGTTTGTCATTCCGTTTGTAATAATTAGAAAAAAAAATTTGGACCCCATAAAATATATATATTTGTGATCCTTATAACAACCGGAGTTGATATAGCGATGTCCGTCTGTCCGTCTGTCCGTCTGTCCGTCTGTCCGTCTGTGGAAATCACGATGACGGCATCAATCGGGCAGCTAGGGTGCTCGTTGGCATAAAAAATGATTCATTAACATCCTGAAAAGTTTGCTATTTAAAATCGTCCAAATCGGTCGATTAGGGCCCGAGATTTGAATGAAGAACTAAAAAAAGTCTTGAAAAAATATAATTTTCTATGTTGTTCTTGTCACGATCACGCCCTCAATAGGATAGCTAGGGTGATAATTTTTAGTGAGAATGATTCACCAAATTCATGGGAAGATTTCTACTTCAAAAATCATTAAAATCGGTGGAACAGGTCCAGGTAAATCTATGAAAAATTAAAAAAAAATTAAAAACATGATGTTTCCATATTGTTCCTGTTGTTATTCTAAATGTTGCATTGTTGTCATAGCTGGACTTGTTGTTTTTGTGGTCGTTGTGGTAATAATATAATAAAAACAAACCCTTTGTACATTTTTTTGTGAACTCTGGTAGAAAATTTTAAAAGTTTCCATTGTTTTGGCATCACTAAAAAAATTCGTTAGATCATTTCTGTCATTGCCACGAGCCTGCATGCAAAATTTTAGATCGATTGGCTCACGGGAAAGGGGCTAAAAATCGATCCAAAATTTTGTCGACAAGCAGACACTACCAGTTAATATAAAGGCAGTAAATAAAGGGAGTAAAAGTTCACCAATAATTTAAAAAACTAATTTTTATGTATTAATTTATTTAAAGAAAAAAATAATTAAATGAAATAGTAATAATAATAAAAAAAAAATAATATACAATACAAAAAAAAAAGAATATATAAATAAAATAAAATAAAGATAAATGCATTCATAGCATTATAATACATATAAAAGGTCAATGTTTTCTAACCGTAACCGTAACGAGTCAGTTGTTTTTTTTTTACATGAAAATCATTTAAAACAGTTACCGAACGTAACCGGAACGTTCCAATACTTTTCATGAGAAAAAAAGGCTGACACGTTACGTAACAGTTACATGTCGCTAACTTGTTCTTTACACAGGCTACTGCTTTTGCAGCCAACTTCAAGTCTATTTATATAGTTTCGTAAGCATAACTGATAAAATTGTTTCTATTATTTTTTGCTGTAAGTAATAAATTATAAATATACTGAATTTGCAAACTAAAATGGATACATATATTGGAGGTGCTTTAATACAAAAGAGTTAACGAAACAAAATCAAAAAAAAAAAACAACTCTACAACATCAACAATGGCAGTCATATGTTCTTCAAATAGAAAAAAAACTGCAAGTGTGTTTTGTTGGCTACAAAACAAAAATAGTGTTGACAATATAACAAAATATGTAAAAGAAGTTATTGCTATGAAATATTTTATTTTGTTTAAAAAAAAAATCGCAAAATGAAAGGCTATAATTCCATTAATAATCAAAAGGCGTTAAACTAATTTATTTATTTTTACGTTGTACTAATGCATTTTAAATAAGTAAAAGTAATTGTATATTTAAATAAAAATGCATTTGTATTATATGTTGCTGTCGTATTCAGAAAAATCAAGTAGCTGACTATACGACTACAAATGCTGCTGCCAGCAGTCGTCTATGTGTTTCATTCATGATGTTGCATTTTTTTGTGAGCAATAGTTACATATATTCTAAATAAAGAAATAATAGTTCTTTTCATACTGCGAAATCTATACAAATATATGTACAAATACTATATGTCAAATTTCAAATTTGCAATAATTGATACATTTTTGAAAGAAAATTGTATAATATGAAATGTCTTTAATTTATTTCATAGAAAACAATTTTTTGAGGTGCGTGGATTTTCCATATTTACTGTTTTACTATTTTCGTAATGAGGTTAAATGAGTTAAAAAGAATTTAAAATATTTGAAAATATTAGGTGAGGATCCTCAAGATGTAATATACGATCGGTCTAAAACTTTTCACTTAGAGCCACAGTTAAATTCGAAACAACAAAAACCCATATATTTTGTGCATAAAGTTTAATATTAAATGTGCTTTTCTAAAATGCCTATATATTTTTTCTCATTCATTTCTGACCATCTTCAATGTAAATTTACCAAAGTTTTTTTATTGCAATATGTATATAAAACTTAAAAATTTAATATTTTTTATTGTGTATTAACTTATTATTCTGCGATTTTCATTACATCACAAAATGTTACAAATTGGCACTACTGTTTCAAAAACAGAAAACTTCTAAATCAGTTGAAAACAGTTGATCTGTAAAACTGTGTGTGAAATTGTGTCAAATAAAATTACAAATATTAATAAATATAATAATACATATAAATATATTTTATTAATTTTGTTAAGAATTAGCACAAAATTGATTTTCCATTTTGCATTTCATTTATAAAGAATTCTGCCATATTTTGTTAAAGGGAAAATCCATTTTTGTTATATTAAAAAAAACAGACTTGCATTTAATTTTTCCGTGACTGCCTCAATAATTGCGTAGATGCCACCACAATATTTTTTCTAATTAAATATTAACCAATATCTAACTAGAATTATGATTTATTCTGACTAAAAAGTTCCAATTAAAAGTTATTCATCCCAATTATGAATATTCTCAAGGAATTTCTTTCTCACGGAAAATAAATTTCTCGAGAAAAAATTCCTCCAATTATAAATTCCGCGTGAACAAAAAATGATTAACTGGCATCATCGAATTTCGAAGCCACTTGCTTTGCTTATTGACAATTTATT
This sequence comes from Cordilura impudica, assembly GCA_963682025.1. NCBI lineage: Eukaryota > Metazoa > Arthropoda > Insecta > Diptera > Scathophagidae > Cordilura > Cordilura impudica. The sequence continues at coordinate 222,901,272 of OY821520.1, forward strand.
TTCTATTTTTTGTGTGTGTGCAAACGACCCTACAATAAATGTCCCAATAAACATTTTTGTTTGCTATCAACTTGAGGTGCATTTGAGATCAAATACATTTCTCAAATCTCCAACGTTAATTCTCAAATGCCCTCAATAGTTCGAATATAGTCTTCTCAACTTAAAAGGCACATTTTTTATATGGCGATTTTCATAGTTATCAAATTGAGAAATTTGTGATTCTCAACTTGATAGCAAAGAAATATTTCCAATCGGTATCAAATGGAAGGTACGGAATTGCCATATTAAAAAATATTATACTAATTTTAGAAATGAAAACAATGTACTTTTTTTAATGTTTCAATTTAATTTCATTATATATTTAACATTACTATGTACATATTTAACATTAAATGTACATATTATGTACATTTTTTAAAATCTAGAATTAAAAATAAATAAATTAATTAGTTGTACATTTTTTGAAAAATTCGACAAAAAGCAGAAATAATTAAAAATATATCAATGATTTATTTGTACTTTTTTGGCATTTTTTAATTTAATTTATTATTTATGACATATTTAAATAATATCTCGGACTTAACACAAATCGTATTCAAGTTGAAAAAATGTTTGGTCTCAAGTGGAGAAAAGTGTTGGATATCCAATTGAGAGTAAAAATGTTTCTCAAAGATTGGAGAAAATGTTAAGTCTCAACTTGATGTCAAGTTGAAAGCAAACAAGGAGAAAAATTGTTCAACCTAAGTTGAGAATTACATTTGACATCAATTTAAGAACTTAACTTTTCTCCAACATTGGAGAAATAATATTTCAATGCATACTGGGGAATGACCGAAACTAACACATAAACAGTTTTTTCCTATTTGAAAAACATATGACTGCCATTGTTGCTGTTGTAGAGTTGTTATACCCTCCACTCCAGTGTGTAGAGGGTATATATAAGTTTGTCATTCCGTTTGTAATAATTAGAAAAAAAATTTTGGACCCCATAAAATTTATATATTTGTGATCCTTATAACAACCGGAGTTGATATAGCGATGTCCGTCTGTCCGTCTGTCCGTCTGTGGAAATCACGATGACGGCATCAATCCGGCAGCTAGGGTACTCGTTGACATAAAAATGATTCACTAACATCCTGAGAAGTTTGCTATTTAAAATCGTCCAAATCGGTCGATTAGGGCCCGAGATTTGAATGAAGAACTAAAAAAGTCTTGAAAAAAAAACAATTTTCTATGTTGTTCTTGTCACGATCACGCCCTCAATAGTGCAGCTACAGTGATCATTTTTAGTGAGAATGATTCACCAAATTCATGGAAAGATTTCTACTTCAAAAATCATTAAAATCGGTGGAACAGGTCCAGGGAAATCTCTGAAAAAGTAAAAAAAAATGAAAAACATGATATTTCTATATTGTTCTTGTTGTTATTCTAAATGTTGCATTGTTTTCATAGCTGGACTTGTTGTTTTTGTGGTCGTTATGGTAATAATATAACAAAAACAAACCCTTTGTACATTTTTTTATCAACTCACTAAAAAAATATGTTAGATCATTTCTGTCATTGCCACAAGCCTGCCTGCAAAATTTCAGATCGATTGGGTCACGGGAAAGTGGTTAAAATCGATCCAAAATTTTTTCGACAAGCAGACACTACGAGTTAATATAAAGGGAGTAAAAATTCACCAACATCTAAATCAAATAATGCTAAAATACCTAGTTGTTAATAAAAAAAAACAATTGGGTAATTCACAATGGGTAATGTATCGTTGTATCTGTTGTATCGTGTATCACTTTACAATAGTGTAAAATTGTTGTTGGTAATTTTCACTGAAAAATCGGATACACGATCCAACTTCATTTGCTATGTTTAGTAAATGTTGTATATTGTATCATAACATATCAGTTCCAAGTGAATGCCAGTTTTTATGAAAAAGAAAAAACAAATACATAGAATATTATCAGCATAAATAATTATAAAATAAAATATGGCAAATAATGCAAATAACGCAAATACATCGATAAGTTTATTTATATAAAAATTAATGTTTATATTTTTAGTATCTATGTATTTTCTCTTTCAGTACCAACCAAAACATTTAACATTTTTTTTTTCATTATAAATTAAAATGCAAGAGGTACGTAACTAAAACTCCAGGGTATATCTCACGACCAAAAAGCAAACACTGACAAGTGTTTTCTCTTATACAAAATAGCAGAAGCGACGAAGCGATCTTTCCTCGTTGGATCGAAAATTACTAAAGAAAGCGTTTTACAATATGAAAATACAACTGAGTGTTCACAACAAATGATTGTATTGTGTATTTCAATACAACATACAATATACAACACCTGTTGTGAATTGCCCAAATGTAAATTTAGCAAAAAAATTTATGTATTAATTTATTTAAAGAGAAAAACACAAAAGTAACGTTTGATGTTGTATTTTTTGTGTGTAATATTTAAATATACATACATACACTTATTAAATAATACAAAATATGTATGTATGTATATTCATAGTAACTGCATGTTAGAAATAAATCGGTTATTTTATTTACATAAAATTTTGCAGTATTTTGTTGTGGGGAAAATACATTTCTTTTGTATTAACAGAGTGTCACTTCATTTTGCTCAGCGTGACTATGCCACAGTAGATGCCGCCATAATTTTTGTTTGTTCTAATTAGCTTTGCAATAGTTATTTCTATTTTAACGTGAATGTTAATATTTTCAACTAGATATCATACAGAACAATGTTAAGAGTATACACGGGTTGGTCTTTTATTTCATACGTTTTTTCATTATTCTTTTACAAATATGAACATAAGTTTGGCATATTACCCACCAATCTCACATCACACTGCAAGTTCGAAAAACTCAATACACTCACATTTTTTTTACTAATACACACACATTTTCGCAGTGGTCACACTAATGGCATCAAATTTTTCGTGCGAGTAGTGGCAGACACTAACGATGATTAATGTTACCCTGTTATAAATTTAATGCAAATTTACTGGATTCTGTAAAATTGTAATTAAAGTTTTAACTTGTTAAATCTATTATAATGATTTATTTTTTGAAATGCGCATACAAAAACGCAAGTTTGTTAATTATAGAGCATAAATATTATTAACTATTATTAAAATAATACTAATAATAATAAATGTAAACATTTTCCCTCAAACATGTGCCTGTATAATAAACTTGGTAACTCTACTTAAAATAAAATAAGATAGAGAAGTATACAAATTTTTTCAAGTTTACGCTTCGACAACATTTTAAAAATGAGATTGCAGTCAGATGTTTGAGCATAAAATTTAATGGCGATGGATTCCACTAATTCGAACAATTTTTCGTTGATAATACGTACACAACGATTTTACAATTTCAGTGTGATGTGAGATTGGGGGGTTAACTTTTTGTTGTCTTTACAAAATAGAGTTACCGAGTTCGTCAATGAGTTTTTTGCTTACAAAACAGTTCTACATAGTTATATAGAATTATTATTCTGCTTTACCTATAAAATATCTGATTGCGATTACATCTAATTTTTAAAAATTGTTTATAATTAATAAAGCATTATTATTCACATAAATACAAAATTTCACTTTTTAAATTTTCCATTCAAATTTAAGAAAATATCAATTATAATAAAAACTGAAAATAAAATTTCCAATTATAAATTAGAAAATATTAATTGAGTTTCAGAAAATCATATCAAAACGTCGGAAATAATAATTTTAAATTTAGAAATATCTTTACATTTAAAAATGTTTACATTTAAAAAAAATATTGCCATTCAGGAGATATTAATAACTTTTCAGTACCGCGATTCAGTAACTTCTTTGAACGATAGTCGAATTGTAAAAAAAAAGAAAATTGCAAAATTATCAGTAAAATTTTGAAACGATATTCGCTATTGTTAAAGTCAGCTGTTGTTGTTATCTAAACGACAACCATTTTTGTGTTGTTTATCCAATCGATAAAAACTTAAATTTTTAGGTTGAAATGTCGTCATACATAAATAAAAATCATGAAATAGTGAAAATATTTTGCTTTAATTAAAAAACTTTTTTATATAAATAAAAAAATTAAATAGCATATTCAATTCATTATTTCATTTCCAAATAAATAAACAGAAATATTAGTAAAAAAAAATAAAGATATTAAACATAAACATAAAATCATCCTGTCAAACACGAAGTAATTTGTTTTTTTCTATTCTTTGTGTTTTTCGCTTATTTTGACAGAGATGCCACTCCTTTACAATTTAAATAAATAGAAAAACAGATTTGTCGATATTAATTTAAATTCAATGAATTTAAGAAAACCTCAAATGATATTTAAGAATTGCTAACATAAAAATTGTTACATAAGTAAACGTAATTTTATGAGAATGTTATTTTTTATATATAAATTTTCACAATTTTTTTTGGATGAAAATTTGAAGTTTTTCAGAAAATAAAGATAACATTAAATTATTTTATTTAAAATGTTTGGGACTTTTCGTTTTTTGCGTTTTTCATCCCTAATTTGATTATTTATTATTATAAATTTATTCTCTATGTTTTCAAAATATGGCAATATTTTAAAAAAAAAGTTGAGAGAGCTTTTTTTTTGGTTATTATTTTGTTACTCCATCCGACCTATATGGCCACAATGAAGAAATATTTGGCCAGTTAAAAGAAACTATACAGCCATCTCCAATTAGCACGATTTAATGCATATAGCCACTCTACACAACCATTACCTTTGCAATGGAGGTTAGGGCGAGCTATTTAATTAGCAAAAACTAAATTAAACGAGAAGTTATGTCATATAACCGGAAACGCATGCATATAGGTATATAACCAAAATGCATGCCGATCAGCAACCACGATGACCAAAAAGCAAACACCGAAATAAATCCGAAATCATAGAAAAGAAGAAAACCAACCCAAAGAATTTGCTGAAATAATTTTTGGTATTAAGTTTAACAAATTGTTTACATTTTCATTTACATTTATTATCAAGACTCAAACCGAGGTGGAGGGTATCAAAGATTCGGCACAGCCGAATTTAACACTCTTACTTGTTTTTACTAATATTTCTGTTAATTTATTTGAAAATGAAATAATGAATTGAATATGCTATTTAATTTTTTTATTTATATAAAAAAGTTTTTTAATTAAAGCAAAATATTTTCACTATTTCATGATTTTTATTTATGTATGACGACATTTCAACCTAAAAATTTAAGTTTTTATCGATTGGATAAACAACACAAAAATGGTTGTCGTTTAGATAACAACAACAGCTGACTTTAACAATAGCGAATATCGTTTCAAAATTTTACTGATAATTTTGCAATTTTCTTTTTTTTTACAATTCGACTATCGTTAAAAGAAGTTACTGAATCGCGGTACTGAAAAGTTATTAATATCTCCTGAATGGCAATATTTTTTTTAAATGTAAACATTTTTAAATGTAAAGATATTTCTATATTTAAAATTATTATTTCCGACGTTTTGATATGATTTTCTGAAACTCAATTAATATTTTCTAATTTATAATGGGAAATTTTATTTTCAGTTTTTATTATAATTGAAATTTTCTTAAATTTGAATGGAAAATTTAAAAAGTGAAATTTTGTATTTATGTGAATAATAATGCTTTATTAATTATAAACAATTTTTAAAAATTAGATGTAATCGCAATCAGATATTTTATAGGTAAAGCAGAATGATAATTCTATATAACTATGTAGAACTGTTTTGTAAGCAAAAAACTCATTGACGAACTCGGTAACTCTATTTTGTAAAGACAACAAAAAGTTAACCCCCCAATCTCACATCACACTGAAATTGTAAAATCGTCGTGTACGTATTATCAACGAAAAATTGTTCGAATTAGTCGAATCCATCGCCATTAAATTTTATGCTCAAACATCTGACAGCAATCTCATTTTTAAAATGTTGTCGAAGCGTAAACTTGAAAAAATTTGTATACTTCTCTCTCTTATTTTATTTTAAGTAGAGTTACCAAGTTTATTATACAGGCACATGTTTGAGGGAAAATGTTTACATTTATTATTATTAGTATTATTTTAATAATAGTTAATAATATTTATGCTCTATAATTAACAAACTTTCGTTTTTGTATGCGCATTTCAAAAAATAAATCATTATAGTAGATTTAACAAGTTAAAACTTTAATTACAATTTTACAGAATCCAGTAAATTTGCATTAAATTTATAACAGGGTAACATTAATCATCGTTAGTGTCTGCCACTATTCGCACGAAAAATTTGGTGCCATTAGTGTGACCACTGCGGAAAATGTGTGTGTATTAGTAAAAAAAATGTGAGTGTATTGAGTTTTTCGAACTTGCAGTGTGATGTGAGATTGGTGGGTAATATGCCAAACTTATGTTCATATTTGTAAAAGAATAATGAAAAAACGTATGAAATAAAAGACCAACCCGTGTATACTCTTAACATTGTTCTGTATGATATCTAGTTGAAAATATTAACATTCATGTTAAAATAGAAATAACTATTGCAAAGCTAATTAGAACAAACAAAAATTATGGCGGCATCTACTGTGGCATAGTCACGCTGAGCAAAATGAAGTGACACTCTGTAAATACAAAAGAAATGTATTTTCCCCACAAAAAAATACTGCAGAATTTTATGTAAATAAAATAACCGATTTATTTCTAACAGGCAGTTACTATGAATATACATACATACATATATATAATATATGTACATTATTTGTATTATTTAATATGTGTATGTATGTATATTTAAATATTACACACAAAAAATACAACATCAAACGTTATTTTTGTGTTTTTCTCTTTAAATAAATTAATACATAAATTTTTTTGCTAAATTTACATTTGGGCAATTCACAACAGGTGTTGTATATTGTATGTTGTATTGAAATACACAATACAATCATTTGTTGTGAACACTCAGTTGTATTTTCATATTGTAAAACGCTTTCTTTAGTAATTTTCGATCCAACGAGGAAAGATCGCTTCGTCGCTTCTGCTATTTTGTATAAGAGAAAACACTTGTCAGTGTTTGCTTTTTGGTCGTGAGATATACCCTAGAGTTTTAGTTACGTACCTCTTGCATTTTAATTTATAATGAAAAAAAAAAAATGTTAAATGTTTTGGTTGGTACTGAAAGAGAAAATACATACTAAAAATATAAACATTAATTTTTATATAAATAAACTTATCGATGTATTTTCGTTATTTGCATTATTTGCCATATTTTATTTTATAATTATTTATGCTGATAAAATTCTATGTATTTGTTTTTTCTTTTTCATAAAAACTGGCATTCACTTGGAACTGATATGTTATGATACAATATACAACATTTACTAAACATAGCAAATGAAGTTGGATCGTGTATCAGATTTTTCAGTGAAAATTACCAACAACAATTTTACACTATTGTAAAGTGATACACGATACAAGAGATACAACGATACATTACCCATTGTGAATTGCCCAATTGTTTTTTTTTATTAACAACTAGGTATTTTAGCATTATTTGCTTTAGATGTTGGTGAATTTTTACTCCCTTTATATTAACTCGTAGTGTCTGCTTGTCGAAAAAATTTTGGATCGATTTTAACCACTTTCCCGTGACCCAATCGATCTGAAATTTTGCAGGCAGGCTTGTGGCAATGACAGAAATGATCTAACATATTTTTTTTAGTGATGCCAAAACAATGGAAACTTTTAAATTTTTCTACCAGAGTTGATAAAAAAAATGTACAAAGGGTTTGTTTTTGTTATATTATTACCATAACGACCACAAAAACAACAAGTCCAGCTATGAAAACAATGCAACATTTAGAATAACAACAAGAACAATATAGAAATATCATGTTTTTCATTTTTTTTTACTTTTTCAGAGATTTCCCTGGACCTGTTCCACCGATTTTAATGACTTTTGAAGTAGAAATCTTTCCATGAATTTGGTGAATCATTCTCACTAAAAATGATCACTGTAGCTGCACTATTGAGGGCGTGATCGTGACAAGAACAACATAGAAAATTATTTTTTTTTCAAGACTTTTTTAGTTCTTCATTCAAATCTCGGGCCCTAATCGACCGATTTGGACGATTTTAAATAGCAAACTTTTCAGGATGTTAGTGAATCATTTTTATGTCAACGAGTACCCTAGCTGCCGAATTGATGCCGTCATCGTGATTTCCACAGACGGACAGACGGACATCGCTATATCAACTCCGGTTGTTATAAGGATCACAAATATATAAATTTTATGGGGTCCAAAATTTTTTTTCTAATTATTACAAACGGAATGACAAACTTATATATACCCTCTGCACATTGGAGTGGAGGGTATAACAACTCTACAACAGCAACAATGACAGTCATATGTTTTTCAAATAGGAAAAAACTGTTTATGTGTTAGTTTCGGTCATTCCCCAGTATGCATTGAAATATTATTTATCCAATGTTGGAGAAAAGTTAAGTTCTTAAATTGATGTCAAATGTAATTCTCAACTTCGGTTGAACAATTTTTCTCCTTGTTTGCTTTCAACTTGACATCAAGTTGAGACTTAACATTTTTTCCAATCTTTGAGAAACATTTTTACTCTCAATTGGATATCCAACACTTTTCTCCACTTGAGACCAAACATTTTTTCAACTTGAATACGATTTGTGTTAAGTCTGAGATATTATTTAAATATGTCATAAATAATAAATTAAATTAAAAAATGCCAAAAAAGTACAAATAAATCATTGATATATTTTTAATTATTTCTGGTTTTTGTCGAATTTTTCAAAAAATGTACAACCAATTAATTCATTTATTTTTAATTCTAGATTTTAAAAAATGTACATAATATGTACATTTAATGTTAAATATGTACATAGTAATGTTAAATATATAATGAAATTAAATTGAAACATTAAAAAAAGTACATTGTTTTCATTTCTAATTAGTATAATATTTTTTAATATGGCAATTCCGTACCTTCCATTTGATACCGATTGGAAATATTTCTTTGCTATCAAGTTGAGAATCACAAATTTCTCAATTTGATAACTATGAAAATCGGCATATAAAAAATGTGCCTTTTAAGTTGAGAAGACTATATTCGAACTATTGAGGGCATTTGAGAATTAACTTTGGAGATTTGAGAAATGTATTTGATCTCAAATGCACCTCAAGTTGATAGCAAACAAAAATGTTTATTGGGACATTTATTGTAGGGTCGTTTGCACACACACAAAAAATAGAAAATAAATTGTCAATAAGCAAAGCAAGTGGCTTCGAAATTCGATGATGCCAGTTAATCATTTTTTGTTCACGCGGAATTTATAATTGGAGGAATTTTTTTCTCGAGAAATGTATTTTCCGTGAGAAAGAAATTCCTTGAGAATATTCATAATTGGGATGAATAACTTTTAATTGGAACTTTTTAGTCAGAATAAATCATAATTCTAGTTAGATATTGGTTAATATTTAATTAGAAAAAATATTGTGGTGGCATCTACGCAATTATTGAGGCAGTCACGGAAAAATTAAATGCAAGTCTGTTTTTTTTTTAATATAACAAAAATGGATTTTTCCTTTAACAAAATATGGCAGAATTCTTTATAAATGAAATGCAAAATGGAAAATCAATTTTGTGCTAATTCTTAACAAAATTAATAAAATATATATATATGTATTATTATATTTATTAATATTTGTAATTTTATTTGACACACACACAGTTTTACAGATCAACTGTTTTAATTAGAAAAAATATTGTGGTGGCATCTACGCAATTATTGAGGCAGTCACGGAAAAATTAAATGCAAGTCTGTTTTTTTTAATATAACAAAAATGGATTTTCCCTTTAACAAAATATGGCAGAATTCTTTATAAATGAAATGCAAAATGGAAAAACAATTTTGTGCTAATTCTTAACAAAATTAATAAAATATATATATATGTATTATTATATTTATTAATATTTGTAATTTTATTTGACACAATTTCACACACAGTTTTACAGATCAACTGTTTTCAACTGATTTAGAAGTTTTCTGTTTTTGAAACAGTAGTGCCAATTTTTAACATTTTGTGATGTAATGAAAATCGCAGAATAATAAGTTAATACGCAATAAAAAATATTAAATTTTTAAGTTTTATATACATATTGCAATAAAAAAAACTTTGGTAAATTTACATTGAAGATGGTCAGAAATGAATGAAAAAAAATATATAGACATTTTAGAAAAGCACATTTAATGTTAAACTTTATGCACAAAATATATGGGTTTTTGTTGTTTCGAATTTAACTGTGGCTCTAAGTGAAAAGTTTTAGACCGACCGTATATTACATCTTGAGGATCCTCACCTAATATTTTCAAATATTTTAAATTCTTTTTAACTCATTTAACCTCATTACGAAAATAGTAAAACAGTAAATATGGAAAATCCACGCACCTCAAAAAATTGTTTTCTATGAAATAAATTAAAGACATTTCATATTATACAATTTTCTTTCAAAAATGTATCAATTATTGCAAATTTGAAATTTGACATATAGTATTTGTACATACATATATTTGTATAGATTTCGCAGTATGAAAAGAACTATTATTTCTTTATTTAGAATATATGTAAGTATTGCTCGCAAAAAAATGCAACATCATGAATGAAACACATAGACGACTGCTGGCAGCAGCATTTGTAGTCGTATAGTCAGCTACTTGATTTTTCTGAATACGACAGCAACATATAATACAAATGCATTTTTATTTAAATATACAATTACTTTTACTTATTTAAAATGCATTAGTACAACGTAAAAATAAATAAATTAGTTTAACGCCTTTTGATTATTAATGGAATTATAGCCTTTCATTTTGCGATTTTTTTTTTAAACAAAATAAAATATTTCATAGCACTAACTTCTTTTACATATTTTGTTATATTGTCAACACTATTTTTGTTTTGTAGCCAACAAAACACACTTGCAGTTTTTTTTTCTATTTGAAGAACATATGACTGCCATTGTTGATGTTGTAGAGTTGTTTTTTTTTTTTTGATTTTGTTTCGTTAACTCTTTTGTATTAAAGCACCTCCAATATATGTATCCATTTTAGTTTGCAAATTCAGTATATTTATAATTTATTACTTACAGCAAAAAATAATAGAAACAATTTTATCAGTTATGCTTACGAAACTATATAAATAGACTTGAAGTTGGCTGCAAAAGCAGTAGCCTGTGTAAAGAACAAGTTAGCGACATGTAACTGTTACGTAACGTGTCAGCCTTTTTTTCACATGAAGAGTATTGGGACGTTCCGGTTACGTTCGGTAACTGTTTTAAATGCTTTTCATGTAAAAAAAACAACTGACTCGTTACGGTTACGGTTAGAAAACATTGACCTTTTATATGTATTATAATGCTATGAATGCATTTATCTTTATTTTATTTTATTTATATATTCTTTTTTTTTTGTATTGTATATTATTTTTTTTATTATTATTACTATTTCATTTAATTATTTTTTTCTTTAAATAAATTAATACATAAAAATTTGTTTTTTAAATTATTGGTGAACTTTTACTCCCTTTATTTACTGCCTTTATATTAACTGGTAGTGTCTGCTTGTCGACAAAATTTTGGATCGATTTTTAGCCCCTTTCCCGTGAGCCAATCGATCTGAAATTTTGCATGCAGGCTCGTGGCAATGACAGAAATGATCTAACAAATTTTTTTAGTGATGCCAAAACAATGGAAACTTTTAAAATTTTCTACCAGAGTTCACAAAAAAATGTACAAAGGGTTTGTTTTTATTATATTATTACCACAACGACCACAAAAACAACAAGTCCAGCTATGACAACAATGCAAATGCAACATTTAGAATAACAACAGGAACAATATGGAAACATCATGTTTTCATTTTTTTTTTAATTTTTCATAGATTTACCTGGACCTGTTCCACCGATTTTAATGATTTTTGAAGTAGAAATCTTCCCATGAATTTGGTGAATCATTCTCACTAAAAATTATCACCCTAGCTATCCTATTGAGGGCGTGATCGTGACAAGAACAACATAGAAAATTATATTTTTTCAAGACTTTTTTTGGTTCTTCATTCAAATCTCGGGCCCTAATCGACCGATTTGGACGATTTTAAATAGCAAACTTTTCAGGATGTTAATGAATCAGCACCCTAGCTGCCCGATTGATGCCGTCATCGTGATTTCCACAGACGGACAGACGGACATCGCTGTATCAACTCCGGTTGTTATAAGGATCACAAATATATATATTTTATGGGGTCCAAATTTTTTTTTCTAATTATTACAAACGGAATGACAAACTTATATATACCCTCTGCACACTGGAGTGGAGGGTATAAAAATGACGTTCATGAAAAGTTGAAAAGTTGGCTAATGCCGGTTTCTTTTCTGACAAAAAATGACGCACTTTATTTGCACTTTTTCCGAAAAGTATATTTTTTTATATAAAATAAAAATTAAAATTAAAATTAAAATTAAAATTAAAATTAAAATTAAAATTAAAATTAAAATTAAAATTAAAATTAAAATTAAAATTAAAATTAAAATTAAAATTAAAATTAAAATTAAAATTAAAATTAAAATTAAAATTAAAATTAAAATTAAAATTAAAATTAAAATTAAAATTAAAATTAAAATTAAAATTAAAATTAAAATTAAAATTAAAATTAAAATTAAAATTAAAATTAAAATTAAAATTAAAATTAAAATTAAAATTAAAATTAAAATTAAAATTAAAATTAAAATTAAAATTAAAATTAAAATTAAAATTAAAATTAAAATTAAAATTAAAATTAAAATTAAAATTAAAATTAAAATTAAAATTAAAATTAAAATTAAAATTAAAATTAAAATTAAAATTAAAATTAAAATTAAAATTAAAATTAAAATTAAAATTAAAATTAAAATTAAAATTAAAATTAAAATTAAAATTAAAATTAAAATTAAAATTAAAATTAAAATTAAAATTAAAATTAAAATTAAAATTAAAATTAAAATTAAAATTAAAATTAAAATTAAAATTAAAATTAAAATTAAAATTAAAATTAAAATTAAAATTAAAATTAAAATTAAAATTAAAATTAAAATTAAAATTAAAATTAAAATTAAAATTAAAATTAAAATTAAAATTAAAATTAAAATTAAAATTAAAATTAAAATTAAAATTAAAATTAAAATTAAAATTAAAATTAAAATTAAAATTAAAATCAAAATTAAAATTAAAATTAAAATTAAAATTAAAATTAAAATTAAAATTAAAATTAAAATTAAAATTAAAATTAAAATTAAAATTAAAATTAAAATTAAAATTAAAATTAAAATTAAAATTAAAATTAAAATTAAAATTAAAATTAAAATTAAAATTAAAATTAAAATTAAAATTAAAATTAAAATTAAAATTAAAATTAAAATTAAAATTAAAATTAAAATTAAAATTAAAATTAAAATTAAAATTAAAATTAAAATTAAAATTAAAATTAAAATTAAAATTAAAATTAAAATTAAAATTAAAATTAAAATTAAAATTAAAATTAAAATTAAAATTAAAATTAAAATTAAAATTAAAATTAAAATTAAAATTAAAATTAAAATTAAAATTAAAATTAAAATTAAAATTAAAATTAAAATTAAAATTAAAATTAAAATTAAAATTAAAATTAAAATTAAAATTAAAATTAAAATTAAAATTAAAATTAAAATTAAAATTAAAATTAAAATTAAAATTAAAATTAAAATTAAAATTAAAATTAAAATTAAAATTAAAATTAAAATTAAAATTAAAATTAAAATTAAAATTAAAATTAAAATTAAAATTAAAATTAAAATTAAAATTAAAATTAAAATTAAAATTAAAATTAAAATTAAAATTAAAATTAAAATTAAAATTAAAATTAAAATTAAAATTAAAATTAAAATTAAAATTAAAATTAAAATTAAAATTAAAATTAAAATTAAAATTAAAATTAAAATTAAAATTAAAATTAAAATTAAAATTAAAATTAAAATTAAAATTAAAATTAAAATTAAAATTAAAATTAAAATTAAAATTAAAATTAAAATTAAAATTAAAATTAAAATTAAAATTAAAATTAAAATTAAAATTAAAATTAAAATTAAAATTAAAATTAAAATTAAAATTAAAATTAAAATTAAAATTAAAATTAAAATTAAAATTAAAATTAAAATTAAAATTAAAATTAAAATTAAAATTAAAATTAAAATTAAAATTAAAATTAAAGTTAAAATTAAAATTAAAATTAAAATTAAAATTAAAATTAAAATTAAAATTAAAATTAAAATTAAAATTAAAATTAAAATTAAAATGAAAATTAAAATTAAAATTAAATTTAAAATTAAAATTAAAATTAATATTAAAATTAAAATTAAAATTAATATTAAAATTAAAATTAAAATTAAAATTAAAATAAAAATTAAAATAAAAATTAAAATTAAAATTAAAATTAAAATTAAAATTAAAATTAAAATTAAAATTAAAATTAAAATTAAAATTAAAATTAAAATTAAAATTAAAATTAAAATTAAAATTAAAATTAAAATTAAAATTAAAATTAAAATTAAAATTAAAATTAAAATTAAAATTAAAATTAAAATTAAAATTAAAATTAAAATTAAAATTAAAATTAAAATTAAAATTAAAATTAAAATTAAAATTAAAATTAAAATTAAAATTAAAATTAAAATTAAAATTAAAATTAAAATTAAAATTAAAATTAAAATTAAAATTAAAATTAAAATTAAAATTAAAATTAAAATTAAAATTAAAATTAAAATTAAAATTAAAATTAAAATTAAAATTAAAATTAAAATTAAAATTAAAATTAAAATTAAAATTAAAATTAAAATTAAAATTAAAATTAAAATTAAAATTAAAATTAAAATTAAAATTAAAATTAAAATTAAAATTAAAATTAAAATTAAAATTAAAATTAAAATTAAAATTAAAATTAAAATTAAAATTAAAATTAAAATTAAAATTAAAATTAAAATTAAAATTAAAATTAAAATTAAAATTAAAATTAAAATTAAAATTAAAATTAAAATTAAAGTTAAAATTAAAATTAAAATTAAAATTAAAATTAAAATTAAAATTAAAATTAAAATTAAAATTAAATTTAAAATTAAAATTAAAATTAATATTAAAATTAAAATTAATATTAAAATTAAAATTAAAATTAAAATTAAAATAAAAATTAAAATAAAAATTAAAATTAAAATTAAAATTAAATTTAAAATTAAAATTAAAATTAAAGTT
Organism: Cordilura impudica; assembly: GCA_963682025.1. Lineage (NCBI taxonomy): Eukaryota > Metazoa > Arthropoda > Insecta > Diptera > Scathophagidae > Cordilura > Cordilura impudica. Next base: position 222,916,610 of record OY821520.1, read on the forward strand.
AAAATTAAAATTAAAATTAAAATTGAAATTAACATTAAAATTAAAATTAAAATTGAAATTATTGTAATTCTAAAAAGAATGAACAATATTTTTAGCTTCATTATTCTGGTAAATGAATAAATTTGCTGGCTTTCCGACACGGGAACATGCCACATATAGTTGCTTGTGGGAAAAACAACTGTTTTCGAGGTCTGATAATTGTGCTTTAGATTCATTAATTGTCATGGCAAAGCCCAATCTGATCGGAAATTGCAATCTTTTGAATATTATCGGTGTGTCGGTAGGAATCATAGGAATTCTTGGCAGCAAAACATATTCTCCTTTAAATTTTCCTTTGAGAATTGTGGCCTCAATAACATTGGGCATTTTTCTCTCAACAATTAGCCTGGTTCCATTACATGGTCTCGGAGCGTTGAGGTTACGTAGCAAAATTATTGGAGAACCAACTTTTAATTTTAATAAATGTGGCGGTCGACCGGGCACATCAAGTGAATTCTAAAATTCTGTCGGAGAATTGACTGCTTCATTTTCTTCAACAACACTATCAATAGATTTGAAAGAAAACGTTTCGGATTCAATCATGTCCTGAATAACAACATTAATATTATCGACATCTACATTGTTTGCAGCTAAAATAGCTCTTTCGCTTAACCAATCATGGTTACGATATTGATTTTGAATGTCAGGGAATACGTTTTCAATTAATTCATCGCGTGACGATATAAATTGAAAAAATCTTGTGGATATTTTAATAGTTTGACTGGTTGGGTTAATATTGATTTTACCATTACCAAGATCAAGTAGTTGTTTTGAAAATTGTGGATCATTTTGAATTGTACTCGCAAGTTTGTTGTTAATTTTATAGTTTCTTATATGCAATGTTTGACGAAAATCTCCAGATAATAAAATGAGAGAGAGCTCCACCAAAAAGTCTTTCATTGCCTTTCAAATCTTTTAAAGTTCTATGTAATGCTTCTAAGGAATGTTTGTGAGCCATGGTACATTCATCCCAAATAATAATACTGCATTTTTGCAGAACTTTTGCCATACCGGAATGTTTTTTGATATTACATACGGCATTCTCATTCGTTTGTACGTTTAACGGTGATTTGAGTGCTGAATGAGCTGTACGACCACCATACAATAATATTGCGACTATTCCGGACGAAGTGATAGCCAATGCAATTTTTCCTTACTCTTTGGTTAGAATATTTATATATAAAAACATTTGTGAATTTTGTAACTTATAAAATTTAAATAAATTTGATAACTTATTATTTTTCGAACGCCAGCGCCATCTACCGGGTCCAACAAATAAATTTTTGGCATCATCTCACATACATATATGTATATTCTTAGTTTCAGTAAAATCGCACCGTAAATAAAAATATTCGAAATAACTTTACCCCAGCGCCACCTATCGTGTCCATTTATACATACAAAAATTTCTTATGACGAAACAAGAACTTTGTTTATAACTAAAAAAAAAAAAAAAACAGAGAAGAGCTCGAACCGAACCTATGGTGCGAATCTTAGCTCGACAGCTCTTATGGTTCCGGAGATCATTCGTTACATACAAATGCACCAACGTTTTTATACCCTATACCACTATGTGGTTTGGGTATAATGACTTTGTGCTGCTGTTTGTAACAATACACCCATCTTTAATTATACCGATCGAATCAGAATCACTATCTGATTCGATTTAACGATGTCCGTCCGTCCGTCCGTCCGTCTGTGTGTCCATGTAAAGCTTGTAATCAAACTGCAGGTCACAAATATGAATATATTTTGATGAAATTTGGTATTTGATCTTTTATCGGCCATGGGATGAACGCTATTGAAATGGTGAGAATCGGTCCATGTTCAGACCTAGCCCCCATACAAATGACCCCTATGAAATCAACATATATTGCCATAAGATCCAAATTATCATACAAATCTTAGTCAAATTGGGTTTGTATGTATATATTACATCCATTAATCAGTAGTCCAAAAATGATCCCTATTGGACAACTCTTAGTCATAGGCCCCATATAGAGCTGCTTCCCGATCTTCACTTAAATCTATCAAAAAAGAAAAATATTGCACTGATTCTTCTCGAATTTTGTTTGTATATATTTTTGCAAAATACAAGAGACTTTACCAAATATGATCAGGATCGGTCCATTTTTGGGCCTAGTCCCCATATAGATATAGCATCCGATATGAACTTTTTCATATCTGCAGCCGAAAAAATTAATAAGAATCCCACTCAAATTTGGTTTATGCTTATTTTCTATATCCATTTAGTTGGGCCTGAGAGATAGGGTCTCTAAACGCATGGTATAGGGTATCGTATAGTCGGTCTAGACCGACTATAATTTTCTTACTTGTTATATATATAGATATACAGTATGTTTTCGTCAGCTGACATGTCACTTTTCCGAACCATCTGTTAAAATTAGTATTTAAGAGGCCATTTATAATCTTCATGCCCACACGCACATTTTTATGATAATAAAAACATAAAAACTTATTTTATTTCTCGTATTAGTCCAATACACGTAGGATGACAAATCGTTACATCAGAACGCTTAACACTTGCTATCGGTTGATCTGATCTTTTATACAAAGACTATGAAAAACCAAATTGCACTCAAATTTATATGAAATCTCTTATAATATATTTATTATTTCATTATGTATGTACATACTATACATACATATATAAAAGTTTGTGCCCTTATTTAAATTATAAAAAATGCTTTTTTAGAGAAACATAAAAATGTATGAACAAATAACACAAACTGAATTCTCCTACACAAGATTTTTTTAATTGTTTGCGCTAAAATAACAAACCGACTGCCATTACCATAAATAATTAACTGCTTGGAACTATTCAATTGTACATAACATCATTAAGACGTAACAGGTAAAAAAATTATAATCGGTCTAGGCCGACTATATGATACCCTATACCATGGCTTAGAGACCCTGTCTCTTCGGGCCAACTTAGTGGATATAGAAAATAAGCATAAACAAAATTTGAGTGGCATTATTATTATCTTTCGCTGCAGATATGAAAAAGTTAATATCGGGTGCTATATTTATATGGGGACTAGGTCGAAAAATGGACCGATCCTGACCATATTCGGTAAAGTCATTTACATTTTGAAAAAATATGTATAAACCAAATTTGTGCAATATTTTTGTTTTTTTTATAGATTTTAGTGGGGCCTGTGGTTAAGAATTGAATATTACGAGCAAGGGAGCAAGTGCAAACTGTATTCAATTAACCAAATTCACGAATTAAAAAAAAATATTGATTTCCTGGTTCTTTAAAGCTCTTTTTCTAAAGAGTAGTGTTCGATACATATTGAAATTGAAAATGTCATTTGATTTTGGAGGTATTTTTTTACAAGAGGAATTCTGTCTTGCTACGTATAAACCTTTACCACTAGAAGACCATTACTGATTGAAAACTTTTAAATTTGTGTTACAATTACCGCTATAATACCATCACAGGAATAATTTATATATCGTAAAAGTCAACCATACAATAAAACTACCGCTAATTTTATTTATGTGACGTGTCTTTTAAAGATGTCTTTCTATTGTTTGAAAGACAAAGCCAATTAAAATTGTTTCGAATCGGTCCATATTTAAATTTAACCCTAATAAATTTATCTCGTTAAAACTGCAATTTTCCTTATACCTTATAATATGAAAATGATATTTACGCAAACCAATCACTCACTGACTGACTGAGTACCTCTGTAACACTTTAATTTTGTATCCCATTAAAAATTTGGTTTAATTTTTCTTTGATTTTTATTGGTTGCCATTTGTTATCAACATAATTTTTATATAGCTGCTTTACCCACCATACAACTAAGGTTATAATCACAATCAAACCGATGAGAAACTTTTTTCTATTGAGGAGAAAAATAGCCAAAACAACAACGGGCAACGGCGACTCCAAAAGTTTTCTGGGTTTAATTGTTAAAAAAAATCAATGTGAGTCCGATTACAGGGGAGATGTGTAAACATCTACACCTTTTCCAATTATATTTCAGAAAGTATCAATTTTATTTCAGAAAACATCAATTTAATTTTAGAAAGTATCAAATGTATTTCAGAAAACATCAAATGTATTTCAGAAAGTACCAAATATATTTCAGAAAACATCAAATGTATTTCAGAAAATATCAATTGAATTTCAGAAAATATCTATTGAAATTCAGAATTAAAAAGTAGTTTACCCTACAATACCGAAAAGTTATTATTGTTTGTATTAGTGATTTGGAGTCGCAGAAAATGTTTAGCAATATTTGGACTTATTTGTTATGCACTGGAAAATAAACTATCAAGGGCGGCCTTTTAATCGAAAGAAGATGAGGACTTCATTTGTTAATCAGCTACAATATAAACACCAGGATAGAATTTTGACCAATTTTGAAGTCATTATTTTGAAAAAAAAAAACACGTTTAAATCGTAACCTAAAATGCAGAAGGCCGTAACTAACAAAAAATTCAAAATTGACTTTTTGTATTTTAGTTACGGCCTTTTACTTAAAAACTACTATTTTACCATAATTTTGTTTTCATGAATAAAAATATATCTTTATTTTTCTGTTTTATGATGTATTTTGCTTCCCCTGTAAAAAATAAAAATATTAGTTACGGCCTTTTGCATTTTAGGTGACGATATGTAGTTTTCAAGAAATATTACAATCCCAGTGTAATACTTCAAAAATATGTTTTTGTATAGCGTTCTGACTATTTTTCTGAGACTCAATTGATATTTTCTGAAACTCAATTCATATTTCATATTTTTTGATGTTTTCTGAAATACATTTGATATTTTCTAAAAAACATTTGATAATTTAAGACATACATTTTATGTTTTCTGAAATACGTTAGATAATTGCTGAAATACATTTGATGTTTTCTAAAATACATTTAAAATTTTCTGAAATACATTGGTTTCTGAAATACATTTGATAATTTCTGAAACACATTTGATGTTTTCTGAAATACAGTTGATATTTTCTGAAAAACATTTGATAAGAGAGAATTGGTTTTGCTGCACAGAATGGGAAAATGCCTGTTAAGTCTATAGGAAATGATTATTTCTGAAAATCAATTGGTATTTTCTGAAAATCAATTGATATTTTCTGAAACACAATCGATACTTTCTGAAATTCAATTAATGGTTTCTAAAATTCAATGGATACTTTCTGAAAATCAACTGATGTTTTCTGAAATACAATTGATACTTTTTGAAATACAATTGATATTTTCTGAAAACCAATTGATGTTTTCTGAAACACAATTGATACTTTCTGAAATTAAATTGATGTTTTCTGAAATACAATTGGAAAAGGTGTAGTAATTAAAAAAATTCAAAGTTTTCCAAGTATTTAGCTTTTTAATGTATCAGGCAGCTTTTCACAATAGATAATGGAATTTCAACTCCGTTTGTGGTAAATGTCAAGTAAAATGAAGACGATAATAAATCTATGGAAGTAGACAAATAGAAAAGTAAAAAATACGTGGAAAGAGGAAAAGTTGATGAGAAATGTTAATTTTTCTTTTTTCTTCAAGAAATTTAAGCGCCTTTAATGAAATTATATAGAAAATATGAAATTCAGAAGTTTTTGCATGTTTTAAGTGCAGATAGTAGAGTGAAACACAAGTCAGTAATGAAGAAAATATCATAATCGTTGCACCAATACACTCACACCTCACACCGTTTTTGTCTTACTCTCTTTTTCTGATTGTATTGTGAAATAGATTTTTACCCCTTCAACGTTAAGTTAAGCTTTTGGTTTGTTAATAAAAATTTAAATGTTCTTAAACTAGTTCTGTCAATAGTAAATATATATTTGAATATTAAAAAAAAAACAACTCTGTAAGTTTGTGAACATGTTAAACTCACAGCACACCTAGCGGTTCTGCTTACTAAAAAAGTTCTGTCAATAGCAAATATACACTTGAGTATTTAAAATTAACGAAAAAGATTTGTGATTTTGCTAAACAGACAGCGAACTCGGCGGTTCTGCTTACTAAATACACCAATACACTTACATATACCTTACACCGATTTTTCCTTAAGGTGCTATTACATGATGTGTTTTTTTACATATGTACTGTCAAATTTTCCCACAACAAAAGTTGTACACATCGTGTGGTACATATGAAACATTGTTTATGTACAATACATGAGGAAAGTCACATGTACATTTTTCAATTAGAACAGGTTCTATTTTTGCATGACAAACATATGAAAATACAACACTGCTTGTGGCGAAAGAAAAACAGAGTAAATTTTAAAGATTAATATTGAAAGAAAAATAAATTGTTAAATATTAATTAACAATTAATAAATATATAATTTTTTTTAACAATAAATTTTTGTAAATTCACAAATTAAATCAGCTGTTGTTTACATTTAGAGGTTATGTCATACGGAAATAAATATGCAAGTGTGATAGCAAAAATTATGAAGCATATGTAAAAGACAATTTTGACAGACATGAGGAATTTCATATGGATGAAAAAAGTGACAGTAGATATGTAAAAAGCACTTCTTGTAATAGCACCTTTACGCTGTTTTTGGGATTGTATTGTGAAATTGGATTTTACCCCTCCTGAGCGCATAGATGTTTACACATCAAAAATGTATGTTTTATATAGTGTTTGGAGTAATGAATCAGAATAAATAACATAAAATTTAAAATTACTTTTATTTTCAAAATAATATTTGTTTTTTCAATAATTATTATAAATATTAAAATATATGTATGTGTTTTGTTTACAAACAACAGTAGAGAGAAAATGGGAGTTAAATAATTTGAATATGAGAAACTCCGATATGAAAATTAAATATAGTTTATTTCAGTGCGGTGACACTACAATTTTTTATGTCAGTTTTATATGAAAACACCGCAACGATCTGATATTGATATACTCTGGCTATAACATATTATATATATTGATAAAATTTTATCTTTGACCCATATGATTCTCATTAATCATACTTCTTAATATGCACAGCGTAAGATAATTTTTTTAACTTTCTACTCATTATATAAAACATTCTCCCAAAGAAATTATGTATTTAAAAAAGTCTATTCAAGTGTTAAATTCAAATTAGTGTGTAAGCTCCCATATGTGATAATGATCAGATAATTTTTGGACTTAGTAACCAAATTAAACATCAAAAACATTTATACAGGAAATTAATTAGTATTTATGTTTAAAATATTACTTCTGCATTTATGGTTAGGGCCGTAGGGATGTATAAAGCTGCATTCTTTTTATATTTTAAAATATTTTTTTGCAAATTAAAGACACTAATGTGACCGTTACCTTAATTCTATGCAACGTTTGTCTAGATAATAGACTTACTTCCATGACTTGTATGCAGCGTAGTGTCAGAAATAGAATATGAAAAATGTCAGAAATTAAATTGAAAATCATTTCTGTATGATTAAACTTGGAAAAATTAAAGAATTTTATTTATTTTTTTAATTAATATTAGTATTTATAATGCTTTAAAAATTCTCATTTACATTCATAGTTTAAAACTAAAAAATAATTTAAAAAAAAAAACTTTTTAATTATTATTATTTTTTTACAAAATTCACACATTTTCTTTTAAATACAGTATAATTTTTGTTCTGTTTTAATATCATTTGTAAGTGTGTTAAATAATTGAAGACCTTTATAGACTGAAGTTTTCCGCATTTCGTAGTTGATATGGTTGTACTTCGCCGACATACTTAATTTGTTCGCACAGATATTCTGGAGCGTTGCCATGTTTAATTTTACGTATAAAGCTAAGAGTATTGAATTCAAGTCGTTGTTTGATACTCATCCATTTAAGTGTATCGAGCATAGCTCGAATTGATGTATATCTGTTACATTTTAAAATAGTCCGCATTGCTTTATTTTGTAATTTCTATAGTATTTCCAATTGTGATTCATTGCAGCATGTATGTATATATTATTGTTGATCCGAATTTAAAATGAGGTTTTATTATTGTATTGTAGATATTTATTATAGACACTTTTTTTTCTAATTCTTTTGAAAAAACTAATTTTTTGCCAATTTTTCTGCATATATATTCTATGTGATCTTTAAATTTAATTTCTTGGTCTATTATAAATCCAAGATATTTTATATTTTCAACTTTCTCTATGACCTCATCGTTAATTTTGAATGTTGTTTTTCATTTAATTTTAATTTGTTCATTTTTAACCATGTGTTAACATTATTCATACCATTTATCATTTTTTCTCGACATTCTTCACTTGTGGACCCTTCTGTGTATATGAGTGTATCATCTGCATATAATACCACTTCACATTTATCCATTATATTTGGCATATCATTAATGTATATGATAAACAGTAGAGCACCCAATATTGAGCCTTGCGGGACTCGGAAATCATTAATAATTGTGCATGACTTTATTCCATTAACTTTAGTAATTTGCTTTCTGTTTTTCAGATACGATTCAAACCATTTGAGCTCTTTGCCTTGGATGCCATACGTATATAATTTCTGAATTAATATTTTCCTGTCGATAGTTTCAAACGCCCGTTTAAAGTCTAAAGAAATAGCCATGATTTTTCTGCTTTTCTCAACGTTTTTCCACCGATTTATAACAAAATTTACAGCCGGTTCACACGAAAATGTTTTCCTAAACCAGATTGATATTTTGAAAATAAATTATGGTCTTCCATATATTTTTCCAACTGTTCTTTTACGACTTTTTCTATTATTTTTTCACATGTTTTTAACATATTTATGGGACGATATTCTTCGCATTTTGTCGTCTTTGCCACTTTTTCAACTGGGATAACCATAGTTGCCTTCCAATTTTCTGGGAACTGCCCTGTTTCAAATGATTTATTTACAATTTCGAGTAAAATTTTTCCCGTTATATGCCAATTATCAAGAATATTTTTTGTTGATACTTTACAATAATCCGGTTTGTTTTTTAATTTCTTTACTATATTTTTAAGGTCTGGAATTGTTATTGCACTAAATTCAAATCTTTGGTTGGTCATAAGCATTTGACTGGTATATTGCACATCTTCTATTGAGTCCGTTATTATCTTAATACTATCCACAAATTATTTGTTGAACTTATTAGCTATTTGAATATTTTCCTTAAATTCTACGTTATTAAATATCACAGATTTAATCACATTTTGGCTTTTCTTTATCACTAAGTCCTTTATTTCTCTCCAAATTTGTTTTTGGTCCTTTACATTACTTATTTTATTGTTAATATATTTACATTTTTCATTTTCAATTTTAACCTTGTACAAATTTCTAACTGATTCGTAATTTGCCCATGCTTCGGTAGTGTTTTCAAATTTAGCAATATGGTATTTTGTTATTTTGTCTCTTTTTATAGCACGTAATTCATCATTAAACCATTTAACTTTATTTTGTTTATTAATTTTTTTTTAACGTAAACTTTTGTACTGTCTCCTCCAAGCATTCATCAAGCACGAGTACCTTTTGCTTAACATTCATATTTTCTTGATAAGGCCGAGGCCACGCATTGAGCGGCAAAGCGACGAGCGGCAGAGCGATGAGCGGCAAAAAATTAAAACATATGAAATACTACTGAACTGGCCACACAATGAGCGGCATGTGAGCGGCATTTTTGCGCGGCTAAGCGGCGACGCTCATGAATAGAACTTGTTCTAATTTTTAGTTGTTTTCTGAGCGGCAAAGAATAAAAATTCTCTGTTTTGTCAATCTGCAGCGCGATTCAGTAACTTATTTTAACGATAATTGAATCGTTAAAAAAAGAAAACAACAAAATTATCGATTTTGGTATTCAGTAAAATTTTTAAATTCACTTTTGTTAAAGTCAACTGTTGTTGTTATCTTAACGACAACCATTTTTGTGTTGTTTTCATAAATAAAAATCATAAAATAGTGAAAATATTTTGCTTTTATTATAAAAACTTTTTATATAAATAATTAATAATAACATTGACAATGGCATTTTGACAACTAACCGCTCAGAAATGACGCTCAGTAATAAGCAACTTGCCGCTCAAACTCGCCGCTCCGCCGCTCATCGCTCGCCGCTTTGCCGCTCATTGCGTGGCCTCGGCCTAACACATTTTTTTACTTAGCTCCCTTGAAAATTGGTTTTTGTTATATTTAAAAAAGTGTGTGTGTTTTTTTCTTTTTCGTTGTTTTTTTCTTCATTCTTTATTAATATTTTAATCATTTCGTGATTTGATATTTTATCTTGATTACAATTTTGCACAGTTATCCTAACGCTGTTTGTAATAACATAGTCAATTATCATTCGGAATGTATTTGTTACACGAGTGTATTCATTTACTATTTGTTTAACACCATTATCGTTCAATGAACTTTCTATTTTATTTTTATAAAAATTATTTGATGACCAATCTATGTTAAAATCTCCTGCCATAATTATATCATTGGTTTCTTCACACAAATTGTCTAAGGCTTCCTGTAAAATTTCACAGAGCTCTGATTCAAAACCACTGGGCGATCAGTAATTAGAATTCGCCTTTTTTCGAATTTTTTTGTGACTTTCCATTCTTGTTTGTAGTATATGATTACGCCTCCAGTTCTTGAAGAATTTGAAAACAATACTAGTTGATTAAAATCTTGTAGAGTTATTTCATCTTCGGAACATCTTCTGTTATATGTGTTTCTAATAGTATAAAGAAATCTGATGTTTCCGTTGCATTCTACCTGATTAAAATTATTTGTAAGGCCTTGTACGTTTGTATATAAAATATATATATTCTTTAATTGTTAAAAGGATATACCCATTTTTCTCTTTTTCATTATACCCTATACCACTATGTGGTTTGGGTATAAAGACTTTGTGCTGCTGTTTGTAACTACCAAAAATATTTGACCTAGACCCATCTTTTTTATACCGATCGATCCGTCTGTGTGTCCATGTAAACCTTGTAATCAAACTACAGGTCGCAAATATCAATATATTTTTATGAAATTTGGTATATAAGCTTCTCTCGGTCATAGAATAAATGCTGTTGAAATTGGTCCATGTTCAGACCTAGTCCCCATACAAATGACCCCTATAAAATCGACATAAATTGCCATAAGATCCAAATTATCATATATGTAGATCTCCGTCAAATTGCGTTTTTATGTGTTTATTATATCCATTAATCAATAGTCCAAAAATAATCCCTATAGGACAATTCTTATTCATAGGCCCCATATAGAGCTGCTTCCAGATCTTCACTAAAATCTATCAAAAAACAAAAATATTGCACAAATTTTTTCCAAATTTGATTTGTTTATATTTTTTCAAAATATATGTGACTTTGCCAAATATGGTCAGGGTCGGTCCATTTTTCGACATAGTCCCCATATATATATGACACCCGATATGAACTTTTTCATATCTGCAGCCAAAAAAAATTAATAACAATGCCACTCAAATTTGGTTTATGCTTATTTTCTATATCTAATTAGTTGGACCTAAACGCGTGGTATAGGGTATCCTATAGTCGGTCTAGACCGACTATAATTTTCTTACTTGTTTTAAGTTTATTTTGGTAAACTGGACACTCTTTGCTATAAGTCCCATTATTTTCATCTAATCCCATATTTAATTTTAGTTTCATCCTTATAGATTTAGATTCATCCTTATGCATTTAGTTACTGGGTCTTTGTTACATTCCTTGGATTTGTGATTTCCATGGCATTTCACACACACTTCTTTATTTTTACAGTCATTTGATAAATGATTACAGCCCTTGCATTTAAAGCATCTCCTTATATCAGTGCCATCAAAAACTCTGCATCTTTCCCAACCTATATTTAACCTTTGCGCATTTATTATTTTTGTATATAATTCACCATCAGTTTTAATTTTAACATTGTATATTGTTCTATTTTTTTTTTTTATATTCGTATGCGTTTATTACTTTAATTTCACAATTGTTTATAATTGGATTTTGGTTCCTTATTTTTTCACTGAATTCTTCTTCCGAATATTTAAACGAAATATCTGTTATGTCTATATAAAATTCTGTTGGGTTGGGCACCTTTATTTCGTAATCATCACTCAATTCATTTTGTATAGCATTTTTTATTTTTTCCCTCTCTTCTTTGTTTTCGCTTTCAATTACTACAGCTCCATTTCTTCTATGTTCGACATTAGTTATTTTTAAATTAACGGGATTCACTTTTTTATTTAATTCTTCCTTTTTTCGACATTTTGCTTTTCCTGTGGTTTTAATATTAGTGGCATTTGTTTATTAGCATCTGGCATAATTGATTTAGATTGCACTTTATCAGCATATGACATTTTGCTTTGTCTGACGTTTATTTCTGTTATAACTTCTTTTATATCTTTGAACATCTTTATATTATTTTCTTCCATTTTGTTGTATATTTCATTACTTTTATTTTCAAATTGGTTTACATTTTCACATAATTTTGTTTATTTCTTATTTTATTTTTTTCAAATGATTTTTGGGCACTATCTATTTTTTTTAATCTTTCTTCGTATCTTTTTTCAATAGCCTCTAGTATTTGCTTTATTTCACTTTCATTTTCTTTATTTTTATTGACATCGTCTTGTATATCCTTAAGTACCAAATCAACATTTTGTATGTACTGCAGGCATTCATCACATATAAAGCGGACATAATTGTATGCATCCAGAAACTTTGCTGAATATTGGTCTATTCCGGCACATTTAGTTGTACAATGATATTCTTTATTGCACACTCCCATACATCTTACACCCGTTTCCCCACGTATTGCTGTTTTGCATTTACTGCAATCAGGCATTGTGGTATTTTTAATTAAAGTTCATAAACAAAATTTAACTTTTTTCTTATAACTTTATATTTTACACAGTGTTTGTTTTATTATCAGTGGTTTTAAATAGTCCTATTTTTTGAACCGAATGAATTTTATTTTTTCAATTAAATTTACTCTACACTTAATTTTTACTTCTTCAAACTTCAATGAAAAGCTTAATGTTGAAATCAGTAACATAATTGATTATATGATTTATCATCACTGGACTACCGTAATATAGTATGTTCGGTGGCACGACCTTACCTTGTTCGATCTAAAACTATTCCCTACGAATTATATTATCATTTAATTTTTAATTTTTAATTTTTATACCCTCCACTCCAGTGTGCAGATGGTATATATAAGTTTGTCATTCCGTTTGTAATAATTAGACAAAAAATTTTGGACCCCATCAAATATATATATTTGTGATCCTTATAACAACCGGAGTTGATATAGCGATGTCCGTCTGTGGAAATCACGATAACGGCATCAATCGGGCAGCTAGGGTGCTCGTTGACATAAAAAATGATTCACTAACATCCTGAGAAGTTTGATATTTAAAATCGTCCAAATCGGTTGATTAGGGCCCGAGATTTGAATGAAGAACTAAAAAAAGTCTTGAAACAATATATATTTTTCTATGTTGTTCTTGTCACGATCACGCCCTCAATAGGATAACTAAGGTGATAATTTTCAGTGAGAATGATTCACCAAATTCATGGGAAGATTTCTATTTCAAAAATCATTAAAATTGGTGGAACAGGTCCAGGTAAATCTCTGAAAAATTAAAAAAAAAATTAAAAATATGTTTCTATATTGTTCTTGTTGTTATTCTAAATGTTGTATTGTTGTCATAGCTGGACTTGTTGTTTTGGTGGTCATTGTGGTAATAATATAATAAAAACTAACCCTTTGTACATTTTTTTTATCAACTCTGGTAGAAAAATTTAAAAGTTTCCATTGTTTTGGCATCACTAAAAAAATTTATTAGATCATTTCTGTCATTGCCACGAGCCTGTCTGCAAACTTTCAGATGGATTGGGTCACGGGAAAGGGGTTAAAATCGATCCAAAATTTTTTCGACAAACAGACACTACGACTTAATATAAAGGAACTAAAAATTCACCAGCATGTAAAGCAAATAATGCTAAAATACCTAGTTGTCAATAAAAAAAGCAATGTAAATTTAGCAAAAAAAAATTTTATGTATTAATTTATTTAAAGAGAAAAACTCAAAAATAACGTTTGATGTTGTATTTTTTGTACATACACATATTAAATAATACAAATAATATACATATATTCTATATATGTATATCCATAATAACTGCATGTTAGAAATAAATCGGTATATTATTTTATTTACATAAATTTCTGCAATATTTTGTTGTGGGGAAAATACATTTCTTTTGCATTAACAGAGTGTCACTTCATTTTGCTCAGCGTGACTATGCCACAGTAGATGGCGCCACAATTTTTGTTCTAATTAGCTTCGCTATACATAGTTATTTCTATTTTAACATGAATGTCAATATTTTCAAATAGATATCATACAGCACAACGTTAAGAGTATACCGGGCTGGTCTTTTATTTATTATTTCATACGTTTTTTCATTATTCTTTTACAAATATGAACATAAGTTGATTGCGATTACATCTAATTTTTAAAAATTGTTTATAATTACTAAAGCATTATTATTCACATAAATACAAAATTGCACTTTTCAAATTTTCCATTCAAATTTTAGAAAATATCAATTCTAAAAACTGGAATTAAAATTTCCAATTATAAATTAGAAAATATTAACTGAATTTCAGAAAATCATATCAAAACGTCGGAAATAATAAGTTTAAATTTAGAAGACATCAATTGCATCTTTAATATATAAATTTTATTCGTTAAATACAAATTGAAATTCCAAAAAAAAAAACACCAAATATGTTTACATTTAAAAAATGTTTACATTTAAAAAAAATATTGGCATAGGCATAATAGCTTTTCAGTAACTTCTTTTAACGATAGTCGAATCGTTAAAAAAAAGAAAATAGCAAAATTATCAGTAAAATTTTTAAACGATATTCTCTATTGTTAAAGTCAGCTGTTGTTGTTATCTAAACACAACCATTTTTGTGCTGTTTATTCAATCGATAAAAACTTAAATTTTTAGGTTGAAATGTTGTCATACATGAATAAAAATCATAAAATAGTGAAAATATTTTGCTTGTATTAAAAAACTTTTTTATATAAATAAAAAAATTAAATAGCATATTCAATTCATTATTTCATTTTCAAATAAATAAACAGAAATATTAGTAAAAAAAAAAATAGAGATATTAAATATAAACATAAAATCATCCTGTCAAACACGAAGTAATTTGGTTTTTTCTATTCTTTGTGTTTTTCGCTTATTTTAACAGAGATGCCACTCGTTTACAATTTAAATAAATAGAAAAATAGATTTGTCGACTGTCGTTAAGATGTGTGTACTTAGTGAATCACTTAATCCTCAGTGCAAACAACAATAGCTGTCGATATATTTTGCGATTGTCGGATCGTTGAAATTCTGTCGGATCGTTGAATTCGCACTACAGAAAACATTGATTTAAATTCAATGAATTTTAGAAAACCTCAAATGATATTTAAATTAGAAATACTAATATTTTACAGCATATACTTTAAATACTAATATTTTACAACTGTAACCAATTTACAATAACAATTACTATTGATAAGCAGTTAATGGTTGAGTTGGCGATTCTGATCGGGGAGTCGTCTTGAGTGTTCGTGTATTAAAGGCAGCAGGAGGCAGCCATATGTATATAAGTAAATTAATATAATAAATTGGATTTACAATAGTAAAAATAAAAAATAATAGTTTTATTGTTAACGTAAAATAACGTTAATCAACATTTTGGTGCCGAAATCAGGGAACGTGATCCATTTATTATCAGCTAATATATAATTTCTTCGGATTTTGTTAAACAACTGGTGTGCTGTTATCTAACTAAATGGTGTTACTTTTTTTTATCTGATGTGTGTACAAACGGATAAAATTAATTAGGCTAAAACTCTTCACAGATTTATGTCCTTACTTGAGATTAGCGAAGACATAAACCCAGAGCAAAGCTTTCTGTATCTAACACAGTCCTGTACAAAGAAACAGCTGTAATTTGTGGATTGTGAACAAGCAAATCAAAACAAACATCAAAATTACATAACAGTTGTTAAATAAAAGAAAACACTTGTAAACGTTTATTGAAAAATTTGTTTTTGACAAGTAATTTTAACCTGAGAAAATTCAATGGCTCCTCCTCAAGATGATGTACATGAATTAAGTGACAGCGATAAAGATGCTGGTACAAAATCGTTGCAAAAAATAAATGAACAAAAGGGATTAAGAATCAGCAGCAAAAGTAATCTTACCCGGATGAAGGCGTTGATAAATAAAAAGGGTACGAGTTTATCAACTGAAGAACTCAACATTAGAATGGGAATGCTGGAAGATTACTTCAAAAAGATAATGATCGTGCAGTATGATATTGGCAAATTGAGTCAATATGCTGATGTGTCCGTTGATGCAGTGACTGTTGAAATTGAAGATATCTATATAGCCACAAAATCGAAAATTATGTTCATGCTGGCAAAAAGGCAATCATCAGTTACAGGTAATACTATCATGAATGCGACAGCGTTGTTTGCAGCAGGCTCTAGAGTTCGTCGGGAGGTAAAATTACCGACATTCGAAGGGAAGTATTCTGAATTTCCAAAATTTATCGCACTTTTTAATAAATTAATTCACCAGGATGAAATGTTTGACAATTGTGAACGCTTTTTAATTCTAAAAGAGCATTTAGGCTCCAGGCCTCTGTTGGCGATTGCAGATTTTGACGTCGCAGATGACAATTATCCAAAAGCGCTTGAACGATTGAAAGAGTGTTTTGACAAAAAGGCTTTGATGTTCGAGGAACATGTTATGACACTCTTTGCTATCCCAAAGTCAACAAAATCATCTGCAGCTCATCTAAGACATGTTGTTGAAGCAGTGAATGCACATTTGAGAGCGATGTTGTCGCTAGGCGAGTACGAAGACATAACAAATGCCATGCTAATCCATATGGTGATGGAACGAGTGGACGTTGAATCGCAGGTCAAATGGGAAGAGTCAGTGGACTACAGCAAGCTGTCAACATGGGATGAGTGCTCTGCTATTTTGACAAGACGTTGTCAGAATCTTGAAGCAAGAGAATCCAAATCGGGTCGGATGGACTCGAAAGTTTTGAATGATCAAAAAGAGTATAAACACAGACGCTACAATCAAACATCACTGTCGGTTGTGAAATCTTCATACTCAATGTGTCATGGTAGCGGCCATAATCTGCAAGATTGTAAACAATTTAGAAATCTGTCGTTATATGAGCGCTATAACGCAGCACGTAAAGCTAAATTATGCTTCATATGTCTTAAAAAAGGACATCTACTGAAAGATTGTTCTGCTGTCAAGTGCGCAAAGTGTAAATTGTCTCATCATATACTTTTGCATAAAGAGTCCACTACAGAACCGGCAATACAAATAGTCAATGATTTACCATTAACATCAACACAGGCTGCTAATCGATCATCATTGATGAATCTCACGGCTGAACCTGAGGTTTTTCTAGCAACGACCATTGTGTTGGTTAAAGATAATTGTGGTAGATATCATCGAGCTCGTGCCATTCTAGACTCTGCATCTCAGGTAAACTTAATGTGTGAGAATCTGGCGCAGAAGCTGCTCCCCAAAAGAAAGTCTTGTAAAGTTGATGCAAGTGGCGTAGGAGATGTAACAAGCATATTTAAAAAGCAAACGGTGGCTTTAATTAAGTCGAGAGTTAATGAATATGAAATTAGCCTTGCATTTTATGTTTTGCCGAAAATTACAAGTTCAAAACCAGATCAGTATTTTGATGTTTCTGGGTGGAAATTGCCCAATAATGTTCAATTGGCTGATCCAATGTTCAATAAACCGGCAAAAGTCGACATTTTAATTGGGGCTGAAATCTTCTTCGATTTGTTATTGGTAGGTAGAATTCATCTTGAAGATTCGTTGCCCAGACTTCAGAAAACCTTACTAGGGTGGATTATTGCAGGCAAAGCCAAGGAGTGCTTAGTGCCAGTCCATAAGGTGAATAATTTGTTGGTGAAAAGCGAAAATCTTGAAGATGAAAAAATGAATTTCGGGATTAAAAAATTTTGGGAAATGGAGCAAATTTCTCCAAAATCCAAATTTTTAACGGACGAAGAGGAAGAATGTGAACTAATTTTCCAGGAAACAATTCGTAGAGATGCTTCTAGTCGTTTTATCGTAAAAATTCCATTTAAATCATCAGTAAACGAGTTAGGTTCGTCATATAGTGCTGCCGAACGTAGATTATTATCACTGGAACGTAGGCTAAATAAAGATCGATCTACAACGGACGCTTATATAGCATTTATGGATGAATACCTAGCCCTAGGTCATATGACGGAGGTAAATGAGACTGATTTCTGTAATATTAAATATTTTAGCCCTCCTCAATATGTGCTGCGACAAGTACGAAATTACGAGTTGTTTTCGATTGTAGCTGCAGGACAGATAGTGGTCTGTCATTAAATGAAGTCATGATGAAAGGGCCTCTGGTCCAAGATGACCTGTTAGCAATTATTATGCGATTTAGATGTTATAAATATGCAATTACGGCTGATGTAACAAAAATGTATCGACAGGCATGGGTTGCTGACAATGATGCAGATTACCAAGCAATTCTATGGAGGAGTTCCCCAGAAGAAAAACTCAAGGCGTATCGGTTGCGAACCATCACTTATGGTACAACATCGGCTCCTTACTTAGCAACTAGGTGCTTGAAGAAGTTGGGTATAGATAATGCTGAACAATATCCGATTGGATCAAAAAAGATATTATCTGATTTCTATATGGATGATTTGATCAGTGGGTCAAATGATGAAGATGAAATTTTTGAAATTTATAAACAAGTGGCAACGGTTCTCGATACTGCTAAATTCACTCTGAGGAAATGGTTTTCAAATAGAGAAAGATTTTTAAATTTTTTACCAACTGCGGAAAAAGAGAAAACTCTTCGATTGAATGATGAGGAGATAATAAAGACTCTTGGTATTATATGGGCTCCAGTGGGAGATACGTTTCGTTACGTTTTGTCAAATTTGGATGATACAAGAGCAGTGACAAAAAGAATAGTGTTAGCAGAATTATCAAAGTTGTTCGACCCCCTTGGTCTAATAAACCCTTTGATTGTAAGGGCAAAGATTTTTATGCAAGATCTATGGAATTTGAAGGTCGATTGGGACGAATCGCTACCAATGAATCTCCATAGTCAGTAGACTGAATTCCGTAAGAAATTGAAAGATGTCGGAAATGTAAGTGTTCCCAGATTTATTTTGGCTAATAAAAAATTTGTTCGTGTTGAAATGCACGGATTTGCCGATGCATCGAAAAGAGCCTACGGATGCTGCGTTTATATTCGTACAATATGCGAGGATGATGATGTTAAGGTGCATTTGTGGAGTGCAAAATCTAGGGTAGCACCTTTGAAGACACAATCCCTACCAAGACTGGAATTGTTGGGTGCTGAGCTGTTGTCGAAGCTGGTAACGAAAACGAAAGCTAATTTTCCTATTGCGATTGATGGTACTTATTTGTGGACCGATTCGGAGATCGTCCTAGATTGGCTGAATGAGCATCCTTCAAACTGGAACACATTCGTGGCCAACAGGGTTTCGCTGATTCAGGAAGAGACAAAAATGTGTATTTGGCGTCACGTTCCCTCTAAATCTAATCCAGCGGATATTATATCCAGAGGGGCGTATGCAAATGAATTGCTCAATTCTATGTGGTTTTAAGGGCCTAATTTCTTGAAGAGACCTTGTTGTGATTGGCCAGCAAACAAACTTCGACGGAAAGGGGCTGATGCTGAAAAAGAAAGAATACGCTGTGGTACGATATTGCTGATTAATGGAGGTTTCAATGAGAAAAATGTTTATACTGAAGGCGTTTCCAAGGATGAAGAACACAAACCAGATTTTTTAAAATGGATTGAAACTTTTAGCGATATTGAGAAGTTGCAAAAAGTAGTAATGTATATACTACGTTTCCGGAAGATTACTGAAGACATGAATAAAAACTTAGATGAAGCATTAGTGCGTGTCGTTTTCTGTGTGCAACAACATTATTTTCGAGAGGAAATTGCTTTTCTATCCAAAAATAATGAATTGCCATCAACAAGTAAATTAAGAAGCCTCAGTCTTTTCATAGAATGCAAGTATGGCATACCTTTGCTTCGTGTGGGAGGACGGCTAGCTAATGCTGATTTACCGTATGATTCGAAACATCAAATTCTTCTACCGAACAACTCAGTAACTACTCGAAGCATTATAAGATTTTTTCACCTGAAATATTTACATGCTGGAACCCAAGCTTTAATGGCTATAATTAGACAGCGGTTTTGGATTCTTCATGCTCGCCGATTGATACTTTCAGTAACTAGCAGTTGTGTGCAATGTTTTAGATGTCGTCCAAAGCTAAGTAATCAGATTATGGGAGATTTGCCCTTTCTTAGAGTAGCCGTTGCAAAGCCGTTTACTGTTACAGATGAGGACTTCTATGGACCCGTTATAACGACCTATAAACTTCGTGGTTGCCGTACAACAAAAAGTTACATTGCTGTTTTTATTTGTTTTTGTACGAAAGCTGTACATATGGAGGTTGTCTCAGATTTAACTGCTGAGGCATTCTTAGCTTCGTTAAAGAGGTTCGTGGCTCGACGTGGATTATGCTCAAAGCTGTTTTGTGATAATACTACTAATTTTGTGGGTACACGCCGAGATTTAGAATAGATGAAGCAGAAGTTTTTTGATGACCAAGTTCAAGGTAAAATCTCAAAATATTGTACTGCAAATAATATCGAGTTTCGACATATACCGCCTAGATCCCCCCACTTTGGGAGGCGGCAGTAAAGTCTGCAAAATATCATTTGGCACGTATATTGGGTCAATCGCATCTAACATTTGAGGAACTTGCAACAGTTGGTTCTGAAGTGGAAGCAATACTAAATTCTAGACCATTGACGGCGATTTCAAATAATCCGAATGATGAAAGTGTTTTGACACCAGCCCATTTTTTGACTGGTGGTCCGTTGGTTGGTATTACTGAGCCTACTTTTGAGTATAAAGAATTGTCTCACCTAGATAGATGGCTACGTATTTCTGCCATACAACAGCATTTCTAGAAGAGGTCCCCGACGGAGTATCTTCATGAATTACAGCAAAAGGTCAAGTGGACAAAGAAGCAGATAAACTTAAATGAGGGTGATCTGGTTTTGGTAGCAGAAGACAACTTACCACCAAAGCAGTGACTAATGGCTAGAGTTTCGAATGTAATACGTGACGCTAAAGGTTCAGTACGTATAGCGGATGTAAAAACGAAGAATGGGCAGATTCGAAGAGCTATCCATAAGTTGGCACCTATACCAATTGAGGTTTGATGCATCCCCTGATCCATCAAGGGCGGCGATATGTTTAGGCTTGATCTCAACTTAAATTAGAAATACTAATATTTTACTAATATTTTACAACTGTAACCAATTTACAATAACAATTACTATTGATAAGCAGTTAATGGTTGAGTTGCCGATTCTGATCGGGGAGTCGTCTTGAGTGTTCGTGTATTAAAGGCAGCAGGAGGCAGCCTTATGTATAAAAGTAAATTAATATAATAAATTGGATTTACAATAGTAAAAAATAAAAAATAATAGTTTTACTGTTAACGTAAAATAACGTTAATCAACATATATTATTTTTCACAATTTTTTTTTTAAATTTTTGCGATATTTGGTTTTTTGCGTTTGGCATCCCTAATTTAATTATTTATTATTATAAATTTATTCTCTATGTTTTCCAAATATGGCAATATTTTAATAAAAAAGTTGAGAGAGCTTTTTTTTGGTTATTATTTTGTTACTCCATCCGACCTATATGGCCGTAATGAAAAAATATTTCGCCAGTTAAAAGAAACTATACAGCCATCTCCAATTAGCACGATTTAATGCATATAGCCACCCTACACAACCATTACCTTTGCAATGGAGGTTAAGGCGAGCTATTTAATTAGCAAAAACTAAATTAAACGAGAAGTTATGTCATAAATATAACCGGAAACGCATGCATATAGGAAACGCATGTATATTTTTCCAATATTTTGTTTACATTTATTATCAATACTCAAACCGAGGTGGAGGGTATCAAAGATTCGGCACAGCCGAATTTAACACTCTTACTTGTTAATTTTTAATTTTAAATTTTTAATTTTTAATTTTTATATTTTTATATTTAAATTTTCAATTTCTAATTTTTAATTTTTAGTTTTTAATTTTTAATTTTTAAGTTTTAATTTTTAATTTTTAATTTTTAATTTTTAATTTTTAATTTTTAATTTTTAATTTTTAATTTTTAATTTTAAATTTTTTATTTTTAAATTTTAATTTTTAATTTTTAATTTTTAATTTTTAATTTTTAATTTCTAATTTCTAATTTTTAATTTTTAATTTTTATTTTTAGTTTTTAGTTTTTAATTTTTAATTTTTAATTTTTAATTTTTAATTTTTAATTTTTAATTTTGAATTTGGAATTTTGAATTTTGAGTTCTGAATTTTGAATTTTATATTTTGAATTTTTAATTTTAATTTTTAATTTTTAATTTTTAATTTTTAATTTTTAAATTTTAAATTTTAAATTTTAAATTTTAAATTTTAAATTTAAAATTTAAAATTTAAAATTTAAAATTTTAATTTTTAACATTTAATTTTTAATTTTCAATTTTCAATTTTTAATTTTTAATTTTTAATTTTTAATTTTTAATTTTTAATTTTTAATTTTTAATTTTTAATTTTTAATTTTTAATTTTTAATTTTTAATTTTTAGTTTTTAATTTTTAATTTTAATTTTTATACCCCCCACTCCAGTGTGCAGAGGGTATATATAAGTTTGTCATTCCGTTTGTAATATTTAGAAAAAAAAATTTTGGACCCCATAAAATATATGTATATATATTTGTGATCCTTATAACAACCGGAGTTGATATAGCGGTGTCCGTCTGTCCGTCTGTGGAAGTCACGATGACGGCATCAATCGGGCAGCTAGGGTGCTCGTTGACATAAAAAATGATTCATTAACATCCTGAAAAATTTGCTATTTAAAATCGTCCAAATCTAAAAAAGTCTTGAAGAAATATAATTTTCTATGTTGTTCTTGTCACGATCACGCCCTGAATAGTGCAGCTACAGTGATCATTTTTAGTGAGAATGATTCAGTAAATTCATGGGAAGATTTCTATTTCAAAAATCATTAAAATCGGTGGAACAGGTCCAGGGAAATCTCTGAAAAAGTAAAAAAAAAATGAAAAATATGATGTTTCTATATTGTTCTTGTTGTTATTCTAAATGTTGTGTTGTTGTCATAGCTGGACTTGTTGTTTTTGTGGTCGTTGTGGTAATAATATAATAAAAACTAACCCTTTGTACATTTTTTTATTAACTCTGGTAGAAAAATTTAAAAGTTTCCATTGTTTTGGCATCACTCTAAAAATTTGTTAGATCATTTCTGTTATTACCACGAGCCTGCTTGCAAAATTTCAGATCGAATGGCTCACGGGAAATTGGTTAAAATCGATCCAAAATTTTTTCGACAAGCAGACACTACGAGTTAATATAAAGGGAGTAAAAATTCACCAACATCTAAAGCAAATAATGCTAAAATACCTAGTTGTTAATAAAAAAAAAAAAACAATGTAAATATAGCAAAAAAAAATTTTATGTATAATAAATGAATAAATGAATTCAAACGCAAAAACTCAAAAACACAAGCAAGAATGTACTAATTTGATACTGATTTGAAATTGACCACTTCACCTCGATTTAAAATCTAAGTTACCTATTGCTTTTCTGACATTTTTACCATATTTCAGATTTTATTCGAAAAAATTAAAAGCAATTTTTTGTTCGTAGTGAGAAATTCATTTTGTAAATACTTGTGAGGTTATTATTGTGTGATTCCAGAATTTGAGCGTGGGTAAGTAATGTACACACTTACATCGATTACATTGATTGATTGATTGATTGTTATGGTTGAAGGTTAAAATGTCCGATATATATGTCCAAAAAATATCGCTACTTGTAACTCCTTACAACGTATTGCATACGATTACGTATCTTCAAATGACGAAGATATTGAGGGCGTATATATTACAGGTTCGTAACTACAAGTAATATCAAACTACATGAAAGTATGTGCCTAATAATTTCCCACATTTACACCAAAATTTTAACCAGATTCCGAAAACGAAAAAGTTATCCAAAATGTGCCCATACGCAACAGATCTAAACGAGTCCATAACTCTACGTCAAAAAAACGGAGTGCAAATGGTCGAAAGCGAATGCTTGGACAACAATATTTAGGATTTTCAACTGCTGATGCAGGATTCAAACAGAACTCCCCAAAAGCAGAAAGAAAAATAGGCCCAACTTGTTCATCGCGCATTTGTAGAGAAACAGTAAAGTAAGACACTGCCAAAACTTTGATGAGAGAACAAGGACAAAAATTGTTGAATCATTTTGGAACAAGACTTGGGAAGCAAAGCGAGAGTTTGTAAAGATGTGTGTAACAAAGCTTATCAAAAAAAAAACCACTGTAGAAAACAGTAGAAAACAGAACAGCTTTATGTTTAAACTACCACAAAACGAATTTGCGTTGCAGGTATGCCGATCCATGTTTTTATCAACGCTATCTTTACGTATTGCCATGGTTAAAGGATGGATTAGTGCGAACGATAAACCAATTTTGGCATCACTTGTACCTAAAACAAATTCTCAGAAGGGGGGTTGTAAAATTTTCTTGTCTAAATATCTGCAGAACTTAGACAAGATGGAAAGCCATTATTGTCGCAAGGACACAACTAAAATATATGTACATAGCAACCACTTTTAAAACCAAAGCAGATGTTTTTAAAGATTACCTTGAAAAATGTTCTACAGTTTTTGCCGAACAAAATTTAGCGCTCTTTATGCCTCGCAAAGATCAGTGCGATACTTGTGTGGGATTTAAGGCCAAGCAAATAACAATTGAAGAATACGATGCACATATTATGGATAAACAACGGGCTCAACTTGAAAAACAACAAGACAAACTTGCAGCTGAAGAAGGACGATGTCACGTATTCACCATGGATGCATAAGCGGTAAAGCTTTGCCCTGACATTAACGCCTCAGCCATTTATTATAAAACACGCCTACAAGTGCACAACTTTACCGTGTACAATCTCGCCACGCATCAATGTACAAATTACTGGTGGAACGAGATTGATGGAGACCTCTCCGCTCCGACGTTTATTTCGTGCATAATGCACCATTTGTCAACACACTGTCTAACGGATACTCTACCAATAATAATTTACTCCGATTGTTGTGGTTACCAAAACCGTAATCAATTTTTCAATAGAAAACAACAAAATCATAGAACAAAAATTCTTGCAGAAAGGACACACCCAGATGGAGTGTGACAGTGCCCATGCAAAGATAGAGGCTAAGTTGAGAAATCAAACCATATATTTGCCATACGACTACGTCAGGGTAACCAAAGATGCCCGCAAAACAGTCAAAATCAAGAACAAAATTATTAAAATGCCATTTGATGCATTACATTTAAAGTATGATTTTTTTAAGAACTATAAGGATACGAACCTTATTCGATTTTCCAGTATTAGACCTGGTCGAGCAAAAAATGATCCGACAGTATCCCAACTAAGATCTCTCTTATATTCCCCAAGTGGTACCATTAAGTTTAAAGTGAATTTTGATCATAATTACAATGAACTACCTATAAGAATAAAGCAATATGAAGGTCACATAGAACCAAAACAATTGTATACCGGTCGACTACCAATTCAGCAAAACAAATGGAAACATTTACAGGAGTTAAAGGCGGTAATTCCGGAGGAGTATCACTACTTCTATGATAATCTTAGCCACGCGCAGTAAAAATTATAATAAATTATAATAAAAAAATTATAAAAAACATTGTCTTTGAATTTAAACTGGTTAAACAATTCTTCTGAACACACCTACCCTCTATCTGACACCCTTTTTGAGACACCCATGCCAAAAACAAAAACAAACAAAAACTAGTCAAAAACAACCCCTAGCTCCCTGAAGGGTTCAAATGTTAGAACAGGTCCTACTATTTTTCTATCCCCAACATTTCTTATGAACATATCTACCCCCTATTTCCCACCTTTTTCGGGGTCCCCATACAAAAACCGTAATACAAACTTAATTTTAAAATAAGGCGATACCGTCTATCTACATATTATTTTCTTACACAATGATTTCATTTTTGAGGCAATACCGTCTTTCTATCAGAGAAGCTAAAATAACGCGAATTTCAAGAAGCTTTTTAGTTAGAACGTTTGTTAGACACATTCTGTTAATATTGTAGAAGATGAGTTCATCAAAATTGTTGCTTATTTGCGAATAAAACAGTTTTTTGGCTCTCCTGAAAAATTGTTTTTTTGTAGATAGACGGTATTGAATATAAACCCTCGATATGTATATCCATAACAACTGCATGTTAGAAATAAATCGGTATATTATTTTATTTACATAAAATTCTGCAATATTTTGTTGTGGGGAAAATACATTTCTTTTGCATTAACAGAGCGTCACTTCATTTTGCTCAGCGTGATTATGCCACAGTAGATGGCGCCACAATTTTTGTTTGTTCTAATTAGCTTTGCAATAGTTATTTCTATTTAAACATGAATGTTAATATTTTCAACTGGATATCATACAGAACAATGTTAAGAGTATGCACGGGCTGGTCTTTTATTTCATACGTATTATCATTATTCTTTTACAAATATGAACATAAGTTTGGCATATTAACTTTTTGTTGTCTTTACAAAATAGAGTTACCGAGTTCATCAATGAGTTTTTTGCTTTCAAAACAGTTCTAACTACATAATTGTATAGAATTATTATTCTGCTTTACCTACAAAATATCTGATTGCGATTACATTAACTTTTTAAAAATTGTTTATAATTACTAAAGCACTATTATTCACATAAATACAAAATTACACTTTTTAAATTTTCCATTCAAATTTAGGAAAATATCAAATCTAACAAGTAAGAAAATTATAGTCGGTCTAGACCGACTATACGATACCCTATACCATGCGTTTAGAAACCCTATCTCTTAGGCCCAACTAACTGGACATAGAAAATAAGCAAAAACCAAATTTGAGTGGGATTTTTATTAATTTTTTTGGCTGCAGATATAAAAAAGTTCATATCGGATGCTATATCTATAAAGGGGCTAGGTCCAAAAATGGACCGATCCTGATCATGTTTGGTAAAGTCTCTTGTATTTTGCAAAAATATGTACAAACAAAATTTGAGAAGAATCAGTGCAATATTTTTGTTTTTTAATAGATTTAACTGAAGATCGGGAAGCAGCTCTATATGGGGTCAAAGGGATCATTTTTGGACTACTCATTAGTGGATGTAATGAACGCATACAAACCCAATTTGAGTAAGATCTATATGACAATTTGGATCTTATGGCAATTTATGTCGATTTCATATGGGTAATTTGTATGGGGGCTAGGACTGAACATGACCGATTCTCACCAATTTCAATAGCGTTCATCCCATGCCCGATAAAAGCTTATATGCCAAATTTCATCAAAATATATTCATATTTGCGACCTGCAGTTTGATTACAAGCTTTACATGGACACACAGACGGACGGACGGATGGACGGACATTGTTAAATCAACTCAGAAAGTGATTCTGATTCGATCGGTATAATTAAAGATGGGTCTAGGTCAAATATTTTTGGTTGTTACAAACAGCAGCACAAAGTCATTATACCCAAACCACATAGTGGTATAGGGTAT
This sequence comes from Cordilura impudica, assembly GCA_963682025.1. Classification (NCBI taxonomy): domain Eukaryota; kingdom Metazoa; phylum Arthropoda; class Insecta; order Diptera; family Scathophagidae; genus Cordilura; species Cordilura impudica. The sequence continues at coordinate 222,944,457 of OY821520.1, forward strand.
AATAATTAAGTAACAGTGAATGAAAATAAACGAAGTGAAAAAAAATTTTGTTTAAAGAAAAACAGTTGAAGAAATATTAAAAAAATAAATAAAACTAAAAGTGACTAAAATAATTAAAGTGACAGTCAAGAAGAAATCTTTAAAAATAAAAAATTAAAGAATATTTGAAATAATAGTGACAGTAGCAGTGAAAACATAAAGAAATAAAAATTCGTACAACTGAACAGTTGATAAAATAAAATATTAAACTAAAATCAATAAAAAAATTTTTTTTAACTGGTAAAATAATAACAAGTAAGAAAATTATAGTCGGTCTAGACCGACTATACGATACCCTATACCATGCGTTTAGAAACCCTATCTCTTAGTCCCAACTAACTGGACATAGAAAATAAGCAAAAACCAAATTTGAGTGGGATTTATATTAATTTTTTTGGCTGCAGATATAAAAAAGTTCATATCGGATGCTATATCTATAAAGGGGCTAGGTCCAAAAATGGACCGATCCTGATCATGTTTGGTAAAGTCTCTTGTATTTTGCAAAAATATGTACAAACAAAATTTGAGAAGAATCAGTGCAATATTTTTGTTTTTTAATAGATTTAACTGAAGATCGGGAAGCAGATCTATATGGGGTCAAAGGGATCATTTTTGGACTACTCATTAGTGGATGTAATGAACGCATACAAACCCAATTTGCGTAAGATCTATATGACAATTTGGATCTTATGGCAATTTATGTCGATTTCATATGGGTAATTTGTATGGGGGCTAGGTCTGAACATGGACCGATTCTCACCAATTTCAATAGCGTTCATCCCATGGCCGATAAAAGCTTATATACCAAATTTCATCAAAATATATTCATATTTGCGACCTGCAGTTTGATTACAAGCTTTACATGGACACACAGACGGACGGACGGACGGACGGACGGACGGACGGACGGACGGACGGACGGACATTGTTAAATCAACTCAGAAAGTGATTCTGATTCGATCGGTATAATTAAAGATGGGTCTAGGTCAAATATTTTTGGGTGTTACAAACAGCAGCACAAAGTCATTATACCCAAACCACATAGTGGTATAGGGTATAAAAACTGGAATTAAAAATTTCCAATTATAAATTACAATAATTGAATTACAGAAAATCATATCAAAACGTCGGAAATTATAATTTTAAATTTAGAAGACATCAATTGCATCTTTAATATATAAATTTTATTCGTTAAACACAAATTGGAATTCAAAAAAAAAAAAAAAAAACAGCAAATACCTATGTTTACATTTAAAAAATTTTTACATTTAAGAAAAATCTTGACATTCAGGAGAAATTAATAGCTTTTCAGTACCGCGATTCAGTAAAAAAAGAAAATTGAAAATTATCAGTAAAATTTTTAAACGATATTCGCTATTGTTAAAGTCAGCTGTTGTTGTTATCTAAACGACAACCATTTTTGTGTTGTTTATTCAATCGATAAAAACTTAAATTTTTAGGTTGAACTATCGCCATACATAAATAAAAATCATAAAATAGTGAAAATATTTTGCTTTAATTAAAAAACTTTTTTATATAAATAAAAAAATTAAATACCATACTCAATTCATTATTTCATTTTCAATTAAATACACAGAAATATTAGTAAAAAAATAAAGATATTAAACATAAACATAAAATCATCCTGTCAAACACGAAGTAATTTGTTTTTTTCTATTCTTCTTTGTGTTTTTCGCTTATTTTGACAGAGATGCCACTCGTTTACAATTTAAATAAATAGAAAAATAGATTTGTCGACTGTCGTTAAGATGTATGTACTTAGTGAATCACTTAATCCTTAGTGCAAGCAACAATAGCTGTCGATATATTTTGCGATTGTCGGATCGTTGAAATTTACAGAATCACACTACAGAAAACATTAATTTAAATTCAATGAATTTTAGAAAACGTCAAATGATATTTAAGAATTGCGAACATAAAAGCTGTTACATAAATAAACGCAATTTGATGAGAATGTTATTTTTTATATATAAATTTTCACAATTTTTTTTGGATGAAAATTTGAAGTTTTTCAGAAAATAAAGAAAACAAATTATTTTATTTAAAATGTTTGGGACATTTGGTTTTTTGCGTTTGGCATCCCTAATTTGAATATTTATTATTATAAATTTATTCTCTATGTTTTCCAAATATGGCAATATTTTAATAAAAAAATTGAGAGTTTTTTTTTTGGTTATTATTTTGTTACTCCATCCGACCTATATGACCGCAATGAACAAATATTTGGCCAGTTAAAAGAAACTATACAGCCATCTCCAATTAGCACGATTTAATGCATATAGCCACCCTACACAACCATTACCTTTGCAATGGAGGTTAGGGCGAGCTATTTAATTAGCAAAAACTAAATTAAACCAGAAGTTATGTCATATAACCGGAAACGCATGCATATAGGTATATAACCTAAATGCATGCCGATCAGCAACCACGATGAAAAGACGAAAACCAACCCAAAGAATTTGCTGAAATAATTTGGTATTAAGTTTAACAAATTGTTTACTTTTTCATTTACATTTATTATCAAGACTTAAACCGAGGTGGAGGTATCAAAGATTCGGCACAGCCGAATTTAACACTCTTACTTGTTAATATTTAATTTTTAATTTTTAATTTTTAATTTATAATTTTTAAAATTAATTTTTAATTTTTAACTAGAGAACCCCTGCTGCTCCGCAGCATTATATTTTATTATATTATATTAATTTTTATAATATAATACCAAAATTTGCCAAGAGAAGTTAACGTACAGTAATGCCAAAATATGCCAAGAGAAGTTAACGTACAGTAAAAGTAAAGTTGATTGTCCACGCATAACTTTCCTCAAACCCAACGAATTTAAGGAGTTAATAGCTCAAAAGAAGGAGCTTGATCCACTGAGTGTTCTTAGACCTATGTCAACAGCCTACGTTAATTAGAACTCTAGTTATAGAGGTTTGAGAGAAGAAAAATATTGAAAAAAATCTTGAATGCAAAGTTTATTCATAAATTCTTTTAATATATAAGATTTTTAATTTTAAATTTTAAATTTTTAATTTTTTAATTTTTAATTTTTGGTTTTTAATTTTTTGTCTTTCATTATTCAATATTCATTTTTCATTTTTCAATTTTCATTTTCCATTTTTTATTTTTCAGTTTTCATTTTTCATTTTGCAATTTTCATTTTCCATTTTCCCTGTTTCATTTTTCATTTTTAATTTTTCATTTTCCATTCTCCTTTTTTAATTTTTAATTTTCATATTCCATTTTTCATTTTCCATTTTCATTTTTCTGTTTTCATTTTTCAGGTTCCATATTTCATTTTTCATTTTTTAAATTTTAAAATTTCGTTTTTCATTTGCCATTTTTCATTTTTAATTTTCATGTTTCGTTTTAAATTTTTTAATTTTTAATTTTTCGATTTTCATATTCCATTTTTCATTTCCCATTTTCATTTTTCATTTTCCGTTTTTCATTTTCATTTTTCAAATTTTCAATTTATTTTTGATTTTTCATTTTTCAGTTTACATTTTCCATTTTTCGTTTTTCATTTTACATTTTTCCGTTCTCATTAGGAATTATATTTTTTTTCATATTGGCGATTTTTTTTATTATATCGTGGCAATACTACAAACGTAGCTCATGGTAGTTGTGTTTGTTGGTATGATTGCATCATTTTTTGTGGTTTTTTTTGAACTGTGAATATATATATTTCCTTTTATTTATATAAATTAATTGACAGTATAAATATCTTCAAATTATATAAAAGTTCATGTTGAACATAGGGCGTCTGTAAATTCTCTCCATTTTATACGATCGGCGGCTAAAGACTTGATTTGGTTCCACGATTTGTTGCAGCTTTCGACTTCTCTTTTAACCATTCTTACCCAGGTATTTCGGGGACGACCTGGTAGACGATGACCCTGAGGGTTCCAGTCAAGTGCAGCTCGTGTGATTTCGTTACTTGGTCTGCGTAGTATATGGCCTATCCAAGACCATTTGCGACGTTTAACCTCAATCTCGATTGGTACACACTTTGCCATACATAAAAGCTGCTCATTTGTTACCCAGCAGGGCCAGAAGATCCGAAGGATTTGTCTAAGGCATCGGTTAACAAAAGTTTGCAATTTCCTTTGGGTGGTTTGCGTTGTGCTCCAGGTGGTGCAACCATAGAGAAGGACAGATTTGACGCTGCAGTTAAAGATTCTAAGCTTTGTGGCTTGGGAAATGTTGTTGGCACGCCAGACTTTGTGCAGAGAGTGGAATGCGACTCTAGCTTTGTTGATGCGGTCTACTATATCTACACCGGAGCCACCGTCTTTGGTAATACGGCTTCCTAAATAGCAGAAAGAGTCAACATCTTCAATTACGGATCCATTAATTGAGAGAGGATTTGAGATGTTGGTACCAACCCGCATAAGTTTCGTTTCAGATCTCTACATTCAGCACCATTATATAGCTCGCGAATGAGTTCAATTATCTTATTGGGAACACCTTTGCTCCTCAGCGCTGCCCATATAGCTGGCCTGTATACAGTGTCAAAGGCACGTTCAAAATCAACAAACAGCATATACAAATGGCTGTTATATTCTTGCGACTGTTCAATAATAATTCTGAGGGTGTTAATATGGTCTGCACATGATCTTCCTGGCCTGAAACCGGCTTGCTCTTGGCGCAGAAGTGGTTCAATGACTGGTGACATTCTTTGTAATAGGAGTAGAGCCATTACCTTGTTTATGACGTTTAGTAATGTTATCCCTCGCCAGTTTTTACAATGGCTAAGGTCACCTTTTTTTGGGATGGTAACGATCACACCAGTTTTCCAGCTATCTGGTATTCGATTACTTATCCATGCAGCCTGTAGAGTTGGCGTGAGAGCTTCTGCAACAGGGGTAGCACCATATCTAAGTAGCTCAGCTTGCACTGTGTCGGGACCGGCGGCCTTAGAATCTTTCAGCTTGAGTAAAATTGAGAGAATTTCGTGGGGTGTTGGTGGAGATGTTATTATTTCTCTACATGGGTTACGTCGTCGAGAAAGCCAGGGACAGCTGCTAATATCAAAATCAAAAGTGTTATTTTGAGAGCTCCCAGAACTGAAAAATTCCTGCCAGCGTTGCAACTTCTCTTCAGGTGTTGTGAGATCACGACCATGCTGATCTTTAAGCATTGAGGTGTTTTTTATATTCTTGCCTCCAAGATGTTTTATAGCATTGTAAACACCGCGCATGTTGCCTATGTTGGCCGCTTGTTCAGCTTCCTCGGCTATGCTGTTGTAGTGGCGTTCTCGATCAGCCCGAACTAGGGATTTAACAGCTTTTGCGCATTCCCGGTAGTTTCTCTTGGCCACAAGTTTAGCATCCGGTGTCTTGGATCTAGTTACGATATTGTTCAGGCGCTTGCGATTTGCAATTTCGTCCCATGACTCTTCGCTTATCCAGGGCTTATGATTTTTCCTTCTAACACCAAGGATTGCTTTAGCGGTTTCACTGCAGCTATTAGCTATGGTTGTCCATGAATGCATCTCCCTGTTATTTAAACGGAGTGCATCAGAGAGAGTAGAACAGTAACGATCGGCCACTCCCGAGTTTCGAAGACGAGACGTGTTGTATTTTACCGCACCCTTTTGTGTGTTGATTGCCGCTGGACGAAGTTTAAACGTGCCTACCAAGAGCTTGTGGTCACTGTCTATATCTGCACCCCGTCTTGTTTTTACATCTAATAGGCAGCCAAGAAATAGCTTGCTGACCATTATATGGTCAATCTGGTTGCGCGTGAAGCCATCAGGGGATTCCCAGGTATACTTGTGTATGTTTTTGTGAATAAATTTCGTACCACCAATAAATAAACGATGGCGAGCGCACAAGTCCACGAGTCTTTCGCCGTTTTCATTTCGGGTATCTCCCAGTCCTTGAGATCCCATAACCGCCTGTAGGTTTACGTTATCATATCCTACCTTGGCATTAAAGTCGCCGAGCAAAATTTTTAAGTCACCTGTAGCACAGCTTCAAGTTGGCTATAAAAGTTATCTTTAGCATCATCGTCGGCTGGTTCTGTCGGTGCGTAGCACTGGATCACGGAGATTTTGCGAAATTTTGAATTAAAACGAGCCGAGATGATACGATCTGATACAGCTGCATAGTTTATGAGGGCTTTATTTGCCCTTGGGGAGAGTACTAAGCAAGGTTCAGAAAATACACACATGAAACACACAATGTTCTGTTCAAAAGCAGCCAACACATATCTTTACTTTCATATCAATTATGTGCGTTTCTAAATTTTCTACGGTGCCCAACACAACCATGACTGTGTTCGTTTTAATATTTCGTTATTTACACGAACATTTTTGTATCACATACTTTTTGTTTCAATCACACATAAAGCACACATTTTTGAGTGTTGCTTTATTTGAAGTTCATGTTCTGGTACGTGTAGTGAAAAAAAACACAGAACATGTACAATAAACAGGTTCGAGTTCAGTTATATTTTAAGTCGTGTTGTGGCTCGTGTAGTAAGAAAAAACACAACATGTACAATAAACAGGTTCGAGTTCAGTTATATTTTAAGTCGTGTTTAAGTCGTGTTTAAAATATAACTACTTGAAGGCTAGGGACCTTAAAAACAAAAGTTTGGCATTGGTTAATTAAATGGCGCCAATATTTCGCCATGTCGAATGGAGCCTCTACGGCACTCAGGATTTAAAGATACACATTGCCAGGCGTGTCCACCTGAGACCCTCTTCTCCATTCCGCTGAACTGTCCGCCACTGCTTATTCAATTCACAGTTACCCTTCACACTGCATGGTAGGGTTGTCCACTATCCGCAACCTGTGGAGGCGTCCCATAGCACTTCAGCTGTGCTTCCTTAAAAGGGTTTTATATTTACTTATTCATGGAGAAAAACCAAGAATAAAGAAAATATAAATTCCCAGGAGGGAGAACTGTGAATGTTGTTGTACAACTATTATGTTCAACCACTAAAATATTACAACAAACACACTGGGTTTTAAGTTTTTTTAGAGGTATCTACATAGTTTTGCTCGTATCTAAGCACAATGATGCCCGATTTACCCCATTTTAAATACCAACCTGGTGGGAATAATGGCAAATGATATTCAACAGACGGACAGACGGTCTTCCCTTTTTTTTTTGGTATAAGTTTTTGTCAGGCGATAACTGGAATAAATATTAAAAAAAATATTGTTTTATTATACTCTCTTATATGCGAACGCAAAGATGCCTATCCGTATTATATTTAATACTATACATTCGACCTCCGCTACACCAAGAAAAACACACCCGCGCCATGATGATGCCAACTCCATGTTGCAACGTTTTAATTCCACAGGTTTTGAACGTCACACCCATGTTTTTCCATTATTACGAATCATGCCATCTGGGCAACATCAATCTATGTAAATTTTTTAAAATTTCTGTCTAACCACACCACTGTTCCTGAGGGTATATATCAGTTTGTCAATCCGTCTGTAACTCTTCGAAATAAATTCCGGAGAGCCCATAAACTTTATATATTCTGGATGTCGATATAGGAGATGTCGATCTGGCGATGTCCGCCCTGTCTGTCTATCTGTATACTTAGGCCTAAAATGTTTTTCATAATCTGCAGCAATTAGGTATTGAATATGGAGTCTCTAAACCAGCGGTTGTTAAATTTATAAAACTCGGGGACTCCTTTGTAAAAGAAATTTTCTTGACGGACCTGGCGAAGCTGCATCACCACACTATTCCCCAAAACGAGATGATGCCTGAAGGTCACAATAGGGGGGCAAGGACCGTGGAACACAGTTTATCAAAATTTTATTTGTTGCTGGAACCATCAACTTTTGTATACGCTTTTCGTCCCTCTTATTTAGTGGTTCCAATTTCAGTTTGCACATCCTCTATTATGTATGGTCATTGGTACAATCTTGTTGTACTGTTTTTTATATACTCATTCATTGATGAACTAAATAACCAATGCAGCGTTTTTAAGAATAAAGGATTTATTTTACTTTTATAATTCATTCAAATACAATTCATATTATTCACAGAAAAAAAATTAAAAAATACTTGTACAAAATTGTATACATACATATATTTATGTATACAAATATACATATGTATATATCGCTTATGCAATTTAAGTAGTTCAATGTTAGGATCAAAATCCAACGGATTTCGATATTTATTTTTCATATATGATAACATCAAGAAAGCTCTTTCACACAGATATGTTGTACAAAACGGCTAATGTCGGATCAGTGATGCCAAGTGTAGGGATTTCTCCCTTTTTGTAGAGATTTTTTTTTTTTTTAATTTAACATGTAGGAAAAGGGGAAGATTTCTTACTTTTGTCGAATTGTAAGGATTTTTTTTCAGATTTTTTTTTAACAACTTAAAATTAAAATTAATAAGTAAGTTTGTAAATAAATAGAACATCAAAATATTATAAATTAAAACATAATTAATTTTAGAAACATGTCCGATTCGTTTTTCGATGATGCCGAAAACACATCAAAGAAATACAGAACACAAAGATTTTGCTCAAATTGGTGGAGAGACGAGAAGCTAATGTGATGGCTGGAACTGGTCAAAGATGACGACTTTAAATTCAGGTAGAAGGCTTGTGACAAAATATTAAATTGCAATAAATCAGATCTAAATAAACATGCTAATAACCACTGTCATAAAAAATCTTTTAAAACCAAGAACCAAAATTCTGTTTGCGTTAAAAGATCTCATTTGCAAACCATATCAAAAAGATGAGTTATATAGAATTGTAAAAATAATTTTTTTATAATATTTGTTAATTTTTTACATTACTTTTATGTTATTCTACGTTATTTTTCTTCGTTTTTATTTTATTTTTGCATTATTTAAATTGAAAATGTACAAATTAAAAATAAAAATTTATTTTTTGAAAAAATGAGAAAAGTAGTGTAGGGAGAAAAAAGTGGGTGTAGGGAAAAAGGAAATTTTTTTCATAAACGTAGGGATTTTTGAAAAAATCTCCTGGCATCACTGTGTGGGATATACATTTTTAACATGTAACCAAAACACTTCAGAGGTATGTCAATTGTAAAATTTTTGCACTTCGAAATTTTTTAAACGAAATGGATCTCGTATCCATTCATGGTCTGGAAGAGGAAAATACTTTCTTCAAGCTTCTTTTATGGTTTTTAGATGTTCAGTTAAGGTCTGAATTTCTTTCGGAGAGAGTTTTTGGTCAGAACTTTCTAATTCACACGTCCATTTTTTCGCTATTGCTTCTATTTCATCTTCAACCTTAAAAATATTTATTGATGACTTCGTACCTTGTAAACTTGAATTCAACTCACCCAAATAAGCCACCTTAGCAGGCCAGGAAAAGTCAAGAAAATTATCTTGTAAATAAAAACTATCCTTTTCAATTAAAAATAGTCGTATTTCATCCCGCATTTTAAAAATATGATTTACTAGTTTCCCGCGAGACAGCCAACGTACTTCAGCACGAAATAGAACATGTTTATGGCGACTTACTATGCCTTCGCATAAAACTTGTAGTAGTTCTAAAAATATCTGACATTGGGAGCTACAGCTTTAATAAAATTTATAAGGCTTTAATTGTTTCAGCACAGTCCTTCCGAGCACAGTCCGCCCGCTTAATTCTATTATTTTTCATAAAGTTGTTCAAGCAGCTAAATATTTCCTCCCTGGTTGTCCGTGTTAGAAGTAACTTACATATCGAATGAATGAGAGCAAATTGGCATTGTTAAATATATGTAATCTCATTCAAGATTCGTTCAATCAATTGGTTCTAAATATTTTGGAAAATATTAATATTCTGATTCTATTTTTAACTGTGTGATTTGAAAACGAGATTAAATTAAGATCTTGGGCAGCTGTATTGTCGATCATTGCTAAACTATTGTGCGGTAGCGTGCAGTTTACTTGATTTTGCTACCAGACGATATACTTTAAATAATGCATAAACAATTTACAGCTTATTAATTATTATTACCTGAAGTGGTTTTTTCCAACAATTTTAGTTCTGTTTGCAGTTCACGTAATTTCGTTTCAAAATATTCAATCGGTTTGTTCACATAGTCCTTATGTGTTGGTCCTAAATGTCGACGAAGGTTTACTGGTTTCATCGATTCAATTGAAAAAAATTCAAATTCAAAATTCAATTGAAAAAATTAAATAACCCCAAAAATATGGCCAATGGCATGTATAATATTTTTGACCATTAATTTAATTAAAGGAGCCCCATGGGTCCGCGGACGCCAATTTAAGAACCGATGTTTCAGACCAAATAGGTAAGGAATGTAAAAACACTCTGATAAAATTTCATATAAAAAAAAATAGTGAAAAATTGTTATGCGTAACAGGACATGTGCATTAGGGTCTTCAAACTCTCGGTCGCACCCCCTAGAAATATGCGAATAGCAAAAAACTGAGAATTACAAAATTTTGGGCCAATCAAAAAACATTCAGATTTGGCTCAACCCGATTGAAAATTTCAAGTGTGTTCATATGGGGAAAATGTGACTTTTTTTCTGATTTTACGAAAATTTCGTTTAGTTTATTCATATAGTTTGATTTCTCCGACAAATTGTTATATAAATCGTGATCAGTATAAAAACTCGTTAAGAAATAGCAAATGCCCCAGACCACTTATGTGCCAAAAAAAACTAGGTCAAGAAATTTGATGGCATTTTTTTAACTTTGGGAAATTGGTTAAAGTCATAATATTTTTTTGGTCTCTATACTTATAAGTACTCAGATATGAATTATTGTTTTATTACCACGTTGTTAACCTATTCTGCATTGAGACCGAAAATGGGAAATTTTTTTGATAAAATTTTGAAAACTCTTTTTTAAGTTTTAAAAAATTTTCTTAAACAAAATTTTAAAAAATGGATCTGGCACTTTAAGGTTTTGTTAAATACATGTTACAGATTAAATGTGTGAATTTTTAAGTAATTCCCTATGCCAGAATTTTTTTGAAAAGGATTTTATTTTTGCGGATTTCGAGAAAAATGGGATTTTTGTTAAATATTTTGTGTATGTACTCTTTCTAAATACTTTCTATCAAAAATTCATCACTTTTCTACTTTTAAATGTTATATTTTATTTTAATAGCCTAGGGTTTCAGGAAAAAATAATTGGCCCCCATTAACCCTTTTGGAATTGAGGTTACATATGACCCCAAACTAATAAAAGACAATTTATTAAAAAAACTCAAATATTTTGTAAGTGCTGTTGAACTTTTAGATGCGATGCTTAAAATATAATAACCAAATGTGTAGAACTTCCGTTCCTAAAATTTGGGATAAAGCCGAGAACGTTAACCCATTATTTGCCAAGGCCAGCTTTGGATTCTAAGATATTTTTAAAAACGTGTTTTTCTATTAAACTCGATGAAACCACTATTTAGAATTTAAGAAAAATAATTCGGTGCTCCTGGGATCAAAATCATCCATTGTGATATATCTTTGGTGCAATTATCTGCTTATTGCTCGCGAATATAAATTAAAACAACTTTTACCCAATTTTGTTACAAAATAATTTAATGTATAAAAACTATATTTTTCTAAATAAAATAATAAGACCCACAAATAACCCAAAGCTAACAAAAGATAATTTATTCAAAAGAATAGGAATTATAAAATAAATTCTATTTATTCTATTTAACACTGATCCCGAATTATATAACAATTTGTCGGAAAAATTAAGTTATAGAACGAAATTTTCGTAAAATCTGAAAAAAGTCATATTTTCGCCGTATAAACACACTTGAAAATTTCAATCGCGTTGAGCCACCTCTGAATGTTTTTTGATTGGCCCAAAACTTTGCATTTCTCAGTTTTTTTGCTATTCGCATATTTCTAGGGGGAGACCGAGAGAAATACAAAGTTTTGGGTCAATCAAAAAAATTTAGAGATGCCTCAACGCGACTGAAAATTTCAAGTGTGTTTATATGGGATTTTTCAGATTTTACGAAAATTGCGTTCTATAGTTTAATTTTTTCGACAAGTTGTTATATGAATCGATAGCAGTACTAAATTATCTTTTCAAAAAGCTATATGACTTCGAAATCGAGTAAAAACTCGCACAGAATTAACTAATTACCCCTTCTGTGTCAAAAAACTCTACGTCATGAAATGTGAAAAGTTAAAAAAATGTTTATCAAATTTCATGACTTAGAGTTTTTTGGCACAAAAGTGGTCTGGGGAATTTGTTATTTCTTGGCGAGTTTTTATTCGATTTTGAAGTCATATAGCTTTTTGAAAAGATAATTTAGTACTGATATCGATTCATATAACAACTTGTCAAAAAAATTAAACTATAGAACGAAATTTTCATCATATTTTCCCAACATAAACACACTTGAAATTTTCAGTCTCTTGAGACATCTCTAAATTTTTTTGATTGACCCAAAACTTTGTATTTTTCAGTTTTTTTGCTATTCGCATATTTGTAGGGATGAGACCGAGAATTTGACCACTTTTTTTATTAGGGCTACCCTAATGTACATAGATATGTATCGGCGATGCACACATTTTTGTTTTTTTTTTTTTTTGTGAGCGTTCACATTTTTTTTTTTCAAATTACTTTTTAAATTACTTTTACTTTTTAAAATTACTGAATGCATTTAAGAAAATTCCTAATGAATTTTAAAATAAATTTTTAAATACATTGTGAACAATTCTGAAATACAACTGGAACTCAAAATTCTGTATGTGTATTTTTACTTTGTTTTGTTTAATGATAAAACAAAAGTAATATCTAGAAAAATCAGTCAAAATAATTATATTTACTAACCTGGTTTTCACTATGTCATTTTCAAAATGAAATTGCCAACATGTTGGTGATTTGTTTTTGTTTGACAGCCGAATTTTTTGATAGTTTATAAGATATAATACAAATGTAATTAATCGAAAATTAAGAGATGTCGGTTAAGGCAATTGTTTGTTGTCAGTTAATATGCCATAGTGAAAACCAGGCATAAGAATGTAACGCACCGGTGCGGGATGTTTTTCCGTTGCATAAAAAAACACCCAAAACAACAACGAACAAGGTCGACGGCTAAACTTATCAATATCGTTATTTACATCTTTTGTGTATATGTATATTTTTTAGAGCTTTCTAAAAAGATTTATTCTTTTAATTATTTAAACAATAAAATTCTCTTATTTTTTGTTTATGGTCTATTTCGTGTAAATGAAGTTAAATGAATAACATTAAATGAAAATTTACTTTTTGTTTTATGTGTATATGTATATTTTTTAGAGCTTTCTAAAAAGATTTATTCTTTTAATTATTTAAACAATAAAATTCTCTTATTTTTTGTTTATGGTCTATTTCGTGTAAATGAAGTTAAATGAATAACATTAAATGAAAATTTACTTTTTGTTTCAAACCATTTAGTTTTTCAATGTTTCCATAAACATCAAAATCATATGTTTTGTAATTTACAAAATTGATATTCACCACAGCGATTTTGGGCAAATATGGCAGCATTAGAGTAAGTGAGATGTGAAAAAGAAAATTGCTGCAATCAGTGTGGGACGCTTTATAATTTTTTATTCAAACATTCAATGAAAAATATCGTAACGGTCTAATTGTGTTTATACTCTAACAAAACGATTTTTCCCACAAGAAATGTAGCCAGCTGAGAAGTCACCAAGTGTGCTAAAACATGGACATGTTATAGTATAGAGAAAGCTAATGGAGCCATATTTCGTTTCCTCGGCCAAATATCAAATTTTAGAGGAAAAAAGATAGAGAACTCGTTATTTTTTTATTTTGCTAGATTTTGTCATATTTACTCCAAAATTGATATCGAATTTACATCGTTGAAAACCGAATTAATCCTCATCCTCCTACAAAAATACCTGCGTTTTTAGAGCGATAAACAAAAGCATATTCGTTTTATGTACCATAAATTGGATCTTCTAAACGCTGTCCTTCGGCTATGGTTAGCCAAATATGAGATTGGTTCAATAAGAAAAAAAAATGGTCCATTGGTTTGTCTCTTTTATCACATGTTCCAGTTTTATCGCTTTGCTTTTTGGTTCACCGTTCTCTAAAATCAGTTTTGACCGATATATTGTCAGTTTTGAACTTCGTGGCGGTAACCATCTGATTCTCACTGGAAACAAAAAATGTGCCGATAAATTAATATCAACAAAAAATTTACCAGGAGTTTGCAATATTAATTGTGTATACCATTGTAAATTGAATGCATCTAAAGGAACTACCTATGCCCCCTACCTGAACAATGTTCCCGAAGACGAAATAGTTAGCGAACTAAAATCACAAGGTGTAGCTGAAGTCTACAAATACCAAAAGAAAAACTCCGAAGAAAAATTAACTACATGCGCTGCAAATCATGTCAACGTCTTGGACACACTAAAAAATTGTGTAAAAACAATCCGTTGTGCGAAAAATGTGCATTGCCACCACATTCGCGTACTGAATGTACACGCACCTTTTGTATTAACTGTTCCGACGAACACCCCTCTGCCTATAAAGAATGCAAAGACCTTAAACAGCACAAAGAAATTCTTAAAATTAAAACAAGAGACAAATGCACTTTAAAAGCTGCTAAAAAAAAAAGTACGAAACACAAACTGTTGAAATTTAAATGAAACGCTGGAGTTTATTTCAATTCACTTTATTACAAAGAAAAGGAAATTTAAAAATCCTGCAAATACAAAATTCATTTACTTTAGCTAAGTTTTAATTTTCAGTTTATATTTAATTTTATTTACTTCAGTATAGTTCCACAATAACAAATAATTCTTTATTAACAAATTAATGTTTTATAACAATTTAAGATTTTAAGCAACGTGGTTTTTCAATAAAGTTACAATCTCAATTCTGCTTTTGATAGGCAAAGCAAATCAGAAGTTAACAAGTGCTAGAGTTGCCGGGTTTTTCAACACTCCCCCCCGGTATGTCCTTCTGTGGACCTACCGAAATACCAATAGGAAGTACGGCAATTTTAGTAGCTGGTCGTTCATATGTTCCAGTTGTAGTTTTGATGTATGCACTTCGGACTTGTCCATCTGCTCCCTTTTTCACGTTGACTACTACGCCCTTTGGCCAACAGTTCCTAGGGTTATTTGGGTCCGCAATATAAGCCACATCACCGATTTCTATGGGTTTTACGGCTTCAAACCATTTTGAGCGCCGGGTAACAATGGGTAAATATTCGCGAAGCCAGCGGGTCCAAAATGAGTCAGCTATCTGCTGGGCAACTTTCCATCCCCGTCGGAGAGACATTCTACCGTCACTGTCCGGTGGAGCTAAAGGTTTCATTCCGTTGGAACTTCCATGTAAAAAATGGTTAGGTGTTAAGGACTCATCTTCGTCGTGCTCAAGAGGTATGTAAGTGAGTGGACGCGAGTTTATTATATTCTCTACTTCAGCAAAGGCTCCGCGAAGTAGTTCATCTGTAAGTCTATATCTGGGAAGAATTGACGATAGCGAAGATTTAACCGATCTTACTAGCCTTTCCCAAGCCCCTCCCATATGTGGTGAAGACGGTGGGATAAAATTCCAAGTTGTTGACGAGGATGTAAAGGCTTTTATAATATCATTTTTATTCATTAAGTTGACAGCGTCAATCAGTTCACGTTCAGCTCCGCGAAAATTGGTGCCGTTGTCACTCCACCATTCCCGTGGCGTTCCGCGTCGGGCGATAAAACATCTTATGGCTACAATACACGAGTCTGTAGAAAGTGAACTTGCTATTTCCAGGTGTACAGCGCGGGTCGTTAGACAGGTAAATAACACTCCGTAACGTTTTTCAGAACTGCGTCTTATTACAACCGATATTGGGCCAAAGTAATCGACGCCAACATGAGTAAATGGCCGACAGAATGAGGCTAACCGTGGTGCTGGTAATATAGACATTCTTGGAGGGATGGGCTTTGCACATTGAATAAGACATGTTTGACATGATTTTCGTATCTTCTTTAGTACGCACCTGAGTCTAGGTATCCAGAAAGTCTGGCGTAGCTCGTTGACTACTGTTTCGTGGTTACCGTGTAAGTATTTGGCATGATAATTCATCACAAGAAGATAAGTGACCCGGTGATCCTTAGGTAAAATTATTGGATCATCTCGACCTTCAATCTGCACTCTACTACCCATTTTTGAGTACTCCTCCAAATCATGGTTTCAGCGGATGCGATATCTTCTTGTGTTTTGGAGAAGCATATAGACTTATCGCCCTTAATTTTGCTTTTTAAAATACGTACTACTTGTAAAAATGTTGAAGTTGCTCCAACGAAACGCGACCATTTGGAAAACCGTGCAGGTAGTACATAAAACTTGGAACGTACGTTTTCGTGGTAACCCATGTACTGGGGTCTCAACTCTTGGACTGTACCACCTTGTTCCGTTTCTGTAGGCCAGTACTTTTTATCGGTTAAAAGAAACCCAGGACCCTTAAACCAGCAGCTGTTGTGAGAGAAATTTGGAGTTCTTTGCCACTTGGTAGCATCATCAGCCACATTATCGGCGGATGGAACCCACTTCCACTCATCGATTTCGGTAGTTTCTAGTATTTCGCTAACTCTAAATGCTACAAATTGTGAGTACTTACGGTGATCGGACCGAATCCACGATAAAACTGTCTTAGAATCAGTCCAAAATACTTTGCGGTTAAACTTGATGTCAAGAGATGAGAGAACGCTTTTTACTAAACGGGAACCTAACAGGGCAGATTGTAGCTCTAGCCGAGGGACCGACAACATCTTAAGTGGAGACACTTTAGTTTTACTTCCGATTAGGCTACACTTAATGGAGTCACCAATGTGGCAACGCACGTACACAGCTGCTGCAAAACCACATTCGGAGGCGTCCACAAATGTATGCAACTCCAAATCCTTTATCTGATCGTGGCTTCCGTAAAAGTGATGCCTTGGAATTTTCAATTCTTCAACATCGGGCAAATGTTGGATCCAACGCAGCCATCCTGTGTAATTTGTGTCGTCTATGCATTCGTCCCAAGCACAACCGCTGCGCCATATTTCTTGCAGGACTATTTTCGCGTACATTACGTAAAAACTGACGAGCCCAAGAGGATCAAAAATGCTCATAACAATACTAAGCACCTGTCGCTTCGTAGGCCGGCATTTACCATTAAGATACTCACAACGTTTGTATTTTTGCGAAACCTTGTAAGAGAAACAGTCTTCCGATGTTAACCACCACATCCCCAGAACCTTTTCAGGCCCCATTACTTGATCGACGTCTAAATCTAAATCCTCTGAATCCGAAGCATTTAAGGCACGCAAGGTGTGCTTAGAGTTTGATCTCCAGTTTCTGATGGTAAACCCACCTCTCGAATGTATGAGGCGAACATCATTTGCTAATTGTATGATTTCAGCTTCTGTGTCCATGCTATCCAGCAGGTCATCAACATAATGGTTATTGACGATGGCTTCCACGGCTCTTGGATGCGAGTGACGAAATTCTTCTGCGTTGAGATTCTTTACATATTGAGCGGCGCAAGGTGAACATGTGGCTCCAAATGTCATAACGGTCAGCGCATACATAGTTGGTTCACTATTTCCCTCTTCATACCATAGAAACCGCTGATAATTTTGGTCTTCCTGATGTATTTTAATTTGGTGGTACATCTCTTTAATATCGCCACTGATAGCATAACGCCTTTGACGAAAACGCCTTAAAACATTAACCAAGGGAGCTGTTAGATCCGGTCCTTTCAATAACATAGAATTGAGCGATATCCCTTTAACTTTTGCGGCTGCATCCCACACTATACGTAGTTTGTTTGGTTTATTGGGATTGATGACTGGGAAAATAGGGAGATACCAACAATGAGACGACCCTTTCTCTCTTTCAGATAAACGAATAGCGTAGCCCTTGGTTACATAATCTCTAATCATGGTATTCATCGAGGCATATAACCTAGGGTCCTTTGATAGTTTTTGCAAAAGACATTCAGCCCTACGCTTAGCCATCGGAAAACTGTCGGGATGATGTATTTTGGGCAACTTCCACAACAACCGGGTCTCATATTGGTGACCCTGCTTACGCGTGTTTTCTTTAAGCTGGCTTAGACCCTGCATGTCTTCTATGGATGACAGTTTCGAGTGGTCTTGACTGACTTCCAAATTGTCGAGTAAAATATATCGCTTTACTATTTGCACTAAATCACATTCACTCGCTTCCCCACACATATGAAAGGCATTGAGTCCAAAATTGTGGGATTCCGAAAAACACTGGCCCTTTACGGTCCAGCCAAGCCTTGTTTTTTCAGCGACCGGATCTGACATTGTGCGCTCTCTTGATTTTAGGCTTGTCCCAAGCCAGCCATTGTTTAGGCCAATCAGAAGTTTTGGTTGGGCGTCAGTATACGATGATATAGGAATTTCTTTCAAGTAGTTGTATTTCGATTTCAGAAGATGAACGTCTAAGCTTTGCTTGGGAAGATTTAAACTTTTAACAGTATGTACATTATTTAAATCGAAACATTTTATATTAAGATCACCTGATATTTGGAGGTTAAGTACCACGGAGTCGTCTTCGTAACGATGAGTGTCGGCAGTCCATTTTAAACATAAGGGGCTAGGCGTACCTTCTAAATGCAGGTCTCGAAGCAGACTGCCTTCCATCAACGTAAGTGAAGATCCATCGTCAAAAAATGCATATGTTTTTATTTGCGTTCCGTTGCCGTATAAGACAACTGGTAGGATTCGAAACAATACGGAGTTTTCCAATTTTCTTACGACGTTACAAATTCCATGTGTCTCCTTATGGAGTAAGGGATGATGCATAAATTGACAGTTGTCGATTCCACACAATGCATTTGATTGACATTGTGCTATAGGATGGGGTTTTAAGCACTTTCGGCACAAACCGTGTGTTCGCACTAACCCCCATTTATTCGACCGATTCAATTTTTTAAAATTTTCGCATTCCGAAAGTTGTTCGCATTTTGAGCCACAAGCTATGCAATCGTAGCGGTGTAACTCAGAGTGAGTGTTTACATTTCCACGCTTAGATGACTTCCCCCCAAAACTATGATCTGGCATCAACACACTATTCGCACCCTGGGCAAACTGAAAAAGCCAGGAACCAAAGTGCTCTAAGTTACATGCAATTAGACTCCTTTTGTACATTCCCCAAAAGGCTGCTATAATTCCGGGAAGTTTACACACAAGTTCTTGCTCAAGTTCTGGGTTGTTTAAATAATTTCCCAGATCGGCGGCCTTTATGGTAGCAATAATGTTTTGAACCTCTAATGCAAAATCTACCATTGATTCTAGCTTGTTCTCCTTAATAGGGCTTAGCTCTCTTACACGTTTTAAAAGGATGATTAGCACTATTTCTGGCCTACCATATTTGATTCGCAAAGTCTCTATGATCTGCGGAACACAGCCAGCATGGAACAGTAAATTTTTTACTGCTTTTAAAGCGTCACCCTCTAATGAAATTCTAAGACGAAGTAAGTTTTCGTTTTCGTTAAAACCGCATATCTCAGTGGTTTGCTGGTAAGTAGCAAGAAATAATGGCCAGTCTTCCGGATTGCCAGAAAATTTGTTCAAGTCTTTCGCAAAGCTGCTTCTAGCTGCGATTTGTTCCCGCGTAAGCCGTCTAATCACATTTTTAGGGGCTGTGGGCAGATTTGCCTTCACAGATACATCGGGGAAAACACCGGGTAACCATTGCGAAGTCGAACCTTTTTCTTGTGTAGCATTACCTTTTAACTCTAATTCTGCCATTTTGCCCATGATTGCATTTATTGTATTTCGCATTTGAGACAGACCAGCATCATCATTTGATGCCCATGAGTTGTCATGTTCACTACTTTCGCGCGCTTTTGTGCTTTCGGCATTGGGTCGGCACACCTTCGGCATCGGGTCGGAACTTTCTTCGTCATCGCTGTCAGTTTCCAGTTGCTTTAGCAGTTCTTTCTTTTTCTTTAAAAGCTCCTCCTTTCTACGCAAAATTTGTTCTTCCTCTTCCAGAATTTTCATTTGTTCTAAATGACGTTTGGAAACGCCTTTAGAAGTTGTTGTCTGGGCTGAAGTTTTTTTTGCAACCCCCAAGTCAGAAGTGGGGTTATGTTGAATATACTCGCCGGCTGGAGAAACTGCAGACAAATTAGAGTGGTTACCTAACGAAGCCCCTGCCACTGGGTCTGTCAGACTGGAGCAGGCACTACACACCCACTCAACATCAGCAATTGATTCCGTGACTCCAACGCAAGAAAAATGGTACCAGCCATCGCATTTGTCGCAACACACCATTTCCTCACTGTCCTCTTCAACGCACAAGATACAGCTTTTAGTGTTGTTTTCAGTTGTGGACATCTTGATATTTATATTATTATAAAGTGATGAAGATTTTTAAAAGATGTTGAAATTTAAATGAAACGCTGGAGTTTATTTCAATTCACTTTATTACAAAGAAAAGGAAATTTAAAAATCCTGCAAATACAAAATTCATTTACTTAAGCTAAGTTTTAATTTTCAGTTTATATTTAATTTTATTTACTTCAATATAGTTCCACAATAACAAATAATTCTTTATTAACAAATTAATGTTTTATAACAATTTAAGATTTTAAGCAACGCGGTTTTTCAATAAAGTTACAATCTCAATTCTGCTTTTGATAGGCAAAGCAAATCAGAAGTTAACAAGTGCTAGAGTTGCCGGGTTTTTCAACACAAACAATTACACCGCCGTTAGTACAATCATACTCCAATGTTACAACCAACAAAAACACCATTCATATTAACATTAACAACAAGCCCACAAGTTCTAACACTACAAGTAAACAAATTCAAAACCCAAAAAATGTTACAACAAAATCATCTACAGAAACAAATAATAAAACAGAACCATCATACTCCAAAAACAATAATTCTATTGTTACACTAAAAAAAAATCACACAAGAAGCAAAACCAGAAAAACCAACATCAAGTAAGAGTATTAAAACAATACCAACAATATTAACCCGATCGATGACCAAACAACAAGCAACAACAACTAGGTCTAGACCGACTATACGATACCCTATACCATGCGCTTAGAGACCCTATCTCTCAGGCCCAACTAACTGGATATAGAAAATAAGCATAAACCAAATTTGAGTGGGATTTTTATTAACTTTTTTGGCTGCAGATATGAAAAAGTTCATATCGGATGCAATATCTATATGGGGACTAGTCCCAAAAATGGACCGATCCTGACCATGTTTGGTAAGGTCTTTTGTATGTTGCAAAAATACATACAAACAAAATTTGAGAAGAATCAGTGCAATATTTTTGTTTTTTGATAAATTTATGTGAAGATTGGGAAGCAGCTCTATATGGACTACTGATTAATGGATGTAATAAACACATACAAACCCAATTTGAGTAAGATTTATATGATAATTTGGATCTTATGGCAATTTAAGTCAATTTCATAGGGGTCATTTGTATGGGGGCTAGGTCTGAGCATGGACCGTTTCTCACCAATTTCAATAGCGTTCATCCCATGGCCGATAAAAGCTTATATACCAAATTTCATCAAAATGTATTCATATTTGCGACCTGCAGTTTGATTACAAGCTTTACATGGACACACAGACGGACGGACGGACATCGTTAAATCGAATCAGATAGTGATTCTGATTCGATCGGTATAATTAAAGATGGGTCTAGGTCAAATATTTTTGATAGTTACAAACAGCAGCACAAAGTCATTATACCCAAACCACATAGTGGTATAGGGTATAATTAAAAAGAGCGTTGTTCATACAAAAGCCAACTTTAAACCAAAATTCAAAACAGAATCAGCTAACTGGCCTTTATATCAACAAAAATGCAACGAAAATGTTTCTAAAATAAAAATAAAACTATGAACATTAACCAACAGGCCGCATCATTTGTCAAATATATTAGATCAGCTGCAAATGTTAGTATCCCCCAGACGAAAGGTAAGTGCTTAAGGCCCCATGTAGTCTGGTGGAATTCCACACTGGGTTCTTTAGGGAAAGAAAAAACACAATTCTTGGCACAACTTCAAGCACGAGAGAAATGATGCTAACTTGATTTTATATAAAAAAAACATATTGTTCTGTTCAGGAGAGCTGTAAAAGAAAGTAAGGCCGCTTGTCTTCAAAAGTTCACTTCAAAAATTAACCCTAGTTCCTTCTCCCAACGTATATGGGATGATATAAGGCGAATTACAGGAGATTTTTTCAAATATTTTGGAGAAAATAGATAAATGGGGCATAAAATCTGGAGAAGTGTTCCTTACTTCACATATGCAAAAAACATAATTGCTCTTCTTTTGATATTCAATTCAACAACGTTAAAATCAAAAGAGTTAATTACCTACGCATCTTAGGTGTTATTTTCGATAAAGGCTTTACCTTCGAAGAACACTGTCAACAATTGAGAAAAAACTTGAATTCGAGGTTGAATATTGTTAAATATTTAATATTAAAAAACTTTATGATACATATCTCCACCATAATAAATATAACTCTATCAATCATGCTCTCAAAAATCGACTTCGCTCTACCTAGTTATGGATGGTGCGCCCTTTCCCATATAAAATTGATCCAGGGTCCGCATCACACAGCGGTCCGTCCCAGCATTGGCGTTTTCCCCACTAGCCCTACTATTAACATTTTGGAAGAACTTGGCATGCCCTCTATAAAAGATCGGACCATGCAGTTAACCTACAAACTCATACCAAAACTTTTCATAAATCGTAACCGAATCTTATATCAAGAGGTCAAAAAAGTCGAAAAATGTATACGGATTCTTAGACGGGAATCTAACATCGCTAGATGCATAAAATTCTGTAGAAATCTTAACCTTCAAATTCAACCTATACTTATTATTAGACTTTCCTAAAACCTCAACTTCGTCTACAATTTACAAACAAATGTTTAACTACATCGCAGAAAGATATTTGGGCACCTGTTGGAAGTTGCTTTTCACCGATGGGTCTAAATCAACTAATTTTACAACATTCGGAACAGTAACTCAAGACGGCGGTCTAATATACACTGGCTTCATCGATAACTACTGCTCCAATTTTACAGCTGAAGCTGTGGCTATTGTTAATTCTTTTGATATGTGTTTATCTTCAAATTAAAAACAAATCTTTATGGAATTAAAACTTATATTCGTTTCCCACGGTTTTGTCAGGCAAGGTATGAAAATTGCTGCGTCTGCATAATTCATGGCTTAAATAAAATAAATAAACGTTACACGTGCCAATATGAATTAGCAGTCGCAGAAATTCTTATATTTATTTCTCATAAACAAAGCATGAGAACTGCTACGTCTGCCAAATTCATGGCTCAAACGAAGGAAACGCTAGACGTGCCTATATGAATTGGCAGTCGCACAAATTCTTATGTGTGAGAACTATTGCGTCTGCAAATTCATGGCTCAAACAAAGCCAATACAAGTTACACGAGCCGATATGAATTTGCAGTCGCTGCTATAAACTAAGTATTTGCTGTATTTGCTACCGATGGGAACGATGATTGGTATACACATTCTTTTGTTTTTTGCTTTTTGTTATTATTTTGTTTTGTTTTATTTTATTTTAATATGTAATGTATGTAATTTGTATTATCTTTAAATAGCATGAGTTTATCAATAAAGAAACACTCTTCTGTTGTCATCTAACCAATCAACATCCTGTTTCATTATTCCACGTTATCCTGATGTACCACTTGGATAACTACACTCAACAAAACACATATATTATCCCGGTGTACCACTCGGATAATAAAACCTCTTTTAGCAAATAACTTGGTGAAACACCAAGTTATCCTCCATTTACTAAGTTGAGCGAGACAAACGAGTCTTAGCTTCAACATATTGGCGACCGTGACAGGACTCGAACCTGCAATCTTCGGATAGTCCACCAGCGTTCTACAAGTGCCCAGCCGCAAGCTATAAAGCTATAAGCGCACAGCCGCAAGCTATAAAGCTAAAGGCGCCCAGCCGCAAGCTACAAGCGCCCAGCCGCTAGCTATAAAGCTACCAGCGCCCAGCCGCAAGCTATGCAGCTACAAGCGCTTAGCCGCAACCTATAAAGCTACAAGCGCCCAGCCGTAACCTCTACGCAAGCGATAAAGCTACAAGCACACAGCAAGCTACAAGCGTTCAACTGCAAGCTACTGCAAGCTACGAGCGCTCAGCCGCAATCAACAAGTATCAAACGCTAGCAGACCAAAGGTCTCAATGAAACTACCATGGCAATGGCAGCAAAGCAACTTCTTCGCCAGCTGAACGAAACTGGGGAATCTATTACCACCATCATCCGAAATTTCACCAAGGACTCAACCAGTCGGAAAACAGCAACCTATTATCAGGATCGATTATCCCGTATCAAAACAGCGTGGGCAGAGTTTGATACTGCAGATAATGAGTTGCGGGGCTTAAAGGATCTAGACACATCCGATGAGTACTTCACATCCGACTACTACACTCGAATTCAGGCATTGGCAGTAAAGTACATAGAGATCATGGAACGTGAGCTTGGTGCTCAAAGCCAAGCATCTGGTGGAAAAGAACTTGCTGATTCCAAAACTGCGAACACAGTTCAGCCACGAGTAGTTGCAGTAGATGCAGCTAATGCATCTGGTGCCACAGGTGGCCACGATGGACTAATCAGTCGGTCTCTGGGAAAAATGGCAGCTCTTACTCGACAGCTAGAAGGCCTTCACCTGCAACCAGGTCCGGATGAGTCGTATTTTGAGGTAAAAAAAGCACCATCACCCAATTATGGCAGCAACTGGAAAGATTCAATGATGAAGTGTTGGATAAATATCCAGACCCAGACATCACAGGCTACGATTCAAGAAGATATATTCACCTCGAACAAGCTTCCCAGTCAGCAATCATCCAGCTCACCAAAGCCAATCGACAACACCACCACTCAAGTACAGAAACTATGGCTAGACCATCTGCTCTACCATTACCCGTGGTCACCATAAGCAAATTTGACGGTGATTACATGAAATGGACATCTTTCTCCGACCTATTTAAGAAAATTGTTCATGAGCAACAAATGTCCGACGCTCATAAAATGTAGTATTTGAAAACCAACGTCATCGGTGAAGCAGCAAGCCTCATTAACCACCTTGCGGTTACTGCAGAAAATTATCCAGCTGCCTGGCAACTGCTGCAGGATCGATATGACAAAAAAAGGATCATAGTGGCAACCGCGGTTCAACGACTACTTGACCAACCGTCTGGTGCATCAACATTGAGTGCTATTAAACGATTTCACGACACAACGAATGAATGTTTGGCAGCCCTCTCCAACATGGGACTCCAAATTTCATCGTGGGATCCGCTCTTAATACACTTATTGGTTAAAAAGATGGACAAAAAGTCCACACTCAATATAAGCAGTCAATTTCCAACCCAAAGGAGCTACAAATAATTAACCAATTTATTGCCTTCCTCGAGAACCATTTCCACACTCTTAGGGCAATGGGATACAAGGAGAACATCACGAAAACCGACGATGCATAGGCTGCAAACAAGATTATCACCCATTATATCGATGCAACGACTTCAACCAGCTAAGCCCAACCAACAGACTTAACTTGGTACAGAAGCATAAATTAGGTGTCAACTGCTTCAATAGTACCCATTTGACAAAACAATGCAACACCTCAGGCCGCTGCCAGAAATGTGGAAAAAGGCACCACACCCTGGTACATTTCGAACCAATACCACAGGTAAATTTAATTTCAAAGAAGCGCAATCTGTCTAAAAAGAAAACTGAGTCAACCAAAGGCGCAATAGCACTTAATAACCCTGCAACAGATAATGCGACTTCACTCATCAACACCCCAGTTAACGAAGCTGAAAGTTATGCAACAAGAAGACCCTATATGTTACTAGGAATAGCATTGATAAAGGTCAAGTCGAATGGTTTGGAAACTGAATGCAAGGCAATTCTTGACTCAGGATCACAAGTCAACCTTATTACGGAGCGCATAGTCACCCGGCTTGGACTCCCAGCAAGGGCTACATCAATTTCAATAAGCGGCATTGGAACAAAACACACCAAGGTTCAACAACGTGTCAACGTTACGCTTCAATCTCGACTCAACAAGTCATGAGAAAGAAATAAGTCATGAGAATAAGATGCAATTACCTTTAGAAGCCAGCTTTCTCGAAAGGAATTTTTATGTCGATGACGGATTAGGTGGACCCGACAGTTTGAGTCCTATTCTACTAACACCACAACAGTTTTCTGCTGAAGTTGACAACATAAAAGCAAACCTTCCAGCAGATCTAACTCTTCCAGTCACAGATATCATTCATTTATATGGCATAGTAACCAGCACATAATCTGCACCTTGCTCATCCCACTAGCACATCAAAATGACTACGAATTATTCTATATCACGCCAGTACCATAACCAATAAATAATTCACTAGTAGCAATCATACCAACATCTAAAATGATGGCTCTTAACGCTCATCGTGACGAATATTTCCCTCTGGATGATACAAATCTTCTTGACTGCAATAAACTTGAGCACGATACGTTTTTATGCCCGAACATTCAAGCCACATTCTATAAGTCTTCTCCAATCTGTCGCTGTGAAATAAATTTTTTCAATAACGAATCTGATTCGAGCTGCAATATAGAACTAATTGCCAGCAACAACGTATGGTACCAACTTTACAAAAAGAACCAGTGGTTGCTCGCAACTCAACAGCAACTTTAAGCACAGTATGCAATGGAGAAAGTGGTTCTCAGTTTTTGGAAGGCACCGGCTTACTTACTCTCCCAGCGGGATGCACAATGAAAACCAATGGGACCACCATATACGGTCACCATACTATCACATCAATTGTGAATGTGAATAAACTGACACAACCTCTACCATACCTGTCAACTATCGACAACATAACCCGGTTACAAGCGGAACTAAATGCGCAAATACAAGAGTTACCAGCAACAACAATCCATCATAAGGTTCACAGCTTGACAATCAGTTATGTAGGACTGGCTCTAATTTTGACACTGACAACTATCCTGCTAGTCAAACAAATATTGAAACGAAGACTCAACACGCGTCCCGCTGCTCCACAACCGTCACAGATGTCTAACTGGAGCGTCTCCTTGGAACCAACACCTTAGCTTATCTCAACACTTATCACCAAAGATCGTGCATTTGCACTTCCCATTCATGTCACCTACATTTTGGGGCCGCAATATGTTAATTCTTTTGATATGTTTTTATCCTCAAATTAAAAAAAAAAGCTTTATGGAATTAAAACTTATTTTCGTTTCCCACGGTTTTGACAGGCAAGGTATGAAAATTGCTGCGTCTGCATAATTCATGGCTTAAACAAAATACATAAACGTTACACGTGCCGATATGAATTAGCAGTCGCAGAAATTCTTATATTTATTTCTCATAAACAAAGCATGAGGACTGCTGCGTCTGCCAAATTCATGGCTCAAACGAAGTAAACGCTACACGTGCCTCTATGAATTGGCAGTCGCACAAATTCTTATGTTTATTCCCACATGCAAGTGTGAGAACTATTGCGTCTGCAAATTCATGGCTCAAACAAAGCCAAACAAGTTACACGAGCCGATATGAATTCGCAGTCGCAGCTAACAACTAAGTATTTGCTGTATTGGCTACCGATGGGGACGATGATTGGTACACACATTCTTTTGTTTTTTGCTTTTTGTTATTATTTTGTTTTATTTTATTTTATTTTAATTTTGTTCACATACATTTTTTATACATACTTCTTTGTAATTTGTATTATCTTTAAATAGCATGAGTTTATCAATAAAGAAACACTCTTCTGTTGTCATCTAACCAATCAACATCCTGTTTCATTATTCTACGTTATCCTGGTGTACCACTTGGATAACTACACTCAACAAAACAAATATGTTATCCCGGTGTACCACTCGGATAATAAAACCCCTTTTTAGCAAATAACTTGGTGAAACATCAAGTTATCCTCCGTTTACTAAGTTGAGCGAGACAAACGAGTCTTAGCTTCAACAGCTATACTTTTTGCAACGACGACCATTACTCAATTATCCGACTTGGGAAGGTAGCGATATTTTAAACACCATTTCCAATTCTTTGATGTCTGATAAAACCCGAAATTGGTCCAATTATCAACACAGGTACAAAAATGTACATCTAATGGGGAAAAAAGAATCATACCCAAGAAATTGCACCAGGAGAGAAATCACTACATTTGTTCGGCTTGGAATTGGTCACTGTAAGTTTTCACATGAACATCTGTACAATGGAACTACTGCACCTATTTGCTCTACCTGCAACAAACAACTTAATGTCACCCTCAAAAACACATGTGATAAAAATATCAAATTAATGTACAAATTCATATCTGGAAATTATTTACAAAACCTTATTTAAAACGTATATCTAACCTAGTCGGAGTCGAAAGCCTCAGTTGCTAGCACTCCTTAAAATCTAATATTAATAATTATAATTTAATTATAATATTAATAAATAAATAAATTTAATTTAAACGTGAAAAATTAACTGATTTAATTACACTAATACGATTTAAATTTAAAATTAATTGCTTTTCTTTTTTGACAAACATTTATTATAATTTCTTGTTGACTGTGTTTTGATAAAAACAATGATGGTTTTTTATAGAATTAATTTCTATCTGAAAAATGCATTATTATAACTCATTGCTAGTAATTTAAAAATCTATATAAGTATTTTCACTGATGTTGTTCAAATTTTTATTAACAATTTATTCTTTTAAGGTATCTCGCTTGGTTATTTTACACGAAGAGGCCGAAGATGGGAACGCTATGCCTGATCTCAGCCGTCCGGTACAAGTTGTAGCGGCAGCTGTTGCCAATCTGGTAAATGTAGGACGTGAAACTATCAACAGTTCTGACGATATAATCCTTCGTCAAGATATGCCATCAGCATTGCAACGCGTTGAGACTGCCTCGCAGTTGCTTATAGAAGCTTCAGACATGTTGCGTGCCGATCCCTATTCGGGACCTGCTCGCAAAAAGTTAATTGATGGAAGCCGCGGTATACTGCAAGGCACCTCTTCGCTTTTGCTTTGCTTCGACGAATCCGAGGTCCGTAAGATCATTCAAGAATGCAAAAGAGTATTAGATTATTTGGCTGTGGCTGAAGTAATCAATACTATGGAAGACCTAGTTCAATTCCTCAAAGACTTGTCGCCGTGTCTAAGCAAAGTTTCGCGAGAGGTGGGCGCCCGTGAAAAGGAATTGACACATCAGGTGCACAGTGAAATTTTGGTGCGATGTTTGGAACAAGTTAAAATTTTGGCACCCATTCTGATCTGCAGTATGAAAGTTTACATTCATATTGTGGAGCAACAGGGCAAGGGCGTGGAAGAGGCAGCCGAGAATCGTAACTACTTGGCCTCGCGCATGAGTGATGAGATTCAAGAAATCATTCGTGTGTTGCAACTGACAACCTATGATGAAGATACAAGTGAATTGGACAATTTGACTGTTTTAAAGAAACTTATCAATGCCATAAACACTAAAGCTGAGTTGGCGAATGACTGGCTCAATAATCCTTATGCCTTACGTGGGGGTGTCGGCGAAAAGGCATTACGTCAAATTATCGAAAATGCAAATGAGATTTCTGAACGTTGTTTACCGCAAGATTCGTATCCTATACGTCGTTTGGCTGATGAAATTACTGCCATGGCCAACAGTCTATGTGAGTTGAGGCAGGATGGTAAAGGTACTTCCCCCCCGGCGGAGTCTCTAGCTCGTAGTATTCGCGAAAAATTAGGTGAGTTGCGGTCCCAAATACAAACTGCAGTCATTGGAGTAGATAAGGCTGGCGTTCAACAGACTGCTCACACAATTCAAGGTCGTTTAGAGCAGGCCGTGAAATGGTTGCAAAATCCTGAAATTAATGATGGTGGCTTAGGTGAACGTGCCGTTAACTTGATAGTTGAAGAAGGTCGGAAGGTAGCTGAAGGTTGTCCTGGCCATCAAAAGGCCGAAATCATGCAACTGTGTGATGAAGTTGAACGTCTGAAGCGTCAGGCAGCTGGTAATAATCCGGCCGCTAAAGAAGCTGCTAAGCAGTTAACTCAAAAATTGCATGAGCTGAAAGCTGCTGTCCAAAATGCTCTTGTAAATCGCATCGTACAGGACTTTATGGATGTCAGTACGCCGTTAAAACAATTCACCGACGCTGTTATGTTACCCGAAGGAACGCCTGGACGCGAACAAAATTTCAATCAGAAATCCAACAACTTGCAGGCATTTAGTGATCGTGCTTCGAAAACTTCACGTATGGTAGCTGCTGGTGGTGCTTGTGGTAATAAGAAAATTGCCGAGATTTTACTTTCTTCAGCGACACAGGTTGATTCATTAACGCCACAACTTATTAATGCCGGTCGCATTCGTATGAACTATCCAGTCAGTAAAGCCGCCGATGAACATTTGCAAAATCTGAAACAACAATATGCCGATACCGTTTTGCGTATGCGTACGCTTTGTGATCAAGCCACCGATCCGGCTGATTTCATTAAAACATCCGAGGAACACATGCAAATGTATGCCAAACTCTGTGAGGATGCAATTCATGGCAAACAACCACAGAAACTGGTGGACAACACTTCCAACATTGCTCGTTTGATCAATCGCGTTCTATTAGTGGCCAAACAAGAGGCAGATAATTCGGAAGATCCAGTATTTACTGCCAAATTAAATACGGCTGCTAATCGCCTAGAAAGCTCTCTGCCTGCAATGGTAGGTGATGCTAAACGTGTAGCTACCAATATTAATGATCCGGCCGCAGCTCAAGCCTGGAAAAATTCATTCCAAAGAGTAAGTAAATTTTATTTTAACATTTTATGAACACAATTGTCGGAACAAGTGGAGTTTAGGGGCAACTCTCCGATTTTATTTTATTTTTTAGGGGGTAGGGGCTTTTGGGGTGATTCTAGGAAAATATTTTTTCGTTGGTCGAGCCTATTTCCCGAGTTATGGACTTCCGAAATTTTGACTTGGACTTGTATATAACTTTGTTATTTAGTATCGAATTTCTGCGATATATATATATCATTTGAAAGCTTACTTGAGTGCCTTTCATTCGATATTTTTAAATTTTAAATCTATTAACCCATTATGAACCTATTTCAAATTTTGTATTTTCGTAAACAGCCATATATCATGTGTGCTTTTACGTAAACTGAGTAAAAGCTGGGTCCACTAGCTTCATTTTGATACACATTTCGACCTGTTAACCCTTTCAGGACCGGATATATTAGGGATTTTACCTGCACTTTTTAGTTTTTTCGAAATATATATTCCTATTTTTACGGTATTTCAAATGTTTCATATCTTTTTTTTTTAATAATGGCTACACCTTTTTATTCG
Source organism: Cordilura impudica (assembly GCA_963682025.1). Taxonomy (NCBI): domain Eukaryota; kingdom Metazoa; phylum Arthropoda; class Insecta; order Diptera; family Scathophagidae; genus Cordilura; species Cordilura impudica. The sequence goes on from OY821520.1 coordinate 222,975,904, forward strand.
TTGTCATAATATTATGAAAATATATTTGTTAGTGGGTTAATTCCTCTATATATTTTTGTGTTCTTAAGAGGTCGAAATATATATCAAAAGACCCAGCTTTTATTCAGTTTACGTAAAAGCATACATGATATACGTCTGTTTACGAGATAATTACATTTGTAAGAAAAAAAAAACTATTACAAAAATACAAAATTTTAAATAGGTTCATAATGGGTTAATAGATTTTAAATTTAAAAATATCAAATGAAAGGCATCGCTGAAATCCGATACTAAATAACAAAGTTATATACAAGTCCATGTCAAAACTTCAGAAGCCCATAACTCGGGAAATAGGCTCGACCGACGAACAAAATATTTTCCTAGAACAGCAATAAAATGTCGATTGAGGAGTTGCCCCTAAACTCCAGTTAAGCCCAATTTTATCAATATTTATTTAGCTTCTGGGAGATGTAAGAGACGTACGCACTGCAATTGCACCACCAGCACCACCATTGCCCAATTTGCCACCACCACCAATTCCCGAACTTATTACCATGCATTTGTCCACTCAAAGTGGTATGTTGTTAACTAAGGAGTTTTTAATTACTTATTAATATAATACTCTCTCTCTCATATCTAGCTGAACGTGCTCCACCAAGACCTCCACTACCACGTGAAGGCTTGGCTCCTCAAAGACCGCCGCCACCAGAAACCGATGATGAAGATGAAGGTGTCTTCCGTACTATGCCCCATGCCAATCAACCAATTTTGGTAGGTTTTTCTAGAAATAAAAATTACTAACGTCATTTACAGGACATGTTTTCAGGACTCAGTTTTTTCGCGATTCTGGAATTAAACATCATTCAATCCAATCTAAGTGCTTATGGTTCTCTCTCTCGATAAATTAAGACTGATAAATAAAAGAATCTGTTATAAAATTAAAGATAGATTTCCTGCTATTTGACTGGAAGTATACTACAGTATTTTCTAATATTTTTCCATTTATTTATTAAAGGCTGCAAAGTAAACACAAACACCGCTGTTTGAATATCATATTCCCAATTTTCACAATCTGTTAAGCGGTTTCTAAAATGTCTATTATTATATTTAAGTTTTTAAAGGCCGAAAAAGCTCTAACTAATTTGCTGGTATAACCAGAATCATGAACAATGGGCTTAAGGCCTAGTTAGCCACATGTAACCGTAACCAAACGTGTCAGCTGTTTTTTCAGTTACATGCAAAGCATTTAGAGCAGATACCGAATTCAACTGTCACGTAACCGGAACGTCCCAATCTGTTGAAAATGATTTTTTCTACGTTTGTACGTGACATTTGTGAACAGCTGATAAAGTTTGGTTAATTTTACACAGCAACATGCTTGTTAGTTTTTAACGTTCTATAATTGCACAAAATGCAAACGTTACATTTACGGTACGGATACATTTTAATACATGTGGCTAACTAGGCCTTTACTTTAGCCATTTTCCCCTTTATTTTTACTCTTACCTTAACTATTTTTTGCCAGTGATCCAAATTGTAGCAACAATGCTGAAAGCTAGAATTGTTATTTATCTTTATGTCAAACTCGTCTGCTTTTTAATGGAATATTTCTTTAATAGATTTTCCTATTGATGCACAAAAAGCCATCGAAAAATACTCTTTTTTTTCAAAATGTTTTCAACAAGATGATGTTTTACGTCAGACACGAGTTTTAGCCTGTGACTATTTTTCTTTCCTAACTAATTAATTTTATCTTTATCCAGATTGCCGCTCGTGGTCTTCATCAAGAAGTTCGTCAATGGTCTTCCAAAGATAACGAAATTATTGCGGCAGCTAAACGTATGGCTATTTTGATGGCACGTCTGTCAGACCTTGTTCAATCCGATTCTCGTGGTAGCAAACGTGAATTGATTGCTACTGCAAAAAAGATTGCCGAGGCTTCTGAAGATGTAACCCGCTTAGCTAAGGAATTGGCTCGTCAGTGTACAGATCGTCGCATTCGTACTAACTTATTGCAAGTTTGCGAACGAATACCAACCATTGGTACCCAACTGAAGATTCTCTCCACTGTCAAGGCCACCATGTTGGGCGCCCAGGGCTCCGATGAAGATCGCGAAGCCACTGAAATGTTGGTAGGCAATGCTCAAAATCTTATGCAAAGTGTAAGTCAAATAATTGAAACAATATAATACGAAAAACTTACGTCTAAGCAACTTTGCGTTCTCTATTCACTTCAAGGTCAAAGAAACTGTGCGTGCTGCTGAAGGTGCTAGCATCAAGATCCGCTCGGATCATACAAACCGTTTACAATGGGTCCGTCGCCAGCCATGGTATCAATATTAAGGAAACATTGCTGTATAATTTATTTTGGTTTTTTTTTTTTACTTAAAACTCCTAACTTTAGTGCCTTAAACCTTAACAATACTTATTATTTTGTGCTCATTAGTGGATATTTTTTTCTTTTATATTTAAGAATTTTCAATGAACCCCTGCTTCCTATTTTCGTCCTCAATTTATATTTTTTGCTTTAAACTTTAAGAGTGCGTGCAATACAATGAAATAACTCATAATTTTTATATTTTTATTTCCTAACAACCAAGCATTTAATAAAAAGTTCAGATATATAAAAAAATTATTGCCATTTTTAATAAATTCGTTTAAATGAAATAACGACTATTTTTTTATATTTTTAATGGAATGTTAATATATATTACCAACATAATTTTTTTTTTTAATATTAATAAAATATCGATCTTTCGCAACTTAATTTTGGGTGAATTTAAATAACATTTTCGCAATGCCATACACACAATTTTCACTTCGTGTGAGAAGTAACGTGCACCTTAGTCCAACCCCGTTCATATTTGGCTCTACTACTCACATTAAGTAAATATATACTCAAGGCTCTCATTATCATAGCAGCCCATATATATCACTTTGTATGACATGTGCCACGCCGACTGTTATGATTCCAATAATTTATGGACTGACACAAAGTTTCAGAACAGTCGCTATCATACTAATCTGATCTTACCTATTTTTGACTCGACCATGCATATTTTTAACTAGTGAGCTCGCACATTGGAAGTGTTATATCCGAATAACTTAATTCAACATTTATTTCAAAAAATCGTCCAAAAACGTTTGTTTGAAAAACATATGATTGAGTTTTGTGGTAAATAAAGCAAAAATACTACAATTCTATTTTTGTGCAAAAATTTTAAATAATAATTCTGAGGAAATTAACGATGGAAGAACTAAGTAAATATTCACATAACCAGGTTTCATTAATTTTAAAACCGGTTCCTGCCAAAAAAAAATTTCTTTCATAATAAATGTTTATTTTCAAAAGCAATAGGTAATGATATTAGATTCAATGAATAGCTTCACATGTGAAATAAAATAAATTCTTCTAATTAACAAAGCGTTTACATCTAAGCAAAATCTAGTATATACGAGATTTCGAACGAAATCTAGCTCATTTTTACTAGATTTCCCATACAAAACAAAATCTAGCTCGTTACTAGATTTGTGCAAAATCTCACAAAACCCTGTCAAACTTGGATACTACCAAAGAATACTACTGTTTTTTTTTTTTTTTTCAATATTGTAGTAGAAAATTACAACGCAGTGACTGAAAAATTTACATTAAAAAACAAAAGCAAACAAGTTGAATAAAAAGGAAATAAAATATAATATAACAAAAAAAATTACGAATCTATAATAGAAATATTTAAGCTGCGTTCACACTATGTGTTTTGCTTATGTTTTTCTTATTTTTTAGCACGTGCAATTTGTACACATAGTGTGAACCCTTTCAAACATTGTTTATGTACAATACATTTAGTAAGACATATGTAAATTTTTCAATTAGAGTAGGTTCTATTTTGGCATGACAAACATATGAAAATATAACACTGCTTGTGGCGAAAGAAAAACAGAGTAAATTATAAAGATTAATATTGAAAGAATTATAAATTGTTTAATATTAATTAACAATTAAAAAATATATAAAATATATAACTTTATTTTTAACAATAAATTTTTGTAAATTCACAAATTAAATCAGCTGTTGTTTACATTTAGAGGTTATGTCATACGGAAATATATATTACGTTTGAACGCAAAAATTATGAATCGTATGTAAAACGCCAATTTTGACACACACACGGAATTACGTATGGATCGTAAAACTGAATTTACGTATGGAAAATACACGTAGTGTAAACGCACCTTTAGTAATTGAAAAGTTATAACTAGGGCCCGGATGTTAATGCATTTATAATTGTGTTTTAGGCACATAAAACATGTATTAAAAATCGTAAAATATGCATTTAAAAATTAAAAAATATGCATTTATTATTAATTTATTTAATTATTTATTAACAGCAAAAAACAAAAAAAAACGTAACAAACAAAAAATTCAGCCTCATTAACTTAAAAATGTATATAAAAATATTGTATAAAACTTAGTTTAAAGTTTTATTTATGTGAATAAATAAGTTTTTCTTTAAATGTTCAAACGCAAAGTTTTGACGATTTGGTCTTAAAAAGCTTTTATACATAGAAAATGACCGTTCCACTTCTACGGAAGTTATTGGCGCATACTTAAAAGATGCCAATTCCTTTGTGGAATATTCAGTTTCTACTTCAATTTCTTCGCTGGAACTGAGACAAAAAGTAGTAGATATTTCCTTTATTTGTTTAAATCCATGGTTTTTTTCTAAAACTTTTTCCATTTTAACTTTAATTTTTTCACTTAAATTTCCTTTTACAGCTTTTATTTTTTTCAACGCATCATCAATTAGTTCAACTTGCGTATTTAAAGAATGAAAACCCTCCAGTTGGGCTATAGTATCAACGAGAAAACCATAATTTGTGTAAACATATACTATTTGGTTTTTAATATTTGGTAAATTTAAAATGTCTTTAACTTTTTGTATTGGCACCGCATCTGCTTCATTTAAATCGTCCATAACATCTTTAAATTCATCAAAATGTTCAGCGTAATATCCGACAGCTTCTAACCACGTTCCCCATCTGGTGACTATGGGTTGTGGCGGAAGTTTTAACTCGGGGTATTTTTCTTTATATAGAGAAACACGCGAAGGAGCTTTGAGAAAGATTTTTTTTCCGTATGAAATTATTAAATCAATATTTTCGAATTGGTTCCTTATTTCTTCAGCAACCCGGTGCATTGCATGTGCTAAACAAGTAACATGAAGCATTTTTGGGTAGAAAACGTTTAAAACATTGGCAGATTTCACCATATATGGAGCTGCATCCGTCAAATACAGTAGTATTTTGTTTTTATCAAAATTCGGGCCTAATAGAGTAATGGAATCGACAAAGGCACGAGCAATTGAAGCATGATTTACTTTATCCAGTTCAACAATATTTAGTAAAAATTTTTGTTTACTTTTTATTTCGTCTGCATCCAAAACTCCTACAATAACGTTAGCCACAAAACGTCCTTCGGCATCAGTCGTTTCATCAATTGACACCCACAAAAAATTTGATTTTAAAGTTTCCACAATCTCACTTAGACGAACAGTATAAAGATTATCCACATAATTTTTTCTTACAGTTGACTCAACGGGAATTATTTGATTGGTATACTTTTCCAAAAAACTTTTGAGTTGTGGGTTGGTTAATTTCCAAAGGGGTATGTCAGCCGAAATAAAAGCATCGCATAGTTCCATGGTGAATTTGCTTGTTTTATCTTCAGAATTATTAGTGAGAAGAGATTGAGAAGCCTTTTCGGTAGCACGATCACTAAAAGCCTGGTGCTTTTGGCTATTAAGGTGTTGCTCCACCAGAAATTTTGTTTCAAAATTGACTGCTTTGTTGCAAACATTACAATACAGCACCTTTCCATCAGATTTGAAAACACCATTGTGGCCGGATACGTATTTTTGCAAAAGATTACTTTTGGTTGATTTAACTACAAAATAGAATTTATGTTATATACTCAATCAATAGCTTTTAATTTGTACTATATACTCACAATACGGTATTAATCAGATAATAAATGGGATTAGTTTTTTGTCCGTTATTGTTTGCTTTTTATCCTGTTTAAAACCAAAATGTCAAAAAGCATTTAATTTTTATTTCTTTTTCTCATGTTATTCTTGCACAGTTGTAGCCAAATGGTATTTTTGTTGTAAGTTTTACTTTTTTTCTAATTTTATTTTAAATGCCCTAAAACACTTGAATTAAATTTTATTGTTGCAGCATTCAACCCAAAAACAAAATGTTTGTTAAAAGTACAACAAATTAACTAAAAACCACGGCATAGTTTTAGGCATTTATCAAAATTAAACAAAAAAATACATGCAAAGCAACAACAATTTGTTTTTGTTGTTATTGCTTTGCGTGTATTTTTCATGCTTTAACATTGATTTGATGTTAAATAAAGGGGTTAGTTTTAAAATATATGTATTAAAATATGTATTAAAAATATGCATTTATAGCAAAATATGTAAAAATATGCATTTATAGCTAAAAAATGTAAAATAAATGGGAAAATATGTATTAAAAATATGCATTTATAGCTAAAATATGTAAAAATATGCATTTATAGCAAAATATGCAAAAATATGCATTAACAAATCGATGCCATTTGATCACGAATTTGTTGATTCGCAAAGATATTTAGTTAACGTTGTTCTCAAGCTAACGACTACAAACATGTATTTGCATGAACATCCGGGCCCTAGTTATAACTTTTTATATTGACATCTGCCCATTTCAATTGCTAAATAATAATTGTGGAAAATGAATTTGTTTTTGCTGTTCAAACAATACATTTAACAAATGCTGATTTTTTTTTAGCAAAATTTCTATTTCAGTTTGTGCTTTTTTCATTTTTGATGCATAATATAATTATAAAAACTGTTCCTTTTTAGAATTTTCCGTATTTCCATTTTCCTATTGTTTTGTTTGTATTTGGTATTTCTAGTTTATATGTTTTATTTTAATCAGCTGTTTATTGTTGTGGAAACAAAATCTCACAAAATGTCAAAAAAGTTAGATGTAAACGGTATAGATTTTGAAATAGATTTCAACTAAAATCTACTAGATTTTCCTCTGTATAAACGCACTATAAAGTATATTTCTTTTTAATTTAGAGTTTCACTTCTTCTTCACTTTGTGCCGGTTTACACATGAAAGTTTTCTTGCTGAAAGTCTTGAGTTTATAGGTGAGACGGGAAAGAAGAATGGCAGGGGTACATACATACTTTCATGTACTCTGAAGTTCTCTTTTGTTTCTTGCTTCGCAATTGTCAAAGTGAAGTTATTTTACGTTTTCCTTCATTTTTATGTTTTGTTTGTGCCATGCCCCTGCCATTCTTCTCTCCCGTCTCACCAATAAACTCAAGACTTTCAGCAAGAAAACTTTCATGTGTAAACACACACTAAAGGTGCTATTACACGATGTGTTTTTTACATATGTACTGTCAAATTTTCCCACAACAAAAGTTGTACACATCATGTGACACATATGAAACATTGTTTATGTACAATACATGAGGAAAGTCACATGTACATATTTCAATTAGAACAAGTTCTATTTTGGCATGACAAACGTATAAAAATACAACACTGCTTGTGGCGAAAGAAAAACAGTAAATTATAAAGATTAATATTGAATGAAAAATAAATCAGCTGTTGTTTACATTTAGAGGTTATGTCATACGAAAATACATATGCACGTGTGATAGCGAAAATTATGAATCGTATGTAAAAGAAAATTTTGACAGACATGCGGAATATGATATGGATTAAAAAATTGACAGTACATATGTAAAAAACACATCATGTAATAGCACCTTAACGCATTAATATTTTTTACTGAAATCACTAACCTTCGGCAACGATCAAACGGTGTAGAATGCCATACTCCTTATGCAGGCCATAGACGTTACGACGGTTGGTACAACTTGGTTAGTAATCAAGTTAGGTGTTTTGCACACAAACGATACAACCTCATTGTACAACTTTATTTTGAAAAAAGTCATGTTGAGTTAACATGGTATCGCATATTTGCGCTTGAATCACGTTTCCCGACGGCAAATAAAACTCAGGCACAATGTTTTTTATACCCTATACCACTATGTGGTTTGGGTATAATGACTTTGTGCTGCTGTTTGTAACAACCAAAAATATTTGACCTAGACCCATCTTTAATTATACCGATCGAATCAGAATCACTTTCTGAGTTGATTTAACAATGTCCGTCCGTCCGTCCGTCCGTCTGTGTGTCCATGTAAAGCTTGTAATCAAACTGCAGGTCGCAAATATGAATATATTTTGATGAAATTTGGTATATAAGCTTTTAACGGCCATGGGATGAACGCTATTGAAATTGGTGAGAATCGGTCCATGTTCAGACCTAGCCCCCATACAAATTACCCATATGAAATCGACATAAATTGCCATAAGATCCAAATTGTCATATAGATCTTACTCAAATTGGGTTTGTATGCATTCATTACACCCACTAATGAGTAGTCCAAAAATGATCCCTTTGACCCCATATAGAGCTGCTTCCCGATCTTCACTTAAATCTATTAAAAAACAAAAATATTGCACTGATTCTTCTCAAATTTTGTTTGTACATATTTTTGCAAAATACAAGAGACTTTACCAAACATGATCAGGATCGGTTCATTTTTGGACCTAGTCCCTTTATAGATATAGCATCCGATATGAACTTTTTCATATCTGCAGCCATAAAAATTAATAAAAATCCCACTCAATTTTGGTTTTTGCTCATTTTCAATGTCCAGTTAGTTGGGCCTAAGAGATAGGGTTTCTAAACGCATGGTATAGGGTATCGTATAGTCGGTCTAGACCGACTATAATTTTCTTACTTGTTTAACTTGTGTTTTTATTTTTAAAAAATATAAATTATATTTTAAAATTAATTTTCTTAAAATATCCTTTAAAAAGTTATGTCTTTTTCAAAAGTTTTTGTTTTATGTTTAAGAATTAAATTTAAAAATCTACATTAGAACACAAAGATATTTATAAATAATTAATTGAATCGATATTATTGTTCGAAGTAAATATCAGAGATGATAGTTAAATCATTAAAGATTAATAAAAATATTAAATATTACAAGACATAAACACATAAATAATAAAATCATTTAGAGCCGCTATTACTTATATGAAAAATACAAGTCTAAATAGTTGAATTACATTTTTTTTAATGATACCGGCAATCAATGATATGACGACCACTACGTACATAAACATAAAATAGAATGAAGTTGCATGAAATGCCCACAAACGTTGCGATCGAGTTGGACAACTTGCCAGAAAATCAAAACTTTTTGATTTTTCGTGCAACCAAGACACAACTTAATACAACGACCCCACAAACGTCGCAATCTCGTGCCCAACCTAATCAAGTTGTACCAACCGTCGCAACGTCTATGGCCTGAATTAAATTGTCATCCAAAGTTCTTCGGCATTTTTGAATTGTTTGTACGCAATTTAATTTTTTACATCAAGTCTTTGCGTTGGTTAATCCAAAACTTTATATTTTTTTTAAACCGCCTGTTAACAATTTTTTATGAATGTTTGATGGCGTTATCCTGCATAATAGTCTAGGTTATAGCCATTTTTTGTAATGCAAAACGTGTTCAAAGCTGGGTTCTTTGGGCTACGTACAACTGTTCTACCATCGGGTCCAATGTGGTTTACTTTAGTTTCATTGCTCCATTGAACTTTTCTCCGAAAAGATAAATCTTTTTCTCCAGTCTTGCTTTTAATATTCTTTTTTGAAAGGAGCGTCTTCTATCTGCTAAAGCTTCCAAATGAGTTTGCTTCACTCAGTCGTCTTCTTACGGATCTATTTGACAATTTACCATAAAATTCCTCTTTAATTTCCTTATTTATCTGACAGAAGGACTTGAAAGGATTGAGCTTGCTTTTTCGAACTATGCTCGCGTCGGTATATGTAAATTGTTGTTTTACGGCTCCTAGGCTTTCACTCTGTGAAATTTTTACCAATTACTCTTAAAAGAGTAATATTTCGAGAGCACTTTACAATTTGTGTAATTTCTGTGGGGATATCCTTATTTCGGGACTGCAATGTTTTCCAGCACCCATCTTTCAATTATTTCTTGCAACTTAAATTTGTAAACAAAAATTGTTAGTAATTTGTGCGAATAAAAATGTTAGACTCCTTCAAAGTGTCCTCCAATTTATACATATGTACAGTGTAATAATATAGATAATAATATTAATTTTTCTTTATTTAAAAAAGTGCAAATACATACATAGTTTACATTTTATTATAGATTTCATTACAATGACAAAATGTCGTCTGTCATTTACAAAATTAAAATTTAAGTAAATACATCTTCAGTATTATTAATTAATCATATTGTACAATTAAATATTTTCTGTAATTCGTTGCATTATAAATAAATTTATATAGCCTGGTCCAAGCATCAACTATTTCTCCATTTAACACTTCTACTATTTCATCATGGTTGAGCTTGGGTTTACCTAAATATCTGATTCTGAATTCCTTCAATACAGGACATATGCCATAAAATGATACGTTTCATCTTCTGCGGTATTACACAATGTGCATGTTTTATTAGCTTAATTCCGAAAGTATTCGATTTTAATCCCAGAATATAATAGGTACATAGTATGTATGTACATATGTCAAAACAAATTATTATAAATTAATAATTAAGTAATTCAGCAGTTATTGTTGTAATTATTGTTTTTTATAATCTGAGACTAATAGATTAGTATTAATCATAATTAAAAACAAATTGAAATATCTTTTTACTACAGTGAAATAATTAAAGAAATATGTTTGTGCAACTAAGAGTCCAATTTCTATGTCCATGGATATATAGATTTTGCCGGAGGTGGTTGATAGGTATAGAGCTCATTTTTAAGGTTTATTTTAGGTTTAATCATGAAACCTTTTACACCTTTTTAATTAAAGTTGTTTAGCTGCAATTTGATGTATTTTGGTTATGATCACAAATTTATTCAGCGCTGTAAACGTTTGTGCACTCCATTTTAATATATTTAAAAAATAACAAGAAAATTATAGTCGGTCTAGACCGACTATACGATACCCTATACCATGCGTTTAGAAACCCTATCTCTTAGGCCCAACTAACTGGACATTGAAAATAAGAAAAAACCAAATTTGAGTGGGATTTTTATTAATTTTTTTGGGTGCAGATATGAAAAAGTTCATATCGGATGCTATATCTATAAAGGGAATAGGTCCAAAAATGGACCGATCCTGATCATGTTTGGTAAAGTCTCTTGTATTTTGCAAAAATATGTACAAACAAAATTTGAGAAGAATCAGTGCAATATTTTTGTTTTTTAATAGATTTAAGTGAAGATCGGGAAGCAACTCTATATGGGGTAAAAGGGATCATTTTTGGACTACTCATTAGTGGATATAATGAACGCATACAAACCCAATTTGAGTAAGATCTATATAAACAATTTGGATCTTATGGCAATTTATGTCGATTTCATATGGGTAATTTGTATGGGGGCTAGGTCTGAACATGGACCGATTCTCACCAATTTCAATAGCGTTCATCCCATGGCCGATAGAAGCTTATATACCAAATTTCGTCAAAATATATTCATATTTGCGACCTGCAGTTTGGTTACAAGCTTTACATGGACACACAGACGGACGGACGGACATTGTTAAATCAACTCAGCAAGTGGTTCTGATTCGATCGGTATAATTAAAGATGGGTCTAGGTCAAATATTTTTGGTTGTTACAAACAGCAGCACAAAGTCATTATACCCAAACCACATAGTGGTATAGGGTATAAAAACTGGTTTATATGAATGACACGTTTTAGATATATTTTTTTCAATAACCTCGAAATATGAGTCCCGGGCGAATGTACAACAATTAAGCGTAACCATTGTTTAATAGTCGCAAAAATGCGACTACTTAAATAAAAAAAGATTGATGTTCTTGGAATGAATTACATCTAAAACGTTTTATAATTTTTTTATTAAAATAAATACTTATTCTTAGCACAATTTGTTTTATAATTCTTTAAGAACTTAATAAATAAATCTAATCTCTGAACAATAAACCGTGAATGATTGTAGCTTCTAATTATAAACATTAGTTTTCCTTTTCCTCTCAATTAGATTTTAAACAACATTCTTAGCATCACGTGGTATACGATGTGTTAAAAGTTTAGCTGGTATGTATCCAGTATCACCTAAATATTTAATGGACACATTTCCCGATGGCTGTATGGTCAACCAAGTAATAGAAGCGTGATTAATGTTTATTCTCAACCAAGCTTCCGGCGGGAATTGTAAAGCACGGCAAACAAAATAACGTATAACATTTCCATGGCCCACAATTAGAGTGTAGGTGTCGTTCTTTTCATTTGGTAAAGCACGATGGAAATAGCGTCTAAAGCCAGCTTCAATGCGGGCACCATCACGGAAAAACTGCTATAGTAGTTAGAAGTAAGGAATAAAAAAAATTACACAAATTAAAAAAAAAATAGTTTAAAAAAACTCACTGATTCCTCTGGCCGCCAATGACCAACGGGTGGTTGTGGTTGTATGGGAGCACCTTCTCGTATGTAAGAGCAATTTCTAATGTCTTTAGGACTAACACCGCTAACCTCTTTTAAAATAATATCGGCTGTTTCTTGGGCTCTAGTCATTGTTGACACTATCACTTTATTCCATTTAATACCCATCTCGTTAAGTCGCTTACCCGTGAATTGCGCCTGTAGACGTCCCCTCTCAGTTAAACAATGAGTATCGTCGCTGTCCCCAGCATCAAAATATTCACCATGTCGTACGAGTATGATGTGTCTAACTGCTTTGGGACATGATTTTTCTAATTCAGTATTGTAACGATTTTGTTCCTGTGGCGTATCGTTTTTAATTGGTTTCGCCAGGCTCTTTGGACTGCGACAATCCCAATTGGAGTCCCACAGGGCACTGGGATTAACCGGTTTATCACTAACCGTCCAAGATGTACTGGTCTTAACAAAATCTAAAAAAGTACACAAGAGACATCAGAAAGGAAAATGCGATATTAAAAATGAAAGAAAAGAGAGTTCCAATGATGAATTTAATTCACAACCTACGGTAAGTTAATTTGAAATATGCAAAGTAAAAGACTCCTGAATATTACTATATAAACTTTAATTAAGTCAGAATAAATCTTCCGTTGGTCGAGATACTACACGAATTCAGGACGAAAAAGCTCTACTAATGTTGAAGAATAAAGAAAAAATTGAATATTCATGCGGAGAATGTGAGCAAATATTTCCACATTTAAAGTATCTGGATCGTCATAATGGTTACAAATGTTCTTTTTGTGATAAACGTTTCCGACTCCGTCATCATTTAAGGGGTCATGTTAAAACTAATACAACAGAAAAAAGTTTTACATGTCCTATAGAAGGATGTGGCAAAAGTTTTGCTGATGAGGAATATCTTAACCGACATCTTGAGATCCATACAATGGAATGTACTTTTATATGTGACTTTGAAAATTGTGGTAAAGCATTTCAAACACAACGACGCCTTACGAATCACACATATACCCATCTAAAACCGAAGAAACTAGTATGTGAAGCTTGTGGTTATAGTTGTAGGGCAAATATAACGTTAAGGATACATCAACATGTCCATACAGGAGAAAAACCATTCAGCTGTGAAGTCTGCGATAAACATTTTGTATCTAAGACAGCTCTAACTGAACATTTAGAATGTGTAATCATTCCAATAAACGTCCACACATCTGTCAAATATGTAATGCTGCATTTGTAAATCCAAGAGTTTTGCAACGCCATATTTTTATCCTCAGATAAAAGGACATTCAAATGTAAATTGTGTAATAGTGCTTTTAAACAGGCTAGAGGATTGGATGGTCACATGCGATGTTTGCATCGTCCACCTTAACCTTCGTCAGTTGTACTGTAAGTCATTATCAAGTCATTATCAAAAAAGGCTTTCGTTATTTCTTTCTCGGGAAGGTTTCGCTTCTCGGGTGATAGTGTTCTTAACTTAGATGCCACGTACACAGCGAAGACATCGGACTGATCCATGGCTTCTCCATCTTTTGATGAAACTCTATGCATAATGGCAACTTTTTCTATTAAGTGTTTTCTTAATTTCGTGGGCAATTTTTTGGTTAATTTTTGCAGAATCTGCAATGCAGAACCAGCTATATAAATTAAGGATCAATTGCTGTAATTAATTTTGTGTTTCAATTTACATATATATTGAAAATATTTTACTTAAAACCGAAGCGGTAAACAATGATTGTAAACGGTTTATTTAAAAATGAAGTCTCAACTCAGGCAGAAATGAAATTTTTATGGGATAATTTTGAAGCATCTTTTAATGGAGTTGATATTAGCAATAATGAATCTTATGACTAGCAGTATACTGACTTTGTGGTTCTCTCATGCGTTGATAGAAATAAGCACCCATGCCAGCTCCTGCGCCTACAGCTACAGCACCAAATCTGCGAAAACTTGTCCACATCGCTATTTTATTTTTCTTTTAGGATTTTGGTAAAATAAAATTGTAAAATTTCTTCCCTACAAAGGCGCGTACATTCACAATAGGTAACGAAGCAATGCCCGTATGGCATGATTTACACGGTGATTTTTTACGACGTCGCTTTTCTTAATTCTCGTTTGAAGCTGCTACCAAAAACCTTTAGCGTTCATACGAAGATTTTTAGTTGCTTGTCTTTTTGCATGCCTTCTTTGGCTTAAGTGGACTTTATATTGCGTTTACCTTAACGCCCGTCCTACACAGGCCACTGCCACTACAGCTATATACGTATTATCAACGAAAAATTGGTCGAATTAGTTGAATTTCTTACCAATAGCATTTGTGCTTACGCATGCAACTGCCATTTCATTTTGAAAATGTCGAAGCGTAAACTTCCACCATCATACCCATCTTTTGCTATATTTTCGTAGACTTTGTTCTTTAAATCGCTATGATTTATTGTTCATATCCCACAAAAAAGGTTGACAATGGTATAAATTAATTATTTTTAAAATATTCTCCTTTTTCAATTTAGCATCGATATTCACTTTTTGTTTATAAAATAGACTTACCGAGTTCATATATAAGCCACATTTTGGGGGAAAAGGTTAAAATTTATTATTATTAGTATTATTTTAATAATATTAACAAGTTAAAACTTTAATTACAATTTTGCAGTAATCCAGTAAACGTGTATTACATTTTTAACAGGGCAATATTAATCATCGTTAGTGGCAGCAATTAGTCGCACGAAAAATTTGGTGCCATTAGTGTGACCACTGCGAAAAATGTGTGTGTATTAGTAAAAAAATGTGACCCAGCTATTTCACATCACACTGCAAGTTCGAAAAACTCAATACACTCACATTTCTTTTTACTAATACACACACATTTTCCGCAGTGGTCACACTAACCCAGCGATCTCACATCACACTGAAAGTTCGAAAAACTCAATACACTCACAAATTTTTACTAATACACACACATTTTCCGCAGTGGTCACACTAATGGCACAAAATTTTTCGTGCGAGTAGTGGCAGACACTAACGATGATTAATGTTACCCTGTTATAAATTTAATTCAAATTTACTGGATTCTGTAAAATTGTAATTAAAGTTTTAACTTGCTAAATCTATTATAATCATTTTTTTTTTGAAATGCGCATACAAAAACGCAAGTTTGTTAATTATAGAGCATAAATATTATTAACTATTATTAAAATAATACTAATAATAATAAATGTAAACATTTTCCCTCAAACATGTGCCTGTATAATAAACTTGGTAACTCTACTTAAAATAAAATAAGAGAGAGAAGTATACAAATTTTTTGAAGTTTACGCTTCGACAACATTTTAAAAATGAGATTGCAGTCAGATGTTTGAGCATAAAATTTAATGGCGATAGATTCGACTAATTCGAACAATTTTTCGTTGATAATACGTACACAACGATTTTACAATTTCAGTGTGATGTGAGATTGGGGGGTAATGGCATCAAATTTATCGTGCGAGTAGTGGCTGACTCTAACGATGATTAATGTTACCCTGTTATAAATTAAATGCAAATTTACTGGATTCTGCAAAATTGTAATTAAAGTTTTAACTTGTTAAATCTATTATTATGATTTATTTCTTCAAATGCGCATATAAGAACGCAAGTTTGTTAATTATAGAGCATTAATATTATTAACTATTATTAAAATAAAACTAATAATAATAAATGTAAACATTTTCCCTCAAACATATGCATGTATAATAAACTCGGTAACTCTATTTAAAATAAAATAAGAGAGAGAAGTAAACAAATTTTTTCAAGTTTACGCTTCGACAACATTTTAAAAATGAGATTGGCAGTGGCCTGTGTAACGTGCGGGTAAGGCAAATCTGGTAAATTTTAGTTGAAATTATTTCAAAATCTATACCATTTACATCTAACATTTTTGACATTTTGTGAGATTTTGTTTCCACAACAATAAGCAGCTGATTAAAATAAATCGTATGAACTAGAAATACTAAAAATACTCAAAGCAATAGGAAAATAGGAATATGGATTTTACTATTATATTATGCATCAAGAATGAAAAAAGCACAAGCTGAAACAGAAATTTTTCGGAAAAAAACATCAGCTAATGTATTGAATGTATTGTTCGAACAAAACGAAATGCATTTTGCACAATTATTATATAGCAGATGGGAATGGGCAATTACTTAACATTTTTTTATTATAGACTCGTCAGTTTTATTAAAATTAATATTTTATTTCCTTTTTATTCAACTTGTTCGCTTTTGTTTTTAAATGCGTTGTTATTTCCTACTACAATATTTAAAAAAACTATAGTATCATATGGTAGTGCGCAAGTTTGACAAGATTTTGCTAAAATCTAGTAACAAGCTAGATTTTGTTTTGCATGGGAAATCTAGTAAAAATGAGATAGCTTGTGCTCAAAATCTCGTAACCGCACTATTAGGGGCAATGCCCCGGTCGGTTTCAACTTTTCACCACTTATAAAAAATTTTATTGCGGTTTTAGGAAAATATTTTCTTATGCGATCGAGCCTATTTTCCGAGTTATGGACATCCAAAGTTTTGACATTGACTTGTATATAACTTTGTTATTTAGTATCGGTTTTCAGCAATATTTATATCATTTGAGCTTACATCATTATGCGGCCTACACACGAGGCAACCGGTTGAAGCAATGGTTGTATCAACAATGATATACACGTAGCAACGGTTGCCTCAATTAGCCAGAAATATCAAAAAGTTTTGATATTTTTCGTTGGTTGAGGCAACCGTTGCTACGTGTATATCATTGTTGATACAACCATTGCTTCAACCGGTTGCCTCGTCTGTAGGCAGCATAAGGGTGACAGCATGTTATATAAATATAGTTGTTTCATCTGAAAGTCGTTGTAAAAATATTATGAAAATTTCTGTAGTTGATAAACAAAAATGTAGATGTCGCTAGTGTGTGTCTAGACTGGTTGGAGGTGCTAGTGAACCTAGTAGTACTTTTCCTGACTATTGTTACTGTTTATGGCTCTTAAGGTGCTATTACACGAAGTGTTTTTTACATATGTACTGTCACTTTTTTTTATCCATATGAAATTCCTCATGTCTGTCAAAATTGTATTTTACATACGATTCATAATTTTTGCTATCACACGTGCATATGTATTTCCGTATGACATAACCTCTAAATGTAAACAACAGCTGATTTAATTTGTGAATTTACAAAAATTTATTGTTAAAAAAAGGTTATATATTTTTTAATTGTTAATTAATACTAAACACTTTATTTTTCTTTCAATATTAATCTTTAAAATTTACTCTGTTTTTCTTTCGCCACAAGCAGTGTTGTATTTTCATATGTTTGTCATGCAAAAATAGAACCTGTTCTAATTGAAAAATATACATGTGACTTTCCTCATGTATTGTACATAAACAATGTTTCATATGTATCACACGATGTGTACAACTTTTATTGTTGGAAAATTTGACAGTACATATGTAAAAAACACATCATGTAATAGCACCTTTAATTAACAATTAAAAAATATATAACTATTTTTAACAATAAATTTTTGTAAATTCACAAATTAAATCAGCTGTTGTTTACATTTAGAGGTTATGTCATACGGAAATACAAATGCACGTGTGATAGCAAAAATTATGAATCGTATGTAAAAGACAATTTTGACAGATATGAGGAATTTCATATGGATAAAAAAAGTGACAGTACATATGTAAAAATGACTTCGTGTAATAGCACCTTTAACATACCATTCACAATAAATGAAACTTATGTTTTGGATTCAATTGAGTCTGCGAACACGTGGATCGAAGAAAGTTAAAATATTTAAATAAAATGAAAATTAAAAAGGATAAAAAACGTTCACAAGAAGACGAGTCACCGGAAGAGCCGCAGGAGAGAAAAAAATTAAACAAGAAAATTAAACTAAATGTAGAAACAGTAAATGGCGGTGAAGCTGTTAAATCGTTAGATGCTAATATATTTAAATATTTCAAGGATTTAACCAACGATGTAGAAAAAACTCGCACGGAGGCAACATTACACTTACTGCAGCAACTCTGTCGTACTAAAGATGGGGATAGGGTAAGAATTTCTGTTGATTGCGCTTGAAGTGTAGATTTGGTAACATCTTGTACATGTTTGTTAAATTTTCGTTCTTTGTACAGAAACAAAAAGAGCTGACTTATACATTAAAACGTTTGATACGTGGTTGTGGTGCTTCGACAAATGTATCTCGAGCTGGCTTCTTCACCGGTTTGGTGGGTTTTCTGAAAGCGTTTAGTCATGAGGAAATTACAATTCAACATGTATTTGAAACTTTAAATAAGGAATTACACGTGGGTGCTACGATTGCCAATAAGGAAGATGCTGATGCTATTGTGGGTCAAATTTTAGTTTGTGGAGCACTTTTGCATTCCGATCGTTTGACAGAAGCAAATTCTGAATATTTGGAACAAGTTGCAAATGTTCTAATTAAATCTACCCATAACCGTACCTATCATGCTTCATTGGGTTATTCATTCCTGTGTGAAATTATCGAAAAAGTAAGCATGAGTAGAAAACTTTTATTGTAATTTTAAAATCGTAACTATGTTTTTTGTTTATGAAACAGCTATCACAAAAACAATTTGAATCCTCCATATGGCCTTTACTACAAAAGGAACTAGTAAAACCATGGTCAAAACAAACATTACAAACTGTACACTGCCTTATAGCAGTACAGCTAAAATTCCCTAATGTCGTGAATGGTAAATTCTTAAAAGCTCATTTTGGAGGAACTGAACTTCTTAATAGTGAAAGCTCTCAATATCTTCACAAAATCTTTTGGGAACATAGCAACACTGATATACTAACGCATCCAGCATTTGAGTCCTTTGGCTCCTACATAGCAACTAGCAAATATCTGACACAATTTTGGAGTGATTCTGTTGAACCGAGCTTAGGAAATCCTACAAAACTTTTGGAAATTGAAACGTTGAAGATATTAACAGATATTTTTGATAATTTAAATGTAGACCAAACGAATGCCCATGAATTGCTGACAGACAACTTTATGCGAATGCTTATTGAGGGTTTGAAAAATTTAAAACAGAAAAAAGATGAAACTTTGAAAGCCTTTTATACCGATTTCTTGGAATCTTTGGTCAAATGTTGCGGAAAACTTCCAAACGATACGTCCAAAGTGGCGGTAATTAATCGTTTAATTCTACCACCTGGTATATTTAATATCGAAAAATTTACTGGCAATCGTATTATCCACCAATTGATTAATACTTTGGGCGAGGAGGGAGTAATGGATGTTTACAAATTATACAGAAGTATATTTTTGGCAACTTTAGCTAAAAATCCCGAAAATGCATCTGAAAATTGGTTAAATTTCGAACGTCTAAACGCTGGCTACATGTTGCAACATTTATTGCAGCATAAATCGGTACATACGGCTTACAAGTGGCGCGAGGAACAATTGAAATTCCTCTTTACGTGTGGTATATTCTATGTCAATGATTTGGCCGAAGTATGTAAGAAAGATGCTGCTGGTTCATTTAGTAAAGATTTTGCCGATCAGTGTAAAAATATGTTCTATACATGCTTACAAACTAAATTGACAGATATTCAGCAGGAACAAAAACTTTTGTTTAATTTAGCCAAGTTTTGTCAAGAGAAAATGTTGCAGAAACATGCCACAAAATATATCAGAATAAACAAGTTCGACGATAGTTTACAGAAATCGTGGAAAGATATGTTTGAATGTGTAACGCAGTCCAATTACCAGGAAAAAAATAGCAAAAAGAAAAAATCTACAGATGTTAATAAATTACAGTCTGTATTCAATATATTGTTGCTAAATATGGGTATTCAATTGTTCCGCGAACCTGAAATGGCTTGTCCTGCCATAGATGATTTAATGAAGTGTATGGAAAAAACCAAACAACAAACTAAATCGAAGAAACATTCTAAAATAGTTAATGATCAATTGGAGCAGCATGAGGAAGAACCAGAATGGATTGAAGTTGTGATAGATTTGTTTTTACATTTGCTCTCACAGAATAATAGTGCTTTACGCAATATTGTCAATGCGCTATTCCCACATCTCTGTGATAATATGTCATTGTCTGCTGTTCATCAAATATTGGCCATGTTGGAAATGAAAGATGGCCACAATCCCTTAAGTTGTAATGAAGATGAGGAGGGAGATGATGATGATGACGAAGAAGAAGAAGAAGGTGGTGAGGAAGAGAATGAACCAGAGAAAGCCACTTTAGTAAATGGTGTGGACAGTGAAGACAATAACGATGATGATGATACGGATGAGGATGATGGTGATGACGATGACGACGACGATAATGATGACGAAGATGGTGTTACTGCGGCTGATAAATTACGTAATGCTATTTCTATAGCTTTAATAGCAAATGGTACTGCTGGTAATGATGATGATATGGACTCCGTGGATTTGAATGATATGACCGAGGAAGAAGGTCTAAAACTGGATGAAGCTTTAGCCAATGCCTTTAAGGCTTTAAAAAGGTCTGGCGGTGGCTCCTCACAAACAAAGAAATCAAAAAGTTATCGTGTCAAAACTACAACCGTAATGCATTTCCGTATTAGAGTTTTAGATTTATTGGAAATTTATTTGCATCAAAAGCCCTCTTTACTCATTTCCATTGAAATTATGTTATCCCTCTTTAATATGCTGGAATATTGTGTGGGAGAAGATCTGCAACCTTTGCAAACTAAATTAGAAAAAATTTTAACAAAACTGACAACTCTCAAGAACTACAACACAGAAGAAGACATAAAAGAAGACAACTTTGTTGATTTCATTCGGTTAATTGTGGAAAAGAAAGCTCCTGCCGAGGCTTATGATATTATCAATAAAATGCGTAACAAGTGTGCATGTTTCCTAATTGCAAACGCCTATAAAATCAATGCTGATGAAAATAGAAGCAAAATTTTATCTTTATGCCAAGAATATACCCAAGAATTTATTAAGTCACGGAATCCTATTATTAACATTACTTTACTTGCGGATATTTTCAAGTTACGTTGGCGTAGTATTTGGAATTTGGCGGAGGATCTCGCACAAAAAGGATTATCCCTACAAACTCGTACGTTCAGGAGAATACAAATCTATGAAATTTTATCAGTGCTCTATAGAAACAATGATTTGCAAAAACAAAATCAAGAATCTGCTAAAAAACATTTCAAAAAAATTGAGAAATCTTTAGTCCGTCTCACAAAAGAACTCGCTGAAAATGATTCCATAAAACATTCACCCAAAGAATTTCAAACTCTATTAGATCTTCTGCTCACAGCTCAAAAGGCCCATGTACGCCTACATTTGCAAACTGCATTAACCTCCGAAGCAAGCCTCAATTCCGTACAGCAAATAAGAAAACAAATACGCTTAGAATCCACGCAATTCTATCAACGTTTCTGTAACACATTTAAACTTACCGTCATACGTAACACGGGAGTGCACAAAAAATCAAATGTCACACAATCGGAGTGTTGTGAAAGTGCTGTTGGGAATGTAGAAACTAAAAACGAAAATAAGTCGGCTACAGAATTAACTCCTAGCCAAAAAAGAAAACTATCAACTAAGGATTTACGTAAACTGAAAAAAGAAAAGAAACAACAACGTTTAGAGACTACTTCACGTGGGCTCAATGGTGGCATAGGTTTTACCAAAAGGAATTGTGAAAACGAAGCTTCCAATGATGATGACGACGATTCGGCGTAATACCCCAATTACTTATTTTGTTTATTTATAAATGTTTTACATATCTCTTATATATGTATGTAGCAGCCTTTCCTTTTATTCTTGTTTCAAGTTTTATACATAATTTATTTTTAACAACAATAATTGGATGTTATTGATAAAAAATAAAAGATTTTTTAATGTACAATAATTTAGTTGTTCTATAAATAAATATTATTTTAAAAAACTTAAAGAATCATAATTTGTATATTAATTAGTACAGTTATATTGTATATTTCATTTTATATTTTTCCTATATAAAAAATTTAATATATTACAGCTAAAAATTTTATCTGAAAACTTGTATAAAATATAACTTAAAAAAAGTATTTTTGTATGGCTCAATAAAAACTACATTGCTAAATTTTAAAAGGTATGGGTACATTCGTAAGTGCAGTATTTATCAATATTTATCAATCATGGTCAAACCACATCAACATCCCAAAGAAGAATGAGACCCAAAGAAGCAGTAGCCGAAAGCATACCATGTTCCTTATTTTTGTACAGCCATTTATTACGATCCTCCGAATGTAGCTTATCAACACCGAAACCGGCATTAACAAAGCCACTTACAAAACTGGCAGCAGCAAAGCAGAATCCTTTGTTTCTTTAAAAATCTCTGTAATCTTATCCATATCGTTAAGCATCAAAGCTAAGCGCATGGCCTGAGTGTATTGATTAAATTCACATGACAACTGTAATGCAGTCTCCAAGATAATAGTATTATCAGGCTCGAGGACATAGGGATAACATGATTGTAAGTACAAGCAAACCCTGGGATATGCAGATTCATCTACGTACTCTTTCAACAAATGCAAATGGTCAATTTCAATAAGTAAATCACAAGCGTCTACTTCAGCATTATG
The DNA here is from genome assembly GCA_963682025.1 of Cordilura impudica. Taxonomy (NCBI): domain Eukaryota; kingdom Metazoa; phylum Arthropoda; class Insecta; order Diptera; family Scathophagidae; genus Cordilura; species Cordilura impudica. Next base: position 222,999,112 of record OY821520.1, read on the forward strand.
TTCCATGTAAGGAATAATCTGCTTAACTAACTCAATTGAGTTTGAAATTCTCCAGACGTTTCTAAATAATGAGCAGCAATTTCTCCCGATAAATGACACATATTCATGACCCCATTCGCCAATCTTTTGAGTGCGATCACACAAGAAACGATAAGCCAAGCAATCTTTGCCACTACCCATAGTCATATACAACACCGAAATTATATCGGGACAAAGATGGCGTGTTGTTTCACCAGTTTCATGGTTTCATAATGAGGTCTCATAAACTTAAAGAGGCTTTGATACTGAAGTCATTGAAGTTGTTGAAGCTCTTATCACCTTGGCCATCATTTCCAAAGCGGGCAAATAAAATTTTGTATCAGTTTCTTGTAAGCGTTGAACCAACATATCTAACTCCTCTTGCAATTGTTGATCTTCATCTGACAATTCCTGCTCTTTTTCATCTTAGCATCTCTGTTATCGGCTGTCTTTGGATCCTGTTCTTTCTTTTCGCTGGCACCAGCAGAGAGTTTCTTTTCGCTTGCAGCAGCAGTGATTTTTTTTGATTTTTTTTTTAAATAATATATTCTTCCTTTATTAACATATTTTAACAAATTTGATATTCACATATGAGATCTTATCTTTACATATCGATATTGCAACAAATAATATATAGGATCTAAAGATATTAAATAGCTTTTATTTTATTTTTTAATGATTTTTAAAGGAAACTGGGAGGAAAAAAACCTTTATATGATTTAATAAATTCAAATACTATCTGAAAATATTTATGTTCTTATAGGAGGTTTATTAGAAATAATAGACCTCTATAAGCACATAATTTTCAATTTGGTGATTTCTTTTTAATTTTACGTTAATTCTCTACATTCTCTTATCAGTGGGTAAGAGGAATTTTCAATTTTGGCAAATTGTTATTAATCCTTGTTATGAAATTGATTTTTTCATAACCTGTTTCTTCATGAAGAAGATTTGTAGGATACCTCCAGGGCTTTTTATTTATCATTTTAAGACATTTGTTTTGTATAATTTGTAAGCGTTTTAGGTGGCAGTTGGCAGCTTCACTCCAAATAGGACACGAGTTACGTATCCCCTCCACAACTAATTGTAACGGCTGGCAAAGTGTAGTGACCATTTAGAATCTTATTGCATTTTTGTATCGCAACATTTTTTGTATTATATTTCTGTTTTATTCCCACACTTTGCCAGACAGCAACGTAAGCATTTTTGTCTGCGTTGCTTAGCCCTAATTGTATTTTAAATATTTTTAAGCCTCAGTCTTAAGATTCATTTAAATAAAGATAGATATATCACAATTTTCTTTGTGTATTTTATTTTATCTATAATTGGCGCAGTCGGAAGTAACTTATTCCAAAGAATAAGTGAAAAGAACCAAAAAAAAAAAAAAAAAAAAATAGGACTAAGTGAACGCAAAAACAATTAAATAAGTACCATTAAGATTAAAAACAAAAAATAAATAAAAAGAAATTAATGAATTAAATAACATTAAAAACCAGAAAATTGTAAAATAAAAAATATATTAAACAAAAAAAAAACCAAAAACCAAAATTGAAAAGTAAAAAATTAATAAACAACAACGATAAGAGACCAAATTTTTATGAACAACAAACGAAATAATACTTTCGACTCACATCGCAAACTAAACGAAAAAAACATGGCAGAACATTTGCAGCAAAGAATAGTAGAACTTGAAATGGTTCTAAAACAACAGGAGTTGAAAATAAATCAACAACAGCAACAGCTGGAACAACAACAACAAATCAATTTACAACAGCAACTACAACAGGATCAACAACAACAGCAAATACAACAAGCTCAACAACAACAGCAGCTACAATATGATCAACAACAACAGCAACTACAACAGGTACAACAGCAGCATCAACAATTTTTATTTAATATGTCGGCCAAGGACGTCATCGAACAATTTCGGCGTCTTAAGCCACTTGAGGAGAACCACAATTGCAGATCATTTATAAATGCCGTGGAGACAAACCTCACTCTTTGTGGAAATAACCACGATCTTATTAAGTTTTGCGTTAAAATTGTTGCAAACGAAAAGGTTCTTGGGAACGCTGGCCGAAGAGTGAGGGAGTTACAAATCAATGCTACCTGGGAGGAGATGAAAGCCAAAATTCTACAGGAGTTCAGCCCGAAAAGGACTTATGCGGAGGTCTTCAATTCTTGCAGGACTATAAAAGTAAGAAATTTAAGCGAATTATTTAGTTATTTTGAGAGATGTAAATACGAGGTAAATGATATTTATTTAGCTGATCCATTTAAACCTGGCATATATAGACCAGAAAACGTTGATAGGGATTTGGTGGACATATTGTTGGAAAAAATAGATGGACCAATAAGGGCACATATAGGTGAACATGAAACAATGACCGATATAATTGCCAAATATACGAAATTAAAATTATTACATGATACTAGGGCCATAGCTTTTGACCATAGAGTTAATTTGCAATATAAACGGAGACCAGAGAACAATAATAATAGCGGTAACAATAATAATTACAATAGTAATAATAAGAACAATAATAATAGTGGTAATAATAATTACAATAGCAATAAAAATTATAATAATAATAAAAATAACAGCAATAATAATAATAAGAACAATAATAATTATAATAATAATAATAGTTATGATAATAATAATACTAGTAATAACAAGAACAATAATAATAATAACAGTAATAATAACCGGTACAATAATAACTATAACCGCAATAATGGCAACAACAGCGGAAGTTATTACAACAATAATAATCGACAAGGGACAAGTTCAAATAGGACTCGTACTTCACACATGAGCGTTGATCGCGGAGAAAGTGTAGGGCACGTTACAAACGATTACAATAACGGCACCATGATGGACATTAGTAATGTCGAGGAAAACGAGGTAAATTTTTTGACAATGCCTCCAAATCTAAACTGCCCATAATAATAATTACTATAGGTAGGCAAAGAATTAAATGCCTTATAGATACTGGCTCAACAACGAGCATTGTTAAGCGGAATAAATTAGTTGAAAATTACCCGGAACAAAAACTTAAAAAACCTATTAAATATCGAACGATAAACGGAATTGATGAAATACATTTTCAAATAGTAACACCTTTTCCAAAAGACTTTAATTGTAGTGGAACGCTTAGTTGGAAAGTAATTGACTTTCAGAATGATAAATATGATGCTATAATCGGACAAGATTTTTTGATACCCCTTAAGGCGAGAATAAATAACGAACATGGTTATGTGGAAATTTTGGGTGATAAATTCCTTTTCGAAGAGATGCACTACCCTTTTCATATAGAGAACATAGGTTTACTCGAACCAATTTTGAAGGAAAATGTTTTAAACAAGCTTGATTTTAGCCATTTGAATGAAGAAGAGACTGGAACGATAACAAATCTTCTTACTGAATTTAAAGATCTATTTTATTTCGAGGGAGATAATCTTTCAGCTACAACTGACAAACTAACACTGACAAACCCTTATATTCGAAAATATATCGGTACCCTCAAATCCATGAAGGTGAAATAGAAAAGCAAATAAATGAAATGTTGAAACAAAATATTATCCGTGAGAGCAATTCTGCTTATAATAGCCCTTTGTGGATTGTTCCCAAAAAGAACGATAATTCTGGGGAGAAACAATGGAGAATAGTAATTGACTATCGAAAACTGAATGAGCATACGATAGAGGACAAATATCCTATACCTAACTTAAATGGACTATTAGATAAGCTGGGTAGAGCACAATATTTTTCGACCATAGACCTAGCTAAGGGTTTCCATCAGATACTTCTTAGGGAAGAGGATAGAAAAAAACGGCCTTTTCTACTCCTTTTGGGCACTATGAGTTTATACGAATGCCCTTTGGCCTCAAAAATGCACCATCAACCTTTCAGAGATTGATGAATTCGCTACTTAGAAATTTTATAAATAAGACATGTGTTGTTTATATGGACGACATACTAATATTTAGTTCATCCTTAATGGAACATATTAATAACATCAAGGATATACTTAGAACCTTGAGAAATGCCAAACTAAAGATACAAATAAATAAATGTGATTTCCTCAAAAAGGAAACGCAATTTCTGGGTCATGTACTAACAACTTGTGGTGTAAAACCAGATCCTAACAAAATCTCTATAATACAGAAGCTTAAGCTTCCAGATACCGAAAAGCAAATTAAGTCATTTTTAGGAATGACCGGATTTTATCGAAAATTCATCCATAATTACGCTAAAATAGCATATCCAATGATTAGGTATCTAAAGAAGAACGGAAAGGTAAATAAAAATGACCCTAACTACATAGTAGCCTTCGAAAAACTTAAGGAGCTCATAACAAATTCTCCCGTATTAAGATATCCAAATTTTTCTAAGCGTTTCAGAATTGTCACCGATGCAAGCAATAATGCAATTGGAGCTGTCTTAACTCAAGATGGTCACCCAGTTGCATATGCTTCGCGAACGCTTAACAAACACGAAACAAACTATGCAACAATTGAAAAGGAATTGTTGGCAATAGTTTGGGGTGTTAAATACTTTAGGCCATATATATACGGACAAGAATTTGACTTGGAAAGCGATCACCAACCCCTGAAGTGGCTTATGAGCAAATATTCGGGCAGGGATATAAGCCCAAGGCTACAGAGATACCTTATTGAATTAGGCGAATATAATTTTAAAATAGAATATATAAAAGGAAAGTGTAACTATATTGCAGACTTTCTAAGTAGAATTAATGCGGAGACAAATGAGATAAATTTAGCAGAAATATTTAATGAAGATTTTATACATAATGGAGACACAAGTAATGACGGAGATTCTATGGATGTTCAAACGATACACTCTCAAGAGGAAGACTTTAATGATGGTATTCCAATTTTGGATACTGTAGTCAATCGTTTTAAAATTCAAATTATTGTAGTGGAGAATAAGGAAACGGACACGATAACAGTTTTTGGTAATAAACGAATTTATATAGATAGAAACGACATTGAAAACGAGAACGTGTCTAATATTCTAAGGAGAGAAATCATTAAAGGAAAAATAGGAATATATTCGGAGGTGACTGATCATGAATATTATAAGGTTCAGTTGCAATTGATTGAAGAATTTCCCGATAAAGAAAAATTTAAATTTGTTAAGTGTTCCTACTTTGCTAAAGATATAGACGATGACAATGAGCTGAATAGGCAAATAGCATTATTCCATAAGTATGAGAGCGGACATTCTGGTATTATAGCTACATACGAAAATATCAAACATAAAGTATACAACCCGCATCTAAAATTATCAATTCACAAGATAATAAACAACTGTCATATTTGCTCATCAGCAAAATACGACAGAAACCCAATTAAAAATAAATTCAGATTAACTGAAACCCCTTCCACAACGAATGAAATAATTCATGTTGAAACTTATGTCAACAGTAAACATTCATTCATAATTTTCATTGACAAATTTTCAAAACATGTAGTTTCATTTTATTTGCACGACAGAAATAGTCAAACCCTAGTTGGGAAGATTCGGGCATTTTTGGCCATTAAGGGCAATGTTACTAAATTTGTACTAGACAATGAATTCAATAACGCAAATGTAATGAATTTCCTTGATCAGGAGGGAATTCAATATCATTTTACAAAACCGAATAGCCATACCGGTAATTCGGATATTGAAAGATTCAATAGTACGATCACAGAGAAAATCAGAGTCTTTAATTTAGAGGAAAAACTTCCGATAAATACCCAAATTAATAAGGCGATAAAACTGTACAATAGTAACTATCATAGCACGATAAAATGTAGTCCCTTAGATGTGCAGAATAAATTGATCAATCATAGCATTATAAAGGAAAGATTAGAAAATGCAAAATGCAAAATGATTCAAAGAAGAAATGAATCTAGGGAAAACTACGTAGAAAATAGGAAAGAAGGTTACATAAAGAATTACAGAAACGTAAGGCACAAGGAACAACCTAAGTTTAGGAAACAAAAATTGGAAAATGTTCATGTTTCTAATATTAAAAGACCTTCGAAATTTTCAGATTCTCATAATAACACTACTGCTAATGTCCCTGACGCAGCTGAGTCGAGCAACTCTGCAAGTTAATAAGATTTCCGAGGAAAATGGATTTGTCGAAATAAAGATGCGAGAAGTCGACATCGTAAACGAAACTATAACAATAGTCCACGTTATAGATATTGGTGAGGTGAGAAACATACTAGATACTATAGAGAAAAATATAGAAACTTTAGATATAAATAACCGAAATGTACTTGAAAATGAGGTACAACTTTTGAAATCAAAAATAAAAACTATAATACCAAAAGACAATAGGAAAAGGAGAGGATTGTTCAATTTTGGAGGAAGGGTATATAAATGGGTGTTTGGAACTATGGATGATGAGGATAGACGGGAAATATATGACCATTTGTCAGTCACTGATCAGAATTCCCATAAGGCTATAGAAACATTAAATAAACAAATAATCGTTAATGATTCTTTTAATAAATCTCTGGGGTATTTAAAATCCGCGTTAGAATACGACAGGAAAAAAATATTAAACTATTTCGGAAAAATTAAAATGGACAACAATGAGTATATTTCAAGATTTTTCTTTCTGGATCAATTAGCAAAGCTTAAGAATTTGGAACACAAATTAGATCAGATCCAGGATAACATTGTGTCAGCAAAAAATAACATAATTCATCCCAGTATATTTTCTCCGCAGGAAATAAATGACTTTGAAATAGATTTTTATAAGTTAAAAATGTTAAAGGTAGGAATTATGACATTTAGTGACCAGGCTATCATTGTAGCAATACAAATCCCAAAAACTTTTATAAGAACTGAACTAAAACTAATTACTAGAATCCCCAATAAAAATAGCCAAGAAATAGATTCAGAAGACCAATATATAGTAGATATTAACGGCCAGAATTTAATTTACAAAGATAACGTAGCAATAAGAACCTTGAAGAAAAGCAAAAATTGTTTTTTTTTTAAGAATTGTAAATTTATATATAACAATGAAACGGAAATAGTTAATATAGACGAAGAAACCCTTATTGTTAAAAACTCTAATTATGTAAAAGTCGATCAAGATTGTGACGATAGAAAATTTAATCTTACAGGCAATTTTTTGATTATTTTCAACAATTGTAATATTTCTATGCTTAACGAAAGTTTTTCAAATAAAAAAGTTCTGTACAAGGAAAAATATTTTTATCCAAACAACAACAAATTAGATGTAACAAATATAGATTTTAAATTCAAAAACATTGCCACTGAACATTTTGAAAATATTAAGGAAATAAAAGAACTAAAATTCCACAGAAATGTGTCGTATGGGATAAGTTTGACACTTGTATCTGTAATTTTTGCTCTGTTCCTCATTTTATATTGTCTAACTAAGAAAAATAATGTAAAAGTAAATATTAGACAAGAGTCCAGGAAAACTTGCAAATTAGGGAAAGAGAAGTTTTGAACCCTTCGCCCCAGATAAGTGAAATAATCGCCAAATACTCAAAATAAAATATTTTTTTTTATTAATCATATATCACAAAAAAAAAAAAGAAAAAAGATTATTGTCTTTAGAATATATAATTTAAGAAATGAAAAAAAAAAGGAAATTGTTAATAAAACAATTAAAAATAAAAACCGAATCAAATGAATAATAATAAAAATATAGAAGACTCAGGAGAGTCTTCATTCAAAAGGGGGAGAAGTTACGTATCCCCTCCACAACTAATTGTAACGGCTGGCAAAGTGTAGTGACCATTTAGAATCTTATTGCATTTTTGTATCGCAACATTTTTTGTATTATATTTCTGTTTTATTCCCACACTTTGCCAGACAGCAACGTAAGCATTTTTGTCTGCGTTGCTTAGCCCTAATTGTATTTTAAATATTTTTAAGCCTCAGTCTTAAGATTCATTTAAATAAAGATAGATATATCACAATTTTCTTTGTGTATTTTATTTTATCTATAATTCACGCGTATGCTAATATTGGCCTTATAACACTTTTGAAGAGTAGATTTTTGTTTTTGGGGTTTAGAAATGACCTTCTATTTAGTAGTGGCCATAATGCTTTAAATGAATTTATAGCTTTTTGGCACGTAGCCATAATATGTTGTTTAAAAGTAATCTTTTTGTCCAAGACATCTCCGAGATATTTGACATGATTAAGTATATTTATGGTATTATTTCCAATAAGAAGATGACGTATTGGCAGTCTTTTGGGAGATTTGTTGAATGGGAAAATTATCGCTTGGGTCTTGTTTGGATTAATTTTGATTTTCCATTTGTGAAAATATTTACTGCAATTTACAAGTCCCTTTTCCATTTTCTTCAGGAGTGCACGTGTAAGTTTGTTTGAAGAAATTAACGCAGTATCATCTGCGTAGTAAGCAACTTTCATATATTTCGGGACTTTGAAATTGGATGTATATATCGAGTAAAGCAATGGCGACAAGACTGATTCTTGAGGTAACCCTGTGGCAATGGTTTTTGGAGATGATGTTTCATTATTAATCGCAACTTTAAAGTTTCTGCCGTGAATGAAATCTGAAATAAGTTTGCATAAATGTTTTGGTATATTTGCATCAAGAAGTTTAAATACTAGGCCATTATGCCAAACGGTGTCAAACGCTTTTTCGATATCTAACAATATTAGACCCGTTGAACGTTTATTGTTTTTATTGGTGATTATTTGATTTTTAATTCTGTTTATTTGGTGAGTAGTGCTATGTCCTTTTTTAAATCCAAATTGTTCTTTAGCAACAATAGAATTGGTCGTTACAAATTCACTAAGACGAGAATGTAGAATTTTTCAAATATTTTACCAAAGTTACTTAATAGACTGATAGGTCTGTAACTGTTTGGGTTATTTTTTGGCTTGCTAGGTTTGTTAATAGCTATAACCTATAACGTCTATATTTAAAGCGGAATTGCTTAAAATAATATCGTCTGTGGATGCTTCGCGATTGTGTTGATGGGGAATAGGGTTGGACTATTAGTAGTGTGAATGAAAAATTTGCTTGATTGCTGTAGGCTGTTGAGTGCAATTCCTGCAGTATTATTTGAACGGCAATTCCAAGAACAGTGTTTGGCATTTAGGTCACCAAAAACTATATATTCTTTGGTGGAAGGTGTAAATTTCAAGATATCAGCACAGAAGTTATGGGTATATCTTGGTGAATATAACGAAGATACAACAATAGGTCTATTATTTATAATAACTTCAATTGAGATGTTTTCGATTGATGAATTTTTTTTTTTTCAATTATACATTCTTCCTTTATTTACATATTTTAACAAATTTGATATTTACATATGAGATCTTATCTTTACATATAGATATTGCAACAAATAATATATAGGATCTAAAGACATTAAATAGTTTTTATTTTATTTTTTAATGATTTTTAAAGGAAAATGGGAGGAAAAAAACCTTTAAATGATTTAATAAATTCAAATACTATCTGAAAATATTTATATGCTTATAGAAGGTTTATTAGAAATAATAGACCTCTATAAGCATACAATTTTCAATTTGGTGATTTCTTTTTAATTTTACGTTATTTCTCTACATTCTCTTATCAGTGGGTAAGAGGAATTTTCAATTTTGGCAAAGTAATTATTGTTAATCCTTGTTATGAAATCGATAATTTTTTCATAACCTGTTTCTTCATGAAGAAGATTTGTAGGATACCTCCAGGGCTTTTTATTTATCATTTTAAGACATTTGTTTTGTATAATTTGTAAGCGTTTTAGGTGGCAGTTGGCAGCGTCACTCCAAATAGGACACGCGTATGTTAATATCGGCCTTATAACACTTTTGAAGAGTAGATTTTTGTTTTTGGGGTTTAGAAATGACCTTCTATTTAGTAGTGGCCATAATGCTTTAAATGATTTTATAGCTTTTTGACATGTAGCCATAATATGTTGTTTAAAAGTAAGCTTTTTGTCCAAGACAACTCCGAGATATTTGACATGATTAAGTACATTTATGGTATTATTTCCAATATGAAGATGACGTCTTGGCAGTCTTTTGGGAGATTTGTTGAACGGAAAAATAATTGCTTGGGTCTTGTTTGGATTAATTTCCATTTGTGAAAATATTTACTGCAATTAACAAGCCCCTTTTCCATTTTCTTCAGGAGTGCACTTTAAGTTTGTTTGAAGAAATTAACGCAGTATCATCTGCGTAGTAAGCAACTTTCATATATTTCGGAACTTTGAAATCGGATGTATATATCGAGTAAAGCAATGGCGACAAGACTGATCCTTGAGGTAACCCTGTGGTAATGGTTTTTGGAGATGATGTTTCATTATTAATCGCAACTTTAAAGCTTCTGCCGTGAATGAAATCTGAAATAAGTTTGCATAAATATTTTGGTATATTTGCATCAAGAAGTTTGTTTAAGCACAAATTCTTTTATTTTGCTTATTAATTTAGTTTGCCCTTTTGCAAACCCCCACCCTCCTTAAGGGTTAATTACTAGTTAGAATCTAAGTTTTACTCCTTTTTGTAAACATCTTTGTAGGGAGTATTTACATAGATTCTAGCGAGTAAACCGTTAACGGTATCTAAAAACATTGCTTGTTGCCTCTTTCTATCCTAGTTAGATGTAACTATTTTTTTAATCTTCGTTTGAACGTTTTAACGAACACATTGTTCACACGGATCCCCAACGTACATAATACAGTCCATTTATCTCTACAGGTAATTTATTTTTTTAAATAAAATATTGAGAATTTTCTCATTAATAATAAAACATTAAAAAATCTTGTTTATTTTTTATTTGCATCGGACCCCGCATTTACGGCGAACATTTGGTCATCCGAACCGGATCTTTTTTTCGAGCTTTAAAATTGGAATTAAAGATTTCATTTAATTTGCAGAAATTCAGCCATCTTGCTGCATCACAACACACTCCTCACACACACATCAGCTTTAATTTTTTTAAATCTTCAATTTTAAAAGGTGCGTACATTATTTTTAAAATAGTGCAAGTGTGAAAATAAATCGTGTTTATAAAATTAAAAAAGATAGTGAAAATACATTTTTTTTATTAAGATTAATTTTTACCTATAATAAAAAAGTATTTGTTCCTTAATACTTTTTTATATTATTGTGATTGATCGCGTTACAACCCTTCGTCGTAATATTTTTTTAAACAGTACCTTTGTTTTGACACTTTGTCATTACACTTCTTTTGGGTACTCTTTTTTTACAACAGTGCGTTTTGTTTACGTGGACGGACAAATTAAATTTTTTTCGTGTTAAATTTCTTTAAAAAATTTTTTGTTCGTTTAATAAATAATATACGGAATTAAAAGTGTTTAATTATTTTTTAATAATAAATTTTAAAATCGGTTTCTTTATTTATTTGCAAAGTGCCGTCGGGTTTGCGATTAGTGATCTTGTGTTTTTACATACATATATTGGTTTATTATTTTATAAAACTAACCCTTAATACTGTTGACAGCTATACATACATACGTGTATATATATTATCGAAGTGTTTTTATTTTCTTTTGTGTTTTATTCGCGTATACGATTTTTTTATATTTGAATATTTTACAAGCTGTGTTTGTTTACAACTTACACTAGCTTCATATCGACCTGCATACGTACCGTGTTGTTGTTGTTTTTTTTCATTTACAACATATTGTCACCCTACTGTCCGGTATAGTCGCGACATATTTAGCTTGTTTTTTTTATTGAGATTTTTTTTTGTATTCTCAATTGGCATTTTTTAATAAAATTAATTTATAAATTCAAAATTTTAGTGCATTTATCGTGTTTTTTCGGAAATTTTCGTTTTTATTAATTTTTTTTTTTGAATAAAATTTTGACAAAATGCCTGAAACAGCCCTTGATGTTTTTATTAGAGATTCTGATGCTCTTATAAAATACGAAGCTAAATTTAACGACATTCGTGAGGAACTTCATTCGAGTTTTAATTTAGAAATACGCGGTAAGGAAATTAACTTGTTATGGGAACAAGCTAAATCTTCATACCGTACTTGTCTTAGTTATCTCGAAAATTCTGAAGACGCGGAACCCGAAGATGTTGACGCTGCTGAGTCAAAATACGAGACAACATTTAACGCGTACGTTAATTGTTTAGCAATGATCAACGAGAAATTACACAATTTCGAAACCAAGGCAAAATCGAAGGATCAGTCTTCGCCTGTAGACTTAAATTCTTCTGATAACTTCTGCCATAATTTGACTCTGCCGCCGTGCGATACAGACGTTTTCGAGGGTGACTATCTTTCTTGGCCCACTTTTAGGGATATTTTTACCGCGGTATACATAAATAATTCTCGCTTAAGCAATATTGAGCGTTTGTGCCATTTGGTTCGAAAAACGAGTGGTGAGGCGCGTGAAATTGTTTCAAAATGTCCACTTACTAATGCTGGCTTTGATATAGCTTGGCGAAATTTGAGAGAAGCGTACGATAATCCTCGTATGTTGGTTAACAACCAACTCAAAACGCTTTTCAGTCTTCCCTTTTATGATAAGGAGACTAGTGCGAATTTAAAAGCTTTACAACGCGGTATAAACGGTTGCCTTACAGCCATGTCTACTTATGACATTTCTACTCAAAGCTGGGATCCAATATTAGTTTTTATGTGCATTCAGCGGTTACCTGTAAATACTGTTAATATTTGGGAACAGAGTGTAAAAGACAAATCGGCCTTGTCTCTCTGGAAAGATTTGGACCACTTTCTGACGGAAAGAACCCAAACTTTAGATTGTCTTCGTGACTTAAGAAGTTCAGAACCTATCAAAAAGGCTTCTGAACATAAAATAAAAGCGCATCATTCTAATGCTGCTTCTTCTTCTTCAAATGCCTCTTGCATTTTATGCAAAAATCAAGTCCGCTTCTTACGATCTTGTCATCGTTTTAAAAGTTTATCGATTGCGGACAGATATTCTACCGTTAAAAAATTTCATTGCTGTGTCAATTGTCTTTCAAGGACACATGAAGCTAAAAATTGTAATAGCAGTTATAGTTGTTCCATCTGCAATAAGCGTCATCATACGATGCTGCATCGGGAGTTGCCGAAATCTGATAGTTTAGTTAGGGAAACTCATAATTCTAATTCGGGTGCGAGTCCGGTTATAGCCTCTCGACTTACCAACTCCATACCCATGAATTCTTTCCCCTCTTCGTCAAATAGCAACAATGCCACAACTCCTTTAAATCGACAGGTATTTCATACCTCACAAGATAGGACTGTGCTTTTGGGGACAGCAATGGTGAATATTATTCACCAGGGTACGACGTATCCAGCTCGGGCCCTTATTGACCCGGCTTCTGAAGCTTCGTTCATTTGTGAACGATTGCAAAATCGCTTGAAACTTTCGACGCATTCTACGAATGCTCAAATTTCAGGTGTTAATCAAGCTGTCTCTGCTACCTCTAGAAAACTTTGTTCTCTTCAAATTGGCTCTCCTATTGATTCATCCATTGTAGTGGAAACTAATGCTCTTGTTTTATCTAAAATATCGGGCAATTTGCCTTCATTTGTACTTCCTTCTCATCTTAGGAACAATTTGCCCAACCTTCGGTTAGCAGATAAAAACTTTTTCGATAGCAGACCTGTCGATCTTTTGTTTGGCGCTGATCTTTACCCTAAAATACTTTTAGGTGAAATTCGTCGAGATATTTTGGGCTCCTTGTTAGCTCAAAATACTATTTTCGGTTGGATTATTACTGGTCCAATTTGTCATTCCCAAGTTCAAGTCTATTCAATTAAAGTTGATTTTTCTGAAGAAGATTGCCTGAATAGAAATCTTCTCAGATTTTGGGAACTTGAGGAAAATCCGAAAAGGAAAATTTTTTCAACTTTCGATAAAATTTGTGAAGAAAATTATAGGAAGACTACACGTCGAGCTTCTGATGGTCGATACATTGTGACCCTTCCATTCAAACCTGAATTTCCTCAACACTTAAATCTAGGTTTATCTCGACCAAGTGTTCTCAAACAATATCATCGCACAGAATCCTCTCTTTTACGAAGACCTGAGATTAAGAAATTGTATGATAGCGTCGTTAGTGAATATTTGGACCTAGACCATATGAAACTTGTTTCTTTTCCTTCATCGGCAACAACTTTTGCTTGTTACTTGCCACATCATCCAGTCGTTAAACCTGAACGAAAGACCACAAAGTTAAGAGTTGTTTTCAATGCCTCTCATAAAACTTCGAACGGGAATAGTCTTAACGACTGTCTCTATGTTGGGCCTACTTTACAGTCTGACTTAGTCCTATTAATTTTAAGGTGGAGACTTTTCAAATTTGTTTTTAATTGTGACATTACACAAATGTACCGACAAATTAGAGTTGATGCAGCTCATACTCCATTTCAACGTATCTTATTTCGAGATTCTCCGACGGAGGACGTTAAGGACTATGAGTTGCAAACAGTGACTTTTGGCGTTAACTGCGCTCCTTATCTTGCCATTCGGACATTGTTACAATTAGCAGACGATTCTGAAGCTGAGTACCCTTTAGCATCACACATTTTACGGAAGTGTATGTACGTTGACGACGTTTTGACAGGGACTCACGACATTTCAACTGCTTTGATCGCTCGTGATCAACTTATTGCAGCTTTGTCTTCTGCTAAATTTGAACTACGAAAATGGACATCTAACGAACGAACAATTTTGGACAGATTTCCTTCTGAACATTTAGTTGATGCTAAGGTTTTGACCTTTGTGGAATCAAGTAGCTCTAAAACTTTGGGTATTCAATGGAACGCTCAACTGGACTCTTTTTACTTTAGTGTAAATCCTATTGCACATAAATCGAGTCACACTAAAAGAGAAGTTTTATCTACGATTGCAAAGTTATTTGACCCTGTGGGTTGGCTAGGTCCAGTTGTTGTAGTCGCGAAAATGATTATGCAGAAGGTCTGGTTAGATAACATTAATTGGGATGATTCTCTACCACTTTCAACGGAAAACGAGTGGCAAAAGTTCGTTACTTCATATCATGAAGTCAACAATATACGAATTCCACGCTGGGTTCATTACACCCCTGATTCGTCCGTCGAACTTCACGTCTTTTCTGATGCCTCGGAAAAGGCATACGCGGGGGTAATTTATATCCGCATCGAAACCCCCAAAGCCGATATATATACCCACTTGTTGTCTTGCAAAACTAAAGTGGCACCTGTAAAATCAATTTCGATTCCGCGACTTGAACTTTGCGGAGCAGTTTTGGCTTCAGAACTTTTGAAGACAATACTGAGCGAAATCGATATACGACTTAACCAAGTTTATTGTTGGACTGACTCTACGATCGTCCTTGCTTGGTTAAAAAAGGATGCTTGTTCTTGGACCACATTTGTTGCAAACAGGGTGTGCAGAATTCAGGAAAATGTCGGTCAGCATAATTGGTATCACGTAAGATCTGAGGATAATCCTGCCGATTTGGGCAGTCGTGGTATTTCTCCGTCGGAGCTGGCAGATAATGACCTATGGTGGCATGGACCAAAATGGCTACGCCAAGAAAAAACGCAATGGAATATCTCTGATATTTCTCGTCTTGACACTGATATTGAGTGCCATAAAGTTAAAACTCATGCTTCGTTCTTTACGAACACGCAAGGAGATGACGGTTTTATCGACATTCTTGATAATTATTCGCGTCTTGATAAAGCGCTTCGCGTCATTTCTTATATTTTGCGATTTTTCTATAATTGTCATCCTTCCCATAAATCAAACCGTAATTTGTATGAAGACACTATTCTTTCTAGTATCGAGATGAAAAGGACTAAATTACGTTTAGCCATGATCTCTCAAAAGTGTCATTTTGCAGATGAATATAAATGTCTTTTGGAGAGGAAACCTTTAAATTCGAAAAGTTTTTTGATTCCTTTGAATCCATTTCTGGACAAAGATGGTGTGATGAGACTAAATGGTCGTTTAATTAAATCCCCATCTCTTTCTTATAGTGAACAGCATCCAATTATTTTACCTTATTCGAGTAGATTTACGCTACTTTTAACGGAGTTTGTTCATTTGATTTCCATTCACGGTGGAAATCAGCTCATGTTGCGAATACTTTGTATTGATTATTGGGCCCCTCGCTTAAAATCTAAAATTCGTGGAGTCATCGGTCGCTGCAAACGTTGTATTCTTGAAAGAAAACGTTCTTGTAGTCAAATTATGGCCGCTCTACCGCCTGAGAGGACTTTACTTGATAGACCGTTTACTACAACTGGTGTTGATTTCGCAGGTCCTTTCGATATTAAAAGTTTCACTGGTAGGGCTTGTAAGATAACAAAAGGTTATGTTTGTGTTTTTGTATGCTTTTCTATAAAAGCTATACATCTGGAGGCCACTTCTGATTTGTCTACGGCTACCTTCTTAGCAGCATTTCAGAGATTTATCTCACGCCGAGGTTGTCCAATCACAATATTTTCGGATAACGGTACAAACTTTGTAGGCGCGTCTCGTGAATTGGAGAAAGACTTTAAAACTTTTCTTAAAGATAGTCAGACCGCTACGTGTTCTACGTATGCAATTCAGGGTCTCACTTGGCGTTTTATCCCCGCAGGTGCTCCTCATATGGGTGGCCTATGGGAAGCCGGTGTAAAGAGCTTCAAACTTCATTTTCGAAAAGAAGCTCAATCTTTTAAATTTACATTTGAGGAATTCGCGACTCTGCTTGCGAGAATAGAAGCGTGCCTTAATTCGCGCCCTATTTGTCCTATGACAGAAAACCCTCAAGACCCGGTTGCTCTAACACCTGGCCATTTTTTAATTGGCACTCCAATTCTTGCTCCTCCTGAGCCTGAAATTAGTGAAATGCCTATAAGTTTAGTTAATCGATTTAGAAGAATGAAAGCTATTTCTCAACATTTTTGCCGACGGTGGAAAGAGGAATACTTAATTAATTTACACAAAAGATACAAATGGCAAAATCCGGCACGTGAAATTCAGGTTAATGATTTAGTTGTTATACGGCACGAACAATTACCTCCAACTTCGTGGAGATTAGGTCGCGTCGTTAAAACCTACCCGGGTAGTGACGGTCATGTGAGGGTCGTTGATATACGCACTGTGAATGGGGTTGTACGACGACATATCGCAAAACTGGTCATTTTGACTAATCTAATCAATTAAGTCTTACTTTATTATTTTCACTAATATTTGTTGTTTCCTAGCACTATGGACGCATTACCCACCTTCTTTGATGATGCTCTCTTAGATGACTACGAGGAAGCAATGGAAATTGTGGAACCGGTTTCTGCCGCAACCCCTTTGGCTGCATCCGTTGCTGATAAGGAGGATACACCGGCTCCTGTTGGTGTACCGCCTCCGTCTGCTGATACTCCAGCACCAGTAATGCCGTCGATTTCCGCACCTTTGCCGGAATCCAGAGGAACCTCGAGCTCGAATATTAGTCCCGACATCATTAATCGTCAGTGCAGGGTATGTAGTGGTAGACATCCATTGAGGAATTGTCGAAAATTTCTGCGATTGAGCCATGAGAGGAAGTTGCGAATGGTGATCCTTCACCGATATTGTTCGCGTTGTTTAGCGCATTCGCACTCCGCAAAAGATTGCACGTGTACTTTTAAATGTGGTCAATGTAAAGGTGATCACAACACCCTGTTACATTCCGATCGCTCCATGCAGTCTGGTTCGAAGAAGAAACAATTGCCTCGCTCTGCGGCTTCTTCCTCGAAAAAGCCTCTTCTGGCCCGCTCGTACCACGGCCTTGTAAAACCATGCACCCTCCGTCGTCCTCCGTTTCAAAGACTTGCCCCTTACCCGTTCGCCACATTGTCAATTTTTCCCCCACTTTGGTGATCAAATTAATATTACCGACTAATTCCATTCCGGTACGAGCAGCTTTGGATCCATGTTGTAGCATTAGCTATATCTGCGAATCTTTGGTCCATCAACTTCGGCTGCCCGTATCTAAAATGGACAACATTGGATATTGTCGATTGACGGTCGGCTCTTCGTTTGATCCCACACAAAGGATATCGCTCACGGCTAAAGTGACAAAGATGCGTGGTGTTAAAACTCCTGCCGAGTCTGTTCCAGATGCAATACGGGAACATTTTGCTGGGATCCAGTTGGCGGACCCACGTTTCAATATATCTGGTCGCGTAGTTTTGGTCTTAGGACCAGAAGTTAACCCACAAATTTTAAAGGGAAAAATATATTCGAGCCCGGGTCTTCCAATGGCACAATATACCATATTTGGTTGGGTCATTTCTGGCCAATCCCCTCTTTAGAGGGCAGGTCCCCTTGGACCTATGATCCCCTTGGATCAACGACCCCCTTGGGTCAAATCCGATCCCTTTGGATCAACGCGGTCCCTTGACCGCTCGACGAAAATCCAGTTTATACTGGTCTGATCCCTTGATCAGCTGATCCCTTGATCAAAGAACCCAGTCCACACTGGTTTGGTCCCTTGACCATTAGTTTTAAGTGTTTTTTGAAAAAATGTAAAAAAAAAAAAAAAAATATATATATATACATGAAATATTTAAAATTATGAAAAAATATTTATTATACTTTTACCTTTCCTTGTTTTTGTAACCTCTCTCTTTTACCTAGCTAAGACTTTGTTGCAACCTCCTCCAGTGTTGCAAGGTGGCCGGCAATGTTTAAGCACAAATTCTTTTATTTTGCTTATTAATTTAGTTTGCCCTTTTGCAAACCCCCACCCTCCTTAAGGGTTAATTACTAGTTAGAATCTAAGTTCTACTCCTTTTTGTAAACATCTTTGTAGGGAGTATTTACATAGATTCTAGCGAGTAAACCGTTAACGGTATCTAAAAACATTGCTTGTTGCCTCTTTCTATCCTAGTTAGATGTAACTATTTTTTTAATCTTCGTTTGAACGTTTTAACGAACACATTGTTCACACGGATCCCCAACGTACATAATACAGTCAATTTATCTCTACAGGTAATTTATTTTTTTAAATAAAATATTGAGAATTTTCTCATTAATAATAAAACATTAAACAATCTTGTTTATTTTTTATTTGCATCGGACCCCGCATTTACGGCGAACAAAGTTTAAATACTAGGCCATTATGCCAAACGGTGTCAAACGGTTTTTCGATATCCAACAATATTAGACCCGTTGAACGTTTATTGTTTTTATTGCTGATTATTTGATTTTTAATTCTGTTTATTTGGTGAGTAGTGCTATGCCCTTTTTTAAATCCAAATTGTTCTTTAGCAGCAATAGAATTGGTCGTTACAAATTCACTAAGACGAGAATGTAGTATTTTTTCAAATAATTTACCTAAGTTACTTAATAAACTAATAGGTCTATAGCTATTTGGGTTATTTTTTGGCTTACTAGGTTTGTTGATAGCTATAACCTTAGCGTTTTTGAAATGGTTAGGGAAATAGTTGAGTTTGATGCAGCTGTTAAATATTATAACCAGTAATTTTAGAGCTTTGAGTGGTAGTTTCTTTAAGAGCAGGTTGGGAACATTGTCAAAACCAGGAGATTTTGAGGGTTTTATTGATGAGACAATATTCATTACTTCTTCTAGAGATTTATAAATTGCTGACTCAGAACTGGGATTTTCCTTCTTAAAATTATTTACTGTTGTATTTATTACTTTATCAGCTGAGTGGTTGTAATTCGAAGTGAGGTTATTTGCTTTGACAAATGTATTTGCCAGGACTTCAACCTTGTCCTTATCAGATGTTATCCTTGTATTTCCAACCTCAAGGTGAGAGATTTGATTTTTTTCTTTTCCTCGCAAGTTCCTGCTTATTCTCCAAAATGATTTATCACCTGGTTTTAAATTGGATAATAATTGACACCATTTCTTATTGCGTTCCGAATTAATACTTTTATCAATCATGTTACTTAGAAACTTAGTACATTGATTATAAAAAGTTTGCTCGGCTATATTTGAAGATCGTTGGCTTTTTCTTTTAAAGCTTCGTCTTAGTTTAATATATTTCACAGTACTTTCTGGTAATGTGAAATTATTTTGTTGAGTTATTTTAGGTGTAGACGCATCCCTTGCTTCAAAAACTACATTTATAAATTTTTGTATTTCCTGATCAATTATTACCTTGGTATTGTATATATCCGAATTTAACGTGATTTTATTTTCTAAAAAATTCATATATGTTCCAGTTGGTTGCACTATAATCATAATAGTTGAGGTCAACCTGCGAGGCCACTGATCTTTTAAGTGTACACATAATGGGGCGATGGTCTGATGGTATTTCGTAATCCATTGCCTTTACGTCTATATTCAAAGCGGTATTGCTTAAAATAATATCGACTGTAGATGCTTCGCGATTGTGTTGATGGGGGAATTGGGTTGGACTATTAGGATAGTGTATAAAAAAATTGCTTGATTGCTGCAGATTGTTCAGTGCGATTCCTGCAGTATTATTTGAACGGCAATTCCAAGAGCAATGTTTGGCATTTAGGTCACCAAAAACTATGTATTCTTTGGTGGAAGGTGTTAGGTTCAAGATATCAGCACAGAAGTTATGGGTATATCTTGGTGAATATAATGAAGATACAACAATAGGTCTATTATTTATAATAACTTCAATTGAGATGTTTTCGATTGATGAAGTGTTTGATATAAAGAGGTTTTTATGAGCGACAGATTTATGAATTAACAGAGCTACTCCTCCTCCTCTTGCATCTGTTCTGTCACTTCTATATAAATAATAATTTTTAAAATAGGGTCTATAATTTTCTGAAAAAAATGTTTCATTCAAAGACGCTATTTTAATATTTTCTCGTTCAATTAGTATCTCAAATTGTTTTAATTTAGAAAAGTTTGAAATGCCATTAGCATTCAAGTGAAGCATTTTTTTAGAAGTAACTCTTGTTCTAGTTTCCAGATAGAGAGAACGTAACGGACAGTTGATATCGTTTGCAGAGTGATCAGTTCTCTCTTTTCCTTGTATTTTGCAATTAAAGCATGTAAAAACAGCTGGTCTTTTTTCATTTGTATTAAACGGACACACACTTGTATGATGTTGTTCTGCACATATCATACATGCAGCACTTCGATGGCAATGTTCACCGCCATGGCCATACATCAAGCAGTTCCAGCATTGAGTTGGTTTGTTCTTGGATTTCGATTTATATTTTTTCCAAGAAATTATAATATTAGAAATTGTTCGTACATTTTTTAAAGCAGTTGGATTAAAATTTTTACGAACAAATTGAACTTTATAAACTGCATTATTGTTTGAACTGAATTTGGTGGTTATTTCAGTTACGGAAGAGGGGGATAGGTTGTAGTTTTTTAGCTCCTTGGAGATTTCCTCAGAGCTTATGCGGGGTAAACCGTGTAAAAAGGTGGTGTATAACCTATTTTCTTTGGAGCCATAAGAATGAAACTCCATCTTATTCTCTTTAAGTATTTGCTTGTAGCATTCGTACATTTTATTACTAGGAGCAAAAATTTTGGTACCAATTGAAGTACGTTTGAAAATGCAATCCTTACCAAGCAGCTTTTGTATTTCTGTAAATGAAGCGTTAGCTTCTACAACAATGGGTGGAGGTTTGTGTTCCTTAACATCGTTAATATTTGATACGGGAGTTACGTCCATATCATTGAGGCCAGCAAGCAGGCTAAATCTGTTGCTTGAAGTTGACGCCATGTTCGGGTTAACAAAACCCGGAGGAAGTTTTGTCATCTTATTCACAAGCTTTCTTTTTGATGAAGATTTGGCCCCTAGGGCCATCGCAAAATTTTTATTCCTGTTTTAAAGCTGGATTGTCTACCACGTGAGTTCAAATGAGATCAAGAATAGGCAATTGCAAAAACAAAAATAAACACTTGTTTTTAATTTTAAATAGTTGTACTCTAAGTGCTTTGATTTTTTACACAACCGTTCGTAAAGAGAGTTAGATTCGAACTGATTTTTCGATTGATGAGGTGTTTGATATAAAGAGGGTTTTATGTGCGACAGATTTATGAATTAACAGAGCTACTCCTCCTACTCTAGCATCTGTTCTGTCACTATTATATAAGTAATAATTTTTAAAATATGGTCTATCATTTTCTGAAAAAAATGTTTCATTCAAAGACTCTATTTTAATATTTTCTCGTTCAATTAGTATCATAAATTGTTTTAATTTAGAAAAGTTTGATCTGCCATTAGCATTCAAGTGAAGCATTTTGAATTCGTTTAAATTAGTATAATCCATGCGCGTATTTCATTATTTTTGGCCAGACACACTTTTTGGAAAAACTAAGCTCCGTACCATGGTGCACGGCATGTCAAATTGAAGCTTAGGCAAAGGCGGATATAAAGTCTTCCGTGCAATAAATTTGCATGCACGTTTCTGGACAAACTGGGAATCTTTATTTTTGTATTCAATAATATACGTGATATTACAACTTTGATTTGTTGTACTTTTGAAGTGCACCTATGCAAATCATCCATAGCTGTAGTGAAAATATCAAAAAGCTATCGATGTTAAATAAATCGTTGTTTGTTTTCAGCTGGTTAGCATATGTGGCTTTGCTGTTATTATTGATGTTATTGTTACAATTTGTGTTTTTGTTTCTTAAATTAGTGAAATCTCCCACTTTAAATTGAAATGAGTTATTTTGTTGTCTGCTTTTATTCTGACTTTTAAGGGCAATATACACTAATCAAATTCCCATCCAGCATTATGATGGTATTAGTGAAAATTTGTTAGTATGTGTGACACCGACGATGCTGTATGGAAAATCAAAAATTTTAGATTTTTGTCATGCTGGATGAGAGATTTTGATGAATGTATTGTATTTTCTCATGCTGTATAGGTCGTACAGCAAATGTATATGCTAACGTCAAGCACACGTACACGATGCTTTTTGTCAAGCGGTTGACAAGTGTATAGTGGCCTCTATGCTGCCTACACACCAGGCAACGGTTGCTTCAATGTGTTGTTGCAACGTGTTTTGTTTGTTGACTACATACGTGGCAACGAATGCCGTAACCTCATTACTGTGTGTAGCTGTGGTACAGAAAAGACACAAGCGGAAGAAAAGTATAATTAAATTTTTTATTATATTCTATTTTTAATTGTTCGTATGCTTTTTTTTAGATTTTTATTTTTATATTTTTCACAAGTTACGTCCCATAGCTGTCAAAATTTTATATTCGTTAATAAAGTTAACATCATTTTCATTATTCTCAATAGCAATTTTCTTGTTTTCCTGCTTTCCGCTTAACATTACTTCCCACGAACCTTCCTATTCGCTTGTTTTCGATGAACTGAAGAAGTAAATGCAGTAAACAAATATACACACGTAGCAACGGTTGCCTCAACCAACCCAAAATATCAAAACTTTTTGATATTTCTGCCAACGGTTGATACAACACGAAAATCAATGGCAACAGAGCTAGACACTAGGCAACGGTTGATTCAACATGGCTGTGTTGAAGCAACCGTTGCTTGGTGTGTAGGCAGCATTAGAAGTAACTCTTGTTCTAGTTTCCAAATTGTGAGAACGTAACGGACAGTTGATATCGTTTGCAGGGTGATCAGTTCTCTCATTTCCTTGTTTTTTGCAATTAAAGCATGTAAAAACAGCTGGTCCTTTTTCATTTGTGTTAAACGGACACACACTTGTATGATGTTGTTCTGCACATATCATACACGCAGCACTTCGATGACAATGTTCACCGTCATGGCCATACAGTAAGCCCTAAACACATAACGGCGAGTTGCGAGTGCGAGTAAAAACTAAGCTTTGTGCATGCGAGAATTTGTGCTTTTGTGCTTTTGCAAAATGATCAAAATGCTTTCAAGCAACTGATTGTCCTACTGTCAAACATAATTCAATTGTCAATTGTATACAAAGTTGTTCATATAACAAACAATAAATATAACAAAATGAATAAAATCGAAATTATTAACTTGTTAAATAAAGTAATTACTATAGTAGGCATCGCGTTTAATGCCTATCAGCTGTTTATTCTGTCATCTGATTTTTCTCGCACAGAAAACAGAATCAATACTATTTCCCTTGCGAGTGTTTTTACAACCTAGTTTTACAACTTAGTTTGCCAAAAAAGTGCGTTTGACCACAAAAATAAAGATTCCCAGTTTGTCCAGAAACGTGAAAGCAAATTTATTGCACGGAAGACTTTTTATATCCGTTTATGCCTAAGCTTCAATTTGACATGCCGTGCTCCATGGTATGGAGCTTAGTTTGTCCGAAAAGTGGCTTTGAATACAAAAATAAAGATTCCCAGTTTGTCCAGAAACGTGCATGCAAATTTATTGCACGGAAGACTTTATATCCGCCTTTGCCTAAGCTTCAATTTGACATGCCGTGCACCATGGTACGGAGCTTAGTTTTTCCAAAAAGTGTGTCTGGCCAAAAATAAAGATTCCCAGTTTGTCCAGAAACGTGCATGAATATTTATTGCACGGAAGACTTTATATCAGCCTATGCCTATGCTTTAATTTCACGTACTGTGCTCCATTGTACGTAGCCCCATTTTGCTGAAATCTTCCTCGGAATATCCCGGTCCCAATAAATCCCAATAAAAAACAAGAATTTAGGTTTTATAAATGTTCTAACATTGATTTATGTATTATTCTTGCTTAAATTAGTTATCCCAAACCGAAGAATCCACTCCCTTATGTGATGAAACACATTTTAAAAATTTTGCATTGCCAACTATTCGTTTGAAATTCTAGGCTATTTTCTCGAGGCTATCGGAACGCACGTTATTTTTTTTGGTATTATTTTCTTAAGATTTTTTTTCAGATTCCCGAACAATTTATAATCCCCGGAGCAGGATGAGATGCAAAAAAGTGTCATTCCAAATAATTTCGTATTAGTTTCTTTTTAACGTTCTCTTTCCAGGATATCACTAAAATGAGTCTGGGGCGAACTGCGGTGTTGGGCTCTGCCGCATAATTCATGTTCGCCCAATTATCATAGACGAACCAGGGACTCGGGTAGGAGCTGGTTACTCTGGAACGCAAGCCCCTTCCTACTTACAGATTGACCTTAAAAGTGTCTGGGAATACGGACCGGAGTCTAGCCCGCTCCCATAAGTTGGTCCCCACCCAAACAATGTTTGAAACGGGACTCGGAGTTCTCACTCCTTCCTAAAACTCTTCCTACTAGCCGCTACGCAATTTTTTTTTGAAATTTAGTGGTATTTTGGCACGAAATTCCCTCGACAACAAATACTACACAATCTTACCATCGAAAACATGGACCGCATCGCGAATTACCCAACAAACATGGTCCATTTAATATATAAGTATCTGTGAAAACCATAAAATTGAGCCAGCCCGGCCTTCTTTGCGAACGAAAAGGTATAATGGTCAGTGAAAAACTACTAAAATGTAATCATTTTATTAATAGGGAGCGGTGAACTAACTATTGTTCCTACCCACGAGAACCTACGAATTGTACGTTTGAATGCCAACATAATCGTGAAGCGGATTTGGTTCTTTGATCCATTTCAGGATATTTGTCTGGGAGGTGTATATAAGTAAGCTATATATTTAAGGTGTATATAAGTAAGCTATATATTTAGTTTATCTCTGGACACAAAACTTGAACTTTAGCCATTGGAACAAAACCTTCAACTCGAGCTTATAAGATTTTAATGACGTATAAAAAATAATCAAAATACAGCTACGAATACATTTGTTCTCTTAGAATGTCTGCGTTTTCATTTCAAGTTTTCTTTTAGTTAATATCAAAAGATCTGGTGGTTAACTTGCACGTAACAGGAACGTCCCACTCTATTGAAAATAGAATTTTGTACGTGACATTTGTGAACCGCTGATAAAGTTTGGGTAATTTTACACAGCAACATGCTGGTTCGCTTTTTATAACATTCTATAATTGCACTCAATGCCAACGTTACATTTACGGTACGGATACATTTTAACAACGTGTGGCTAACTAGGGCTTAAGGAGCTATTACACGAACTGTTTTTTACATATGTACTGTCACTTTTTTTATCCATATGAAATTCCTCATGTCTGTCAAAATTTACGATTCATAATTTTTGCTATCACACGTGCATATGTATTTCCGTATGACATAACCTCTAAATGTAAACAACAGCTGATTTAATTTGTGAATTAATAAAAATTTATTGTTAAAAAAAAGGTTATATTTCTTTAATGGTTAATTAATACTAAACAATTTATTTTTCTTTCAATATTAATCTTTAAAATTTACTCTGTTTTTCTTTCGCCACAAGCAGTGTTGAATTTTCATTTGTTTGTCATGCAAAAATAGAACCTGTTCTAATTGAAAAATGTACATGTGACTTTCCTCATGTATTGTACATAAACAATGTTTCATATGTATCACACGATGTGTACAACTTTTGTTGTGGGAAAATTTGACAGTACATATGTAAAAAACACATCATGTAATAGCACCTTTAAGTTGGTAAACACTTGCATGTGTTTTTCATGACACGTTTAATCAGCTGATTCGCCTCGTTACCGTTACGCGTGGCTAACTTCGCCATTAACTACGTAACGTAGCAGTTACCGAACTCAACTGTCACGTAACTGGAACTTCCCAATCTGTTGAAAATAGATATTTGCTACGTTCGCACGTGACATCTGTGAACAGCTGATAAAGTTTGGTTAATTTTACACAGCAACATACTGCCCTACAAGAACAGTGACGGTCATTTGACCGGTGATATGACCGGCACTACTGACTGAAGTGTCGGTCATCGCGTAGAACAAAGTTTCTATCATTCTATTAAGGCAAATATGCCAAAACTGACCTAAACTTTTGTGTACATGTGATTTTGCATCTTACTCTAACCTATGAAAGTATGTAAACCATATAATATATATCTGAACTGCTCACTCTACCGCTGTTTAGTAGTCAACGATGATAGATATATCCATCATCGCTGACCGGTCATACTTGATGGCTATATACATCATCATTGACCGGTCACGCTTGATTATAATGAAACATGACTTATTTTTTATTTATATTTATTTATTGTATTAAAAATCAAAAATTCAAAAATAGAAATAAACATTAATATATTAAAAACACAGCAATATCACCAATTCCGAAACGTGTCGATAACTTTGAGACAATGTTTGCTGACTTTTCACTCGAACCATCCCTCAAAGCGGTTCGTAACTTAGCACTGAATAAATTGACTAAACTCAATAGAAATTTCCGGTAATGGGCCTTAGTGCAATCAGTAGGTTCTTAAAGAAAACAATATATTATAACACATATATATCAACAATTTATATTAAAGCTCACCTTTTGTGTGTTGTGAATTAACAATTTCGGCCAAAACTGATACACTCCATTTGGAAAATTGTTTGTACAGAACGGTGTGTGAGATATTGTGATAATACCTCCATAAATCAATTTGTTCAATATTTTTAGATCTTTCTTTTGAAACCTAATTTCATTATGGACGAATTTACGGATACTGCACATTCCTTAATATTCATATTATATAAGGATTAATGTAAAATTCTGCAAGGAAGATTTACTTTGTTTCTAGCTAAAGTTTTAATAAAATGTCAGTACATTACCTTAATAAGTTCATTTGGTGATTGCGCATCTATTAACAATATATTTATGCGAGGTAAGAGGTATAAAAGTTCTAGATTGAAAGTTTATGAAGATTCTACAGCAATATCTTAAGTTAACGATCCAACAGGAATAGGCCAAAAGCGAGCAAAAAATATATTGTGGAAGGGTATAATGGAGGGACGTGCCACCACAATTGAGAATTGAACTAACGAATCCACTGACATATTTTGAAGAATCCTAAAGAAACAACAAAAATTAACTTGAACTTTTTAATTTAATTTTAATTTAATTAATTACTTACCTTTCCTAAACCTTAACAGCAACAATGACAGTCATATGTTTTTAAATAGAAAAAAACTGCAAATGTGTTAGTACAAAAATTGTTTATGTGTTAGTTTCAGTCATTCATTTCTTGTAGGGTGGTTCGTTTTTTACGTTCTATAATTGCACTAAATGCCAACGTAACATTTACGGTACGGATACATTTTAACAACGTGTGGGTAACTAGACCTTTACTCTTGCGTTTTTTTGTATGGAAATTTCATCAGTGTGATATTAATGCTTTTTTGCTGGGTTTTTAAGGAAAATATAAATATTTTGAATCGCCCTGTTTCAGTGACAGTCAAAATATTATAGTAGTGATTTTTAGTCCGGTTGTTGGTGACCACAGCCTAACACAGTCGTGACAACTTGACAGCTGTCAAAAAAGTAAACACGAACCGTATGGCTTTGTTTACCTTTTTTTTCTTAGAATTGCTCTAACAAATTTGAGAAAGAGATTAAAAAATAAAATATACAAAATATAATGTGTGCAAGTGAACAGCTACACATGTTTGTAACCAGCATAAAAAAACAATAATAATTAAAAAAATAGTGAGTATTTGCTATTGATAAACATTTAAAAAACATTCATAATATCGAATTATCTGTTTTGATATAAAAATATGTATAAAAGGTGTATATTAAAACCCATAGCTTGTGATTTGTTTTACGTAAGACAATTAGATTCAAGACTACTCAAGCCAGGGCCGAAGGAAAACCAAATATTACTATTGCTGGCACAACAAAAGGCGGCCAAGAAGGAAGAAGCAAAACAACGATGATGAACAATATGAAGATGCTGGATAATGTAGCCGGCATGCTGGATGGTGAAGATTCGAAATTTTTGCAATTGAAAAGAGGCAAAAACAACGAAACATGCTGCTGGTGATGAAAGTAAACATGATATTAAGAATTGTTTCCGTTTTGTGTTTGCCAATGATAAAAAGCTTCACATGACTCTTTTCACAATATGTACGTCACGTTAATCATTTAATCAACGCCAAAAACAACAATTTCAACTTGGAATGTATAACTTGTTTGTGGGCTTTGAAGATAAAAAATGTTTATGTAGATGCAGAGAAAGAAAATGAATTGAAACAAAAGAAGTTGGAGGCTCATCGTCAACGTTTGTTGAGTTTATCGAAAAAGGAACGCAAACAACATAAAAAGTTGGCTGAGTTAAAATAGGAGTTGGATGAGACAAAAGCCAATTCTAAGGTTTTGAGTGACATTTTGGAGGGTTTTGCTGATGCTTGTAAAAATTTGTTTTAAGACAATTGCATACAATACTACTCAACCCAGGGCCGAAAAGAAGTAATCACAAATTACTATAGCTAAGCTAACCATTGGTCCAGTTGCTGGTGACGAAACTTTTTGCAAGTTGAATTTTGGTATTGTATTATTGTTTTTGATTATGACTTGCATGTAGAGTTCGTGTAATGCTTCTCATCCTAATTTGTCTGGTAATATTCCCATCACATTGGGTACTATACCGTTAGCTTCATACATAAAACATTAATTTTCTACTTTTTTATTTCTGTAAGTAGACGGACTTGTACACATTGGAATGAAGTTAATGGAGGATTTAATTTTGATAAAAGTAAACAATAGAAGCAACAAAATCAATACGAATAGAAAAAATGTAAGTTGGTGCAATTGGCGGTATGGTCAGAGTGGAATTGTTTTAATTTAATAAAATATGTGAATTATATTTTCAACAGCTCGAAAGCAAATAAATCTTAGTAGGAGAGAACGACCAACCATTAGCAGAAATGGTAGCGCAACCTACATATTCCACAAAAGCCCATCAATCCTTAAACAAATTTTAATATATAAGAGAAGTATGAAATAAAAAATGTATTTGTAGATTTCCGCCGTTTTTAAACATGATGTCCCCAAAATGATGACAATGTATGCTCAATTTATGAAAAGTAATATATAGATCGCTTAAAACGCGTAAAAAAGTCGAAATTAAAGCCAAAACTACAAATGGCTAAAGTTAAACCTCTAACTACAACATTAGTTCCTTTTGATTGCTTTAATTTTAAACTAGCATTTAATGTAAATTTTTAATTATCTCTGCATCTATGCAAAAATAAAACGAAACTACGGGCATTTATTTCAAAACTAAAACAAAATGGTTTATTTGAAAAACTTTTTTGATACTTTAACATAATGAAATGTATATATTTTTTTGCATTTTTCGATCTAACTACACAACATAGATTAAAACATAAAAAAAATTTTTTCAACTGACGTAAAGCACATTTATCAGCAGTACATTTGGCAATCCGATATTTTCTACCGAAAAACTTATACGGTAACACGAACACGTCGGCCATCAGTTAATTTTTCGGGTTTGCTGAAAATTAAAAATTTAATCCCATGTACAAGTTAAATGTTAAAGCATAAAAAATAACATAAATTTGGCAGTTTCAGGTTCTTATCCAAGTAGTTCCCTTTTTTGTAATTTTGGCACCGAATTGCTAAATTGTTCAATTTCAATACACATCATATTATAGTAAACCAACCACACAGCATCTAAAGACATATTCGAGTCTAAAAATATCGCACCTGCAACAGACTCGAAAACATCACCTAATTGATGCCTTTGGTATTTCAACGTCTTCATAATATTAACCTCTTCGTTTACACTATAACCATTTTTCGTATGAATACGCACAAAACGATCAATAGTTTCGTTACGACCTGAGACAAGTGTCTAAAATATTTGCGGTTTTCATGCCTTACAGCTAATTGCGCAAATACAGTATTAACTAAAGCAGATCTCAAATCGGTTAAGGCTCCAGGTGAATGCTGCCTAGGGTCTTCATACAAAAGCCTTATCAAATAATCCAATACAGCATCACCCAGAATTCTAAACACAATCTATTGGGAGTATGAGGCATAAATATTGGCTTGCAACAAGTACGATCTTCCGCGGAATTTACATTTCAAAGCTTGTTCAAATTTCGTATAACCCAGCGCTTCTACACCATTGGGTGTATAGTGTAGCAGTGGAGATTTGAACAAAGTCTAAGAGCCATAAACAGTAACAATAGTCAGGAAAAGTACTACTAGGTTCACTAGCTTCTTTAGCATCATATGCTATACTCCAAATAAGGTTTCAACGCAATCAGCAACAGATTTATCTAAACGAGAAATAAAAATTAGTTTTATTTATTTCCAATATATTTTATTTATATTTCGAGTTTTAATGAACTTACCTGGAATACTATATTTTTTCTATAAATTTATTTACTGTAATGTGTTATGTTAAACACACTCACTTTAATTACATTATTATTTTGTCAGCAAATATTAGTTATAATGTAAATCTTATTTAACACACTTATTTCAATTTATAATACAATTAACTGCAATAAGAACGCGTTAATTTGTCCACAGAAATTTCAATTTGTGACAATGAATAAGCAGAAATAAATAAAAAAAAAATATACAACGTGTATAAGGGTGACAGCATATTATATTAATATAGTTGTTTCCTCTAAAAGTGGTTGTAAAAATATTATGAAAATTTCTGTAATTCACAAAGAAAAATGTAGATGTCGCTAGTGTGTGTCTGGACTGGTTGGACGGTGTTGGTGACTGAGTCTATGCACACCGTGCATATTTGGTAAAAGATTTTGCAAAGGAATAATTTTTAGTAAACACCATAAAAGTTAAAATAACAAATATATTTAATAAAATAAAGAAAAAAGTGTATTCATTATGAAAAAAGTGTTGATGGTGGCTGAGAAGCCATCTCTAGCCGCATCGTTAGCCCAAATCTTGTCAAACGGAAAAAGTACATCCAAAAGAGGTTATTATAAGGAGTGATGTCATTAACAATAATAACAACTTTCAAAATCTTTAATATGTTTACAGGATCTAACAGTTCTTGTTTCACTCACGAATGGGTAGGATTGTTCAATGGCTCAAATGTTCAATTCTGTATGACTTCGGTGTGTGGCCATGTAATGTCATTGGATTTTGTTGGCAAATACAATTCATGGGATAGAGTTGATCCAGTTGAGTTGTTTGGTTGTCCAACGGAAAAGAAAGAAGCCAATCCAAAACTACACATGCGTAGTTTTCTGGCCCATGAAGCTTTTGGCTGCCATTATCTCGTATTATGGCTGGATTGCGATAAAGAAGGAGAAAACATTTGCTACGAGGTTATGGATGCTGTATCAAGTGTCATAAAAAATGTTTATAACCGCGGTGTGACCTATCGAGCTCATTTTTCGGCTATTACTGATAAAGATATTAAAGGTGCCATGGAGTCTTTAGGGTTTCCAAATGAAAATGAAGCCAAGTCTGTAGATGCGAGACAGGAACTTGATTTACGTATTGGTTGTGCTTTTACTAGATTCCAAACAAAATTTTTTCAAGGTCGCTATGGTGATTTAGATTCATCATTAATATCTTATGGTCCATGTCAAACACCAACTTTGGGCTTTTGTGTAAAACGACACGATGATATACAAACATTTAAGCCAGAAAGTTTCTGGTTTTTACAACTGACTGCTGGTCAGCCTGAATTTTCATTTGAATGGGGCCGTGGTCGGGTATTTAAAAAGGATATTGCTATAATGATATTGAATATTGTTAAAAATCAGAAGGAGGGTCTGTAAGTATCACCAACATTTGCAGCTCTATAAAATTTTAGAAAATCCTAATTATGAATACTAGTAGATTCCAGCGCTCGAAATTCGAGCGCAATATCTAGGCAGCTTTATTTTTCAACTTAGCCATTTCACAAACCAACACTTTTATGGTTTATCATTATTGTGAATGAAGATCACAAACTCTTTAACAAATTTAATAAACACACAGCATAAGTATAATTTCATGTATGTGTTAGTAGTAACTTTAAATGCAATTTACTCAAAATAATGGAAAAAATTTAAAAATCTGTAAGTCTGCAAAACGACGAAAAAGAAATACCTTTCAGCTAATATACGTTTGGTCAAAATGGAGATAAAACGGTAGAGCAAACATCGGTCACCAGAAATCGCCTAGCCTATTAATATTATAGATATTTAATTTATATTTGTTGTAATATTACTTCATTGTTTTGTAGAGTTGAGGGTGTCGTTTCCAAAGATCAATTCAAAGGACGACCTCAGGCCTTAAATACAGTAGAGTTGATGCGTATTTGTAGTTCCGGCTTGGGTATAGGTCCCTTTCAAACTATGCAAATTGCGGAACGTCTCTATACTCGAGGTTATATAAGTTATCCTCGTACGGAGACTACTCAATATCCAGCCAATTTCGATTTAAAGTAAGACTAACAAGTTGGGAATCTACTGGAGTCATTCATTAATGTAAAATTTTTTATATTTTTTTATTAATATTAGCGCTGTACTTATTATTCTAAAGTCTTCCACTGATATTGGTCCCGAAGCTCAGGCTATACTCAATGACTTCAATCCTCCCCGTAAAGGCAAAGATGCAGGCGACCATCCGCCCATTACGCCTTTGAAGTTGGCCACTCGTACTGAATTTGATAGAGATACATGGCGTGTTTATGATTTCATATGTCGGCACTTTTTGGGTACTGTATCGAAGGATTTGAAATATCGTACAACAACAATTAAGCTTCGCATAGGCATGGAATATTTCACTTGTACGGCGAATGTGCTATTAGATCCCGGTTTTACAAAAGTAATGACTTGGCAGGCATTTGGTCGTGATGATCCTGTACCACCATTCACTGAAGGTGAACGTGTTCATATCAATGATGTTCGTATAGCTGAAAGTCAAACTAGTCCACCGGATTATTTGACGGAGGCTGAATTAATTACACTCATGGAACAGCATGGCATTGGCACAGATGCCTCCATACCAGTTCATATTAACAATATATGCCAACGAAATTATGTGACAATAGAAAATGGCCGTAAACTAATACCCACAACTCTGGGTATTGTCCTTGTACATGGCTATCAAAAGGTAAGTCATTGATATTGCTAAGAAGAATTTTTAATTTTATTAATACAATTGCATTTTCTCGTTACAGATTGATCCTGAGCTAGTATTACCCACCATGCGTTCGGAAGTTGAAGGTATGTTGAATCTTATAGCTAAGGGTTCAGCTGACTTCAATGCAGTTCTCAAACATGCCATTGACATATTTCGTATGAAATTTTTGTATTTTGTAAAGAATATATCCAACATGGATAGCTTGTTTGAAGTATCATTTTCTCCCTTGGCAGAGTCTGGTAAAGCTCACTCGCGTTGTGGTAAATGTCGTCGTTATATGAAATACATACAATCGAAACCAGCCCGCCTATATTGTTTGCAGTGTGATGAAACGTATTCGTTGCCCAATGGCGGCAATGTTAAAGTGTATCGCGAGTTCAAATGCCCCTTAGATGATTTCGAGTTGTTGGCTTTCACAACGGGTACTAAGGGACGTTCTTATCCCTTCTGTCCCTATTGTTACAATCATCCACCATTCAGGGATATGCCTAAAAATGCTGGCTGTAATTCTTGTACTCATCCTACCTGCCCACATTCCCTAAATACTTTGGGTATTTCAAGTTGCGTCGAATGTAAAAACGGTGTTTTGGTATTGGATTGCACTTTGGCACCTAGTTGGAAAATTGGTTGCAATTCATGTGACGTCATAATAAATTGTTTTAAGGGAGCTACAAAAATAACAGTCGAGGGTAAGTTCCTGTAAATAGAAGGATTGTTCGAACTTTTTTTTTTAATTAGATATCTCTTGTTTTTTATCACAGATGACAAATGTGACGATTGTGGCGCTCAGACGGTGAAAGTCCTATATAAATCAGATAAAACTAAATTCAAGGACGGCTCGGAAGAAAAATCTGGTTGCATATTTTGTTCTGTGAATTTTACGCATTTGGTCGAGAAACATCGTGCAGTTGCTTCGAGGCCTGTTAATATAAAAGGTGGTCGTGGAGGACGTGGTGGAGTTAGTGGAAGGGGGGGCAGTAAAGGAGGTCGTGGTGGAAGTGGCGGCGGTAGAGGCGGTCGTGGTCAACCGAAAGACAAAATGGCTCAATTGGCAGCATATTTTGTTTGAGATTCACAAAAAATCAATTACAAAATCGAAAAGTTGTAAATTACTATGTTCTATGCATTTTATTTTCTATATTAAACTATTTTAGAATATACATATGTATAAATACATTTATTATAATGCGTTTTAATAAGGAAATAAAATTAATGAAACTAAGTCTTTTGATATATATCTGTTAAATATTCGCCCCTATTCTGTAAGTCGTCGTCGCACAGTAGACCATTTGACGAGAAGGCGGTCAAAAATCTTTAACTTTTGATTCGATTGGAATTTTGATATGCGGTTTTTTTTTTGTTTGGTAGGTTAGCCTTTAAGTTTTGGTATAAAACGTAATTCTAGACCGAAAATAAAAAAAAGTTAATGAGGGTTTAAAATACATTTTCATTTGAAGTTGAATTTTAGTACAAAAGTGAAGTGTTAAAAGATAAAAAAAGGTTTTTTTAATATAATGTCTTATTTTTTCGGTTAATTTTACAACTAATTTTTTAATTAATTTTTTCAGAAAATGCCAAACTTTGGCCCCCGTAAACTTTTTAGTCCTAATGTGCACAAGGGCCAAAGGTTGTTTTTTTTTTTTTTTTTGAAAGATCCCGAGTTAAAATATATAGTTTATTAAGCAGCGAACGTAAAAGTTACCTTATATTGGTTCAAGATAGAGAAGTTTCAATGAAAAACTCGTATGTTTTTTGCTTTAGTTAAATTTTTTTTATTGTCTTTTTAAATATTTCTATATCAATTTTTATGGTAAATTTATGAAATATAACAATTTTTATTGTAAATTTACAAACTATATAGATTTTTAAATCAGGGAAATTTTTTAACTATATAAAAAAAAGTGTAACTTATTGTTAGTGTAATGAAAAAGTACCTTAAATCAACCAATTTTAGTAAAAATTTCTTCTAAATAGCCTTGATTTTCATCTTGTAGAAGTTGTTTAGCTTCTTCGCCTAATTCAATAGAGGTAGTTTTCGATTCTTGACGAATGTTGGACATATATGGATCTGCACAACAAAATAGTGATAAGGTCTTCATTAGTATAACATCTGGACATTTTCCTTGTGTTGTGCTCGCGAAAGAATCTGTAGTCTTTGTTCCTTTTTTTCTTGCGCTTCTTCAGATAGATCTCCTATTGGTAGCATATTGTTTTGAATTATTTGTTCCCCATGGTACAAAATTTTATGAACTGTGGATGGCATATATCTCCAAGAGTATTTTTCATTACAAAGTACAGCTGTTTTATTGGCGTACTCTCCAAATTTTTTTGCATTTATCTTTCTGCTGCATGCTAGAACTTGTAATATGATTTTGAATCGTCTTATTAATTCATGATCTACACCTGTGATAGATGCTGCAGTTTCCGGATCGGAAAAAATCTCCTTGCAGTATTTCCATCATTTGTGTTTCCTTCCCCTTGTTTTGGTTGGTCGATTACGAGGCCTAGCTGTAGATATTTTTGTTGAATTTGTTTTTTTTTTGCTTTCTTTTTCTTCATTTTCTTTGTTTTTTCTCACTGTTTCGCCTAACGGACCAAATTCCGAATCATAACCCAATTTAAGAATATGCTCCATGAAACGTATTCTAGACTGAAGAGAGATTCCAAATTCGTAGGCTTCCTTAAAACTATCGTCTTCTGGTGGGGGTTGGCTTAATTGACTTGATGTCTTTTGGCATATAATGCAGCTTGACGTTGACTTTGTTCCAGTTAAAGCTTGTGCAACTTTTCCATCAATCATTGTGAGACACATTTTAAAATGTACTTCAATGTCTTGGTCATTAAATTTAAATATTACTGGTTGAAGTTCCTTAATTTGATCTTTTATTTTTTGAACTCCTTCAGTTATGACATCTTTGGTTTCCTTTTTGAATGCAAATTTTATTGGTCTGCAATACTTTGAAGAAGGAATTTCATTTTTCCATATATCATTTTATGTTGCTCCACTAGTTGACGGCTATAAGACGCTATACCTTTTTGTTAAGCGCAATGGAACGAAAGATACCATAAATAAATTAGCATCTGATGAATTTTCGGCATTAAATTGCTTGTATTGTTTCTGACCAGAGGATCCATCACATCCCCATTTAGAAATTAAAGTAATGCTGCCATTACCATTTTTTTTAAATGATCAGTACCAAGCGTATTTAGCAATCGTTCTGCAGTATGTTCAAGATCTTGCAATTTTATTTCTGCTGATGTTGAAGTGACACTAATAGCAGATTGTGAAGGTAAGCATTCATTTTTGGCTGAAACTGAATCTCGATACTCTTGAAAAATCCCACAATTCTTTTCATTGGTTCGCTTCCGCAATTCCTTATATTGGTTTTTGGTCCATTTCAAATCCAAAAATAGGGCGAACGCTTCTTCCGGCGTAAATTTCTTATCTTCAATTGGTGTAGGAATGCTTTTCAAAATCCTCTTTGTGCGCCTTGGGCTCGCTTCTACTATTTTTTCAATTATTTCAATTTTATTTTTTTTATTTTGTGTTGGTTGAATTTGGTGCAATTAGGTGCACTCTCAAAAATAAGTTCCTTTATTAACCAGTCTTGGTAACGTTTGTACATCTTTGCCTTGCTATGAGAGCATTCAATGTACCGTCTTTTCAAATTCGATGCAAAATTAGTAATTTTTCCTTTGTGCATTTCAATGTCTTCTAGGTTACAATTCTTAAAGAAGTCGTTGCTCACTATGTGCAAAATTACATCGTCTACATCATTTCGTTGAAAATAAATATCTGCCAGATCTCTGTAACAGTACTTAGCCATTGCACAAATTGTAATGAATAATAATTGTGGAAACATTATTATACTCTTTCTTGCAATTATGTAAAATAAAAATTTTTATCTTTTATTTCCACTTTTAGAAGCATAAAAACCCTTACCTTTTAAAAGGTGAAGCATACCTGCTCATATCTTAAAGGGCTATGTCGCAATAGTTTTTTTTTACCATTTACAAATTTTTATCTTTTATTACCACTTTTAGAAGCATAAAAAACCCACACCCTAACCCCTTTTAAAAAGTGAAGCATACCTGCTCATATCTTAAAGGGCTATGTCGCAATAGTTTTTTTTTTACCATTTATTTAAATTGTTTCCCATTTTGTCAGGTATTTAAACTATATAACTCTAATTCAGACTTAATGTTTTTGAAAGATACCTATGTAAATGTACCTGTAGCAATTAAGCGCATTATATCTCAACCCGTTTTTATAAGTATATAACAACTCCTGACAACTCTACCGACACGCAAAAAATACACCGCGGTGCACCGGTACGACCAACTTTTGTATTCATAACACTCAGACGGACGGACGGACATCGTTTAATCGACTCAGAAAGTGTTTTTGAGTCGATCCGTATAATAAAAAAAAGGTCCAATATTTTTTGGGCAGTTACAAACATCACCTCAAACTTAATATATTCTAACCACATAGTGGACAACTTTTGTATTCATAAATTTTGCAGAAAATATCTAACCTTGGGTCAGAAAAATTGTTCTGGTGCACACGGGCGGATCCTGGCGGGTGTATAATGGGGTATAGGAGTATAGAGGAGGGTTCGGACTATAGAAGAGTGCAAGATTTTTTCTGACTGCTTTTGACTGGCAGGAGTTATGCTCTATTAAGTAGATTTTTGGAAAATTTGGACCTTTTTAAAAAATTTTTTTTTTTTTAATTTCGGAATGACAGTGATTTTACATATGTCAATGTGTATATCCACCAAATGTGACCGGTCAACGATGATATATATATCTATCATCGTTGACTACTAAACAGCGGTAGTGAGCAGTTGAGATATATATTATATGGTTTACATACTTTCATAGGTTAGAGTAAGATGCAAAATCACATGTATACAAAAGTTTCAGTCAGTTTTGGCATATTTACCTTAATAAAATGATAGAAACTTTGTTCTACGCGATGACCGACACTTCAGTCAGTAGTGACGGTCAAATGACCGTCACTGTTCTTGTAGGGTTGTGTTATAATTGAACATTTACATAAACAATGTTTGAAGGGGGTTACACGATGCGTACAAATTGCATGTGCTAAAAACACAAACAAAACGTGATAACACTTCAATGGTCTTTTGTAAACCCGAAAACAGCACAAAAACACTAATTTCGCACTGTTGCGGATTTTGGTATTCCTGATGTATTTCATTGTTTAGTCAATTTGAATTCCCTTTAACTTAATTCTGTATAAAAAAAACGTTTTTTTATAATCACATAAACTTGTTTATTGCAATAAAGCTTGTTAAATGTTGAAGTTTATGCTTTGACTGCATACTTCCTTAGAGGGTAAATTGACCTCTTACGGATTTCTTTAAGAGTCTTTCTATTGGCGTCTCTGGTAGACAAAGCTTTACGCATAGCACGAGTCTTCTTTTTCCTTAAATCCAAAGGCTTGTATTTCTTACTTTTATACACTTTGCGCAAGTTTTCCTTTTGCTTCTGGTGCATTACAATATAAACACGGGCAATAGCTTTGCGTACAACACGGCTAGTAAAAAAAGTAGAAAATGTTTTAAAAGATTTTTTATCAATTTATTTTACTTACATCTTTGAGAGCTTGGAAGCAGCTCCCCCAGTTACCTTTGCAACGCGCAAATTGAGCAACTCATTCTTCAGCTCATCGAGCTGTTTTGTGAGCTCTTTTTTATCTTTAGTCCGTAAATCAGAGCACTTGACTTTGACCTGGAATAATTAAGCAATCCGTTAATATGTTATTGAAATACATATGAAATATATATCAATAAACATTCCCACTAAAAGTTTTGTTCAAATATGCGAATTGTCACATAGGATGCCACGAAAATTAAGGAATTTATTTAACTGAAAACACAATCACCAACCATTTTGTCTGCCACTCACGCCAAAAAGAAACAGCCAAAGTTGTTTTGTTCCCTAAAAGTATGACAGCTAAGTTCTCATTAAATTCAGCTTACATATATTACACACAGTGAAGAATGTCAACCCTGCATCAAAATCTATTGTGAATGTAGCATGCATTATACGAACGTAATAAGACAGGGGTCACACAAGGCAATTTTTATTGCGCAACTTTTTGGCAATTCTCTTTTGAAATTGCTTTTATGTCCACACACGACAATTTCTTCGGCAATTTTACTGTTTTGTTTTGTTTTTATTTTCTTATAATTTGACATTTGTGCTCTAGTCGTAAAGAACAATAATAAAATTAAATACATACATACATAAATTAATTTAAATGGTTTTGTTGAAAAATGATTATTAATTTTTCAATTAAGTCCCGATTGCATTTAAAGGCCATTTTAATAAAGTAAACAATAATTACGAATTATTCACACCAAGAAGCGAAACACCGAATGAAGAGAAATGTCAAATATTCAACAAAAAAAAAAAAGCGAATGAGAGAATTGCTCGAAATAGCCGAGAACCGGCAATTATTTTTCCCTTTTTATTCCCCTCACCGCAAACATCTACAAACTCAAGAGTTGCGCAACAAAAATTGCCTTGTGTGAACTCGGACTAATCAATGGAATTTTAAAATCACTTACGAAAATGTTACGTGCGTGCCAACTGCCTGGAAAAAATAACCACGAATTTCAAACGAATAGTTGGCAGCGCGAAATTTTTAAAATGTATTCAACACTTATGGGCGTGGATTCTATAGTTTGGGATAACTAATTTAGAAAGGAATAATGTAAAAATAAAAATTAGAACATTTATAAAAACCTAAATTCTTGGTTTTCCAACGAGGATTCATGCAAAATAGGGCTCCGTATCATGGAGCATGGTACTTCAAATTGAAGCTTAGGCATAGGCGGATATAGAAAGTCTTCCGTGCAATAAATTTGCAGGCACGTTTCTGGCCAAACTGGCAATCCTTTTTCGTTGGGCAGACCCACTCTTTGGACAAACTAAGCTCCGTACCATGGAGCACGGTATGTCAAATTGAATACATACATACATTTTGATAACTGATTATAATTTGTTCACCACTTTAAAATTTAGAGGAAATTCTGTTTAAAAGCCCGATCGAAACTATTGTATTTAAAAATTTCCTTGAGAGGTTTACTTCAACAATTAGATTGACTTGTTAACTTGGGAAAATTAAAAAAAAAAAAAAATAATAGATATTCGATGATATATATTAGCAAAAAGAAAATAAATCGTTAAAAAATTAAGTAAAATTACTGAAGGATTCTATTAAACTGCTGAATGATGAACATGTATAAAACAATTGCCTGTTCCTTTACGTGATAATTTGTAACACTTTGTACAAATTATTACAAAATTTACTGGATCCTGTGCGTTTACTTCAAAACCCCAGTAAAAGAGAACAAATGAGAGCGTAAAGTGATACTTAATTTCTTGAAAACTTGCTAGTTTTTACTGGATATATTTGTGCCAGTAAGAATTAGCAAGCAAGAAAAAACATATGTTTGAAAAACATATGATTGAGTTTTGTGGTAAATATAGCAAAAATACTACAATTCTATTTTTGTGCAAAAATTTTAAATAATAATTCTGAGGAAATTAACGATAGAAGAA
The DNA here is from genome assembly GCA_963682025.1 of Cordilura impudica. NCBI lineage: Eukaryota > Metazoa > Arthropoda > Insecta > Diptera > Scathophagidae > Cordilura > Cordilura impudica. The sequence goes on from OY821520.1 coordinate 223,040,623, forward strand.
GTAAGTAAATATTGATATAACCAGGTTCAATTAATTTTAATCTTTTAAAACCGGTTCCTGCCAAATAATATGTGTATCTGCCAATTTCTTTCATAATAAATGTTTATTTTCAAAACCAATAGGTAATCATATTAGTTTCAATGTATATTTTTACATGTTAAATCAAATAAATTCTTCAAATGAAGGTATATTTCTTTTTTTTTTTATTAAGAGTTTCACTTCTTCACTTTCAAATGTGATTACAATCAGCTGTTTCTATGAACTTGCAAATTCTTACAAATTTCTGTTCGTTTCTATTTTGGATATTTATGTTTTTGAGAACTAATTTTTCTTACTCTCTGAATTTCGGTTTTTACTGGGAAAGTAAACGAACAGACTCAAGAGTTGCGCAACAAAAATTGCCTTGTGTGAACTCGGACTAATCAATGGAATTTTAAAATCACTTACGAAAATGTTACGTGCGTGCCAACTGCCTGGAAAAAATAACCACGAATTTCAAACGAATAGTTGGCAGCGCGAAATTTTTAAAATGTATTCAACACTTATGGGCGTGGATTCTATAGTTTGGGATAACTAATTTAGAAAGGAATAATGTAAAAATAAAAATTAGAACATTTATAAAAACCTAAATTCTTGGTTTTCCAACGAGGATTCATGCAAAATAGGGCTCCGTATCATGGAGCATGGTACTTCAAATTGAAGCTTAGGCATAGGCGGATATAGAAAGTCTTCCGTGCAATAAATTTGCAGGCACGTTTCTGGCCAAACTGGCAATCCTTTTTCGTTGGGCAGACCCACTCTTTGGACAAACTAAGCTCCGTACCATGGAGCACGGTATGTCAAATTGAATACATACATACATTTTGATAACTGATTATAATTTGTTCACCACTTTAAAATTTAGAGGAAATTCTGTTTAAAAGCCCGATCGAAACTATTGTATTTAAAAATTTCCTTGAGAGGTTTACTTCAACAATTAGATTGACTTGTTAACTTGGGAAAATTAAAAAAAAAAAAATAATAATAGATATTCGATGATATATATTAGCAAAAAGAAAATAAATCGTTAAAAAATTAAGTAAAATTACTGAAGGATTCTATTAAACTGCTGAATGATGAACATGTATAAAACAATTGCCTGTTCCTTTACGTGATAATTTGTAACACTTTGTACAAATTATTACAAAATTTACTGGATCCTGTGCGTTTACTTCAAAACCCCAGTAAAAGAGAACAAATGAGAGCGTAAAGTGATACTTAATTTCTTGAAAACTTGCTAGTTTTTACTGGATATATTTGTGCCAGTAAGAATTAGCAAGCAAGAAAAAACATATGTTTGAAAAACATATGATTGAGTTTTGTGGTAAATATAGCAAAAATACTACAATTCTATTTTTGTGCAAAAATTTTAAATAATAATTCTGAGGAAATTAACGATAGAAGAAGTAAGTAAATATTGATATAACCAGGTTCAATTAATTTTAATCTTTTAAAACCGGTTCCTGCCAAATAATATGTGTATCTGCCAATTTCTTTCATAATAAATGTTTATTTTCAAAACCAATAGGTAATCATATTAGTTTCAATGTATATTTTTACATGTTAAATCAAATAAATTCTTCAAATGAAGGTATATTTCTTTTTTTTTTTATTAAGAGTTTCACTTCTTCACTTTCAAATGTGATTACAATCAGCTGTTTCTATGAACTTGCAAATTCTTACAAATTTCTGTTCGTTTCTATTTTGGATATTTATGTTTTTGAGAACTAATTTTTCTTACTCTCTGAATTTCGGTTTTTACTGGGAAAGTAAACGAACAGAGCTAATGTTAAAGGGAATTCAACTGTTGATACATTGCTGGAGATCTCAAAAGACGTTGGAGTAGAGCTAAAAGATGATGATGTTGAAGAAGCATACTTTATTAAAAACAAGGGATCATCCAAGGATAAGTTTGACTTCAAAAAATTGTAAATTAAATGGAAGTCTAAACTAAATGAAAAAGATAATACGAAAAAAGCTCTTATTAATGATTATTTGAGTAAAGAAACTCTAAACATTTTGAATCACGCTAAAACTTTAAAAAAATGTTGGTTACTTATGTGTTTAAGCCAAGATTGATACGTAGCGATCAGGAGGTTGATAATTTACTTGTAGAAGCCACATCAAATCCACAAAAACGTAGATCAAATAGTCAAGCAACAAGAGAAGATACATACGATGAAGAAAACAGTTCCGCCTTTTTGTCACCTGTTTAAATAGTTAGGTATAAACTTAACATTTTGAAGTTTTTAAACTCTAGCCTTTATCTTTTTATGAGTAATAAACATTTCTTTGATTTTGAAACTTTTAATAACTATTGTAGAACATTTAATTTTCCATTTTTATACCGTCCACCCCAGTGTGCAGAGGGTATATGTAAGTTTGTCATTCCGTTTGTAATAATTAGAAAAAAAATTCTGGACCCCAAAAATTATATATATTTGTGATCCTTATAACAAGCGGAGTTGATATAGCGATGTCCGTCTGTCCGTCTGTGGAAATCACGATGATAACTTCAATCGGGCAGCTAGGATGCTCGTTGGCATAAAAAATGATTCACTAACATTCTGAGAAATTTGCTATTTAAAATCGCCCAAATCGGTTTATTAGGGCCCGAGAGTTGAATGAAGAACTACAAAAAAGTCTTGAAAAAATATGATTTTCTATGTTGTTCTTGTCACGATCTCGCCCTCAATAGAACAGCTGGTGAGAATGATTCACCAAGATCATGGGAAGATTTCTGTTTCAAAAATCATTAAAATCGGTGGAACAGGTCCAGGGAAATCTCTGAAAAAGTAAAAAAAAAAAAAAAATGAAAAATATGTTTCTATATTGCTCTTGTTGTTATTCTAAATGTTGTATTGTTGTCATAGCTGCACATGTTGTTTTTGTGGTCGTTGTGGTAATAATATAATAAAAACTAACCCTTTGTACATTTTTTTTTATCAACTCTGGTAGAAAAATTTAAGTTTCCATTGTTTTGGCATCACTAAAAAAATTTGTTAGATCATTTTTTCCATTGCCACGGGCCTGCTTGCAAAGTTTCAGATCAATTGGGTTACGGGAAAGGGGTTAAAAATCGATCCAAAATTTTGTCGACAAGCAGAGAATAATATAAAGGGAGTAAAAATTCACCAACATCTAAAGCAAATAATGCTAAATTACCTAGTTGTTAATAAAAAAACAATGTAAATTTACAAAAAACAAGTAAGAGTGTTAAATTCGACAGTGCCGAATCTTTGATACCCTCTACCTCGGTTTGAGTATTGATAATATATTTGAAAAAGTAAAAAATTTGTTAAACTTAATACCAAATTATTTTAGCAAATTCTTTGGGTTGATCCGCTTAACAGATGATTTTTGTTTATTTCAAGAGTTGGTCTATAAAGCTTTGTCACATTAGTAATTTTCGCTCCTACGAGGAAAGATCGTTTTCGTCTTTTCTATTAATTCGGATAAAAGAAAACACGTTTCGGTGTTTGCTTTTTGGTCATCGTGGTTGCTGATCGGCATGCATTTAGGTTATATACCTATATGCATGCGTTTCCGGTTATATGATATAACCTCTCGTTTAATTTAAAGTTTTTGCAAATTAAATAGCTCGCCCTAACCTTCATTGCGAAAAAGCTCTCTTAATTTTTTTTTGTTAAAATATTGCCATATTTGGAAAATAAATTTTTTTACAATTAAAAGGGAGTTTTCTCTATTAAATTTTTTGGTAACACAAAATAACACAATACAATACAAAATGTAACCCAGTGATGCCAACTTTTGATTTTGAATTAAATTATGTTAAAATATATTTTCATTTATTGACTCCAAATACTACTACCTGGGAATTATCGAAATTCAATTTTTTTGGTTTTACTTTGCCTACCATGAAGTCAAATTTTGAAGTCATCATGAAGGATGAGGGATGCCAAACGCAAAAAACCAGATGTCCCAAAAATTTAAAATAAGATAATTTGTTATCTTTTTTTTCTGACAAACTTCAAATTTTCATCCACAAAAATTGTGAAAAATAATATACAAATAATATTCTCAGCAATTTTTATGTTCGCAATTCTTAAATATGAATTGAGGTTTTCTAAACTTCATTGAATTTAAATTAATGTTTTCTTATCCTGAAATGCTATTAATGTCTCCTGAACGGCAACATTTTTTTTTAAATGTAAACATTTTTAAATGTGTTTTTTGAATTTCAATTTGTGTTTAAAGAATAAAATTTATATTTTTAAAATTCAATTGATGTCTTCTAAATTTTAAGTTATCATTTCCGACGTTTTAATATGATTTTCTGGAATTCAACTGATATTTTCTAATTTATAATTGGCAATCTGAACCCCAGTTTTTAGAATTGATATTTTCTTAAATTTGAATGGAAAATTTAAAAGGTACAATTTTGTATTTATGTGAAAAATAATGCTTTAGTAATTATAAATAATTTTTAAAAATTATATTGACATTCATTTTAAAATAGGGATAACTATTGCAAAGCTAATTAGAACAAAAATTGTGGCGCCATCTACTGTGGCATAGTCACACTGCACAAAATGAAGTGATACTCTGTTTGTTAATGCAAAAGAAACGTATTTTCCCTTAAACAAAATATTGCAGAATTTTATATAAATAAAATAATATACCAATTTATTTCTAACTTGCGGTTATTATGGATATACATATATATAATATATGTATATTATTTTATTATTTAATATATGTATGTATATGTAAATATTACACACAAAAAATACAACACCAAAATACTACAAAATCAACATCAATGCATTTTATATTACTTTTTAAGCTAATAAATAAATATTATTTTTAAATAAATAAATATTATTTTTTAATTTTATTTTATTTTTATAAAAAAAAAAAAATCTTATTTTCGATCTTTATCAATTTAATGATTGAGTTTGAAATTGTTCAGGCTCATGATCAAATGTTTTTACTTTAAATAAAGCAAAAGCATTAGCACATTTGTTTCAAAAATTGATCTATGTATATTCTGCATGACAGGTTATACAGCTGTTTCGGGAAGAGTCACCAACCCTCATCAGTAACCAAAAGCAGTAGATAGTTTGTTTGGTAAAAAGGTAAATTCATATATATTTGCTGAAAACAACCAAATGAGAATTCAAGCAAAAGTTTACTATTTAAGCCACTTCCAATATAACAAACTAAAAATAGAACAATTTTGAAACAAATATGATTGTATACGAGTACACATTGCATACTACAATATACATGTTTGTTTTTGTCTATCTACTGCTTTTGGTTACTGATGAGGGTTGGTGACTCTTCCCGAAACAGCTGTATAACCTGTCATGCAGAATATACATAGATCAATTTTTGAAACAAATGTGCTAATGCTTTTGCTTTATTTAAAGTAAAAACATTTGATCTTGAGCCTGAACAATTTCAAACTCAATCATTATTTTTTTTAATAATAAACAAAAACCATACGTTTTTCCATAATTCTTTTACAAATATGACCATAACCCCCCTATCTGACATCACACTGCAAGTTCGAAAAACTCAATACACTCACATTTTTTTACTAATGCACACACATTTTGGTCACACTAAAAGGCACCAAATTTTTCGGTGATTAATGTTACCCTGTTATAAATTTAATGCAAATTTACTGGATTCTGCAAAATTGTAATTAAAGTTTTAACTTGTTAAATCTATTATTATGATTTATTTCTTGAAATGCGCATATAAAACGCAAGTTTGTTAATTATAGAGCATAAATATTATTAACTATTATTAAAATAAAACTAATAATGATAAATGTAAACATTTTCCCTCAAACATGTGCCTGTATAATATACTCGGTAACTCTATTTAAAAAAAAAATAAGAGAGAGAAGTAAACAAATTTTTTCAAGTTCACGCTTCGACAACATTTTAAAAATGAAATTGCAGTCAGATGTGTGAGCACAAAAGTTAATGGCGATGGATTCGACTAATTCGAACAATTTTTCGTTGATAATACGTACACAACGATTTCACAGTTGCAGTGTGATGTGAGATAGCAGGGTAAGTTTGGCATATTAACTTCTTGTTGTGTTTACAAAATAGAGTTACCGAGTTCATCATATATGCACATTTTTGGGGAAACGGTAAACATTTATTATCATTAGTATTATTTTAATAATATTTATACTCTATAAGAAACTTCCGTTTTGATATGCGCATTTCAAGAAATAAATCATAATAATAAATTTAACAAGTTAAAACCTTAATTGCAATCTTATAGTAATCCAGTAAATTTGCATTACGTTTCTAACAGAGTAACATTTTTCATCATTAGTGGCAGCAAGCAATAATGATAGAACTATTTTAAGGCCTAGTCAACCACACGTAACAGTAACGTAACGTGTCAGCTGTTTTTCAGTTACATGAAAAGCGTTGGGACGTTCCGGTTACGTTCAGTAATGTTCTAAATGCTTTTCATGTATATGTATATTATATATATATATTATTTAGAGTATTTTGATATTTGCAAAACTTGCGGTGTTACATGGTGTCTCGACTAGCTATAATTCATGGCAATGAACAAGTCAATGGCTAGTGGAGACCGCTAATGTTGAAATGACAGAAATTCTGCATTAAACCCTGCCATTAATTTGAAGTTTCATTCGATTTTGACGTTTAAGTATTTTAAAATGGCGCAACTTAAATCAAATAAAAGCCAAATTAATAATTTAATTAATATGTATCGCGAATATGAGTATTTATGGAACTACAAAAGTGAAAACTATAAAAAACGGATTTAAAAAGAAAAGCGTGGGAGGAAATTGGACACAAATTTAAGAGTTTACAGTTCAGACATTTTGGAAATGAAATGTCTAGACATAATTTGCCCATTTCGTGTTTTGACGTTAATATATTTCTCTGACTTGAACATGAACATTGCCATGAATTACAGCTAGTCGGATACCGTGTTATAAAAATCCCAGAATATTGATATTTATTATATATATTACTAGCTGGACCCGGCAAACGTTGTTTTGCCCTCAATGAATTTTTCTTTTAGTTAGAATCTGTATATACCTATATAAAATGTGTGACGAAGATCTCCAGATAATAAAATGAGAGCTTCACCAAAAAATCTTTCATTGCCTTTCAAATCTTTTATCTAATCAAATCACAATGTTTGTGAGCCATGGTACATTCATCCCAAATAAAAATACTGCATTTTTGCAGAACTTTTGCCATACCGGAATGTTTTTTGATATTGCAGACGGCATTCTCATTTTTTTGTACGTTTAACGGTGATTTGAGTGCTGAATGAGCTGTGCGGCCACCATGCAATAATGTAGCGGCTTTTTCCTTCTTTTTCGTTAGAATATTTATATATAAAAACGTTTGTGAGTTTATTTATTAAAATTTATATAAATTTGACAACTCATTATTTTTCGAACGACAGCGCCATCTACCGGGTCCAATAAAAAAATGTTTCTAACATACATATATGTACATTCTTAGTTTCATTAAAATCACACCATAAATAAGAATATTCGAAATAACTTTACCCAGCGCCACCTATCGGGTCCATTTATACATACAAAAATTTCTTATGACGAAACATACGTTCATTCTGAATTGCAGTCAAATCGCGCTGAAAGTAAAAATTTTTGTTTTTAACTTGACCCCAACGCCAGCTAGAGGGTTAAAACTAAAAAAAAAAACACAGAAGAGCTCGAACCGAACCTATGCTGGAAATCCTACCTCGACAGCTCTTATGGTTCCGGAGATCATTCGTTACAATCAAATGCATCAACGTTTTTATATATACGCCACGCCCCTTTGCCCACTAACAACTTTATATAGCTAAGGTCTTATTATTTCGCAAAAATATCCTTTTGTGAAAATTTCATGACGATCCTTCCAGTAGTTTAGAAGATATTACGATTTTTTATTTTTCTCAAAAGGGGCGTGGTCCCGCCCACTTTTCTTCTTGTATATATTTCTATTCATGCTAATACCATATGTACCAAATATGACTGCTGTAGGTAAAAAAATTCCCGTGATATGACTTTTTCAAATTTTGGGTTATATGGGCGTGGCACCGCCCCTTTGTCCAATCAAAAATTTATATGGCATATTATTCCTTCCAGAGTCACAGTAACACGCTCTGAAAATTTCAGGAAGATCGGTTCTTTGGTTTGGCCTCCTATAAAGCACAAACAAACACACATTCATTTTTATATACATATATAGATAGATTGAAAGCAGATTAATTATGATTTAAGGTAAAATGGGGCGAAAAAGGGGGACTTGGTAATAAAAAAATGTATGGCTACCTTACCTGTAGATAAAAAGTGTATAAAACTTTAGATAAATACATATTACAAAAAAATTATTTTGTATAGCAAACATTGTTAGTGGTATAAGTAAAAAAAAGGGGGCGGTGAAATGGGCGTGGTTCATAGTTATATGGCGACGTTAACAGTATTAAGAGCAATATACTACCAAATAAAAAAATCCGTTGGAAGGAACAAATTTGTACAGAGAAAAAAAAGTTTAAAACTTTCAAACAAAATTTGGCGTGAAAAGGGGCGTGAAAGGGGGCGTGGCGTAAGAAATGTTTATTTCTACCTCGCCTGGAGTATAATGTGTATACAATTTGAAGTAAATCTGTTAAAAACTATATGGGAGCAATTACATAATTTTAAAAAAGTGGGCGTAAAAGTGGGCGTGGTCAAAAAAAAGTACCCTATTAATCATGCCAGAGTCCCAGTTAAATGCTGTGAAAATTTCAGGAAGATCGGTCCAGAGGTTTGGTCTCCTATAAGGTACACACAAACAAACAAACAAACAAATAAACAAACACACATTCAATTTTATATATATAGATAGATATATATTTTTTATTTAATATATGTGTGTATATGTAAATATTGCACACAAAAAATACAACATCAAAAGTTATTGTTGTGTTTTTCTTTAAATTTACATTGTTTTTTTTAATTAACAACTAGGTAGTTTAGCATTATTTGCTTTAGATGTTGGTGAATTTTTACGATAATTGTATTGTCATTCTGACTTCACTTCCTTTTTCTCTTCCTGTTTTGAACGCCGATCGACACACGTCATAGTGAGAAGAAATTTTTTGTAATCTTATAATTTTAAAGAAAGTATCGGCCATCACATCTCAGAAGTGGGATATCCATTTAGTTGAGATCACGCCTTCGCGCAATTTATATTATTTGGCAAATTATAAGGGAAATAACGCAAATTTTTCGCGTTGTATAATTTTTCCTAACCTGACTCTCAATATGGTGTTACCAAGTAAAGAACAATTGCTGGCTATATTGGAATTAGCCAATGTTAATGTACCAACTGATGCATCATTGTCCCAACTGAAGCGATTGTACAGTTTATACACCAACAACGCCAAGGCCAATGAAACTGAGGAAACAAACCAAACATGTGAAGACTCTGCTGCTGATGTGAACAATGATGAAATGAGTGCCTCTGCTGTTCAACTGAATATACAAACTGTTGAACACAATCCAACGGTGGCTACTGCCGAAAATCAACCGAGTGCCACCACCGAATCACAACAAGCTGACCAGCAATTAGAATTATTGCGTAAAAACGCAATTTCAAGCTAAAATCAACGCATTGTCGACACCTACTGTTGTACCTGCTGTCAACAAACTAACTGATGTCAGTGTGATTGAATCAATGATCCCAAAATTTACGGCTGATGACCATTACGATGTTGGTAAATGGATTAGTGATTTTGAAGATGCATGTGACATGCTGCAATTTGACGATCGCTTACGTTTTGTGACCTGCCGACGAATGCTTGATGGAACAGCCAAAGTTCTATTACGTACCATTGTCGTTTTCAATTATGAAGGACTGAAGGATGCTCTTTTGTTGGAATTTGGTCAACAATACACAACTCAAGAGGTATATTTACAACTGCGCAATCAACGACTGAAGACAAATGAAAGCATTCGGCGCTATATTCTAGAGAAGCGGGAAATTGCCTCACGAGCTGCAGTCTTTGAAAATGAACTGTTGGAAATGATCATTGGAGGCTTGGGTCATACATAAAATGTAGTTGGTATGCTATGGGGGGCCAGCACAATAAATGAACTGAAGGTGCTTTGCGAGCGATATGAACGGAAACGCTCTCGAGCTTCAGCCAATGCTGCTGTTGCTGCTCGAGTCGCTGCCGCTGTTTCGGATGACAATCCTGATGTTGTAGTTGAAGCCATGGAATCCATACAACTGGTAAGTGTTGCATTTAAGCTAAATGATTTACAGTACAGTGAGTTTAAGCAGTGTTTCTCGTTATTTGATTCCGTTAGTCCTAAAAGCTTTGTACGGCAGTCGCTGGTTCCACATATTCAAATTGGTTCTCTATCAGATACTGGATGCCGAGGAATCGGAAATATCAAACTGATGTCATATGGTCAAGTCATGTCTAACATTGCACACTGCAAATAATCAATTATGCACAAGTTGACTATTTTACCTGATAATCTTATGTCAATTCCTTTGTTATTAGGTCGTGACTTTTTGAAAAAAGCAAAAATCAAGTTATGTAAACTCAAACGTATGTACACTGCTCACCAACTGAGGAAATTAAATAAAATATCTCTTGTATCTGATGAACCATTAAAACTCACTGCAGTCCTTGAATCATTTAGTTTATTAAAAGGTAACCTAAGTCAATCATCAAGTGTTGTTGGTCCATATGATAAGGGTGCAATTGAACCAACTGAAGTTAGAAATCGGAATGTTAGTCAATCTTCTGCTGTAGATGATACTGATGAACTGATGCAGATTGGGTTAATTAATAATTAATCTGAGGTTCCCGACATAAATCCATCTCTCTCACCTGAATTAAAAATGGAAATCAATAGGTTCATTGAGGAAAATTATGCCAATTTGTCATCTGAATACGTTAAACCAATAGATTATCAAGCAAAAATGAATGTGAAGCATGATACCCCTGTGTTTTGTAAACCACGACGACTATCTTATTATGAACGAATGGAAGTCCAAAAAATTGTTGATTAACTTCTGTCTGATGGCTCTATTCGACCAAGTTACTCCCCTTACGCTTCTGCGATTGTATCTGTTCGTAAGAAAAATGGTGAACTTAGAAAATGTGTCAATTATCGCCCACTCAATCAAGTCACTTTACGTGACAATTATCCGATGACACATATTGATGATTGCATCACGCATTTGGGGGAAAACGTTATTTCTCTGTTCTTGATCTGAACAATGGGTATCATCAGGTCCAGATGCATCCTGATTACATTAAGTACACGTCGTTCGTCACTCCTGATGGTCAGTATGAGTATACGAAGCTACCTTTTGGACTGTCATCTTCAGTTGAAAAAATGCAAATTTGCATATGGAGAGTTAGAATATTAGGGATATTTAGCCAATTCTTCAGGCATTACCTTAAGTAAAACACATTTAACAGCTATTGAAAACATTCCGGAGCCAAGGAATCATAAGGAATTAGAACGATGTCATGGGCTGTTTTCATATTTTAGGTGATTTATGAAACATTTTTCACGAATTGCCCGCCCTTTGACACAATTATTAAAAAAGGATATTGTTTTTAAATTTAACGAAGAGTGTAGGGATGCCTTTCTTCTATTGAAGCATAAACTGTTGGAATCACCGGTTTTATCTATCTATGACCCACATAAAGAAACTGAATTACATTGTGACGCTTGTTCCACAGGGTTCGGTGCAGTACTAATACAACGACAAGTTGATGGCAAACTTCACCCAGTTGCATATTTTTCGAAGACTGCATCACCTGCAGAATCTCGCTTACACAGCTATGAACTAGAAACTTTAGCAATTGTTTATGCTTTGCTTCGATTCCATATTTATGTCCAAGGCCTTCCGTTTAAAATAATAACTGACTGTAATTCTTTAGCTATGACACTGCAGAATAAAACAACTTTAGCGAAAATTTCCCGATGGGAATTGTTTTTAAATTACAATTATACTGTTGTGCATCGGCCAGGGGTATACATGGGGCATGTGGATGCATTAAGCCGGAGTGAGTTGGTCGCTTATGTCAATGAGGCTGACCTCGATTTCCATCTGCAATTGGCACAGAACCGTGACGAAAGTATTGTAGCATTACGAAATAAGCTCTAGCAATCTGAAGTAAAAGATTTCGAACTACAAGACGGATTAGTGTTTCATCGATCGATTTCCGTACACTTACAGTTGTATGTTCCTGCCGAAATGATTAACAATGTGATTCACAGATTAAGAAAACTTACTGCTTCCCTTCCATTAAATCGCGAGTAAAAAATTTTATTAGTAACTGCATTAAATGCATCTATTATTCAGCTTTTGCTCATGCAAATCATGCCACCTTACACTCTATACCTAAGAAACCGATTCCATTCGACACCATCCATGTCGACCATTTGGGACCACTGCCGTCCGTTAATTCCAATAGGAAACATCTGTTGGTAGTCACTGATGCTTTCACAAAATATGTCAAACTCTATCCAGCAACCACAACGAGTACTCGTGAGGTTCAAGTCGCACAAAGCGGCTACTTTCGACATTTCAGTCGTCCACGTCGATGTATTAGTGATCGAGGAACATGTTTCACGTCGAATGATTTCGCTGCCTTCCTAGACCGAAATAATATACAGCATATCAATATATCTACTAGCACTCCACGTGCAAATGGCCAGGTTGAACGGATCAATCGTGTCCTTGGGCCTATGTAAGGTAAATTAGCTGAACCACTTCGCCACTTTGACTGGGTTGCCAAAATCCCTGAGGTCGAGTACGCCCTTAATAATTCAACACATCAATCCACGGTTCCCACCTGCAATGTTGTTGTTTGGTACGGAACAGCGGGGAAAAATTGTTGACAAATTGACTGAATATTTGGACGAAAGGGAGATGGTAACTGAACAGGTGGAAGATATTAGGAAACAAGCATTTGATAGCCTGATCAAAGCACAGGACACAAATCTGCGGCAGTTCAGCAGTAAACACAGAGCAGCTCTTGAATTCTCAGTCGGTAATTATGTAGTTTTGAAAAATGTTGACACTTTGATTGGTTCAAATAAGAAACTCATCCCGCGATTTAGAGGCCCATATGTAATTCATAAAAAACTACCAAATGACCGCTACGTCATTCGCGACATCGAAGGATTCAGAATTACGCAAATGCCTTATGATGGTATTCTGGATGCTTCAAAGTTAAAGCTATGGGTTAATCCAGCATTTGATGAAGTGGCTATTGTGACTGATGCAACACTTGTTAATTTAGAACCAAAATTGTTATCTTAAGCTCTTTTAGAAACATTCATATCATCGTTTCAATTGTACACAACAAAGCACCAGAGTTCAGTAAATTGAGTCGATTTAGTGTCAGGGCTGGCCGAGTTGTAAACGCCTCATAACTTGCTTAGCGTGTAAACGTTGCATAACTATTTCCAGCGCTGTCAGTTGCGTTTTGCCCTTCTGTCAAAACTCGCACTAGTGGCAGCACCGTTGTCTCTGTCATCTGTTTTTCGATAATTGTATTGTCATTCTGACTTCACTTCCTTTTTTCTCTTCCTGTTTTGAACGCCGATCGACACACGTCATAGCGAGAAGAAATCTTTTGTAATCTTATAATTTTAAATAAAGTATCGGCCATCACATAACAAATTTTTTTAGTGATGCCAAAACAATGGAAACTTTTAAATTTTTCCACCAGAGTTGATAAAAAAAATGTACAAAAGGTTAGTTTTTATTATATTATTACCACAACGACCACAAAAACAACAAGTCCAGCTATGACAACAATACAAAATTTCAGCATGACAACAAGAGCAATATAGAAACATCATATTTTAAATTTTTTTTACTTTTTCATAGATTTCTCTGGACCTGTTCCACCGATTTTAATGATTTTTGGTGAATCATTCTCACTAAAAATAATTACCCTAGCTGTCCTATTGAGGGCGCGATCGTGACAAGAACAACATAGGAAATCATATTTTTTCAAGACTTTTTTTTAGTTCTTCATTCAAATTTCGGGCCACAATCAACCGATTTGGGGGATTTTAAATAGCAAACTTCTCAGAATGTTAGTAAATCATTGTTTATGCCAACGAGCATCTTAGCTGCCCGATTGAAGTTGTGTTCGTGATTTCCACAGACGGACAGACGGACATCGCTATATCAACTCCGCTTGTTATAAGGATCACATATATATATATATTTTTTGGGGTCCAGAATTTTTTTTCTAATTATTACAAACGGAATGACAAACTTATATACACCCTCTGCACACTGGGGTGGAGGGTATAATAAAAGCTGGCAAAAACTTCGTTTTTTTTAATTTTGTTGTCACTACTTTTTTTTGTGAAGGAAACTCGAATCATCACGCCATAAATTGGAGACCCCGACGAAAATAACCTACAAACTTCAACCTAAAAACATAAAATGGCACCGGAAAAAGATGAGGCTATAGCGGAGGCTACAATCGAGACAACAAAATGCAAACTGCCAGAATTCACCGAAGAATATACAGATTTGTGGTTCTGGCAAGTTGAAGTAGCTTTCGAAGCAAATTATAAAATAAATTTAATAAATAAAATCTGAAATTTAAAATTTTTTTCTTCTTTTCAACTGGAGACGGCGCACAGTGGACCATTTGACGAGAAGGCGGTCAAAAATCTATAACTTTTGATTGGATTGGAATTTTGATATGCAGTTTTTTTTGTTTGGTAGGTGAGACTTTAGCCTTTAAGTTTTGCTATAAAACGTAATTCTCGACCGAAAAGTTACGGAGGGTTTAAAATACATTTTCATTTGTAGTTGAAGTTTAGTACAAAAGTGAAGTGTTAAAAGGTAAAAAAGGTATTTTTTTAATATAATGTCTTATTTTTTCAGTTAATTTTACAACTAATACTTTTTAACAATTTTTTAAGTTAATTTTTTCACAAAATGCCAAACTTTGGCCCCCGTAAACTTTTTAGACCCAATGTGCAAAAGGGCCAAAGGTTGTTTTTTTTGAAAGATCCCGAGTTAAAATATAATTTATTAAGCAGCGAACGTAAAAGTTACCTTATATTGGTTCAAGATAGAGAAGTTTCAATGAAAAACTCTTATGTTTTTGCTTTAGTTAAATTTTTTTTTATTGTCTTTTTAAATATTTCTATATCAATTTTTATCGTAAATTTATTAAATATATAAATTTTAATTGTAAATTTACAAAATATATAAATTTTTAAATCAAAAAAATTTTTAAACTATATAAAAAAGTGTAACTTATTGTTAGTGTAATGAAAATGTACTTTAAATCAACCAATTTTAGTAAAAAGTTGTTTCGCTTCTTGACGAATGTTGGACATATATGGATCAGAAGTGCACAACAAAATAGTGATAAGGTCTTCATTAGTACAACATCTGGATATTTTCCTTGTGTTGTGCTCGCGAAAGAATCTGTAGTCTTTGTTCCTTTTTTCTTGCGCTTCTTCAGATAGATTGTAATGGTGCGGCGTTGGTGGAAGATCCGCTTCCGTTTCCCTGAGCCTTTGCTGGTCGCACGTGCTGGCGTAGGGGCCTAGCTCGCCGGATGGGTGGGGTCTTGCTCAGGCCCAGGGAAACCGCACTACAGATTTTCACGTGCGATTAAAAAAAACAACTGTCAAAAACACGGACGCTAAATGGGACGGATGGCCATACTTACCTTGGGATTGGGGAGGAGGTGTTCTGCCCCTTTTGCCCTCCCTACCATGTTACCTCTGCTCCATCTTACTTGGAGGTAACCCACACAAAATGATAAGAGTTTGGTTTGGTTTGGTTTTCTACATTGGGTTTAAAAAACCTTTATTTACCCTTCATTTTAAGGGTTTTTAAATTTTAAATTAATTTTTTTTCTTGTAGCAAACATGTCACTTTTAGAAAATTATTTAATTTTAGGAAAAGTTCAAATTTTAGCAAAATTTGATTTTAGGAAGAATTTTACATTTAGGAAATTTTAAAATTTTAGCAAAATTTGATTTTTTTTTTTATAAAATTTTTGATTTTGATTTTAGAGAAATTTTAATTTTAGGTAAATGTTAATTTTAGAAAAATTTTAAAGTATAGCATAATTTTAATTTTAGGAGAATTTTTAAATTTTAGCAAAATTTTGTTTAAGGAAAATTTTAGCAAAATTTTATTTTTAGCTAAATTATATTTCTTATTATAATTTTTAATTTTAGCTCAATTTTATTTTTATTTAGGAAAATTTTTAGATTAATTTTATATTTAGCAAAGTTCTTAATTTAGAAAATTTTTAGTTAAATTTTAGTTTAAATTTATATTTAGAAAAAATTTTTATATTTAGAAAATTTTTATATTTCGAATATTTTATATTTTGCGAATTTTGACATTTCGAAAATTATATATTTATTTAAATTTTATAATTAGAAAACTTTTTTATGTAATTTTAGAAAAATTTTGTGTTTAGGTAAATTTTTATATTTAGAATACCTTACACTTAGCAAATTTTAATGACAAAAATTTGGTTTAATTAGAAAACCTCACATTTAGAAAACTTTTAAATTCTAATTAGAAAAATCTTAAAAAAATTTCTTAAATTTCTATAATTTAAATTTAGGTTAATTTTAAATTTTTATTCCTAGCAAAATTTTAAGTTTAGCAAAATTTAATTTTAGGGAAATTTTAAATTTAGGAAAATGTTAATTTTAGAAAAATTTTAAAGTATAGCATAATTTTAATTTTAGGAGAATTTTTAAATTTAGCTTAATTTTATCCATATTTAGGAAAATTATTTTAATTTATGAAATTTTTAGTTTTAACAAAAGTTGACTTTTAGCACTATTTAATTTTATGACAATTTTTAATTTTTAGGAAAATTTTTAATTTTTAGGAAAATTTTTAAATTTTAATAAAAAAATTTTAATAGTAGAAAAAATTTTTAATAGTAGAACAATTTTAATATTAGCTCACTTTTAATTTTTGCACAACTTTCATATCGCCATATCGCTGGTGTTGCATTCCGATGAGGTACCGATGAAGCTGCTGCCGCCGGACGCCGTAGTTGTGTGTCGCAATATGCCATTGGAAAATGTTGGCCATAGTTAAGTTTTTTTTATTCAATTGAAATTTTACGATGAATTCTTCGTATTAATAAAGATGGGCATTAATTGCAGATTTAACAAAATAATTTTAATGATGATATTATTTTATCGTTATTGACGATAATTTAACATAAACTTATGAATAGTTGTAATTTTTTTTCTACGTTTGAGTTTTTAGTTTTCTTATGAATTGTTCATTTAATAGATTTAATATTCTAAGTAGCTGGTGGTTGTTTAAATATTTTTCACGCAAATATTAAAAATATAATTAATAAAAACCGAACAACAAATGTCATTAAAATCTAGTTTTTTTTCTCTTAAAGTTTATTTAATTTTTTATTGGTTTTATTTCTTAAATTTTACACTTTCTTTTTTTTCTTAAACTTAATTTTTCTTTAATTTTCTGAACTTAAATTTAATTTTTCAAACTTTTTTTCATAACTGTTCTTAATTTTTTTTAAATTATTCTAGACTTCACTTAATTTTAATTTCGAAGGAGGTTTTTCCTCAACCTTGTATTTCAACAAACAAAATTCAACTCCCCGACTTAAATTTAACTTTATTACATTAACCTTCTCATCTTCATTCATTCATCTGCAGATAAAAACCTGTTTATTAAAAAACAAAATCACCCCCAATTCATTGAGAACATTCATATGCATTCATAATATTCTCTAGTATTTATAACACTCCCACTCATATATGACTATGAGAGCAAGTGAGATCAATACAAGAAAATACGTGGTTTGACCAGCATGATTGCATATGAATGTGTTCATGATTTCATACAACACAATGAAGAGAAAAAAAACGCCATAAATCAGTTTGCAAAAAAAAAATGCCATCAACATATTACCATATAAGGTGTTGTTTATATGTACATACTTGAACTTGAAAATAATTTCAAGGTCAAGGTTATTATTTTTTTTTTCTTCTTTCTTATTCTGCTTGTAACAGAAATTCTTTTGCTACAGTGCAGAGCAAAACAGATCACCGTCACAAGATCTCCTATTGGTAGCATATTGTTTTGAATTATTTGTTCCCCATGGTACAAAATTTTATGAAAGTATAGCTGTTTTATTGGCGTACTCTCCAAATTTTTTTGCATTTATCTTTCTGCTGCATGCTAGAACTTGTAATATGATTTTCAATCGTCTTATTAATTCATGATATACACCTGTGATAGATGCTGCAGTTTCCGGATCGGAAAAAAATCTCCTTGCAGTATTTCCATCATTTGTGTTTCCCTCCCCTTATTTTGGTTGGTCGATTACGAGGCCCAGCTGTAGATATTTTTGTTGAATTTGTTTTTTTTTTTGCTTTCTTTTTTCTTCATTTTCTTTGTTTTTCTCACTGTTTCGCCTAACGGACCAAATTCCAAATCATAACCCAATTTAAGAATATGATCCATGAAACGTATTCTAGCATGAAGAGGGGACATTTCAAATTCATAGCCTTCCTTAAAACTATCGTCTTCTGGTGGGGGTTGGCTTAATTGACTTGATATCTTTTGGCATATAATGCAGCTTGACGTTGACTTTGTTCCAGTTAAAGCTTGTGCAACTTTTCCATCAATCATTGTGAGACACATTTTAAAATGTACTTCAATGTCTTGGTCATCAAATTTAAATATTACTGGTTGAAGTTCCTTAAATTGTTCTTTTATTTTTTGAACTTCTTCAGTTATGACATCTTTGGTTTCCTTTTTGAATGCAAATTTTATTGGTCTGCAATACTTCGTTGAAGAAGGAATTTCATTTTTCCATATACCAATTTCTGTTGCTCTACTAGTTGACGGCTCTAAGACGCTATACCTTTTTGTTAAGCGCAATGGAACGAAAGATACCATAAATAAATTAGCATCTGATGAATTTTCGGCATTAAATTGCTTGTATTGTTTCTGACCAGAGGATCCACCACATCCCCATTTAGAAATTAAAGTAATGCTGCCATTACCATTTTTTTTTTAAATGATCAGTATCAAGCGTATTTAGCAATCGTTCTGCAGTATGTTCAAGGAGATCTTGCAATTTTATTTCTGCTGATGTTGAAGTGACACTAATAGCAGATTGTGAAGGTAAGCATTCTTTTTTGGCAGAAACTAAATCTCGATATCTGGAAAAATCCCACAATTCTTTTCATTGGTTCGCTTCCGCAACTCCTTATATCGATTTTTGGTCAATTTCAAATCCAAAAATAGGGCGAACGCTTCTTCCGGCGTAAATTTCTTATCTTCAATTGGTGTAGGAATGCTTTTCAAAATCCTCTTTGTGCGCCTTGGGCTCGCTTCTACTATTTTTTCAATTATTTCAATTTTATTTTTTTTATTTTGGGTTGGTTGAATTTGGTGCAAAAATGAATCCTTAATAATTCTTTGAGAAATTTCTTTATTGATATTCTCCAGCTTGCGCCTTCGAGATCTTTCACTTCATCCGTCAATTGGTTTTGCTGGTCGACCCTTTTTTCCACTTTCGTTGGCAGTTGTAGGTGTACTCTCAAAAATAAGTTCCTTTATTAACCAGTCTTGGTAACGTTTGTACATCTTTGTCTTGCTATGAGAGCATTCAATGTACCGTCTTTTCAAATTCGATGCAAAATTAGTAATTTTTCCTTTGTGCATTTCAATGTCTTCTAGGTTACTATTCTTAAAGAAGTCGTTGCTCACTATGTGCAAAATTACATCGTCTACATCATTTCGTTGAAAATAAATATCTGCCAGACTTCTGTAACAGTACTTAGCTATTGCACAAATTGCAAAGAAAAATAATTGTGGAGACATTGTTATAAATACTCTTTCTTGCAATTATGTAAAATAAAATTTTTTATCTTTTATTACCACTTTTAGAAGCATAAAAAACCCAACCCTAACCCCTTTTAAAAGTTGAAGCATACCTGCTCATATCTTAAAGGGCTATGTCGCAATAGTTTTTTTTACCATTTATATATTTTTATCATTTATTACCACTCTTAGAAGCATAAAAAACCCACACCCTAACCCCTTTCAAAAGGTGAAGCATACCTGCTCATATCTTAAAGGGCTATGTCGCAATAGTTTTTTTTTTACCATTTACCTGTTATTTAAATTGTTTCCCATTTTGTCA
This sequence comes from Cordilura impudica, assembly GCA_963682025.1. NCBI lineage: Eukaryota > Metazoa > Arthropoda > Insecta > Diptera > Scathophagidae > Cordilura > Cordilura impudica. Next base: position 223,060,879 of record OY821520.1, read on the forward strand.
GGTATTTAAACTATATAACTCTAATTCAGACTATTAATGTTTTTGAAAGATACCTATGTAAATGTACCTGTAACAATTAAGCGCATTATATCTCAACCCGTTTTTATAAGTATATAACAACTCCTGACAACTCTACCGACACGCAAAAAAATACACCGCGGTGCACCGGTACGACCAACTTTTGTATTCATAACACTCAGACGGACGGACGGACATCGTTTAATCGACTCAGAAAGTGTTTTTGAGTCGATCCGTATAATAAAAAAAGGTCCAATATTTTTTGGGCAGTTACAAACATCACCTCAAACTTAATATATTCTAACCACATAGTGGACAACTTTTGTATTCATAAATTTTGCAGAAAATATCTAACCTTGGGTCAGAAAAATTGTTCTGGTGCACACGGGCGGATCCTGGCGGGTGTATAATGGGGTATAGGAGTATAGAGGAGGGTTCGGACTATAGAAGATAGCAAGATTTTTTCTGACTGCTTTTGACTGGCAGGAGTTATGCCCTATTAAGTAGGAGATTTTTTAAAAATTTGGACCTTTTTTAAAAATTTTTTTTTTTAATTTCGGAATGACTCAGTGATTTTACATATTTAACATTAATAGTATGGAAGCCACAAAATTATACAAAATTTATTTCACTTCAAAATCTTTTAAATCCAAAAAGTTACAGTCATTCAAATTAAAAATTTACAATTAAAAATTTAGAAATTTACAAAGAAATTTTTAATTTTAGCAAAATACTGAGAAAGCCCATTTTCCAAGACCCTGTTCGCTGTGATATAGTTGAGATAGAGTCGAAATTTTTACTAGTATTTACTTTCAAATGAATAACATAACTTTAGAATCGGTTAAAAAAAAATTATTTTTGGCCGCCTTCTCAAAATATGGTCCACTGTGCGGCGACTTTTGACGACGTCGTTTCTCGACGTCTTTTTGTGTATGTAGGCAAACGGTGTAGAGAAGCAAGAGGGGTAAGCAAAAAGACACTATTTCTGTTATTCAAGACTTTTTTCATATTTCTCCTTACACTCAATTCTTTTTTTCTTGTTACATTTTATTCTATTTCGTACTTTGAAGTGGCCACTTCAGTGAGATCATGAATCGCTTACATTTTTATTTATTTTTTATTTAATATTTATGCATAATTTCTTTAAACTGAATATGTTTTAACTTAAAACTTTTGAATATTGATACGTTCTGCTATTTGATTAGATATTCTAAAAATGCTGCTCTTAATAATTTAAATATTATATAGGTTTTTGTATATAGTGTGAAAAATTGTGATAAATTATTATGTGTAAAAAGATTAAATTTTATAATGAAATATTGTAAATAATATTTAACAAATAAATAAATTGAATTGAAAAATAAAAAAATATAATTTGAATTTACATTAATTCATATATTTTTCTTATGCGAAAAATAAACTAAAGCAGATGCAAAAAAAAGACATGAAACTAAAAATCATAATTTGAATGCAATAGGTTTTTGGTAGCAGTTTCAAAAGAGAATTAAGAAAAAGCGCGTCGTCAAAAATCGTCGTCTGAATTGGGCCAAAGATATCATATAGCACAAGCAATAAACGATCAACAATATTTGTATTGCTAGCATTGCTTTATCGAATGTTTTGTTCGTTTACAGTCAACCCTTTTGGTGCTGAGTAATAATCATTGCTTTGTATATATCAATTGAGTTGCAGATGTCTTTACGTTATCAGACTCCCTACTGTATATATATAACTGCTGTGTAAGCATATTCATAGTCAATTCTTTTCAATAAAGACATTCTTTGCTTAACACCCAGTGTAGCATGCAACTGAAATTTCATATGGGAAGAAAAATCATAGATCTTAAATCAAAATATTTTATGGCATAAGCACGTATCTGGTCCGGCTGTATCTCGTCGGCTAAAGGGGGGAGTTATTGGCTGTGATATTTTGATGGATAATTTAAAAAAAAACGCCAAGACTATTACTTTAATTTGTACGTGTTTAGTTCAGAGGAAGTAAGAAAAGAGAAAAAAAATTTAAGGAAGAAGCATTTAGCAGGATGGAAGTTAAAAAGTTAACCGGATGTGTATTGATGGTTACACATTTTTTTCCTCCCTATCCATGATCATGTATGAAAAGCCATAACGTTAAACATGATCCGAAAATTTGCCTGTCCGATCAGTAGCTAGAAATCAAAACAAATATTGTTTAAAAATCCATTTCAATTAATATTTGTTTTTATTAAAAAAAAAAAATTACAAAGGTAACTAACGTTCTTAACCTAAAATTAAATTTAGATTATTTCTCCAGTAATTAAGTGTATTAATTTGGACAAAAAAAAATTATAAAAAAAATAACCTGAAGTCATGTGCAAAAATCTGAAAAAAAAATTAAAGGTATATGTATATCCAGTTCGGATATCAGGGTAATTTATATTATATATATATTTGAACGTGCATTAATATAATATTTGTGGTAAGGGTTTTTTTCTTTTTTTTTAATATATAATTGGTTCAAATTCAATTTGTTCACAATTTTTTTTTCTTTTTCTCTTATTTTTAAAGAGCTTTAAAATATTAAATTTTCAACATATTTAATTTAATAACTAAATCGAGCAAATAAAATAATGAAACAAGATTCCGTGATCGTGACAATGATCTACGAAAAAGAAATTTAGTTTCGGTTCTAATTTACAAAAAAAAAAAAAAAAAAAAAAAAAAATTATTAAATCAGTTAAGTCGTCTTAAAGAGTTTACTCCTTTAGATATAATTTTTTTTTGTAATTGGAAGGCGGCGAATTCACTTTATTAAGAATAAATAATATCTCAAGCACCCACCACTATTGATCGTATGTTATACAAAATCGATCAATGTTGGTTGTTGACTTGGATAAAAAAAAAACAAAGTGTTAAATAAACTTACTTGCATCAGACTCCCACGATGGAAGATCTTTCATACTGCCGGTGACGATGATTTCGAAGAATATTTATAATTTTGTTCCTTTTTTTTTGTGTTATTTAAAAATTAAGTTTGTTAATATTTTTAAACATATATTTAAGGCTATTCTTCCATTTTTTCCGTTCTCAATTATTTTAATTAAAATTGTAATAATTTTACTACAGAAATAACCGTTTTTGCGCGATATGGTAATTAAGTAGTATTTTTTTTTGTTATGATCACTTGTTTATATGTTTAATATCTGTCATAATCGACAGATTTATCATATAATACACACATTTTTGGATCTTCGTAAGTGAATCTTTTTTTTTACTTTCTTTTCGGAAATATTAATTTATTCACAATAAAAAAAAAATCGCTTTTTGTATTGCGGTGAGTTTTACAAAAACGCGTTTTCTCTTTTCAGATTTTTGCACATAGGGAAGAATTTTTGATGACTAGATAGTTAAATAAGACTTATGTGATAAGTAAAAAAAGATATATGAGATGAAAAACTTTTATAGATTTTGTTATTTTATATTTTAGTTATCAAAATGTATATTATTGTAAAAAAAACTTGAATTTATATTTTCAAACACTTTTAATAAACTTGGAAAACTTTTATATTGCCAACAATGATCCTTTTAGAATTTGTATTAGCTCATATTAACTTCAGTTTTTTTTTTATTAATATTTGATTTTACATATATTTTTGTTTTGTTTTTGCTATTCAAAGAGAACTTCTTGTTTTTTGCACTAGGGTTCGGATTTTGATTAATGGTCCTTTTTTATAATATTTTAGTTTCGTTTTTTTGACGTTTAACACCTGAAGATAAGCAAAAGTAGTCACTAGCACAACACTTTCATTCGTTTATTCAAACTAATGGTTAAACTTGATGCTGAATTGATGTCTAGATAGGTCTAAGAGCTATCGATGGCTGTTGGATCTGATTCAAAACCCTGATCTAAGGTTCTCGTTGATAAATATTAAATTTTGGATTTTATATCGGATAAAATTTTCCCTTTCTGGCATACAAAAATCGAAATCCAAGAAGTTAAAATTTCCTTTTGTATCTTTTTTTTCCTTTTTTGGTAAGATTTAACGTGAAGAAAATTTTTCGGGTGAAGATCAGTAAAAAATGGACGGAAATTATCATGTGATTTGCCTTTTATACCTCTAATCTTGTGGGAAATCTTTGGAATTTTTCAGTTAATTCAGCACATATTCATGTAATTGCAACACACCTATTCATACTCAAATGACATTAAAATTAACGTAACATGTGATTTTCATTGTAAAACAGGGTTCGAGACATCCGTTACATTCAAAACTTTTCAGCTATAAGCGTCGCTGCATAACCCCCTACCAGAATCAGGTTTGGGGCTAACAAGCAGCTCAAAACTGATAACGCTTGTGGCAAAACCAATAAGAAAAATTTTCTGACTAATAAAACAAAATATATATGAAAATCAGGTTAGTGTCGAATGTCCTTTGCATGGTGTACCCCCACAGAACGTCCATTTAGATCTTCCAATTCGTAGTAAAAATTTCCTGTCTTCTTACGAATATGAGCTTTTAGGAAAAGTGGAGCTAGCTTAGCACTAATATTTTTTTCAAAGCTACTTTGACGAAAATTTCGCCTGAAAACTTCTCGTCCTATCACATAGCTAATCTCACGGGAACACAAGTTGTAAGACCTTTCATTGCTATCATGTTGTCGATTCATGTTCTTTGAAGCTTGGTTTCTGATTATGTTGAATGAATCTTCTCTCCCAAACTTAACTGTCCTATCATCAAGCATATTTAAGATTCCAAGGAGAGCATATGTCTTACCGTTGGTAATCATATGTTGTCCGAACGCCATATAATAGGAAGGAGTACCGATAGAAGCGTGCACTGCTGAACGTAACGAACAACTAATGCTACTAAGATACTCATCCCAATTACTCTGATCGTGTTTTATATATGCCCTGATTGCTGATAGCACTGAGCGATTGATGCGTTCAGATGCATTTGCTTGGGGCCAGTAGACCGCTGTATAAACATGGTTAATGCCGTAATTTTGTAAAAGTTTATTAAACTGTGAGAACTTGAATTGAGAACCGTTGTCCGAAACGATTGATTCGGGCGTGCCAAAAGTATGGAATAACTCTTCCTTAAGATATTTAATGACAACATCAGCTGTAAACTTTTTAATTGGTTTCAAAAAACAAAATTTAGAGAACTGATCAAGTACTACAAAAATTCCTATACTACCTGATTTCGATCGCGGATAAGGTCCAAGAAAATCTACGTAAAGCTTCTGGCAAAATCTAATTTGGATGCTTTGTTCCTGATATATATTGAACATTCCTGTAATTATATATATTGAACATTCCTGTAATTATATTTTGCATAACCTAAATGTCAATACTAATCTATTACTATTACCCTTTGTTATTACATTTGAACTGTCTAGTTATCTTAATTTTGTAAATAAAGGCAGTCTCTTTTAAACAACCAAAGACATAACATATTGGCGACGAGGAAAAATAAATTATAATCGTGTGCATATACATACATACATACATACCTAATGGGTAACGAAAATGATGTATTAAAGGAGATGATGATTCAGCAACAAGCATGGGCGAGTAAGTTGCTTGAAGAACAGAAACAATGGATGCAATCCATGTTGGAAAGATCTCAAGGAGGAGCCTCAGCGGAATCGAACATCAATGTGAAGTCTTTTCACTCATTTAATAAAGAAATTCAATCATGGGAATCGTACTTAGAGCAACTTGAACAACACTTTGTGGCGTACGGTGTAAAAGTTCAAGAAAAGAAAAAATCGTTCTTTTTGTCTTGGAGTGGTGAAGAAAATTTTGAGCTTTTAAAAAAATTATTTGGCGGAGAAAAATTACATAATAAAACATATAAAGAGGTTACTGAAAAATTAACGGAACATTTTGTATCAAAAGTGCACATTGTTGCTGCTCGTTATGAATTTCACAATCTCGTTATGAAGCCCTATCAAACGTACAGAGACTGGGTAGCAGAGCTTCGTGGAGTTGCACGCAACTACAAATTTATTTGTGGTGTTGGTAGCTGCGCAACAGAATATACAGATGACATGATACGCGATATTATTATTCTACACACACCACACGATTCGGTACGCATCTCTGCTATGCAAAAGCTGCAGCCGACGCTGGCAGAAGTTCTGTTGATTGCAGAGTCATACGAAGCCACTACAAAAAGCGTGCAAGTAATTAAAGAAAACACAAGCGGTTGTCACAACAACACTGAAGAGAAAGAGAGTGAGAGTTTTGCTAATGTAAATGTTCTGCAAAATAAAAGGAAAATGTCAAAACGAAATACAAATTCTAATAAGCATGATTTTAAATCATGTACTGGTTGTGGTATTTCACATGAAAGAGACAACTGCAGATTTCGTTTTGTCAATTGCCATCAGTGTAAGAAAAAGGGCCACATTGCTGCTGTCTGTTTATCAAAGAAAGAATTTAGTCAAAAATTTGCAAACAGCACAAACAACATTGAGGCAGATGACACATGTGATCAAATTTTGAGCATAAGTGGAATTGTTAAGAATGAAAATAATAAAATGTTTGTTGATGTAGAAATTGCTGATACGTTCGTTAAATTCCAATTAGATTCTGGTGCCTCAGTCTCCGTCATAACAAAGAAAACTTATGCTCTATTAAAAAAACCAAAATTGAAAAAATGTACAAGAGAATTGTTTGGCTTTGGACATAAACGTATTAAAACTATTGGTGAATTATTAATTAAAATTAAATGTGGTGGCAAAGAAAAAATGGTGCCATTAGTTGTTACAGATGTAGAAATTGGTAATAATTTGTTTGGTGCAGATCGTTTTAAGCAATTTGGGTTCACAATAAACCAAATTGATAACATATCAGACAACATACTCGTATCAGACAGTGACGCAGAAAAAAAATGCAAACAGCTGTGTGAAAAATACAACAAAATTTTTGGAAATGATATTGGTACCATTAAATCCTTTAAAGCACGCATATATTTAAAGCACGATGCAACACCCAAGTTTTATAAAAGTCGATCCGTACCCTTTGCTCAATTATGAAAGAAGGTATTTGGAAGCCAATACAATTTAGTGACTGGGCGTCACCTATTGTCTTAATAACGAAGCCGGATGGCTCACTTCGTATTTGTGGCGACTTTAAGGTAGCGGTCAACAATCAAATTAATGTCGAGACATATCCATTGCCTACTCGCGAATCGTTGTTCCATAAAATTCGTTATGGGAAATATTTCTCTAAAATAGATTTAAAAGAAGCTTATCTTCAAATGGAGCTGGAAGAATCGTCAAAGAGCGTACTGGTTGTAAATACTCCAGCAGGATTATTTCAATATCAGCGAATGCCTTACGGTATAGCAAGTGCACCAGCTATCTTTCAAAAATATTTAGAACAACTGCTGCAAGGCATTGCAGGTTGTGGTAATTACCTTGATGATATAATTATATCTGCTCCTACAATAGAAGAACATGTAACGCGTCTAGAAAAGGTATTAACAATTCTATCAGATTATGGCATCAGGTGTAAAAAATCGAAATGCGAATTTATAAAACAAAAAATTGAATATCTGGGTCGACAAGTAAGTGCTACTAATATTCTACCATATGAAGCGGGAATCCGTGCTGTGAAGTATCTTCGTCCACCACGTGACGTAAAAGAAGTTGAAGCTTTTATTGGTAAGGTCAATTATTATAATAATTTTATACCAAATTTTTCGCAAATTGCAGCACCAATCAATCAATTACGTAGACAAAATGCTAAATTTTACTGGGGAAAGCAACAACAAGCTTCGTTCCAGGCTCTTAAAAACCATATTGTTAAAGCAACTGAGATGGCACATTTCCAGGAACATTTACCTATTATTTTAGCTACAGATGCCTCTTCGTATGGTATTGGTGCAGTCATCTCTCATCTCTATGCGGACGGAACCGAGCGTCCCATTGCTTTTGCCTCGAAGACCTTGGACAGGCATCAAGAAAAATACAGCCAAATAGAAAAAGAGGCTTTGTCCATTGTTTTTGGGGTACAACGGTTTCATGCCTATTTGTATGGTCGTAAGTTCATACTCATTACGGACCATAAACCTTTGGTCACTTTATTCAGTCCTGATAAACAGCTGCCATCTATGACCTCGCACCGAATTCAACGTTGGGCAATAATTTTAATGGCATACCAATTTCAGATAAAGTATCGCAGTAGTTCAGAACATGGCAATGCAGATGCATTGTCACGATTGCCGATTGGGCCAGACACCGAATTTGATAAAAATGAATATTGCAATTCTATTACAGAATTTAAAACCCCAATTAACATAGATATCATCAGAGAATATACGCTTAGAGATGTGACCCTTCAGAAAGTAAAATCCTATATACAAAAAGGATGGCCCCGGGTTATGACAACTGATGAAAATCAGTTAGTTGTTCACAATGATGTTCTTTTTCTGCAAACATCAGATACTTCTCGTGTTGTCATACCTACTACACTCAAAGGGAATATATTGAATTTACTACATGATGGCCATTGGGGCATAGTAAAAATGAAAAGATTAGCAAGACAACATTGTTGGTGGATAGCTATGGATAAAGACATAGAGGAAATTTGTGCTAAATGTGAATAAATGAGATACAACATTTGACAACAGCGCCTTTCCATCCGGCGTCCAATGGATTAGCGGAACGTTTTGTCCGTACGTTTAAAACTTCAGTGGCGAAGAATATAGAGGGTGGATTATCCGTCAAAAATGCTGTACTGAAATATTTATCGACATATCGTTCTATGCCAAACAACGAAGGGAAATCTCCGTCTGAATTATTACATGGCCGTCCAGTACGTACACTTCTAACTCAACTACCAATTCAATCACATATAAAAGGGGAAGGAAAAATTAGCAATGACACAAAATATAAAATAGGTGAATCAGTATTTCTTCGTAATTACGTAAGAGGCCCGAAATGGATAAAAGGAACAATCGAACGAATTATGGGAAACATGGTTTACATTATAAAAACGGAATTTGGAAAATGTAAGAGACATCAGAATCAACTCAAACCTCGAATAGCGAGTGAGTATCTACCAAACCGGGATACCATCAGTGTAGACGGTATTTACACCCCACAAGAAACCATGGAGCAGCAGATGCCGTCAGAGGAGGAACCTAGTTTATATCCAGCCCTAGAACCAGAAGTCCGAAGAAGCCAAAGAGCTCGTATAGCCGTGGACCGATTCCACTTTTAAGATTTCCGAAAAAAGAGGGGAGGATAATGATATATATTGAACATTCCTGTAATTATATATATTGAACATTCCTGTAATTATATTTTGCATAACCTAAATGTCAATACTAATCTATTACTGTTACCCTTTGCTATTACATTTGAACTGTCTAGTTATCTTAATTTTGTAAATAAAGGCAGTCTCTTTTAAACAACCAAAGACATAACAGTTCCCTTACAGGTGTCACAAGAATTAACCTATTCCTTAACGACGTTGACCAAATTAGGCCATAAATAAAATCGACGTATCCGTTCCAGAGTTTAATTTATTCCCCCATGAGATGACAGGTGACTATCATGTGCCTTTTCTAATATTTCCTGTACCATATCTTTGGGTATCCATAGTTTCCAAGCAAGGTCGTGTTGCAGCTGTTCTCCTGTACAGTGTTCCGTTCGTCTGTATAGATATCCATCAATGATTTTAAGGTCTGGAGTTTTATCAATGTTAAGTCTCACTCTGTCCAACAGTTGTTTGTACTCAGTACTCTTGAAATTATCGGATTGCAAATCCACGAAACCCCTGTATCGCCTAGTATGGACACGTTAAAACTATTAACTTCAGATAGATCATCAGTGTTGGTACGCGAAAGCGCATCTGGAACTACATTTTTGCTACCTTTTCGATGTTCAATTTTAAAGTCGAAGCCCTGAAGTTTTAAAGCCCATCTTGCCAACCGTGAATTGACGTCAGTTTGGGACATGATCCATTTAAGAGATGCAGTGATCAGTGATCACTGTAACCTCATGTCCTTCCACATACGCTCTGAACTTTTTAATGCTTAGCATTGCTGCCAAACATTCTTGTTCGGTAACTGAGTAATTATGTAGGCTTTGTTAAGTTTCTTTGACATAAAGGCGATAGGAAACTCTTCACCCTCTGCAGTTTTCTGTACCAATACGCTTCTTATTCTAGTGTTACTAGCATCACAATGAATATAGAATGGTTGCGAGAAATCAGTGCTATGTAACGCTGGTGCGGTTATCAAAATGTTTTTCAACTCATCAAAAGCTTTTTGAGCATTATTACTCCAGACAAATTTTCTACTGATTTTTAACAAATCTGCAGCGTAATTTCTTAGGAATTTCCGGTAGCAACCGGACATACCCAAAAACCGTCTGACTTGTCTTACAGTAGGTGTAGGTGTAGGGAAATCTAAAATGGCCGATATTTTATGGGAGTCTGTTCGAATCACCCCATTTTCCACTAAATGGCCTAGGTAATGGACATCTTTTACACAAAATTTTGACTTTAGAACATTGATAGTCAGCAAGACGAATTTGCTTTGAAACTTCTCTTAACACCTCTAAATGTCTAACGAACGAATCTGACACAACTAGCAATTCGTCCAGATAAACAAACACTTCTGTACGTAAAATAGCCGGTATCACCTTGCCTATTAGCCTTGAAATTGTTTGAGGCGCATTACAAAGGCCGAATGACATTACTTTATAATGGTACAAGGGACGTCCAAGGACAGTAAATGCTGTTTTATCTTTCGACGATTTGGAATTTGAGGAATTTGCCAGAACGCATCGTTTGAGTCTAGGCTTGTTATGTATTCTGCTTTTGGTAAACGACTAAGGATACCACCAATATTTGGTAGAGCATACCCACCTTTTATTGCAACAGAATTTACTTTCTGCTATCTAGGCATAATCGTACTTTGCCTGGTTTACGAACGAGAACGATTGGCGAAGACCACGGACTATCTGATTCTTCAATCACATCATTTTCTATCATACGGTCAAGCTCTGCATAAATAAGTTTTTCCATTGCTGGAGAAACCGGAAAATGTCGTTGTTTAATGGGGGTTGCTGAACCAACATCTACGATGTGCGAAATTACACTAGTTCATCCTCGACCTTCTTCAGAAAATGATGGAAACGAATTAATTACAACTTGAAGTTGTTGTTTTTGAGAATTTAATAACGGGCGTTGATCAAAAATTTCTGATATTTTGTTGGAAAATAAATTAAAATTTAGTTCTGCAACTAATCCTGGAGGTAATAATTCAAAAGCTTGCCAAAAATCTATACCTAAATATAAATTCTGGGCTAAATTAGGAACAATATAAAGACCAATAAACTTAGTAAAGACCAATAAACTCGAAAAGTGACAGCTGTTTTAATGAACCCTGCAACGTTTTGTGACTTTCCATCCGCAGTTTTCACAAATGAACGAATTTTTCTAAAATTTTCATTAGACCCTAAAAATTCTTTAGCTGCCTATGACCCTAAACAACTTATGGAAGCTCCTGTGTCTAATAAGCCGACAAAGGCTTTGTAAAAAATCTCTACATCAGCATAAGGTCCAATGTCATTTGGTTTATCATAAATTGTACTTAATAAACTACGTCGAGTTTTATTGACATTTTCCCAAAAATTCCTCATACGCTCTGTAGACCTTATTTGTATTATTTTTTGTATCGGTTCATTAAACATTTCTGCTCTTTTCGTGTTGTATTCTGCTAACCTTACATGAAAAGGCTTTAAATATGTTGGTGGATGAGATTTCTTGCATGAAATAGGGGTAGAATTTGGGATAGAAATTTCGTTATCAGAATTAATTTTGCTTAAAGAAAGAGGTAAAGCATTTGTATTTAAAAGTTGTAAATCCGAGGTTTGTATAGAATTATTCGGCCGGGAGCCAAATCAAAAACTTTAAATTAAAAAAAAATCAAACATGAAGAGACAAAAATGGTCCCGTTCACTACCTATAGGTATGATCGCTGATGTACATTCAACATCTAGAAATCGGTTTAGTGCTCTAGCTGATCTCAACGATATGGAAATCGACCAATTATCCAACATAGTTGAGGAAAAAAAAAACAAAACCTCCACCACTTCTTGTAGATGTTAAAACGTCTTTCAACTAACTACAAAAATTATTAGGCAAAGATTCGATGTATAAACGTACGTCTATCGGGACAAAAGTTTTTCCGCAAATGTTTTCAAAAATGCAAAAAAGTGTTATTGGAAAAAAAAAATAGAATTCCACACTTTTAATACCAAAGAAAATCGTTTATATACGGTATTTTTATATGGACTTCCAAAAGTTAGTACTGAAGATATTAAGCAAGATATCCTAGGATATAATTTAACACCATTATCTATAACTTAAATAAACACAAAATTCAGTTCTGTCGACAATGCGGTATATAAAGTACAATTCGCAAGAAAAAACTTCAACCCAAAATCACTGGCAAATGTTAATCACTGGCAAATGCAATATGCAACGTTATAGTTTCATGGAAAAAATATAAGCCACGAAAAAATCAAAATCCAATAAAGTGTTGGAACTGTCTGATGTATGGTCATGGAGGTGAACACTGTAATCGGCTCCCAGCATGTATGATATGCGCAAATCAACACCACACAAGCGATTGCCCACTTAGGAATCAAGACAAAGTACCACCTGTATTCTCTTGCCTCAACTGTAAAAAGCACGGTAAAGAACGCACAGACCACTCTGCAAATGATATTAGTTGCCCTTTGCGCTCTCTTTATTTGGAAACCAGAGCCAAAGCAACTAAAAGCTCACGTATGTATAACAACAAACAACAAAACACACATCAATACATTAATAATGATCTCCCCACAAACAATCAAAACAATATTACAACTCGTAATAGGTTATCGCATGTCGATTGTATGAGACAAAAAAATGATTTATTCAACATAGATGAACTCTTCAATATTTTCACAACAGCGTTGGATGATCTCCAACAATGTACAACAAAAATACAACAAATTCAAGTCGTTATGTCAATGGTTAAATATGCTTATGGCCTACGATAATTCTCATGACTTAGAAATATTTCACTGGAATGCTAACGGCATTACTACTCTTACTATTTAATTTAATTCAATTCGAATGTTTACTGGAATGAGAAACTAATCATATTGTCTCTTTAAATGAGACCCTTTTTAATGAAAAACACAAAACATTTTTCAAAAATTTTTTAATATACCGAAATGATAGACATGACTCCAAGGGGAGAGGAGTAGCTTTGGTTATACACAGAGCAGTCAAATATAAACTGCTACCTATTGAAAATACGATAAAAATAGAAAATCTGTCAATAGCAATTCTAATTAACAATAAACCTCTTATCATTTCTACAGCATACTCGCCAAAATATACAACGAGTTTTACCAATAATATTATAAAACAAGTAAGAAAATTATAGTCGGTCTAGACCGACTATACGATACCCTATACCATGCGTTTAGAAACCCTATCTCTTAGGCCCAACTAACTGGACATAGAAAATAAGCAAAAACCAAATTTGAGTGGGATAGATATGAAAAAAGTTGATATCGGATGCTATATCTATATGGGGACTAGGTCCAAAAATGGACCGATCCTGATCATGTTTGGAAAAGTCTCTTGTATTTTGCAAAAATATATACAAACCAAATCTGAGAAGAATCAGTGCAATATTTTTGTTTTTTAATAGATTTAAGTGAAGATCGGGAAGCAGCCCTATATGGGGCCAAAGGGATCATTTTTGGACTACTCATTAATGGATGTAATGAACGCATATAAACCCAATTTGAGTAAGATCTATATGACAATTTGGATCTTATGGCAATTTATGTCGATTTCATAGGGGTAATTTGTATGGGGGCTAGGTCTGAACATGGACAGATTCTCACCAATTTCAATAGCGTTCATCCCATGGCCGATAAAAGCTTATATACCAAATTTCATCAAAATATATTCATATTTGCGACCTGCAGTTTGATTACAAGCTTTACATGGACACACAGACGGACGGACGGACGGACGGACGGACATTGTTAAATCAACTCAAAAAATGATTCTGATTCGATCGGTATAATTAAAGATGGGTCTAGGTCAAATATTTTTGGTTGTTACAAACAGCAGCACAAAGTCATTATACCCAAACCACATAGTGGTATAGGGTATAATTAACGTCATTAAATAAAGATTTCATTATTCTGGGTGATTTTAACGCTAAACACACTTCGTGGCATTGTGTTAACAACAACACGGCAGGAAATCACTGTATAATCTTCAACAGACACATAACTTTTTTTATATATTATCCCAACAGGCCAACTTTTTATCCATACCAACGAAATCGTAATAATTCAGTTATTGATTTGGCATTAAGCAATAGCACGCTAAATATAAATTTAAATGTACTTGAATTTGAGATTCCATCCGACCACAGACCTGTTGCTTGCACAATTGAAAACTCATCCGCGTGTTTTGGATAGTCACTATAATTACAAATTAACTGATTGGGTGGCGATTAGAAACATTATTGAAAATAAAATTATGATTAATAGAGAATATTACAAATCAAAATCTACAATTGACCTTGAAATTAAGAAGTTTACCGAGATGATTTTAGAAGCCCGAAATGTATGCACCCCTAAATTTAGCCTCTCTTCAAAAATTAACTTACCTGTAGAAATTGTCAACCTAATAAAAACCCGGAAAACTTTTAAAAGGAAAAGCCAACGAACATCCATCTCATCTGAATCCAATTTTTATGAACAGTGTGTCAAGCTACTGACTAATATGATCAATAAGGAAATTTACACCCATCGTAATGATAAATGGAACAGTATGCTATCAAAATTAAAGCCGGGTGACAAATCGTTCTGGAAAATTAGCAGAAGTTTAAGAGGGAAACCCAACATAAAAATTCCTTTTCTTACCAAAAACAACAAAAAAATTATAACTGATATTGAGAAAGCATAAGTACTATCAGATACATTTTCCGCTGCAAATAACCTTACTTCCAATTAAAAACATTCAATTGACAAAATTGTAAATGTTAAGATCAATCGGTTCAAGGCTTCAACCATCGACTGTGAGGATTCTGTTTTTACATCGATAAACGAAGTCAACTCATTAATTACGTCGCTTAAAGCGTCAAAATTACCAGGTCTAGATGACGTTTCGAACGTCTTAATTAAGAACCTACCACCCCAGGCAGTTCGTCTACTAGTAATAATTTTCAATAGCTGCTTACTAATCAACTATTTCCCAATACATTTCAAAAAAGCCAAAGTTATTGCAATCCTCAAGCCAAACAAGCCCAAATACAATCCTAGGAAGTATAGACCCATCAGTTTATTGAGCAATTTGGGAAAACTGTATGAGAAAATTATCCGAAGTCGAATCTGCGACTCCATTGCAAATACGTCGATTATATCCAACAAACAATTTGGTTTTAAAAAACAGCACAGTGCAGTGCACCAAGTTAACCGTATAACAAATATAATCAAAGCTAATAAACGAACAAAAAAATCTACAGGTTTAATTATATTGGACATAGAAAAGGCATTTGACACCGTTTGGCATAACGGTTTAATATATAAACTGCTCGAGGCTGATATACCGAGATATCTGTGCGGGCTTATTGCTGACTTTCTTGACGATAGAACATTTGTTGTCGCATCCAATAATACATTATCTCCTCCCAAATCTATCACGACTGGTCTGCCACAAGATTCAATATTATCTCCCTTATTGTACTCTATTTACATGTCAGATTTTTCTCTTCCCTCGTACATGAAGACTGCTTACTATACAGATGATACTGCCCTCATTACTTCAAGCAAACTCACTAAGGCACTTTTGAAGAAAATGGAAGAAGGATTTGTTGCCTGCAGAAAATATTTTTACAAGTGGAAAATTAAAATTAACCCTAGCAAAACTCAAGCCATTATAGTTCCCTACAACAACTCTCCCAAGCGATTACCAAACCGTCAACTCAATTTGGAAAATGAGAGCATTTGCATCCAAAATAACGTTAAATATCTTGGTTTAATTCTGGACAAGAAACTAAATTTTGCAAAGCATATCAACGAAACTTGTAGAAAATCGCTAAACACGATTAGAGCTTTGTGGCCAATAATAAACAAACGCTCATAACTCAACATAAAAAACAAAAACTTATTATTCAAAAGTGTCATTAGACCAACATAGATATATGCAAGTCCCATTTGGTATAAAGCTGCAAAGACACATTTGAAAAAACTTCAAATAATCCAAAACAAATGTCTAAAGATTATAACTAACAAGCACTGGAGATATTCTACGCAACTTCTAGACAGCGAAACTGGTTAAGAGCGTGTCGACGACTTCATAAAAAGGCTCAATAATAAATACTTTGAAAATATAGAGAATTCTCCTTATCAGCTGATAAGGGAATGTAAATCACCAAATTGAAAGTAATATGTATTTAATTTGTTATCGCCTTATGATAATCCAATTATATGCATATATATTTTCTAACCATATTTGAAATACTCTGTTTTTGTCATATAAAGGTTTTCCTATTTTTCCTTTAAAAATATTTAAACATTAAATATTCAATATCTTTGACTATAAATTTCATTGGCTATAATATCTATAGATAAAATCTCGGAAAATGTAAATATGTAAATAAAAACTGTAAATAAAGATGAATTTAAAATGAAAAAAAAAAAAAAAAAAAAATCGAAGAAAAATCAAGTTTATTATTTTCTGTGACGCGTTTAAATTAATTGAGTTGTTATTGCATCGATTTTGTACAAAGTTATTTGGTGTTTCTTTTAGAATCAATCTGTATTGGTGCTGGTCGATTTGGATGGTTTGCGTGCACTTTTCAGCGCACTCGATTGGTAGTTTTTGACTTATATGTGTTAGCAGCACCACAACCATAAAAAATACTCGTCGTTCATCGAGACAATCCTGCTATCGATATCAAGTTTTCTCACAATTCCAGCATGTTAATGAAATTGCTGCAACATCATCATCATCAGAAGGTTCTACTTCATCCTCTACTATTTCCTGTACCTGTCTACGCGCAAATGGTTTAAAAATTTGTTGTTTTCGGCCAACGTCATGCATAACAAATTCACGTCGGCGAAAAATGTCCCGTAATTTTGATACCGAAGTTGTAATAATATTGAGTATTTCATGCTGAATTTCCGGCAATAAATTCCGACGCAAAATTTTAACTAAAACGCTCTCTGGCAAGGGCGTTGTAAACCTATCTGAAATACCGACTATGTGTCCATAAAACGTGTCAAAACTTTCACCTTGTTTTTGTTCACGATCGCGGATCATTTCACGGTAATCAGCATCTGTCCGAGAATCCTAATATTGTTCGCGAAGAGCATCACAAAGTTTAGGCCAACGAATTTTCCTAACAGAACGGTGGTATCTCCAAAACCAATCATTGGTTTCGGATTCAAATAGGGTGGAAATATGATCGCAAAGAAAAGTAAAATTTCCGTTAAAGGTTTGCGTAGTAAATGCCTCAACTCTATATATAAAATTGTCCACAGACATTCCGCTAGCATCTCCTGTAAATCTAACTTTCCAATTGTGTATTATGTGACCTATCTTATCGGGTGTAAAAGATGTATTATAAGAATGAGAATTATTACTCCCACCAACATCAAAGTTATGGTTCGAAGAGGCTTGTGGGAAATTCTGACCCTGAAAATTATTCGACGGAAGTCCTAAGAACTGCTCAAGGGTTTGTTGTTCAACAGTCGGTAAAGTTAGAATTTGGAGATTGGGGTTTGTTTATGCTCGGTGAGCCGTATGGTTCTCTTGTTGATGAACATTTAAATTCAAACGACGAAAGCCCTCTTCAATGTTTGATTCAATCAACTTGGTCAAATGTTGGCTGAGACTTGTTAGCATATCAGCTTGTTGTGCTCCCACAGCAGCTGTTACCAAGTTACGGATGTGCTCACGTTGGTCTTGAGGAGAACTTGATTATGAAATAGGTCCAGATTCAGTAACAGGTGTTGGTGGTATGGTATTAGATCGGTTTGTATCAAATTCTAATGTTCTTTGATTTTTCGATCGAGTTTCAATTTGAGAAGTTGGTAAAGTATTTGACACTGTTACAGGAGTCATTATGGACGCAGAAAGTTTTTCATTACAAAAAGGACAAGTTTGCTTAGTTTTTATGAAAAGCCATAATGTTAACATGATCCCAAAATTTGCCTATCCGATCAGTAGCTAGAAATCAAAACAAATATTGTTTAAAAATCCATTTCAATTAATATTTGTTTTTATTTACAAAAAATTACAAAGGTAAATTTAAAGAACTAACGTTCTTAACCTAAAATTAAATTTAGCTTATTTCTTCAGTAATTAGAAAGTGAGATTGGGGAAATGACATTATGAAACATAAGTTGAAATATATTCTAATTTTAAATATAGAAATATTTATACAGTTATTAATTTGGACAAAAAAAAAAAAAATAATAACAAAAAAAAAAAAAATAACCTGAAGTCATGTGCAAAAATCTGAAAAAAAAAATTAAAGGTATATATATATCCAGTTCAGATATCAGGGTAATTTATATTATATATATATTTCAACGCGCATTAATATAATATTTGTGGTAAGGTTTTTACTTTTTTTATACCCTATACCACTATGTGGTTTGGGTATAATGACTTTGTGCTGCTGTTTGTAACAACCAAAAATATTTGACCTAGACCCATCTTTAATTATACCGATCGAATCAGAATCACTTTCTGAGTTGATTTAACAATGTCCGTCCGTCCGTCCGTCCGTCCGTCCGTCCGTCCGTCCGTCCGTCTGTGTGTCCATGTAAAGCTTGTAATCAAACTGCAGGTCGCAAATATGAATATATTTTGATGAAATTTGGCATATAAGCTTTTATCGGCCATGGGATGAACGCTATTGAAATTGGTGAGAATCGGTCCATGTTCAGACCTAGCCCCCATACAAATTACCCATATGAAATCGACATAAATTGCCATAAGATCCAAATTGTCATATATATCTTACTCAAATTGGGTTTGTATGCGTTCATTACATCCACTAATAAGTAGTCCAAAAATAATCCTTGGACCCCATATAGAGCTGCTTCCCGATCTTCACTTAAATCTATTAAAAAACAAAAATATTGCACTGATTCTTCTCAAATTTTGTTTGTACATATTTTTGCAAAATACAAGAGACTTTACCAAACATGATCAGGATCGGTCCATTTTTGGACCTAGTCCCTTTATAGATATAGCATCCGATATGAACTTTTTCATATCTGCAGCCAAAAATATTAATAAAAATCCCACTCAAATTTGGTTTATGCTTATTTTCTATATCGAAGTAGTTGGACCGAAAGATAGGGTCTCTAAACCATGGTATAGGGTATCATATAGTCGGTCTAGACCGACTATAATTTTCTTACTTGTTTATATATATAATTGTTAGTTAGTTAGTTAGATGATCTTTATTAAGAGTTTCAAGTTATAAAAATAGAGAAATTTAAAAATTATAAAAATTATAAAGTTTCGTTCAATATATATCTTTTACAAATATTATACATTTTTAAGCCCTGGTAAAATAGTGAGTTTTCAGCAGCTGTTGTCATTTGCTTTTGCAGTCTAAATTCAGTAGCGTTTCTTAGGTGATAGTTCTGTACTTCTCCGACAGAAGCGAAATTTTCTGTTAGCTATTTTGGTGCCATGTTGTGTTTTATTTTAAAGATGGTTATTAGTGTGTTTAGTTTTAATTGTTCTTCAATATTTAACCATATTAAAGTTTCTAGCATGAAGTTAATACTTGTGTATCTGCTGAATTTAAGTATACACCTCATGCATTTATTTTGTAGTTTTTGCAGTCTTTCTAATTGTGTTTTCAATCAGCAAGTAAATATTATTGTTGAGCAGTATTCGAAATGTGGTTTTATCATTGTATTATCTATTTGAATTGTAGTTAAAATGTCCATTCTATTGCGTAAGGATTCCATAAATCTGATTTTTTTTACAAACTTATTCGTTATGTTCTTCAAATTTAAGATCTTTGTCTATTATAACACCGATATATTTTATTTTATCTACATTTTCGATTAATTTACCATTTATTTCTTCAATTAATTTTAATTTATTCATTTTTAGCCATTTATTTACATTATTAATTTCGTTTTTAAGTTCTTGTAAACATATTTCTAGATCACTGTCTTGGGCATATATTAGTGTGTCGTCCGCGTATAAGATTATTTTACATTTATTTACGTTATCAACTATGTCATTTATATATATTATAAAAAGAAGAGCTCCGAGGATTGATCCTTGAGGTACGCCAGGATCTACATCTATACATTCAGATAATTTAACGTTGAGTTTTGTTCGTTGTTTTCTTTTATTAAGATAGGATTCAAACCATTTATATTCGTTATCCGTTATCCCGTATTTTCGTACCTTTTTTAAAAGTAGTTTTCGTTCGATTGTATCAAATGAAATGCTCTTTTAAAATCAAGAAATAGCGCGATTCTCCATTTTTCTTTTATCAGCCGTTTTCCAATTACTTATAATATGATTTACCGCGGTTTCGCATGAGTGTTTTTTCTAAATCCGGATTGATACTATGTAAATAGTTAATTTTTTTCAAAATATACTTCGAGTTGATCTTTTACTACACTTTCAATTATTTTTTCCATTGTTTTTGGCGTATTGATTGGCCTAAATTCTTCACATTTGTTAGTATCAAGTATTTTTTCGACTGGTGTAACCATGGAGTCTTTCCATATTTCTGGAAACACACCTGTTTTTAATGATTCATTTACAACGCAATGCAATGCTGGTCCAATTAAGTCCCATTGATCTAATATTATTTTTGGGCTTATTCTATCAGAGTCAGATTTATTTTTTAAGGATTTACATTTTTTTTTAAGTTCTTGCACAGAAATTACGCGAAATATAAATTTAGTCGTCACATGAGGATGCTATCTGTGTAGTCAGTGTTTTCAATAGATTCGTTTATATTTTTTACACTTTCGACAAAATATTTATTTAATGTGTTCGCATTTTTTAAGTTATCATTACACTACACTCCATCATATAAAATTACATCAGGTTTATTTACAGGTTTATTTATTACCAGTTGTCTTATTTCTCTCCACATTTCTTTTTGATTTGGTTACGGATTCGGTTTTTTATGTAATTGTTTTTTGCATTATTAATTCCAAGTTTGTATACATTTCTAATCTGTCGATATTCATTCCATTTTTCATTTGAGTTCATTAATTTTGCTTTTTTATATGCTTAAATTTTGTTTCTTTTAATTTGTTTTAGGTGATTATTATACCAATTATTTGTATTATTGTTTGCAATAGTTTTTATACCCTCCACTCCAGTGTGCAGAGGGTAAATATAAAATATATATATTTGTGATCCTTATAACAACCGAAGTTGATATAGCGATGTCCGTCTGTCCGTCTGTCCGTCTGTGGAAATCACGATGACGGCATCAATCGGGCAGCTAGGGTGCTCGTTGACATAAAAAATGATTCACCGACATCCTGAAAAGTTTGTTATTTAAAATCGTCCAAATCGGGCGATTAGGGCCCGAGATTTGAATGAAGATCTAAAAAAAGCCTTGAAAAATTTAATTTTCTTTGTTGTTCTTGTCACGATCACGCCCTCAATAGGATAGCTAAGGTGATCATTTTTAGTGAGAATGATTCCCAAATTCAGGGGAACATTTCCATTTCAAAAATCATTAAAATCGGTGGAACAGGTCCAGGGAAATCTCTGAAAAAGTAAAAAAAAAATTAAAAATATTATGTTTCTATATTGTTCTTGTTGTTATTCTAAATGTTATATTGTTGTCATAGCTGGACTTGTTGTTTTTGTGGTCTTCGTGGTAATAATATAATAAACACTAACCCTTTGTACATTTTTTTTATCAACTCTGGTAGAAAAATTTAAAAGTTTCCATTGTTTTGGCATCACTAAAAAAATTTGCTAGATCATTTCTGTCATTGCCACGAGCCTGCCTGCAACGTTTCACGGGAAAGGGGTTAAAATCGATTCAAAATATTTTCGACAAGCAGACACTACGAGTTAATGTAAAGGGAGTAAAAATTCACCAGCATCTAAAGCAAATAATGCTAAAATACCTAGTTGTTATTAAAAAAAAAACAATGTAAATTTAGCAAAACAAATTTAAATTTATTTAAAGAGAAAAACACAAAAATAACGTTTGATGTTGTATTTTTTGTGTGTAATATTTACATATACATACATACATACACATATTAAATAATACAAATAATATACATATATTCTATATATGTATATCCATAATAACTGCATGTTAGAAATAAATCGGTATATTATTTTATTTACATAAAATTCTGCAATATTTTGTTGTGGGGAAAATACATTTCTTTTGCATTAACAGAGTGTCACTTCATTTTGCTCAGCGTGACTATGCCACAGTAGATGGCGCCACAACTTTTGTTCTAATTAGCTTTGCAATAGTTATTTCTATTTTAACATGAATGTCAATATTTTCAAATAGATATCATACAGCACAATGTTAACGGTATACACGGGCTGGTCTTTTATTATTTCATACGTTTTTTCATTATTCTTTTACAAATATGAACATAAGTTTGGCATACTAACTTTTTGTTGTCTTTACAAAATAGAGTTACCGAGTTCATTAATGAGTTTTTTGCTTTCAAAACAATTCTACATAGTTATATAGAATTATTATTCTGCTTTACCTACAAAATATCTGATTGCGATTACATCTAATTTTTAAAAATTGTTTATAATTACTAAAGCATTATTATTCACATAATTACAAAATTGCACTTTTAAATTTTCCATTCAAATTTTAGAAAATATCAATTCTAAAAACTGGAACTAAAATTTCCAATTGTAAGAAAATATTAATTGAATTTCAGAAAATCATATCAAAACGTCGGAAATAATAATTTTAAATTTAGAAGACATCAATTGCATCAAATTCCAAAAAAAAAACACCAAATATATTTACAATTAAAAATGTTTACATTTAAAAAAAATATTGGCATTCAGGAGAAATAACTGCTTTTAACGATAATCGAATCGTTAAAAAAGAAAAGCAAAATTATCAGTAAAATTTTTAAACGATATTCGCTATTGTTAAAATCAGCTAAACGACAACCATTTTTGTGTTGTTTATTCAATCGATAAAAACTTAAATTTTTAGGTTGAAATGTCGTCATACATTAATAAAAATAATAAATAGTGAAAATATTTTGCTTCTATTAAAAAACTTTCTTATATAAATAAAAAAATGAAATAGCATATTCAATTCATTATTTCATTTTCAAATAAATAAACAGAAATATTAGTAAAAAATAGAGATATTAAACATAAACATAAAATCATCCTATCAAACACAAAGTAATTTGTTTTTTTTTCTATTCTTCTTTGTGTTTTTCGCTTATTTTGACAGAGATGCCACTCGTTTACAATTTAAATAAATAGAAAAATAGATTTGTCGACTGTCGTTAAGATGTATGTACTTAGTGAATCACTTAACCCTTAGTGGAAACAACAATAGCTGTCGATATATTTTGCCATTGTCGGATCGTTGAAATTTACAGAATCGGACTACAGAAAACATTAATTTAAATTCAATGAATTTTATAAAACCTCAAATGATATTTAAGAATTGCGAACATAAAAATTCTTACATAAATAAACGCAATTTGATGAGAATGTTATTTATATATAAATTTTCACAATTTTTTTTGGATGAATATTTGATGTTTTTCAGAAAATAAAGATAACAAATTATTTTATTTAAAATGTTTGGGAAATTTGGTTTTTGCGTTTGGCATCCCTAATTTGATTCTTTATTATTATAAATTTATTCTCTATGTTTTCCAAATATGGCAATATTTTAATAAAAAAGTTGAGAGAGCTTTTTTTTGGTTATTATTTTGTTACTCCATCCGACCTATATGGCCGCAATGACAAAATATTTCGCCAGTTAAAAGAAACTATACAGCCATCTCCAATTAGCACGATTTAATGCATATAGCTACCCAACACAACCATTACCTTTGCAATTGAGGTTAGGGCGAGCTATTTAATTAGCAAAAACTAAATTAAACGAGAAGTTATGTCATATAACCGGAAACGCATGCATATAGGAAACGCATGCATATTTTTCCAATATTTTGTTTACATTTATTATCAAGGTGGAGGGTATCAAAGATTCGGCACAGCCGAATTTAACATTCTTACTTGTTGTTTTTAAGTTTGAAGATATTACCGATTTAATACCGTTTTCTATGATATTAGCGTTTTGATTTATATCGTTTATTTCGTTTACGTTAATATTTTCGTATGTTAGTTGTGTGTTAAATAATTCTTTATTATAACTTAAAAGGGTTATTTTTTTCTTATCGTGTAAATTTTTTTTGTCTATCATATTTCATAATCAGGTTGTATTAAAGTTGTTAAGTCAGGTACATTCGTTATGACTAAGTCGATTGAAGTTTTTGAATTATTTGTTATGCGCGTAGGTTGGGTTACTGTTCGTTTTAAGCCATTATCATTTATTGTACGTTCAATTTCGCGTTTATAAGTTTTGCATTTTAGCCAATCAATGTTGAAATCTCCGGCTATTATAACTCTTCTATAATTTTCTGTTAGCGTTTCACAACATTCCGAAAATACCTCACAAAACTGTCTCTCAGAACTGCTTGGGGATCGATATACTCCCATTATAACAATTTCATAATTTTGTAATTTACATTTTACCGCTAATATCCACTTTTCGAATCTACGTTTTTTTCAAATATTTTGACAAATTTTGTTTTATTTTTTACATACACGTTTATACCGCCCGTTCCCGTCGAATTAGATAAACATTTAATTGATTAATAGTTTTTTATTTCTGTTTTACTATTAGGTGTACTGTCGGTTTCGTGTGTTTCTGTGAGAACTATTTATAAAGTCAAAGCTACATTTTTCAGGAATATTTTCTAACTCTGTATGGTTATTTGAAAGACCCTGTATATTCGCGCACATACCAGTTAATTCGTTTAATTGCTAATAGCCAATTGCTATTTTCTTCGCCTCTACTTTATTTAAATACACTGGGCATTCCCTACTGCTTGTTTCCTGATACTCCTCAAGTTTAATCGTTCGTTGATGCGAGAGCAGTTTAAGGACTTTTTTATTGCAGTTTTTGTAGATTCCTTTGTTCGATGATTCTCGTGGTATTTAATGTATTGTGTTTGGTTACGGCAGTTTTCAGCTTTGTGGTTATAGCCCCCACAGTTAAATCACCTTATAACTTCGACATCATAATTATACTTTGCTTTTTTCCCAACCGATGCATAGTTTTTCCGCAGCAAGAATTTAAACAAAAGATTCTGTGTCTGTTTTAATTATAGCATTATAGTATATTTTGTTATTGCGTTTTATTTCATAGAGTTTTATTAATTTTAGTTCACTTTCTTCAATTATTTTTTTCTGCTTTTTTAGTTTTTCTATTATTGATTGTTCATTATGTTTAAATGTCATGTTTGTAATTATAAACCTTGGATTAAGTGTTTTCGGTATTTTTTTTTATTTCGTATTTGTCTTTTATTGATGTTTCAATAGCATTTTTTATTTTATCACGATCATTGTTATTCTAACTATCAATTATTATTACTCCACATCGTTTATTATGTATATTTGTAATATTGAAATTTTTTGGATCAACGTTATTATTTAAGTCTTGCTGGGTCTTCTTTTTCTTCTTCTTTAACTGACACATGCAATGATGTGTCTATTCCACAATGTGGAATGTATAAAAACTGACTTGAGACTGTAATGTATGCATGACGTAGAGTACAAGCCAATAACAAATGTAAACAACATGCATACATACTATGTTTTAATTCTGGGTATTGCTCAATTCAACAGCACGAGCCATACGTACTAACTAGGTTAGTCAATGTACTTTGGAATTCAACGGCGCTTGCATTTTTTATTGACAACAACTGAAATGAGAGTGAAGCTAAGACCACGTACGATAAGCGTAGCCACACCCTAATGAACAAAATATGAATAATTTTATTAATATTAAGAACTCTTTTAGTTATATATATTATTAAGAGAATTGTAGTAAATTCTCTTTAGTTCTAGATTAATATAATTCTTCTCATAAACTATTTATAAGCAGGGCCAAATTACAAAATAAAGCAATCTTATCTTAAACTTAAAACATAAAACAACGCTTTTAATTAATTTGTGTACGACTTCCATATGGCGATTCTGCCAAATTCGGATAAAAAGCAAGATTAAAAAACAAAGCAGTATTTTGCTTATTTAATTGTTGCTTAATCTGAAGGCAAGGATAAAAGACACATATAGCTTATGCTTATTCTTTATCCTTAAGGACAAGAGGTGGAAGAAAATAAATTAAATTTTCTTTTATTAAAAAAAAAGCCTAGATGGCACAACAGTTGCAGGAGCTAATAAAGGAAATTCAAGAAGCTGAAATTAGATGGACAAAGTTGCTAGAGCAAGGCATCGGCAAGGAAAGCAACAAACCAGAAATCCTGTTAATAAAGAAAACAAAAAAAAAAAAAATACACAAAGAAAATTTTTACAATGTAAATAAAAAAAAAAAAAAAAATTGAATTCAAAATTGTATAAGTTAAGGCATGACACACTTCCATGCCACCTTATCAGTCCGCTAATATGGCGAACAAATCTGTCCGCCAATATGGTGAACAAATCAGTCCGCAAATATGGCGAACAAGTCAGTTCGCCAATCAGAACAGTCCGCCAATATGGTGAATAAATATGTCCGCAAATACGGCGAATAATCAGCCCGCCAATCATGTCAGTCCGTCATTCATGCTGCCCAATATGGTGAACGAATTAGTTTACCAATTATCCTCATATTCACAGTCACACAATGTGACGTCATTAATTTTTTGGTAAATATTTTGCCACCCAACTTGACAAATCCTTAGTTTGTCATTTATTTTTATAAATGTTTTTGCCCTTATCAAATTACTCTAAACGGGCTCGAGTATGTTGCAATATCACATTGCATTGTTTTACATTTATTTTTATGTCGCAATATCATATTGCATTCCCAGGCAATTTTATTTATTATTTTTCAGACACCAATTACGGCCATTCACACTTTTATTTGTTTTGGGTGTCAGTTTCACAAAACATTTCCTCAAACCGCTGCATTTTATTTAATTGTCTTGTCCCCTAATTCTGCAGCGTAAACAGTCCTCAAGTCAGTGCACTTGAAACTTCCACAATTTATGATTGTGAAACAAATGCACTTGACTGTTTTTTATCTTTTGATTCTTCAGCATTTTTGTTGGTTTTTAGGTTTCACTTGTTTTGGCAAATTTTGTGTTTCTCTGCTCCTGAGGAGTGCCTGATAAAATAAAATAGAGTCTTTTAGTTTTAAGTTGTAAATTGAACTGAGCCTACATAGTAGGTAGATTAAAACATGAATTCAACGTAAATTAGAACGTAAATCAATCGTAATAAAAACTTAAATTAAAACGTTAATAAACGTAAATTAAACGTTAATAAAATGTAATACTTCATAGAAGTTTCATACTTAAATATTAAAGATAAATAAATATAAGAATAAGAAGTGTTAATATCGCAATAAATAAGTTGTAACTTTATTGTTGGTTGTTATTGAAACCGTTATTAAATAAAAACTATTGAACTTAAATCGTACAGTAAGCGAATTGTCATAATCAAAGAATAAACAAAATTATAAATTAAAATAAATAAATTGTAGCAGTAAAATAAACGAAAGCAATGTGTTATAATTACTACCACCAATTTCCCTTAAAATAATTTATAACATAGGATATTAAAGAAAACAATATTTATACAAAGAAAAAAAAAAACGAATAGAGAAAGTAAACTCATTAAAATTATTAAAATTAGGTCCAAATAGAATTGTATATATATTTGGTTGGTGACTCTTCCCGAAACAGCTGAATAACCTGTCATGCAGAATATAGATCAATTTTTGAAACATATGTGCTAATGCTTTTGCTTTATTTAAAGTAAAACCATTTGATCTTGAACCTGAACGATTTCAAACTCAATCAAAATAGAATTTTTTATGAAAAAGGACGAATCTTAAAGAAATTTTTTATATACAATGGGAGGTACACAGACGAAAATAAATGAGGTAGTAGCCGCAACCGCGAACGCTCCAACAGCTTTAAGCATCAGTCTAGAGATAATTATTTTACTATACGCTATTACGACTATAATAGTTATCGTAAAGTATCTCAAGAAATACGTAAAGACTCAAGTCCGCAGACAATCGGTACGAAAATTATAAGTACAATTTAGAAAAATGTCATACTTATCAATTGAAATAGAAATTTTGTGAATGAAAATATAATAAAACGTAGATACATTTTTTTTAATTTACGTACATGTAAATTTAAATTCAAAATAATAATACACATAAATTCTAGAAACTAAAATTTTCTTTAAAGAAAATAATTTATATAAAAAAAATAGATATTTTTTTAATAAATACGGATAATCCACTTGTAAATGAAGATAGAGGAAGAAAAAGAAAATAAAATTACTGGCATTATATAAGCAAGCAGTAGAAATACAATAGTTAATTCCTATGGAGAGTATCGTACAAAGTTTGGAGACGCTAGTTGCAAAGGCCAAGAAATCTCTTAGCAGTCCATATTCCCAAGAAATCATAAATTCAAAGAGAATAGAAATAAAAAATATACAGAAAGATTTAGAGGATACGATAGTAGATGATAAAATCCCTTATGATATTAGTAGAAAGTTATTGGAGAGATTTAGAAAGTTAAAGGAGAAAGCATTTGACTTATTAGAACGACATAGTGAAAGGAAAAGCATTTTGTAACAACGACAGGAAGTAATTGTGACAAACATGGAGTTAAGCGAATTATCGGCAATATCAAAATTGGTCCCAACCTTTACTGGAGGAAGGGAACATTTGACTAGTTTTGTATCAAATTTTAAATTAGTAGCACAAACAATACCACAGGAGAAGCGAAATTTTTTCCTATAATTTATTTTCAACACAAAATTAGATAATAAAGTACGGAATAGAGTTAAACAGGATAATGTACCCACTACTATAGACGAGCTTATAGCAGCACTAAAAGCCACGTATAGATCGCTGAAAAGTTCAAATTCTATCCTAAATGAACTAACCGGACTAAAACAGAAATATAATAACCTCGCTGGTTTTGCCACCAGAATAGAGAGTTTAGTTGCAGAACTAAATGCGATCCAAATTTCTGAGGAAGGTGAGTCGATAATAAATACAAATAATAGAATAGCATATAACACATTCGTGAATGGTTTACGGAATGTACAGACTATGTCTACTATAGATGCCAGTCAGGTGACAACTTTCACTGATGCTTTGAGGATAGCTGAGAAGTCAGAGTCAAGAACAAAACAGAACCAAGTTTTATTCCACAGTGCACGTTTCAATACTTTTAGAATGAATAATAACTATAACAGACACTACAATAATCCCAACAAAATCAGGAATTTTAATGACAACAAGGGTCCACGACATAATAATTGGCGTAACAATAGAGGTCGAGGTAATTATACATACCGAAACAATATGAATAGGAACAACTACAACGGTAATAGAAATTTAAATAACAACAATATTGACAACAATAGAAATAACACAAACAGTAATAACTATAGAAATAACAATAACAATAATTACAGGGATAATAATTACGGACAAAGAAGTAATAACAGAAATAATGATTGTAGATATCGTAATGTTAATCAGGTACAGAACCTGGGAAACTGCCAAATTCCGGAGATGATAAGATCCCAGTCTTCGGAAACAACACATTAGAAACTAGAAAAATATATAGAATGTCATCAAACCTTAGAAATTACGTTAGATTAAATATTGAAAACACATAGAAAGAACTTACATTTTTAATACATACAGGTGCAGACGTATCTCTATGTAAACAGAAATTTTTATATAACTACCAGGAAGATCAAGATGATTATTGCAATTTGACGGGAATTTCGGAGGAAATTATTAAATCGATTGGTTCTACAACCATAGCGCTATATATACATAACCTGATAATTGAACATAAGATACAATTAGTTGCGGATAATATCCCGATAAACACCGATGGAATCTTAGGTAGAGATTTCTTGACGAAATACCGATGTAATATCGACTATGATAAATACATATTAATTTTCAACATTAGTAATGAAATCATAACAATCCCAATTCATGATAGTACATTTAACATTAATAAGATAACAATTCCAGAGGAGTGAAATTATAATACCATTTAAAATAGCACTAGAGGAAGATGCTATTGTATTAAATAGAGAACTAACGAAAGGAATTTATTTGGCAAACACGATAATACCTAAAGAAGGAAACCAACATGTGAAACTATTGTGACAGATCAGGTAATAATAATTGAAAATATGAAAATAGAGACAGTACCTTTAAAGAATTATGAAGTTTGTTCAGTTAAATATGATAAAGGTACATAATAGCAGAAATGCAGAGCAAAGGTTTGAGAAATTGTTGGAAAGTTTGAATTTGAGAGATTTGAATGATGAAGATGGAAAAGAACTTAAATTTGTATTAAAGGAATATCAGTCAATATTCCATATTGAAAAAAATGAAGACTTAACAACGAACAATTTCTACACTCAAACAATAGACATAAATGATAAAAATCCAGTGTATATAAGGAACTACCGCCTACCACACGCGTGCATGACAGAAATAAATTCACAAGTTCAAGAACTTTTAGAGAATAACATAGTTGAGCCATCAATCAGCCTGTACAACGCGCCACTGTTACTGGTTCCGAAAAAGGGTCATACAGATAAGAAAAAACGGAGATTGGTTGTAGATTTTAGAAAATTAAATGACAAAATTGTCAACGACAAATTTCCATTAACACGATTGGATGGCATTTTGGACAGATTGGGTAGGGCCAAGTATGAAATGATATAACAAGTTCATTTCACCAAATTGAACTTGATCATCAATCCCGACCATATACTGCGTTGTCTACACCTAGTGGTCATTATCAATATACAAGACTACCTTTTGGGTTGAAGATATCATCGAATAGTTTCCAACGCATGTTAACCATAGCACTGTCTGGACTAAAGTCTGACGCATTTCTTTATGTTGATGACATCATAGTATTTGTGTGTAGTCTACAACACCATAATTCCAATTTGATTAAAGTTTTTGACAGACTAAGAAAATATAATTTGAAGCTAAATCCAGACAAATGCTGTTTTTTGAAACCAGAGATAATATATCTTGGTCATTTGATTACTCCTATCGATATTAAACCAGACCCATCAAAATTTGATCCAATAACTAGATATCCTATTCCGAGAAATGCAGACGAAGTGAGAAGGTTCGTGGCATTTTGTAATTGTTATAGGAGATTTGTTAAGGATTTCGCTAAAATAGCAAACTATTTAAATACTCTACTAAAAAAAGGCACAAAATTTGAATGGACTACACAATGCCAAACAGCATTTGAAACATTGAAATGTAAATTAATTAGTCCACTAATTCTACAATATCCAAATTTTGAAAACACATTCATACTAACAACAGACGCATCAGATTATGCACTAGGAGCTATACTTTCACAAGGAGAAATTGTAAATGACAGACCTATATCATTCACAAGCCGCTCATTGAATAAACATGAAAGAAACAAACCCGTTATAGAAAAAGAATTGTTAGGCACATACTGGAGAATACAATTTTTCCGTCCATACCTATATGGCAGAAAATTAACTGTTGTAACTGACCATCCCCATTAGTCGCAATATTTTCTCACAAGAACCCGAACTCGAAGTTGACAAGAATTAGACTAGAACGGATTATGATTTCGAGATAGTACTTAACAACGGGATAAGCAACACGAATGCAGACGCATTGTCAAGAATAGATTTAAATTCTGATATACTAAGGACAATGATACCTAAAAATTATGAATTAAGTAAAAAAAAAACGTTGGTGATTACAAGAACAATGAGGAAGAATATGACACAAAATGAAATAAATGAAAATGAAATTGGTAATGAAAATAAATATATAAACGAGGAAAAGGATAGATCATCTCCTATTGAGCCTGATCAACTCAAGATGTGGGAGTGTACATCTACTTAGGATATAAAACGCGCGAGAAAATTAAAATTTATATTGATGAAGTCGACAAAGAAATTGAAAATTGAAGATAGTCATTCTGTGAATGAAACGGCCGTAAAATGTAGTGATAATCCCATTTATCTAGATAATATGTTGGAAAAACTATCATTTGAGTTAAGCAGATTGAATTATAGTATATTCGCACTGGAAAAAGGTGACGAAATATATAATATTATAACCCATGGGAAATTAAAAGAATAATTTAACAAGATTAAAAATAATAATGACGTCAAAATTATGTTATATACCAATCCTCAGAATATCACAAATAACGAAGAGAAAATGAAATTAATAAAATTATATCATTACACACCGTGCGGAGGTCATTTCGGAATAAGAAAGACCATATTGAAACTTAAATGGAAATATATATGGAAAAGCATGTACAAAATGGTAAGAAAGTATGTTTCAAATTGTGATTTTTGTCAGAGGAACAAGCAGATAAAGCACACCAAAGAACCTTTCAATGTAACAGATACACGTAGGAATAGTTTTGAAACTATTTGGACCACTACGTCCATCAGGTTTTTACAGATACATACTGACAATGCAGTATGAATTGACGAAATATGTGACAGCAATTCCTATGGAGACGAAAGAAGCCAAATCGGTGGCAAAAGCTTTGATTGAAGGTTGTATATAGAAATACGGAACTTTTAAGACTTTAAAATCTGACAGAGGTACAGAATTAACGAACGAACTATTAAGGGAAGTATGCAATTTATTGAAGATAGAACATAAATTCTCAACACCGTACCATCACGAGACCTTAGGTATAGTCGAACGAAACCATAGAGTTTTGAATGAATACTTTTTGTCTTTCGTTGATGAAGACAATTGGCACGAATGGATTTCATACAACGCATTTGCATATAACATAACACCACATGTTGATACGGAGTATTCTCCCTTCGAATTAATTTTTGGAAAACTACCAAACTTACCAGGTGAAGATTTTGTACGCAATGATAGAATATACAATATAGATAACTATGCTAAAGAATTGAAACTTAGATTAGGAAAATCATTAAAATACGCTAGAGAAATAATAAATATAGTTAAGAATAAACACAGATTAGAATCTTTCAGTAACAAAAATAGTATAAAACTAAAAATAGGAGACCTTGTATTAAGTAAAAGTGGAAAATAGAAAAAAATAAGAACCACCTTACACAGGTCCATACAAAGTAACTTATATAGATGATGTAAACATAACTATAAGAATTAGAGATAAAGAAAAAATTATACATAAAAATTCATTGAAAAAATATAATAAAGAATTTTAACTTAAACAAAAATATATGTATACAATAATAAACAAAAATGTAAAATTATACTATGTGAACTAAATTGTATTCCAACAAAATTAAACGTTTTTAAATTTTTTATTGTATAGAATCATATTACAAAATTATTATTTTAACAAAATGTAAACATTTTTTTATTATTAACAATGAAACAAAATTTTATGAGACACACTTATACTAAATCAAATTGCACATTTTTTGATGTTCAAAAAGCAATTAAACAAAATTTCATAGCACGAAAATGAACAAGAATAAAAAAACAAGTAAGAGTGTTAAATTCGGCTGTGCCGAATCTTTGATACCCTCCACCTCGATTTGAGTATTGATGATAAATGTAAACAAAATATTGGAAAAATATGCATGCATTTCCTATATGCATGCGTTTCAGGTTATATGACATAACTTCTCGTTTAATTTAGTTTTTGCAAATTAAATAGCTCGTCCTAACCTCCATTGCAAAGGTAATGGTTGTGTAGGGTGGCTATATGGATTAAATCGTGGTTTTTTGGCTTTTAACTGGCCAAATATTTCTTCATTGCGGCCATATAGGTCGGATGGAGTAACAAAATAATAACCGAAAAAAGCTCTCTCAACTTTTTTTTCAAAAAAATATTGTCATATTTGGAAAACATAGAGAATAAATTTATAATAATAAATAATTAAATTAGGGATGCCAAACGCAAAAAACCAAATATCGCAAAAATTTTAAATAAAATAATTTGTTATCTTTATTTTCTGAAGAACTTCAAATATTCATCCAAAAAATTGTGAAATTTTATATATAAATAACATTCTTTAATTCTAATTTAAAGCACAGTTTTTGGAAACAATGCTCCAACGAATACTTGAATGAGCTCCATCAACGATATAAGTGGAAAGCACAGTGCGTCAACCTCAACCCGGGAGACATGGTCATTATAAAAGAAGAAAATGTTCCAGCAATGCAATGGCCACTGGGTCGAATCATTAATGTACACCAAGGACCAGATGACACCACACGACTTGTTGATGTAAAAACCTCCAAGAGCATTTTGAAACGTGCAATACACCGACTCGCCCGTTTACCCATTAATACGGACACAGAAGTAACCACTGTCCCTGATGATGCCGATCAGAAAATTAACAATTATGAGTCAGTTGATGAAACCAAAACTAAGAGAAAGAAAATCACACCTAGCTCTGCCAATTAATCTAATTACATTGATCTTCATCTCCCTCAATTATAAGATTCAACGCAACAGACAGAATTTCACAACAACGTCCACTGAAGAAAACAACAAGGCAAACTTAGTTAGAGTTGAAACGATGACTATGACGCCTTTAACTACAGTTTTTCAACGGAAAAATTTCAACCAACAGATACATCAATTTGTTGAAGATCCGTTCAACACGGGGGAGAATGTCTAAACTCAAAGCAGTCAACGATACGTTGTTTATGTTAATAATTTTTTATGTTTAATTATTTTATAACACTTTGAATTTTATTCATATGTTTGTTTATATTTACACTACATTTTGACCCGTATAATTGTTTGTATTTATTATTACGTCACATTTATTTTTATTCCACATTTACGTATATTTAGTGTTACCAAACATAATAATGCTTAATCAGAATAAACAATATAGGTCAGTCAGTGAACTCAGTAAAATTATTTAATCATTTAAGACCAACAACACTTTAAGCATTATTATGGTTGGAAACCAAAACACAACAAAATACACTTTTAACTTATAGTTATTTTAATATTCAGCCTTTTTTAGTTGGAAACAAAAACACAATAACTAATACACTTTTTAACTTATTTTAGTATTAAGCATTCCTTTTGTTTTGTCTTCGGAGTTTAAACTTCAATCCAAGTAATCTTCCATCCTATACCAGTAGACTTGCCTTATTAAGCTATCAACTTTAAAAAGCCGGAGAACTATGCTAAATGTTTCATTTCTTCTTAATATAATTAATGGTGATGTCTGTTCCGGTTTTTTGATTAACAATATATCATTCAACATTCCTCAACGACCAACACGTTACTTCTCACCTTTATCTGTACAGTTCTATAGAGCTAATTATGCAAATGCAGACCCTCTCAGGAGAATGTGTATTCAATTTAATGAACTTTATAGATTTATTGATTTCTCATTAAATACTAATCTAATTAAAAGTAAAATAATATGCTTTCTTAATTCATGAATATCTATGTACTAAAATTAATTTTAAAATGTTTTTCTTTGTAAATAGTCTGTAAGGATTAATTCCATAGACCAATATACGAATAAATAAACGAAATAAACGAAATAAAAAGTTGTCAATGTCTCATATGGAAAATTTAATAAAGTAATTAGAATCAACACTCGTAAACGCTAAGAAATCAGTAGGCAAACCATATTCTATAGAAACGGTAAGTGCGAAAAAGAAGGAAATATTAGAATTAAAGACACAATTTGATGATTATTTAGTAAAAACTGAATTAACAGACGAAGTCAGAAAAATAAAAAAAAACTAAAGGAAAAGCATTCGAATTTTTGACACAACATACAGATAAGAAAAATACCGAGATAGGGAAAAGTAACTATGGCAGCAATTAATATCGATATGAACGAATTATCAGCTATTTCGAAATTGATACCAGTGCTTACAGGGAAGAAAGAGTTACACAATTTTGTAACAAACCTCGAGTTGGTATATGAAACTGTAGTCCAAGAAAAACGAATTTTTTTTTTTTCAATTTCATATTCAGATCTCGACTTGAACAGAGG
The DNA here is from genome assembly GCA_963682025.1 of Cordilura impudica. Lineage (NCBI taxonomy): Eukaryota > Metazoa > Arthropoda > Insecta > Diptera > Scathophagidae > Cordilura > Cordilura impudica. The sequence continues at coordinate 223,097,266 of OY821520.1, forward strand.
ATACAAAATCGAGTGAAACAAGAAAACGTTCCGACAAGCGTCAGTGAGTTGTTAATGACCCTAAAGTATACTACAGGGATCAACAAGAACTTTTTAGAAAGGTGACAACGTTAGAGGTTTTGCTGATAAAACAGAATCAGTGGTCAGTGAGTTAAACGAAATTCAGATAGGTGAAGTTGGCGAGGCAGTGGGTTGAATAGAACATAATAGAACATTCGAAAATAGAAAAATGTATAGCATATCATCGGATCTGAAAAACTATGTCAAATTGAATATAATCAAGGCAGATTACGCTCTGTTGTTTCTGATAGATACTGGAGCAGATGTATCATAATAACCGCAATTTCAAAGGAGCAGATAAAATTCTTGGGTTCAACAAATATAAAATAAAATTTGATAATTCAACTATACAACAGAAAATACAATTGCATGCAGATGATTTCCTGATAAGAACTGATGAGATATTTTCTATCTTAACCCACTTGGCGCCGAATTTTTTTTTTTTTGGAAAAAGTGTAATTTTTTTTTTGTTTTATATTGAAAATGCATCGCTGATCAAAGTTTGTTTCTGACTTTTCTTCGAGTTTTTCACCGTTTCCCCGGAAAATGCCGTTCTTTTAAAAGGACGGTGGCAAAATAAACTACTATTGGTTATTATACCCTCCACTCCAGTGTGCAGAGGGTATAAATAAGTTTGTCATTCCGTTTGTAATAATTAGAAAAAAAAATCTGGACCCCATAAAATATATATATTTGTGATCCTTATAACAAGCGGAGTTGATATAGCGATGTCCGTCTGTGGAAATCACGATGACGGCTTCAATCGGGCAACTAGGTGGATCATTGGTATGAAAAATGATTCAGTAACATCCTGAAAAGTTTGCTATTTAAAATCGTCCAAATCGGTTTATCTGGTCCCGAGAATTGAACGATGGAGTAAAAAAAGTCTTGAAAAAATATGATTTGACTATGTTGTTTTTTAAATCGTGACAATAGGTTTCATAGGTGCCGAGAAATCACTGAAAAGTTGGTGTTAAAAAAAAATTTTTTTCTCAGATGATAATAATATAATGTCAATAATATTTAATTTTAATACATTTTTAAAATTTATTATTTAATGTTTGGCGCAGGCAAACGCCATTCCCGGACTACCGAGAATTTAATGCACGATTTATTCCGCATTAGGAATAATCGCGGAGCTCAGCTCAATCAAAGTGCAATGATTAAGCCTCGCTCTGGGAAACAAGTGTTCATGCTTCCCTTTGCACAAACGCCATTCCCAACTACCAAAAATTGTAGGCACGAGCTATCCACATCAGAAATACTCGCGGGCTCAACTCAATCAAAGTGCAATGATTAAACTTCGCCCTGGGAAGCATATATTCATTAATTTTTTAGCACAAACCGAACTTCTTATGGCACATTAAAAATAAACTAATTGAGAAGTACAATTCATCAATACGCTGTATTATAATACTATTTTCTTATTTTACTACTAGCTAGTAAACAAAGTGATCGTATCATTGTAAACGAAATAGAATTGAAATTGTGTGCAGATTTGTTTTACTTAAAAAACTGTTTCTACAGTTAGTGAATAAAATCCCAGTAAACAATTAATGCAATAAGTGATCATGTGGAGTCTTTTTTGACTCCTCTGTGCTATTAAAACAGTCATAAATGCGCTCTTTTGCTGATCACAAAATATTCTTTTGTTGGGAGGAAATATTACCTTACCCCCGACTCATCTTGAGAACCTTTTTTATCCAATTTTCTGATTAATTTCGAATTATTTTTGAGTCATATTTAATGTAATTTTTCTATAAATCACTTTTTAAGCGTAAGCAAAAATCATTTCTTAATCTTTTTCTAATACCGCATGTGATTAATCAGTTTTTAATCATCAAAAGTGCTCGAAATGATTACTGGGATATCGTATATTTTTGTTTACACACACATATACATAATGGCACCAGTTAGCCGAACTCTCTCATGAAACACATAGACGACAGCGGCTACACGACTACAGCCTGTCAAAAATAAAATACACACGTTTATATGAAAACGATTATTTTGACACCAACACAGCTACACGACTACATGACCACTTTTGCTGCTGTAGTCAACTTAGGCTAATTTCTGTTTTTGTTGGATACAAAATAAAAATAGTGTTGACAATATAACAAAATATGTAAAAGATATTAGTGCTATGAAATATTTTATTTTGTTGAAAAAATTAATCGCAAAATGAAATGCTATAATAATTCTATTAATAAGTAAATTTATTTATTTATTTTTACGTTATAATAATGCATTATAAATAAGTAATATATTTAAGACAATTTTATATAGAATCATACATGTTTTTCTATTTTAATAAAGTTAAAAAAAAAATATAATTGGCACTACTGAAATAAAAATGATTTTGTATAAAAACAGCTGTTTATATTGTTGTTATATGTTGCTGTCATTTCCAAAAAAATTAAGTAGTTGACTACACGACTACAATTATAGCTAGCAGCATTTGTATCCGTGTGTTTGTGTAGCCTCTGTCGTCTATGTGTTTCATGCATAAGTAACAATTTCATTTAGTCTTATGAAAGCTTTTGAACAAAGCAGATATACGTCGCATTGTTTTGTGAAATCTTACATTGTTTTTTAAAAGGTACCAGTGATGCCAGGAGATTTTTACAGAAATCTCTACGCTAATGAAAAAAAATCCTTTTTTTTTCCCTACACCCACTTTTTTCTCTACATTTTTCCCTACACTACTTTTTTCAATTTTTCAAAAAAAAAATTATTTTTAATTTGTTAATTTTCAATTTCAATAATGCAAAAATAACATAAAAACGAAAAAAATATCGTAAAAAATAAGATAAGAATATCATTAGAATTACATAAAAACAATATAAAAAATCAACAGATATAAAAAAAATATTTTTACTATTCTGTATAATTCATCTTTTATATGGCTAGATGTGCATTTAAAATTTACACAATTAATTAAAATGGCTTGCAAATGGGATCTTATAACGTAAACAGAATTTTGGTTGTTGGTTTTAAAAGATATTTTTTTAAGACATTGGTTATTAGCATGTATACTTAGATCTGATTTATCGCAATTTAATATTTTTTCACAAGCCTTGCATCTGTATTTAAAGTCGTCATCTTTGACCTGTTCTATCCCATTAGCTTCTCGTCTCTCAACTAACTTGAGTAAAATCTTTGTTTTCTGTATTTCTTTGATGTGTTTTCAGCATCATCGAAAAACGAATCGGACATTTTTCTAAAATCAATTATGTTTACATTTATAATATTTTAATATTCTTTTTATTTACAAACTTACTTAAGGTGCTATTACACGAAGTGTTTTTTACATATGTACTGTCACTTTTTTTATCCATATGAAATTCCTCATGTCTGTCAAAATTGTCTTTTACATACGATTCATAATTTTTGCTATCACACGTGCATATGTATTTCCGTATGACATAACCTCTAAGTGTAAACAACAGCTGATTTAATTTGTGAATTTACAAAAATTTGTTAAAAAAAAGGTTATATATTTTTTAATTGTTAATACTAAACAATTTATTTTTCTTTCAATATTAATCTTTAAAATTTACTCTGTTTTTCTTTCGCCACAAGCAGTGTTGTATTTTCATGTTTGTCATGCAAAAATAGAACCTGTTCTAATTGAAAAATGTACATGTGACTTTCTTCATGTATTGTACATAAACAATGTTTCATATGTTGTGGGAAAATTTGACAGCACCTTTAATATAATCGAAGAGATCTACAAAGATGGCGTACTTATGTATGTATTAAAAAAAATGCACAAAACAAGTAAACTGCACAAAAGTGTTTTTTACTTGTCATTCCTATTAAAGAAGCCACGTATTTACTATCTCCATATTATAGAGTTATTACCAGATTTAAAAAAGATAGATATTTTTAATTTTAAAGTTTAAAATTGAAACGTATATAATATTAAGTTGTTAACAAAAATTTTCAAAAAATCCCTACAATTCGACAAAAGTAAGAAATATTTTGCATTAAACACATAGACGCAAATCCATTTATCGATGCGTTACAAATGGAATGACAAACTGATTTAATAAGATCGAAAAAATAAAACTGATTAACGCTAGTGCTTTTAAAATATAAGACATGGTCAAGTATTCCGAAAAAGATCCGAAATTTAAAAATATATTTTGTTTAATATCTTCTATTGACTTTAAAATTGTTAAACGTAAATGCTGAAAATTCAGAGTATTTGTTGTAATAAATTACTAAATTGATCAAATTGTTTACATTTTCAAATATTTTATCTAAATTTGTTACAAATAGTGCAAGAAAACCTAGGTGGAGGGTATCAAAGATTCGGCATAGCCGAATTTTACACTCCTACTTGTTTTGTATTGATTTTACTAACACAACTCATATTATTTCAAATCATAACAAAAACTTTATGTATGTATTATATGCATAAATAAAAAAAAAATATATATGGATTTCAAAATTATTTTTTGGTGTGATATAACATAAAGCAATCTTTTGGGTGCAATGTCACATTACATTTTAAACAAGAAAAATTTGCTTTTTTGTGACATTCAATGCAACGAGTTTGCCGTTCTTTATGTATAATTAAATGATCTCTCCCATTAAGTCGGGAGTGCGAATGAAAGGTTGTGCCATGTCTTAGTGCAGCTGTTGATGATGACTTTTTGAATGTTTCTAAAAGACCGTTTGCGATTTGTCGTCGAAAAGCTAAACCATCCAGTTTGCCGCCACTATTACGGTAGATATGCCAACCATTTTGCACCGACATGTCTAGACAGTGGCTTATAAGAGGAAAATACCATTTCTTTCCACGTATAGTAGTTCCATACAATCCAATGTTTTGATCGGCTCTATCAACTCCACCCATGTTGTCATTATATTTTTTGATTAAATTTGGCTGTTGAACGATTATTTTTTTTGTTCTCTGCTTGTGAATATCTTTTGGCCGTTATAGTTGGAAAAACCATATTATTGTTGGAAGCTAGTCACTGTACTGTTATCAACCCACTTTACAACAACAATCGAATTATCAGAAGATGATACATAGTCATAGAATCCTCTACTCTTTGTTTTTAGCTCTCGTACTTTCTGTAAAGGAAATGCCTTTCCAAGACGATTTTCTCGGACCGTTCCAGTTCCTTTCAATTTTCTGGCTTTCAGTTCCTCTAGTAATTTGGTAGAAGTGAAAAAGTTGTCAAAATAAATATCAAATGGAATATCAGGCCATTTAGTTTGCAAGACATCCACAAACTGTAGGACAACGCTTGCCCCTAAGCCAAGATGCCTGAAACTTTAGTGAAGTGGTGTAGATTTTCCTTGGTATGGCTCGAACCATTCTATATATCCGAGTCGGTTCGTCGCCATCCATATTTTATAGCCCCATCTAATTGGCTTACCTCGGATGAATTGCTTGGTGCCGTGGTTTCCATAATATAGTACCATCGCAGTTTCCGTGAATTCAATGAAGTTTCTTCCAAGTATGTCGAAAGGTGACGAAGTTTTGCAAATTTGTCGTTTTGCTGTAAATTTTGATTGTCACAGCAATGGATGTTTTGCATAATAAAACGGAAACGGCTTCTTGTCATGGCGCTTGAAACGAGTTCATGGTGAACATTCCCAATACATTTCCCGCCGGGGAACAATAACGTAGCCACTCAACAGCAAAATTCCGAAGAAACAACGCATCTCATCAACATGAACATTCCCTTCGCGGTTATGATCTGTAGCGTATTTATTTGTGTACTTCACGAATAGCTCTATAGTTTCATCGTCGAAGAAGCACGAAAAAGCTTCCATTGGAGAGAGCTCAATTTTACAGCCTGAAACTTCCTTCCAAATCGGCAAAGATGGTTCTATATCTCTCTTTTCCCAAGTACACTTCTTTAGTTGTGATGCCTTGACAATGCGGGTGGTTGTTTTTATTCATTTACGAAAGTCCGCTAAGCATATGTCATCGTCGCTATCAAAGTCTTCATCGGATACACTATTCACAGCAGCTTCGGAAAGCAATTGTGAACCTGGCAAGTTGTATAAATCCATATTATTTTCTTCACCACTATCTTCATCTGTACCCTCGTTATTGCAATTTTCTGGTGGCAATATAAAAATTTCGCCTGGCTGATCTTCGCTGCTCAAATTTTCAACCTCTTGCAATATTTGGTTCAGAGTTAACGGTTTGCGCATATATCTGTTTAACATAAAAAGCGAATGTTAATGGTAGGGTATTTTGCCATTGTCCTTTATAAAGAACATTAAATTTAACTAAATGAAAAGCAAACAAAAGCAATGTTTTGATTTTCATTGCACAAAATTTAAAGATTATAAAGCAAACAACCTAAAAATAAAGTAACAAAATTTATTTTCTTGTGTGCTTTGTTTTTTTTACCGTTCGTTCTCCATCGTTGCCAAAATTATATTTTTTTTTTCCAAAATTTATGTTTTTCTTGTCGCAAATTACAACTGACCGCACTATTGCAACTCTCACACTCGACTGTTACATGTTCTGTTTGTATTCTGTAAAAAAGCAGATCAATAGATCAAGTGTTGGTAAAGAAATAGAAGAAAAAATAACGGGACCTTTTAAAAGGACGGTGGCGCCAACTGGGTTAATATAGATGGTGTAGATAATGACAAAATAACAATTCCTATACGAACGAAGCGTTCAACATTAACCACGTGAGGATACCACCGAGAAGTGAGATTATAGCATTATAGATTAGATTATGAAGGATTATAGATTATGAAGGAGGATAGTGTGACGTTAAATAGGGAAATAATAAAAGGTGTATATTTGACGCACACCATAGTTCCCAAAAATAGAAATCAGCATATAAAGCTGCTAAACGTAACTGATAAACCTACTGTAATAAATAACCTTAAAATAGAAACAGTAACAGTACAAACTCAATCAGAAACAGTACCTTTGAAAGATTATCAAGTGTGTTCAATTTACGATGATAATGGAAAGACTAAATACACATATAACAAACCTTATATTGTTAATAAATGATTGCAATTTAGTTTTTTTAAATTTTATTTTTATTTAAACTTTTAATTTTTAATTCCCTGGTGGGATATTGTATGGATTAATTATATAAATTTTACCAAATACAATGTTGAAAATGATGGCGGCTGCTAGAACTCGTTTAGTTGACGTCCAAAGTAGAAAGGAAACCATTTTCAATGTTGTGTGATGTGAATACCGGTTAGCTGAATTGTATTTGTCAAAGACAGGGCGTCACACTATTCCGCCGCTAGACGAAAGCTACCTGTACCTTGGTGGAAAGGTGACACGTCTGCCACTATGTGTAGATTTCGAACAAATTTGCCGAAGTATCGTGCGGAACGGCTTGGTGAGAATCAGTGCCGGTGTCGACTTTTTTCTCATGGTTGGACTTTGTAGAATCAAGATCAATGCTTTGATGTACATTGGCGGCTGAAGAAATGTCGTTGTCTAAGCCCAAACTTGTAGTAAAATCTGGTCTAAGTCGATCAATGTTTATGTTGACTGAGCGACCTCTAATGTTGATTGTGAAAAACTTCGTAGCCTTTCGAATGATGGGATAAGGACCATCATAGGGTTGAGTTAGAGACGGACGTATTGAGTCGTTGCGAACGAAAACATGTGCAGATGAGTGTAAAGCAGGGCTGAAGAAGGTTTTTACCACTCCATGATGGGATATTGGTTTTGATCATATATTTCATATCGCAGTTTGAAATTGTGAAACGGCTTCGCTAGTTATTTCGAATCGTTTATTTGTGTCGAAAAATTCGCCGTAGACGAGTTCAGCTGGGGAAACCCCGATGTCAGGTTTAAAAACTACTCGAAAACCAAGCAGAATAGTTGGTAGGCTGTGGATCCATTTTGACGGGTCACTACAAAGTATGGCTGCTTTGAAAACTCGATGCCACCTCTCTACAATACCATTCGATTGTGGGTGGTATGGCGTGGTTCGCAGAAGAGTTGCACCAATTGTTGTCAACAGTTCGGCGAAAACAGCCGACTCAAACTTCCTGTCGCGATCGGATGTTATTTCAGCTGGCACCCCAAACAAAATGGCTTTTGCTACCGTTTCAGCTGTCATGTCGGGTATGGGAACTACTTCTGGCCAACGTGTAGAGCGCTTGATCATCGTTAAACAATATCGCTATCCTTCGCACAGATGGAACGGACCAACGATATCAATATTGATGGGGAAAGTGTTCTTTTAGCGGTTCGTATAATGATTTGAACCCGCAAACTCAGACCTTGAAGGCAGGCAGAGATGTTGAATTGTGTTAACTAGTAACGATTTAGTATAAAAATGTAAGATTATTCACCATGCAAAGACTCATAGAAACCTTTTTATATTTGCGTCTTCAAAATAAATAATGCATAATGCTCATAAACCTACCATGCTCATAAACTTGTACAATCAAAATTTAACAATTTAATCAATTGATAATGAAGGATTATTTAATTAATTTTTTTTAAAGGTATATAAATTTCGAAATAAAATTAAATGTTTTTTTTTTTATTTTAAGGCAGTCGAAAAATTCAAAATTAATATTTTTTAATATTTCGATTTTTTTCGCGTAAATCCTGCTTTTTTATAATTTTATTAATGTTTCTTATATGCAAACGCTTATTATACCCTCCACACTTCAGTGACAGAGGGTATATATAGGTTTGTCATTCCGTTTGTAACGCATCGAAAAACTAATTTCCTACCCCATAAAGTATATATATTCTTGATCCTTATCACAGCCCGAGTCGATATAGCAATATCCGTCTGTCCGTCCGTCCGTCTATCTGCTGAAATCACGCTCATTCACAAAAAAAGAAACATTTTGCTGGGTAAGGTTACAATAATATCATTTGCCATAATTCCCAGCAGGTTGGTATTGAAAATGGGCTAAATCGGGCATCATAGTGCTTAGATACGAGCAAAAATATGTAGATACCTCTAAAAAAAAACATAAAACTCAGTGTGTTTGTTGTAATATTTTAGTGGTTGAACATAATAGTTGTACAACAACATTCACAGTTCAAAAAAAGCCACAAAAAAAAAATGATGCAATCATACCAACAACCACAACTACCATGAGCTATGTTGGTAGTATTGCCACATATTTTTTATCGTTATCACGTTATAATAAAAAAAATCGCCAATATGAAAGAAAAAATGAAAACGAAAAATGGAAAATGAAAAATGAAAACTGGAAAATGAAAAATGGAAAATGAAAAATAGAAAATGAAAAATGGAGAATGGAAAATGAAAATGAAAAACGGAAAATGTAAAATGGAAAATGAAAAATGGAAAATAGCAAATGAAAAATGTAGAAAAAATGAAAACGAAAAATGGAAAATGAAATATGAAAACTGGAAAATGAAAAATGATAAATGAAAAATGGAGAATGGAAAATGAAAATGAAAAACGGAAAATGAAAAATGGAAAATGAAAAATGGAAAATTGAAAATGAAAAATGGAAAATAGAAAATGAAAAATGTAGAATGGAAAATGAAAAATGGAAAATGAAAAACGAAAAATGAAAAATTGAAAATAGAAAATGAAAAATGGTGAATGGAAAATGGAAAATGAAAAATGGAAAATGAAAAATAAAAAAATTTAAATGAAAACTGAAAATTGAAAAATGGAGAATGGAAAATGAAAAACGGAAAAAGAAACATGGTTTTGGCATCACTAAAAAAATTTGTTAGATCATTTCTGTCATTGCCACGAGCCTGCATGCAAAATTTCAGATCGATTGGCTCACGGGAAAGGGGCTAAAAATCGATCCAAAATTTTGTCGACAAGCAGACACTACCAGTTAATATAAAGGCAGTAAATAAAGGGAGTAAAAGTTCACCAATAATTTAAAAAACAAATTTTTATGTAATAATTTATTTAAAGAAAAAAATAATTAAATGAAATAGTAATAATAATAAAAAAAAAATAATATACAATACAAAAAAAAAAGAATATATAAATAAAATAAAATAAAGATAAATGCATTCATAGCATTATAATACATATAAAAGGTCAATTTTTCTAACCGTAACCGTAACGAGTCAGTTGTTTTTTTTTACATGAAAATCATTTAAAACAGTTACCGAACGTAACCGGAACGTCCCAATACTTTTCATGTGAAAAAAAGGCTGACACTTTACGTAACAGTTACATGTCGCTAACTTGTTCTTTACACAGGCTACTGCTTTTGCAGCCAACTTCAAGTCTATTTATGTAGTTTCGTAAGCATAACTGATAAAATTGTTTCTATTATTTTTTGCTGTAAGTAATAAATTATAAATATACTGAATTTGCAAAATAAAATGGATACATATATTGGAGGTGCTTTAATACAAAAGAGTTAACGAAACAAAATCAAAAAAAAAAAAAACAACTCTACAACATCAACAATGGCAGTCATATGTTCTTCAAATAGAAAAAAAAACTGCAAGTGTGTTTTGTTGGCTACTAAACAAAAATAGTGTTGACAATATAACAAAATATGTAAAAGAAGTTAGTGCTATGAAATATTTTATTTTGTTAAAAAAAAAAATCGCAAAATGAAAGGCTATAATTCCATTAATAATCAAAAGGTGTTAAACTAATTTATTTATTTTTACGTTGTACTAATGCATTTTAAATAAGTAAAAGTAATTGTATATTTAAATAAAAATGCATTTGTATTATATGTTGCTGTCGTATTCAGAAAAATCAAGTAGCTGACTATACGACTACAAATGCTGCTGCCAGCAGTCGTCTATGTGTTTCATTCATGATGTTGCATTTTTTTGCGAGCAATAATTACATATATTCTAAATAAAGAAATAATAGTTCTTTTCATACTGCGAAATCTATACAGATATATGTACAAATACTATATGTCAAATTTCAAATTTGCAATAATTGATACATTTTTGAAAGAAAATTGTATAATATGAAATGTCTTTAATTTATTTCATAGAAAACAATTTTTTGAGGTGCGTGGATTTTCCATTTTACTGTTTTACTATTTTCGTAATGAGGTTAAATGAGTTAAAAAGAATTTAAAATATTTGAAAATATTAGGTGAGGATCCTCAAGATGTAATATACGGTCGGTCTAAAACTTTTCACTTAGAGCCACAGTTAAATTCGAAACAACAAAAACCCATATATTTTGTGCATAAAGTTTAACATTAAATGTGCTTTTCTAAAATGTCTATATATTTTTTTTCATTCATTTCTGACCATCTTCAATGTAAATTTACCAACGTTTTTTTTATTGCAATATGTATATAAAACTTAAAAATTTAATATTTTTTGTTGCGTATTAACTTATTATTCTGCGATTTTCATTACATCACAAAATGTTACAAATTGGCACTACTGTTTCAAAAACAGAAAACTTCTAAATCAGTTGAAAACAGTTGATCTGTAAAACTGTGTGTGAAATTGTGTCAAATAAAATTACAAATATTAATAAATATAGTAATACATATATATATATTTTATTAATTTTGTTAAGAATTAGCACAAAATTGATTTTCCATTTTGCATTTCATTTATAAAGAATTCTGCCATATTTTGTTAAAGGGAAAATCCATTTTTGTTATATTAAAAAAAACAGACTTGCATTTAATTTTTCCGTGACTGCCTCAATAATTGCGTAGATGCCACCACAATATTTTTTCTAATTAAAACAGTTGATCTGTAAAACTGTGTGTGAAATTGTGTCAAATAAAATTACAAATATTAATAAATATAATAATACATATATATATTTTATTAATTTTGTTAAGAATTGGCACAAAATTGATTTACCATTTTGCATTTCATTTATAAAGAATTCTGCCATATTTTGTTAAAGGGAAAATCCATTTTTGTTATATTAAAAAAAACAGACTTGCATTTAATTTTTCCGTGACTGCCTCAATAATTGCGTAGATGCCACCACAATATTTTTTCTAATTAAATATTAACCAATATCTAACTAGAATTATGATTTATTCTGACTGAAAAGTTCCAATTAAAAGTTATTCATCCCAATTATGAATATTCTCAAGGAATTTCTTTCTCACGGAAAATACATTTCTCGAGAAAAAAATTCCTCCAATTATAAATTCCGCGTGAACAAAAAATGATTAACTGGCATCATCGAATTTCGAAGCCACTTGCTTTGCTTATTAACAATTTATTTTCTATAAGGGTACTCATGAAAACGCTTAAAATTAACATTTGTGCAATTGGGCAAATTTGCGAGACTTGATTCATGAAGCCCCTTTTTAAACTGTTGTGCAATTTTTAATTCAATTTGATATAAATGTCAAAAAAAAATAAATTAAATAAAAACAAAGCATAAATATTTTATCTAACAATAAAAATGTCTAAAAAACTAAATTGCTTAAAGTTTTTGAAGACATTCTTGTTGGTGAGTTTTTAACTTTGAAATTTGGACCAAATGACGGTAATCATAATTTATTTATATATTTTTTATTATTTTATTTTACTACTTTAATAAAATTTGTTAATTAATTTATTTATATATTTTTTATTATTTAATTTTACTACTTTGATAAAATTTTACATATAAACATCGCAAGAAATTTTAATTTTTTACATCACTATTTTATATTTCGAAACAAAACTAAACACAAAACAGCTGACTTATCAATTGCACAATTAAACAGTTCAAGTTTACGAGACTAAATTGTCTGGCAAATTTAAAAGAGTTGTTCAAGTGAATTTTCAAACAATTTTTGACAGCTCATTTGCGAGAGTGGAAAAATGCGCAGTTTGCACAGTTTACGAGGGTTTTAAGCGTTATCATGAGTACCCTTTATTTTTTGTGTGTGTGCAAACGACCCTACAATAAATGTCCCAATAAACATTTTTGTTTGCTATCAACTTGAGGTGCATTTGAGATCAAATACATTTCTCAAATCTCCAACGTTAATTCTCAAATGCCCTCAATAGTTCGAATATAGTCTTCTCAACTTAAAAGGCACATTTTTTATATGGCGATTTTCATAGTTATCAAATTGAGAAATTTGTGATTCTCAACTTGATAGCAAAGAAATATTTCCAATCGGTATCAAATGGAAGGTACGGAATTGCCATATTATAAAATATTATACTAATTTTAGAAATGAAAACAATGGACTTTTTTTAATGTTTCAATTTAATTTCATTATATATTTAACATTACTATGTACATATTTAACATTAAATGTACATATTATGTACATTTTTTAAAATCTAGAATTAAAAATAAATGAATTAATTAGTTGTACATTTTTTGAAAAATTCGACAAAAAGCAGAAATAATTAAAAATATATCAATGATTTATTTGTACTTTTTTGGCATTTTTTAATTTAATTTATTATTTATGACATATTTAAATAATATCTCAGACTTAACACAAATCGTATTCAAGTTGAAAAAATGTTTGGTCTCAAGTGGAGAAAAGTGTTGGATATCCAATTGAGAGTAAAAATGTTTCTCAAAGATTGGAAAAAATGTTAAGTCTCAACTTGATGTCAAGTTGAAAGCAAACAAGGAGAAAAATTGTTCAACCCAAGTTGAGAATTACATTTGACATCAATTTAAGAACTTAACTTTTCTCCAACATTGGAGAAATAATATTTCAATGCATACTGGGGAATGACCGAAACTAACACATAAACAGTTTTTTCCTATTTGAAAAACATATGACTGTCATTGTTGCTGTTGTAGAGTTGTTATACCCTCCACTCCAGTGTGCAGAGGGTATATATAAGTTTGTCATTCCGTTTGTAATAATTAGAAAAAAAATTTTGGACCCCATAAAATTTATATATTTGTGATCCTTATAACAACCGGAGTTGATATAGCGATGTCCGTCTGTCCGTCTGTGGAAATCACGATGACGGCATCAATCCGGCAGCTAGGGTACTCGTTGACATAAAAATGATTCACTAACATCCTGAGAAGTTTGCTATTTAAAATCGTCCAAATCGGTCGATTAGGGCCCGAGATTTTAATGAAGAACTAAAAAAGTCTTGAAAAAAAAAATAATTTTCTATGTTGTTCTTGTCACGATCACGCCCTCAATAGTGCAGCTACGGTGATCATTTTTAGTGAGAATGATTCACCAAATTCATGGAAAGATTTCTACTTCAAAAATCATTAAAATCGGTGGAACAGGTCCAGGGAAATCTCTGAAAAAGTAAAAAAAAAATGAAAACCATGATATTTCTATATTGTTCTTGTTGTTATTCTAAATGTTGCATTGTTTTCTTAGCTGGACTTGTTGTTTTTGTGGTCGTTATGGTAATAATATAACAAAAACAAACCCTTTGTACATTTTTTTTATCAACTCTGGTAGAAAAATTTAAAAGTTTCCATTGTTTTGGCATCACTAAAAAAATATGTTAGATCATTTCTGTCATTGCCACAAGCCTGCCTGCAAAATTTCAGATCGATCGGGTCACGGGAAAGTGGTTAAAATCGATCCAAAATTTTTTCGACAAGCAGACACTACGAGTTAATATAAAGGGAGTAAAAATTCTCCAACATCTAAAGCAAATAATGCTAAAATACCTAGTTGTTAATAAAAAAAAAACAATTGGGCAATTCACAATGGGTAATGTATCGTTGTATCTCTTGTATCGTGTATCACTTTACAATAGTGTAAAATTGTTGTTGGTAATTTTCACTGAAAAATCTGATACACGATCCAACTTCATTTGCTATGTTTAGTAAATGTTGTATATTGTATCATAACATATCAGTTCCAAGTGAATGCCAGTTTTTATGAAAAAGAAAAAACAAATACATAGAATATTATCAGCATAAATAATTATAAAATAAAATATGGCAAATAATGCAAATAACGCAAATACATCGATAAGTTTATTTATATAAAAATTAATGTTTATATTTTTAGTATGTATTTTCTCTTTCAGTACCAACCAAAACATTTAACATTTTTTTTTTCATTATAAATTAAAATGCAAGAGGTACGTAACTAAAACTCCAGGGTATATCTCACGACCAAAAAGCACACAATGACAAGTGTTTTCTCTTATACAAAATAGCAGAAGCGACGAAGCGATCTTTCCTCGTTGGATCGAAAATTACTAAAGAAAGCGTTTTACAATATGAAAATACAACTGAGTGTTCACAACAAATGATTGTATTGTGTATTTCAATACAACATACAATATACAACACCTGTTGTGAATTGCCCAAATGTAAATTTAGCAAAAAAATTTATGCATTAATTTATTTAAGGTGCTATTACACGAAATGTTTTTTACATATGTACTGTCACTTTTTTTATCCATATGAAATTCCTCATGTCTGTCAAAATTGTCTTTTACATACGATTCATAATTTTTGCTATCACACGTGCATATGTATTTCCGTCTGACATAACCTCTAAATGTAAACAACAGCTAATTTAATTTGTGAATTTACAAAAATTTATTGTTAAAAAAGGTTATTTATTTTTTAATTGTTAATTAATACTAAATAATTTATTTTTCTTTCAATATTAATCTTTAAAATTTACTCTGTTTTTCTTTCGCCACAAGCAGTGTTGTATTTTCATATGTTTGTCATGCAAAAATAGAACCTGTTCTAATTGAAAAATGTACATGTGACTTTCCTCATGTGTTGTACACAAACAATGTTTCATATGTATCACACGATGTGTACAACTTTTGTTGTGGGAAAATTTGACAGTACATATGTAAAAAACACATCATGTAATAGAACCTTTGAAGAGAAAAACACAAAAATAACGTTTGATGTTGTATTTTTTGTGTGTAATATTTAAATATACATACATACACATATTAAATAATACAAATAATGTACATATATTATATATATGTATGTATGTATATTCATAGTAACTGCATGTTAGAAATAAATCGGTTATTTTATTTACATAAAATTCTGCAGTATTTTGTTGTGGGGAAAATACATTTCTTTTGTATTAACAGAGTGTCACTTCATTTTGCTCAGCGTGACTATGCCACAGTAGATGCCGCCATAATTTTTGTTTGTTCTAATTAGCTTTGCAATAGTTATTTCTATTTTAACATGAATGTTAATATTTTCAACTAGATATCATACAGAACAATGTTAAGAGTATACACGGGTTGGTCTTTTATTTCATACGTTTTTTTATTATTCTTTTACAAATATGAACATAAGTTTGGCATATTACCCACCAATCTCACATCACACTGCAAGTTCGAAAAACTCAATACACTCACATTTTTTTTTTACTAAACACACACATTTTCCGCAGTGGTCACACTAATGGCACCAAATTTTTCGTGCGAATAGTGGCAGACACTAACGATGATTAATGTTACCCTGTTATAAATTTAATGCAAATTTACTGGATTCTGTAAAATTGTAATTAAAGTTTTAACTTGTTAAATCTATTATAACTAGTGGATTGCGTGGCGCCTAGGCGCCCGTTTATTTTGACTTTAACAAACTAAATTTTTTTCCCATTTCAAAATTTTCCTATATTTTATATATTTAAAAAAAAATAATTTTAATGTTTTTAAAATTAAAAAAAAAAATCGGAAAACAGTTATAAAAAATACAAACCAAATGAAGTTTTGTAAAAGATCCTTTTATGTATATTTTCGCATAAGTTTGCCAGTAGCCAACCTTTGCTTTATATTTTCTGCTTCTATACATAAAGAGTTTTTAATATTATATGATTTTAAAAAAATATTTTATTTTGATAGAAACTCATCTTTTTAAAAATTTAATTTATGTTTTATAACTTTTTAAAATGTATCAAAATAAATAACTTATTCAACTAAAAAAAAGTTTTTAAAACTTTCGGACAAACTTAGTCTATAACGATCTAATTTGGCCGGTCCCGCCGAGTTCGTTATAACCGAACTCCATTTTATTGTAGAAAAAATAGAATAGCATAGAAAAAAAAAAAACGTTTTAGAGCAAGGTTCCTAAAAGTTTCTTAAGGGGGGAGTTTTAAAGGTTTTAAAAGTTAATAATAATAATTAATTGCATAATTCTTTTTTGAAGACATGAATACACGTTATAGCATAACATTTAAAGAATCTTTGAAAAAATTTTCAACTAAAAATTTTAATAAATAAGTCCGTGACAGCCAATATCCGGAGGCGTTGTTGTTTTGCGGTGAACATCATAACTCGTTACCGGACCATGTGAAAAAAAATCGAAATGCGTTTAAAAGGTGACATGTTTCCTGAAATAGTGACGAAGTGTTTTTCAATTTTTTTTTGCAGCATTTTGAAGTGAAAAACGATTTTTGCTATACAATTTCGGGAATTTGTTGTTAAAAAATGGGGAAGAAAATGGAATTAAAAAAAAAACATCGTGGTTACCTGATGATTTTTGTGTAGATATAGTGTCTAAAATATCAAAAGAATCGGTCAAGAAGATGTTCACGGACTTCGAACATTAATTTGCGAGAAAATCGGTTTAAAGTTTTTTAAAAACTGATTTGCATACTATATACCGTATGAAGCCGGTCGCTGGAAACGCTGTATCTTTTTAAGTTTTGCTTTGATTTACTTAAAATTTTGACAAAACACTCTCGACATGTTGTGCATTCAGGAAGAGAAATGCAAAGAAAGGTTTTAAAACCTACCACCCCTTAAGGAAATGCAAACACCAATACACCAATGTACACAAAAAAGAAAAAAATATTTCATATTTCATCATACATACATGTAAACTGAAAAAAAAGAGAATTACATTTTTTGCAAAGTTATCTATAAATCTAAAAAGAAAAAATAAAAAATGCGCGCGTATTAGTTTTACTTCAAAAAAAATCGCTTTTAATTCTTCCATGATAATTTCAATAATTTATTCAAATTGAAATCTTAAATATACCTTTTTACGTAATTTATGATTTTCCGAATTTTTTTTAAAAGCATATTATGCAAAAATTAATATTATGAGTAAAAAAAAAAATTATTTTCCCACCTCTCTTCTAAAATTACAATGTAATTTAATTATGCAAAGTTACAATAATTTAAATTTTAAACTTAATATTGCACTATATATTTTTTCAAAGGCTTTTCAATACACAGTTATAAACGAAATCATACGTTGGACAACAACAAAATCCACATTGAAGATCTCTTTTTTCTCAAATATTTATCAAAAAAAGCAAGCTCTTTGGTAAGTGCTGGTCACCGTCCAACCAGTCCAGACACACACTAGCGACATCTACATTTTTCTTTGTGAATTACAGAAATTTTCATAATATTTTTACAACCACTTTCAGAGGAAACAACTATATTAATATAATATGCTGTCACCCTTATACACGTTGTATATTTTTTTTATTATTTATTTCTGCTTATTCATTGTCACAAATTGAAATTTCTGTGGACAAATTAACGCGTTCTTATTTCAGTTAATTGTATTATATATTGAAATATGTGTGTTAAATAAGATTTACGTTATAACTGATATTTGCTAACAAAATAATGTAATTAAAGTGAGTGTGTTTAACATAACACATTACAGTAAATAAATTTATAGAAAAAATATAGTATTCCAGGTAATTTCATTAAAACTCGAAATATAAATAAAATATATTGGAAATAAATAAAACTAATTTTTATTTCTCGTTTAGATAAATCTGTTGCTGATTGCGTTGAAACCTTATTTGGAGTATAGCATATGATGCTAAAGAAGGTAGTGAACCTAGTAGTACTTTTCCTGACTATTGTTACTGTTTATGGCTCTTAGACTTCGTCCAAATCTCCACTGCTACACTATACACCCAATGGTGAAGAAGCGCTGGGTTATACGAAATTTGAACAAGCTTTGAAATGTAAATTCCGCGGAAGATCGTACTTGTTGCAAGCCATTATTTATGCCTCATACTCCTAATAGATTGTGTTTAGAATTCTGGGTGATGCTGTATTGGATTATTTGATAAGGCTTTTGTATGAAGACCCTAGGCAGCATTCACCTGGAGCCTTAACCGATTTGAGATCTGCTTTAGTTAACAATACCGTATTTGCGTAATTAGCTGTAAGGCATGAAAACCGCAAATATTTTAGACACTTGTCTCAGGTCGTAACGAAGCTATTGATCGTTTTGTGCGTATTCATACGAAAAATGGTTATAGTGTAAACGAAGAGGTTAATATTATGAAGACGTTGAAATACCAAAGGCATCAATTAGGTGATGTTTTCGAGTCTGTTGCAGGTGCGATATTTTTAGACTCGAATATGTCTTTAGATGCTGTGTGGTTGGTTTCCTATAATATGATGCGTATTGAAATTGAACAATTTAGCAATTCGGTGCCAAAATTACAAATAAGGGAACTACTTGGATAAGAACCTGAAACTGGCAAATTTATGTTATTTTTTATGCTTTAACATTTAACTTGTACATGGGATCAAATTTTTAATTTTCAGCAAACCCGAAAAATTAACTGATGGCCGACGTGTTCGTGTTACCGTATAAGTTTTTCGGTAGAAAATATCGGATTGCCAAATGTACTGCTGATAAATGTGCTTTACGTCAGTTGAAAAAATTTTTTTTATGTTTTAATCTATGTTGTGTAGTTAGATCGAAAAATGCAAAAAAATATATACATTTCATTATGTTAAAGTATCAAAAAAGTTTTTCAAATAAACCATTTTGTTTTAGTTTTGAAATAAATGCCCGTAGTTTCGTTTTATTTTTGCATAGATGCAGAGATAATTAAAAATTTACATTAAATGCTAGTTTAAAATTAAAGCAATCAAAAGGAACTAATGTTGTAGTTAGAGGTTTAACTTTAGCCATTTGTAGTTTTGGCTTTACTTTCGACTTTTTTACGCGTTTTAAGCGATCTATATATTACTTTTCATAAATTGAGCATAAATTGCCATCATTTTGGGGACATCATGTTTAAAAACGGCGGAAATCTACAAATACATTTTTTATTTCATACTTCTCTTATATATTAAAATTTGTTTAAGGATTGATGGGCTTTTGTGGAATATGTAGGTTGCGCTACCATTTCTGCTAATGGTTGGTCGTTCTCTCCTACTAAGATTTATTTGCTTTCGAGCTGTTGAAAATATAATTCACATATTTTATTAAATTAAAACAATTCCACTCTGACCATACCGCCAATTGCACCAACTTACATTTTTTCTATTCGTATTGATTTTGTTGCTTCTATTGTTTACTTTTATCAAAATTAAATCCTCCATTAACTTCATTCCAAGGTGTACAAGTCCGTCTACTTACAGGAATAAAAAAGTAGAAAATTAATGTTTTATGTATGAAGCTAACGGTATAGTACCCAATGTGATGGGAATATTACCAGACAAATTACGATGAGAAGCATTACACGTACTATACATGCAAGTCATAATCAAAAACAATAATACAATACCACAATTCAATTTGCAAAAAGTTTCGTCACCAGCAACTGGACCAATGGTTAGCTTAGCTATAGTAATTTGTGATTACTTCCTTTCGGCCCTGGGTTGAGTAGTATTGTATGCAATTGTCTTAAAACAAATTTTTACAAGCATCAGCAAAACCCTCCAAAATGTCACTCAAAACCTTAGAATTGGCTTTTGTCTCATCCAACTCCTATTTTAACTCAGCCAACTTTTTATGTTGTTTGCGTTCCTTTTTCGATAAACACAACAAACGTTGACGATGAGCCTCCAACTTCTTTTGCTTCAATTCATTTTCTTTCTCTGCATCTACATAAACATTTTTTTATCTTCAAAGCCCACAAACAAGTTATACATTCCAAGTAGAAATTGTTGTTTTTGGCGTTGATTAAATGATTAACGCGACGTACATATTGTGAAAAGAGTCATGTGAAGCTTTTTATCATTGGCAAACACAAAACGGAAACAATTCTTAATATCATGTTTACTTTCATCACCAGCAGCATGTTTACGTTTCGTTGTTTTTGCCTCTTTTCAATTGCAAAAATTTCGAATCTTCACCATCCAGCATGCCGGCTACATTATCCAGCATCTTATTGTTCATCATCGTTGTTTTGCTTCTTCCTTCTTGGCCGCCTTTTTTGTGCCAGCAATAGTAATTTTTGCTTTCTTCCTTCGGCCCTGGCTTGAGTAGTCTTGAATGTAATTGTCTTACGTAAAACAAATCACAAGCTATGTGTTTTAATATACACCTTTTATACATATTTTTATATCAAAACAGATAATACGATATTATTAATGTTTTTTAAATGTTTATCAATAGCAAATACTCACTATTTTTTCCATTATTATTGTTTTTTATGCTTGTTACACACATGTGTAGCTGTTCACTTGCACACATTATATTTTGTATATTTTATTTTTTAATCTCTTTCTCAAATTTGTTAGAGCAATTCTAAGAAAAAAAAGGTAAACAAAGCCATACGGTTCGTGTTTACTTTTTTGACAGCTGTCAAGTTGTCACGACTGTGTTAGGCTGTGATATAGATATTGCAACAAATAATACATAGGATCTAAAGATATTAAATAGTTTTTATATTATTTTTTAATGATTTTTAAAGGAAAATGGGAGGAAAAAAAAACCTTTATATGATTTAATAAATTCAAATACTATCTGAAAATATTTATATGCTTATAGAAGGTTTATTAGAAATAATAGACCTCTATAAGCACATAATTTTCAATTTGGTGATTTCTATTTAATTTTACGTTATTTCTCTACATTCTCTTATCAGTGGGTATGAGGAATTTTCAATTTTGGCAAAGTAATTTTTATTAATCCTTGTTATGAAATCGATAATTTTTTCATAACCTGTTTCTTCATGAAGAAGATTTGTAGGATACCTCCAGGGCTTTTTATTTATCATTTTAAGACATTTGTTTTGTATAATTTGTAAGCGTTTTAGGTGGCAGTTGGCAGCGTCACTCCAAATAGGACACGCGTATGTTAATATCGGCCTTATAACACTTTTGAAGAGTAGATTTTTGTTTTTGGGGTTTAGAAATGACCTTCTATTTAGTAGTGGCCATAATGCTTTAAATGATTTTATAGCTTTTTGACACGTAGCCATAATATGTTGTTTAAAAGTAAGCTTTTTGTCCAAGACAACTCCGAGATATTTGACATGATTAAGTACATTTATGGTATTATTTCCAATATGAAGATGACGTCTTGGCAGTCTTTTGGGAGATTTGTTGAACGGAAAAATAATTGCTTGGGTCTTGTTTGGATTAATTTTGATTTTCCATTTGTGAAAATATTTACTGCAATTTACAAGTCCCTTTTCCATTTTCTTCAGGAGTGCACTTGTAAGTTTGTTTGAAGAAATTAACGCAGTATCATCTGCGTAGTAAGCAACTTTCATATACTTCGGAACTTTGAAATCGGATGTATATATCGAGTAGAGCAATGGCGACAAGACTGATCCTTGAGGTAACCCTGTGGTGATGGTTTTTGGAGATGATGTTTCATTATTAATCGCAACTTTAAAGCTTCTGCCGTGAATGAAATCTGAAATAAGTTTGCATAAATATTTTGGTATATTTGCATCAAGAAGTTTAAATACTATGCCATTATGCCAAACGGTGTCAAACGCTTTTTCGATATCCAACAATATTAGACCCGTTGAACGTTTATTGTTTTTATTGCTGATTATTTGATTTTTAATTCTGTTTATTTGGTGAGTAGTGCTATGTCCTTTTTTAAATCCAAATTGTTCTTTAGCAACAATAGAATTGGTCGTTACAAATTCACTAAGACGAGAATGTAGAATTTTTTCAAATATTTTACCAAAGTTACTTAATAGACTGATAGGTCTGTAGCTGTTTGGGTTATTTTTTGGCTTGCTAGGTTTGTTAATAGCTATAACCTTAGCATTTTTGAAATGGTTTGGGAAATAGTTGAGTTTGATGCAGCTGTTAAATATTATAACCAGTAATTTTAGAGCTTTGAGTGGTAGTTTCTTTAAGAGCAGGTTGGGAACATTGTCAAAACCAGGGGATTTTGAGGGTTTTATTGATGAGATAATATTCATTACTTCTTCAAGAGATGTATAAATTGCAGATTCAGAACTGGGATTTTCCTTCTTAAAATTATTTACTGTTGTATTTATTAGTGTATCTGCCGAGTGGTTATAGTTCGAAGTGAGGTTATTTGCTTGGACAAATGTATTTGCCAGGACTTCAGCCTTGTCCCTATCAGATGTTATTTTTGTATTTCCAACTTTGAAGTGATCGATTTGATTTTTTCCTTTTCCTCGCAAGTTCCTGCTTATTTTCCAAAATGATTTATCACCTGGTTTTAAATTGGATAATAATTGAGACCATTTCTTATTGCGCTCCGAATTAATACTTTTATCAATCATGTTAGTTAGAAACTTAGTACATTGATTATAAAAAGTTTGCTCGGCTATATTTGGAGATCGTTGGCTTTTTATTTTAAAGCTTCTTCTTAGTTTAATATATTTCACAGTACTTTCTGGTAATGTGTAATTATTTTGTTGAGTTATTTTAGGTGTAGACACATCCCTTGCTTCGAAAACTACATTTATAAATTTTTGGATTTCCAGGTCAATAACTGCCTTGGTATTGTATATATATGAATATAACGTGATTTTATTGTCTAAAAAATTCATATAAATGTTCCAGTTGGTTGCACTATAATCATAATAATTGAGGTCAACCTGCAAGGCCATTGACCTTTTAAGTGTACATATAATGGGGCTATGGTCTGATGGTATTTCGTAATCCATTGTTTTTACGTCTATATTTAAAGCGGAGTTGCTTAAAATAATATCGACTGTGGATGCTTCGCGATTGTGTTGATGGGGGAATAGGGTTGGACTATTAGGATAGTGAATAAAAAAATTGCTTGATTGCTGTAGGTTGTTGAGTGCGATTCCTGCAGTATTATTTGAACGACAATTCCATGAACAATGTTTGGCATTTAGGTCACCAAAAACTATATATTCTTTGGTGGAAGGTGTTAGGTTCAAGATATCAGCACAGAAGTTATGGGTATATCTTGGTGAATATAACGAAGATATAACAATAGGTCTATTATTTATAATAACTTCAATTGAGATGTTTTCGATTGATGAAGTGTTTGATATAAATAGGTTTTTATGAGCGACAGATTTATGAATTAACAGAGCTACTCCTCCTCCTCGAGCATCTGTTCTGTCACTTCTATATAAATAATAATTTTTAAAAAAAGGTCTATGATTTTCTGAAAAAAATGTTTCATTCAAAGACGCTATTTTAATATTTTCTCTTTCAATTAGTATCTCAAATTGTTTTAATTTAGAAAAGTTTGAAATGCCATTAGCATTCAAGTGAAGCATTTTGAATTCGTTTAAATTATTAGTATAATCCATGTGCGTATTTTACCATTGACATTACAACTTTGATTTGTTGTACTTTTGAAGTGCACCTATGCAAATCATCCATAGCTGTAGTGAAAATATCAAAAAGCTCATCGATGCTAAATAAATCGTTGTTTGTTTTCAGCTGGTTAGCATATGTAGCTTTGCTGTTATTATTGATGTTATTGTTACAATTTGTGTTGTTGTTACTTAAATTTGGGAAATCAACCTTTGATTGAAATGAAATATTTTGTTGTTGCCTGCTGTTGTTATGATTTTTGGAAGTTACTCTTGTTCTAGTTTCCAAATAGAGAGAACGTAACGGACAGTTGATGTCGTTTGCAGAGTGATCAGTTCTCTCTTTTCCATGTTTTTTACAATTAAAGCATGTAAAAACAGCTGGTCTTTTTTCATTTGTGTTAAACGGACACACACTTGTATGATGTTGTTCTGCACATATCATACACGCAGCACTACGATGACAATGTTCTCCGCCATGACCATACATTAAGCAGTTCCAGCACTGAGTTGGTTTATTTCTGGATCTAGATTTGTATTTTTTCCAAGAAATTATTATATTTGAAATTGTCCTTACATTTTTTAAGGCAGTAGGGTTAAAATTTTTACGAAAAAATTGAACTTTGTAAACAGCATTGTTGTTCGAACTGAATTTGGTGACTATTTCAGCCACCGAAGAAGGCGATAGGTTGTAGTTTTTTAACTCTTCGGTGATGTCCTCAGAGTTTATGCGGGGTAAACCGTGTAGAAAGGTTGTGTATAACCTATTATCTTTGGAGCCATATGAATGAAACTCCATTTTACTCTCTTTAAGAATTTGCTTATAGCATTCGTACAATTCTTTAGTTGGAGCAAAAATTTTGGTACCAATTGAAGTACGTTTGAAAATACAATCTTTACCTAGTAGTTTTCGTATTTCTGCAAATGAGGCGTTGGCTTCTACAACTATAGGTGGAGGTTTGCGTTGTTTAATATCACTAATATTTGATGCAGGAGTTACGTCCATATCATTGAGGCCAGCAAGCAGGCTAAATCTGTTGCTTGAAGTTGACGCGATATTCGGGTTAAACCCCGGAGGAAGTTTAGTCATCTTCTTGTTGGCAAGAAGCTTTCTTTTTGATGAAGATTTGGCCCCTCGGGCCATCGCTAGATTTTTTATTCCTGTTTTAAGCTGAATTGACTACCACGTGAGTTCAAATGAGATCAAGAATAGGCAATTGCAAAAACAAAAATATACACTTGTTATTAATTTTAAATAGTTGTACTCTAAGCGCTTTAATTATTTACACGACCGTTCGTAAAGAGAATTAGATTCGAACTGTGAATGATACAATATACAACATTTACTAAACATAGCAAATGAAGTTGGATCGTGTATCAGATTTTTCAGTGAAAATTACCAACAACAATTTTACACTATTGTAAAGTGATACACGATACAACAGATACAACGATACATTACCCATTGTGAATTGCCCAATTGTTTTTTTTTTATTAACAACTAGGTATTTTAGCATTATTTGCTTTAGATGTTGGTGAATTTTTACTCCCTTTATATTAACTCGTGTCTGCTTGTCGAAAAATTTTGGATCGATTTTAACCACTTTCCCGTGACCCAATCGATCTGAAATTTTGCAGGCAGGCTCGTGGCAATGACAGAAATGATCTAACATATTTTTTTTAGTGATGCCAAAACAATGGAAACTTTTAAATTTTTCTACCTGAGTTGATAAAAAATGTACAAAGGGTTTTTTTTGTTATATTATTACCATAACGACCACAAAAACAACAAGTCCAGCTATGAAAACAATGCAACATTTAGAATAACAACAAGAACAACATAGAAATATCATGTTTTTCATTTTTTTTTTTACTTTTTCAGAGATTTCCCTGGACCTTTTCCACCGATTTTAACGATTTTTGAAGTAGAAATCTTTCCATGAATTTGGTGAATCATTCTCACTAAAAATGATCACTGTAGCTGTACTATTGAGGGCGTGATCGTGACAAGAACAACATAGAAAATTATTTTTTTTCAAGACTTTTTTTAGTTCTTCATTCAAATCTCGGGCCCTAATCGACCGATTTGGACGATTTTAAATAGCAAACTTTTCAGGATGTTAATGAATCATTTTTTATGCCAACGAGCACCCTAGCTGCCCGATTGTTGCCGTCATCGTGATTTCCACAGACGGACAGACGGACATCGCTATATCAACTCCGGTTGTTATAAGGATCACAAATATATAAATTTTATGGGGTCCAAAATTTTTTTTCTAATTATTACAAACGGAATGACAAACTTATATATACCCTCTGCACACTGGAGTGTAGGGTATAAAAACGCTTCAGAAATGCTTAAGGAATTTTTCTGTCAAAAAATTTCTGTTGATAGTCTGCAGCTTTTTAAAAAAGTAGTATGTTTCTACTACTTTTTTTTGACGTAAATTAAGTTAGGCAACCCAGGCTTTGAGCAGGAATATCAAATTTATCGTTCTTTCTGAACGGAATTTTGACAGGAGAGGTAAGCATAAACAAAATGTAATATGCTAAAAAAAATAAAAGTTATTTTTCAGTTGCAAACATGGAAAAAAAACGAACAAAATTCGGCAAAGAAAAACAAGAAGCGGATGGGTAATTTTGATACTGAGCTTAAAAAGCGTTTAGTAGGCCAAATAAAGCAGAACCGAAGAATTGATTTGTTTTCAATTTCACAATTCTTAATAATTGACAGAAAACAGCTGATTGCTAGCGTTGCACTGAAAGGTACTTTTGTGCTTTTTTTTTCTTTAAGAAATATATGAAAATTTTCTGTTAAGATTCCTTAACAAGCTGCGTACAGCTCTTAAATATTTAGGGTTTTTCTGTTTGACCGTCACTGTTCTTGTAGGGCACTAGCGATTAGACGGTGGCGGTAACAATTCCCTACAAGACAGTGACGGTCACTTGATCGGTGATATGACCGTCACTACTGACTGAAGTGCCGGTCATCGCGTAGAACAAAGTTTCTATCATTTTATTAAGGCAAATATGCCAAAACTGACTGAAACTTTTGTGTACATGTGATTTTGCATCTTACTCTAACCTATGAAAGTATGTAAACCATATAATATATATCTGAACTGCTCACTCTACCGCTGTTTAGTAGTCAACGATGATAGATATATATATCATCGTTGACCGGTCACATTTGATGGATATATACATCATCATTGATTATAATGAAACACGACTTATTTTTTATTTATTTATTTATTGTATTAAAAATTAAATTAAAAAAAACATTAAATATTAAAAACAACAATATCACTAATTCCGAAACGTGGTGATAACTTTGAGACAATGTTGAAACAGGACAATGGGCTTAACTTAAAACAGATATTTAAACAACTTTGCTGACTTTTCACTCGAAACATCCCTAAACTCAATTGAAATTTCCGGTAATGGGCCTTAGTGCAATCAGTAGTTTCTTAAAGAAAACAATTTATTATAACACATATATATCAACAATTTATATTAAAGCTTACCTTTTGAGTGTTGTGAATTAACAATTTCGGCCAAACCAGATACAATTCATTTGGAAAATTTATGAGTAAATGATGTATCCATTCAAATACTGCTACCTTTGTTTGTACAGAACGGTGTGTGAGATATTGTGATAATACCTCCATAAATCAATTTGTTCAATATTCTGAGATTTTTGTTCTTTTGAAGAAACTAATTTCATTTCATATTATCAACATCATATTCCAGACACTATATTCCAGAATGGCATAAATTAAAACATTCAAATATTAAAACAAACTCCCATATCCATGTTATGGCAACAGACTGAAAGATATATACATAAAAGGATTAGTGTAAAATGCTGCAAGGAAGATTTACTTTGTTTCTAGCTACAATTTTTAATAAAATGTCAGTGCATTACCTTAATAAGTTCATTTGGTGATTGCGCATGTATTAACATATTATAGTGTCTTCCATGCGCACTTAACTGGAATCATTACGAATCGATTTAAGAAACTGTGTCAGCGTTGTTTCACATAATTATATTTCTTGTGTATTATCTTACATCATAAAAAGTCCATCAATAATATCAAATAGATAACCATATTATTTTCTGGTACAGCATTAACAATCGGAATCCAGGATATAACATATTGTCGCACAATATAATTCTTTACACAAATGCGTTTCCTAAGAGGTATAAAAGTTCTAGATTGAAAGTTTGTGAAGATTCTACAGCAATATCTTTAAGTTAACGATCCGACAGGAATAGGCTACAAGCGAGTAAAAAATAAATTGTGGAAGGGTATAATGGAGGGACGTGCCACCACAATTGAGAATGGCACTAACGAATTCACTGACATATTTTGAAGAATCCTAAAGAAACAACAAAAATTAACTTGAACTTTTAATTTAATTAATTACTTACCTTTCCTAAACCTTAACAAAAACAACTCTACAACAGCAACAATGACAGTCATATGTTTTTAAATAGAAAAAAACTGCAAGTGTGTTGGTACAAAAATTGTTTATGTGTTAGTTTCAGTCATTCATTTCTTGTAGGGTTACTATCAACAAAAAGCCCATTATTATTAGACAATACTGAACCATCTTCCGTAATGGAAAATGACAGTACGGAATAAAATTTATATTTTTTTAAAGATATGGATATTGATTATATTAATATCCTACATTAGAACAAAATTAATATTAATATTTGCGATTATAAAACTTTAGCGAAATATTAAATACGCTCACTATGGTCTTCGTCACCCTGCGTCTTATTATTTATATTTTATAAATTTACTTTGTAAAATATTACTACAAATAAATAAATAAATATTCTTTTTATTTTTCCATTTAAAGTCATTTTATGAAAATTGAAAACTTTACTTATGCCGTTTTCTTTTCTGACAATAAATGTCGCATTTTATTTGCACTTTTTTTCGAAAAGTGTATTTTTTAAAATATTCTGAATTAACACCAACCTTATCAAATACATCAATCGAAAGGTCTCAAAATTGAGACCTCGTATATCGCAAAAAATTGCAGCCATTGACTTCTTTCTGGTCATAGTATGTGAATATTTCCCCATTGTTCCCCTTTTTTGAATATTTTACCCTTTGACTTCAAAGATGATAAAAATCAAAATTTTTTGCAATTTATGAACACAGCACTTTGAGACTTTTCGACTGATATATAAGAAAAGGGTGCTCTTAATTCAGAATATATAAATAAATCCACTTTTCGTAAAAAGAGCGAATAAAATGCGACATTTTTTGTCAGAAAAGAAAACGACATTACATTCTTTTTTATTTCTTAATATAATTCTCCGTTTGACATATATTAAACAACTTGGTGGCGATGCAATAGGGAAATAAGAAGATATAAGATATAGAAAAACAAATATTAAACAAATTGGTGGCGATGCAATAGGGAAATAAGAAAATATAAGATATAAATAATTTGATATTTCTGATGAATTTTACGGTTCTTTCCTGTTGGACTTCTTCTCTTTGCAATAAATGAAACGCGTTTGGTGATTTAGGGTCTTAAACTAAATTTATTTCCTACCACCAAGTTTGCGTTGACTACAAATTGCAACGCAAACTAACTTAAACTAGCAAAAAAGCAAAATATAAAATCGAAGTAGCCGATCGAGCAAATCTAAAACTGCGCGTGCCAACCACACGCAGCACCAAAAACTAAAGCTACATATAAACAAAATTCCGATTAGGCAGATCTGAATCAAAGCGTGTTAACTTGTATTTTGGGCAGTTTTTTTGTTTTTATCAATATGTTTTTCTCCATGTTTCGGAAAATCGTGAATGTTTTTAATGTTCTTTTTACTTTCTGGAGATTGATCTGGATCCAGAATAAATAAACAGTGTCCTGAGGAGGAGGCCATGATTAAAGCACTATCAGAATATAAATATTGTTAAAACTATAACGAAAATAATAAAAAGTTTTTTACGAGCGCTGAGAGTTAAAATAACCGATGTAAACAAAGCATGTCTTTATACAACAAGCACTTTGTATTAAGTGTAAGCAGTTTTATGTTTAGAGTTCATATTGAATTCATTTTTATCAATATTTGTGTTTCCCCTGTATCATTTAAAATATTAAGATTAGTTACCAATTTAATTTGGACACAAGACTGATTATTAGAAGCTGTATTAAATACCTATTTAACTGCATTAGAATTTTTTGTTATGTAATGAGACACTTTTCTGGCATTTTTTATTGCGTAAACTGATACTTATTGATATTTAAAATATTAATAATACCATGTAAAAAGAGAATTAAAATAAAATGACAAACGTATATTGACCGCTCCGGAAAACCAAAGAAGGGTAAGACAAACTATAGAATTATGAAATTTCGCTATATGAAAAAATGCAGGTAAAAACTGTAGCATTGGTAGATCTATTTCTTATATTTTTATTCATGTTTTATTATGGGCTCAAATAAAAATTTATATAAAAGCTTTCCGATTACAAAAACACATTTCTTACAACGCGGTCAAATAGCATAACCCCTTTTTGTTGATTTTTACAGAGATCAATTTCTAAACAAATAGGTCAGGTACCAAAAAGCATAATTTACGTTCAAAAAATCAAAAATTTATATTTCTAGTCCACCATAAAAATGAGTGGCAAAAAAGAATAAACAATTGTCTGAACAGGTAGGTTATTTTTTTATTTTAATGCATATTTCTTTCAAGATTATTATACACAGAATGATTAAAAAAACCTGAAATCAAATTTTAATTAGGCTGTGGTGCTGGTCATCAATGAACTGAGCGAAAGTACTCTTAACTATACAAAACAATTTTGAGATGAAAAACAAAACAGACAAACGAATAAGTTTAGTAAGTGTTGCCAAATTTGACAACTTATTGTAATTTCGACGATTTTGCAATTTTGCCAATTTTGACAACCTATTGTAATTTCGACGATTTTGCAATTTGTTAAAATGTTAAATTTGTTAAATTTGTAAAAATGATGATTGAAGATTTAAAATTATCAGTAGTATAAAAATTACGATTTCAAGGGTTACCAATTAATGGGTTGTTATCGAAAATTTATAGTTTTTGTTCAGTGTAAATGGAAATTACAAAGTATGTATAGATTTAATTCTGGGTCAAGTCGTTTCAAAACGGAAATACCTTGAATAGCATCTCCATTTAAGATTTAAGTTTTAATTATGGCGATACTTTAAACCTATATTATACGTTTTAGCTATAGACACATGTCAACAAAATTATTTAGTTGATTGGTGTGTTAAATTTTTTTCGTTGAAATTTCACCAGTAATACATTAGAAATAACCGATGCTGTAATAATATTCGTAATATGAATGATATAAATAAATTTGATTGTTTCCTTTTGTAATACTTTGTAGAGTTTTATTTTTATTTTCTTGACAATTTCTTTTTTAAAAATGACGATTTTGGTGATTTAGTTTCCAAAATTGTCGATTTTCAGAAGATTTTATTAGCAGCACTGGTTGGTAACATAGAAGAGAGAAAATTGTGTGTGTGTTTGTATAAAATGAGAAAAATTAAATTTTGTTTGTGTGTTTCGCATAGCTTTGTATGGAGTGCTATGTGTGTGTATTATTTCAGCGTTACAGAATCAGTCAGTCAGTCAGTGAGTCAGGGATCAGCGTAAATATATATAAGATTGTGTAAACTGAAACTGAAACTTAAGACATTTACACTGTTAAAAAATTGGTGCTTTTTTAATAAAACTATATTTTTTTGTTGGGAAATTTAAAGATTTGGCACACTGATGTTTTTAAAAAAGCACTAAACGCCAACTCGTAAAATTTCCGCGTCGTAAATATTAAAAGCACTAAATACAGTGTTAAAAGCACTGAGTTGACTACATTGTTATATTTTCTCTATTTCTGTAATTGTTGTTAGCAGTGCTGCCAATTTTGACGATTTATCGCAATTTGAGCGATTTTTCAATTTGTTAAAATGATTTGTTAATTTGTTAAAATAATGATTGAAGATTTTAAATTTTCAAGGGCTAACAGAAACTAAAGTTGATATGTTTGTTTATCGAAAATTTATAGTTTTTATTCAGTGTAAATGTAAATTACAAAAAAATATATTGCCACCAATATGTTGGAATATGTATAGATATAATTCTGGGCCAAGTCGTTTCAAAACGGATATAAATAGTATCTTTATATATAACTTTTCCACCTCTCTTCTGATATTAGAATAATTTAAATTTTAAACTTAAAATTGCACTATTTTTTCAAGTGCTTTTCAATACAGAGCTTTAAACGAAATCATAGTTACACAATAACAAAATCCACTCTCTACAAAAAAAAAAAAGAGAACGTGAGCGAACCATATCAATCTGCAAATCGTCAGCTAAAATGCGAAAGGCAGGAGAAGCAAAAAACATCATAAAACAAAAACTGCTTCAAACTTAATAGCCAAATTTTAGAATCAAGCTTAAAAACAAAGATGGATTTATTTATGAAAAAAAATTATGGGGAAATAAGTAATAAGCCGTAACTACAATACAAAATGTTAATTTAGCATTTTTTTTTGTTAGTTACGGCCTTTTGCATTTTAGGTGCCGAAATGTAGTGCAGCAAGAACTGTTCATTGGTGGTCGGCATTTCATAGCACTTTCAGAGAGCACTTCACACATATACTTATGCTCCTTCATTTAGTCGTTGTTGAGACAGCGATGAATGCACATGCGGCGGATGCTTCTATGTTTTTTTCAGCAATTCTTACCCAACAAACATTTCAAATTAATAGTGAATTACGAAAAATATATGAAGTTCGTTGGTTAAGCCGTGGTGATTGCCTAAAAAGATTATTTGGCAAACAAAAGAATCTTATAAAATTAGAATATATAACAACATTTGAGACACTTTTGTATAATTTTCAAGACAGGTTTAAAGATTTTGAAAATATACAACCATTGGTTGACCTTTTCGGAAACCCTTTCAATTGTGATGTAGCTAAGTACGATTTGATATACAAACGGAACTGATTATACTTCGAAGCGAATTAGCATTAGCCGAACTCAGAAAAAATTCGTTAAAATGTTTATCGTTGCTTCCTTGTACTTACCTCTATAAGCAAATTTTTTCAGACATAAAATTCATTTATTCCAAGCAACGCAATAAGTTAAGTTCGTCAAATTTAAAATACATTTTATTAATAAGAAATTCTCATAACAGTATAAATACGGAGAATTTGTCAGTGTAAATAAATCAGCTTATAAGTATTAGAAGTTCCGTTTGTATATCAGTCTCGTTGTTAATTTATTTTCTACATTGGTAATGGTAATTTGAAACGCTCGATTTTTGTTTGCTGGGTAGTTCGCTCACACAAAAAATCTCATTTTACGCTTTGCCGCATTTTCTGCTATTGTCGTTAGCAGTGCTGCTAATTTTGAGGATTTATATTTATTTCGACGATTTTTCAATTTGTTAAAATGATTTGTTAAATTTGTTAATATGATGATTGAAGATTTTAAATTTTCAGTAGTATAAAAATTAAGATTTTTCAAGAGTTAACAATTAATGGCTTGCAGAAACTAAAGTTGATATGTTTGTTTTGATAGTTTTTATTCAGTGCAAATGTAAATAGCAAAAAATGTTGGAATATGTATAGATATAAGTCTGGGTCAAGTTGTTTCAAAACGGAAATACCTTGAATATTATCTCCATTTAAGGTTTAAATTTTTATTACGGCGATACTTTAAACCTATATTATATGATTCAGCTATACATACATATCAATAAAGCTATTTAGTTGATTGCTGTGTTTAATTTTTTTCGTTGAAATCTCATCACTTACACATTTTTTTATATATAAAAATAACCAATTAAATTTTATTGTTACCAATTAATTAAATTTTATTGTTACCTTCTAATTTATTGTTAAATAATTTTCTTGACGATTTCTTGTTTTAAAAATGACGATTTTGGCGATTTAGATTCTAAAATTGTCAATTTTGAGAAGATTTTATTAGCATCACTGGTCGTTAACAAAGAAGAGAGAAAATTGTGTGTGTTTGTATAATATGAAAAAAGATTAAATTTTGTTTGTGTATTTCACATAGTACTGAGTGCGTGTATTATCTCAGCGTTATGCTATCAGTCAGCCAGTCAGTCATTCAGTCAGTCAGTCAGTCAGTCAGTCAATGAGTCAGGGATCAGCGTAAATATATAATTTAAAATAATAATAATAATGATTTATTTTTTGAAATGCGCATACAAAAACGCAAGTTTGTTAATTATAGAGCATAAATATTATTAACTATTATTAAAATAATACTAATAATAATAAATGTAAACATTTTCCCTCAAACATGTGCCTGTATAATAAACTTGGTAACACTACTTAAAATAAAATAAGAGAGAGAAGTATACAAATTTTTTCAAGTTTACGCTTCGACAACATTTTAAAAATCAGATTGCAGTCAGATGTTTGAGCATAAAATTTAATGGCGATGGATTCGACTAATTCGAACAATTTTTCGTTGATAATACGAACACAACGATTTTACAATTTCAGTGTGATGTGAGATTGGGGGGTTAACTTTTTGTTGTCTTTACAAAATAGAGTTACCGAGTTCGTCAATGAGTTTTTTGCTTACAAAACAGTTCTACATAGTTATATAGAATTATTATTCTGCTTTACCTATAAAATATCTGATTGCGATTACATCTAATTTTTAAAAATTGTTTATAATTATTAAAGCATTATTATTCACATAAATACAAAATTTCACTTTTTAAATTTTCCATTCAAATTTAAGAAAACATCAATTATAATAAAAACTGAAAATAAAATTTCCAATTATAAATTAGAAAATATTAATTGAGTTTCAGAAAATCATATCAAAACGTCGGAAATAATAATTTTAAATTTAGAAATATCTTTACATTTAAAAATGTTTACATTTAAAAAAAATATTGCCATTCAGGAGATATTAATAACTTTTCAGTACCGCGATTCAGTAACTTCTTTTAACGATAGTCGAATTGTAAAAAAAAAGAAAATTGCAAAATTATCAGTAAAATTTTGAAACGATATTCGCTATTGTTAAAGCCAGCTGTTGTTGTTATCTAAACGACAACCATTTTTGTGTTGTTTATCCAATCGATAAAAACTTAAATTTTTAGGTTGAAATGTCGTCATACATAAATAAAAATCATGAAATAGTGAAAATATTTTGCTTTAATTAAAAAACTTTTTTATATAAATAAAAAAATTAAATATCATATTCAATTCATTATTTCATTTTCAAATAAATAAACAGAAATATTAGTAAAAAAAATAAAGATATTAAACATAAACATAAAATCATCCTGTCAAACACGAAGTAATTTGTTTTTTTCTATTCTTTGTGTTTTTCGCTTATTTTGACAGAGATGCCACTCCTTTACAATTTAAATAAATAGAAAAACAGATTTGTCGATATTAATTTAAATTCAATGAATTTAAGAAAACCTCAAATGATATTTAAGAATTGCTAACATAAAAATTGTTACATAAGTAAACGTAATTTTATGAGAATGTTATTTTTTATATATAAATTTTCACAATTTTTTTTGGATGAAAATTTGAAGTTTTTCAGAAAATAAAGATAACATTAAATTATTTTATTTAAAATGTTTGGGACTTTTCGTTTTTTGCGTTTTTCATCCCTAATTTGATTATTTATTATTATAAAGTTATTCTCTATGTTTTCAAAATATGGCAATATTTAAAAAAAAAGTTGAGAGAGCTTTTTTTTTGGTTATTATTTTGTTACTCCATCCGACCTATATGGCCACAATGAAGAAATATTTGGCCAGTTAAAAGAAACTATACAGCCATCTCCAATTAGCACGATTTAATGCATATAGCCACTCTACACAACCATTACCTTTGCAATGGAGGTTAGGGCGAGCTATTTAATTAGCAAGAACTAAATTAAACGAGAAGTTATGTCATATAACCGGAAACGCATGCATATAGGTATATAACCAAAATGCATGCCGATCAGCAACCACGATGACCAAAAACCAAACACCGAAATAAATCCGAAATAATAGAAAAGAAGAAAACCAACCCAAAGAATTTGCTGAAATAATTTGGTATTAAGTTTAACAAATTGTTTACTTTTTCATTTACATTTATTATCAAGACTCAAACCGAGGTGGAGGGTATCAAAGATTCGGCACAGCCGAATTTAACACTCTTACTTGTTTTTTTTAATTTTTCATAGATTTACCTGGACCTGTTCCACCGATTTTAATGATTTTTGAAGTAGAAATCTTCCCATGAATTTGGTGAATCATTCTCACTAAAAATTATCACCCTAGCTATGCTATTGAGGGCGTGATCGTGACAAGAACATAGAAAATTATATTTTTTCAAGACTTTTTTTAGTTCTTCATTCAAATCTCGGGCCCTAATCGACCGATTTGGACGATTTTAAATAGCAAACTTTTCAGGATGTTAATGAATCATTTTTTATGCCAACGAGCACCCTATCTGCCCGATTGATGCCGTCATCGTGATTTCCACAGACGGACAGACGGACATCGCTATATCAACTCCGGTTGTTATAAGGATCACAAATATATATATTTTATGGGGTCCAAATTTTTTTTTCTAATTATTACAAACGGAATGACAAACTTATATATACCCTCTGCACACTGGAGTGGAGGGTATAAAAATGGAGAATGGAAAATGAAAAACGGAAAAAGAAACATGGTAGATGAAAAATGAAAAATGGAATATGGAAAATAGAAAATAAAAAATGGAGAATGGAAAATGAAAAATGAAATATGAAAATGAAAAATGGAAAATGAGAATTGAAAAATGAAAAACTAAAAATGAATATCTAAAAATGAAAAATGGATAATGGAAAATGAATAACTAAAAATGAAAAACGAAAAATTAAAAATGAAAAATGGAAAATAAAAATGGAGAATGAAAAATGAAAAACGAAAAATGGAAAATTAAAAATTGAAAAATAAAAAGTAAAAATGAAAAATGATAAATGGAATTTGGAAAATAAAATTTTTAAAAAATGGAAAATGAAAAATTTAAAATGGAAAATGAAAAATGATAATTGAAAAATTAAAAATGGAAAATGAAAAATGGCAAATGGAAAATGAAAAACGGAAAATTAAAAAAATTAAAAATAAAATAAAAATTAAAAAATACTACTTAAAATATGCTTTTTTAATATTAATATCTGGAAATTTTTAGCAAAGAATCAGTTAATTTTTTTTTTGAATTAAGAATTACCCCAAACCTTTCTTGATCACTAACTGTTAAGGCAAAGACTCGTTTGTCTTGCTTAACTTAGTTTGTGTTTCACCAAGTTATTGGGTATGTTAAAGCGAATTATCCAAGTGGTACACCAGGATAATATAATTACCAATTTTGTTTGAAGTTACCCAAGTGGTACACAAGGATAACGTGGAGAACAAAAAAGAGTAGATGTTGCTTTGTTGATTGACAAAATGTAAATCACAATTTATTGACCAAAATTCTGGTATTTAAACCTTTTACAAAAATAAGTACGTATATAAAATAAGTACGTATATACATATATAAATTAAATCAAATAAATAAAATAAAAGAACATAACAAAAAAGAGAAGCATAAAAAGGCAACAAAGAATGTGCATACCAAACATCGGTCATTATTTTCCCATCGGTAGTCAATGCAGCAAATATTTAGTTTATAGCTGCGACTGCGAATTCATATCGGCTCGTGTAACTTGTATTGGCTTTGTTTGAGCCATGAATGTGCAGACGCAGTAGTTCTCACACTTGCATGTGGGAATAAACATAAGAATTTCTGCGACTGCCAATTCATATAAGCACGTGTAGCCAAGGACTGTATAATAAGAGGATGGTGAAACTGGTTTGGCCTTAGTGAGGCCGCAAGTAAGAAAATTATAGTCGGTATAGACCGACTATACGATATCCTATACCATGCGTTTAGAGACCCTATCTCTTAGGCCCAACTAATTGCATATAGAAAATAAGCATAAACCAATTTTGAGTGGCTTTTTTATTAATTTTTTTGGCTGCAGATAAGAAAAAGTTCATATCAGATGCTATGTCTCTATGGGGACTAGGTCCAAAAATGGACCGATCCTGACCATGGTTGGTAAAGTCTCTTGTATTTTGCGAAAATATATACAAACAAAATTTGAGATGAATCAGTGGAATATTTTTGTTTTTTGATAGATTTAAGTGAAGATCGGGAAGCAGCTCTATATGGGGCCTATGACTAAGAGTTGTCCCATAGGGATCGTTTTTGGACTATTCATTAATTCATGTAATAAACACATACAAACCCAATTTGACTAAGATCTATACGACAATTTGGATCTTATGGCAATTTATGTCGATTTTATAGGGAACATTTGTATGGGGGCTAGGTCTGAACATGGACCGATTCTCACCAATTTCAATAGCGTTCATCCCATGGCCATTGAAAGCTTATATACCAAATTTCATCAAAGTATATTCATATTTGCGACCTGCAGTTTGACTAAAAGGTTTACATGGACACAGACGGACGGACGGACGGAAATTGTTAAATCAACTCAAAAAGTGATTCTGATTCGATCGGTATAATTAAAGATGGGTCAGGGAAAATATTTTTGGTTGTTACAAACAGCAGCACAAAGTCATTATACCCAAACCACATAGTGGTATAGGGTATAAAAATGTTAAAACCTAAAAAAAAAAACAAAAAAGAAACAAACATATCAGAGTAAGAATAAAAAAAACCCAATAAATGACGACTTTTTTTTCGAAACAAATTCTTCTTCTACTTCTTTCATTTTTAAACTATGTTAGAAAATTTTATGACAATGAAATCTGAATTTATGAAAAGTAGAAGAATATTTAACATTTAGAATTTCTGTTGTACAAAGAAATTACAAGAAAAAAAACCTTCGCAGAAATTGCAAACTAGAGTCTGCTCAAGATTCGAACCCGTGCAGAAAACACTTGAAAGCAAACGTTCTAACCAGTAGCCTACGTTAGACCTGTTGTACGTCTTTAATAAGAAAAACTAGATTATAAACGTTTTATGCGTATCAATAGTAAAAGTAGAGAATTTTAAACTTCTACGTTTATTTTACGTCTTATACCATAATGTAATGAAAAATAATGCAATAAAGTAATAATATAATAATAACATTTATTATTAAATATTTTATATCGTCATATGAAATCCAAAAAGCCCTAAGTTACATTCACAAAATTTTACAGGAGAAGCAAAAAATTTTATTAAATGAAAAATAAACAAAATTTGTTCAACATTTTTTCAGGCTAAACTTATTTTTTATTATCGAATTAGTATTTAAAAAAAAAATTTAAATTTTTCTATTATTTACTGAGTTATGAAACTTAGGGCTTTGAATATTTGTTTTTCTGAAATCCAAAACGGCGTTAGTCAAATAAAAAAATGGTTTCGTTAATTTTTAGCAAATGTTTTCTTATTTCCTAAATTAAATGGAATAAATATAAAATGTCTTATTATTTTTAACTATTATATTTAAAAATAAAAAAACAACAGGAATTGACAAAAAAAAAAACACAATATTTTAAATAAAAGAAAATTCACACCAAAAAAAGAATATTATACAATGTTTTTTTTTTTTTGCTAATTTTCATAGGGTAATTAGTATAAAAAGCATGGCAATCTTCTGGTATAAAGGATTTAAGATCTTTAAGATGTTCCCACTTTTTTTTTTTTAAATATTTAATCTGTAAGTATGTAATGGAGCAGGTTCGCTGTCAATACTATTTTTTGCACTTCGCTGTGGAAGAATTGCATATTCCTCTTTAATCTTTGTTTTAAAATAAATCGTTCCAGATGAATCATATCCCAATGCTCGAATCCTGTTGACGGTGGGATCTCCAGCTTTTTTTCCTGTAGAATATTTTTATTGTATTGGCAAGTCATTAATATTTATTATAACAATTTTACCTGGACGAATAGAAGAGTAAAGCTTAGGAAGAGAATCATAATCCAGAAAAAACGTATGAGTAAGGTGATGGGTGTTGAGTGGAAATGGAGACTTTCGAGATTCCTTAACATATTTAACGAATTCAGATGGAAGATAAATTTTTTTATTATTAATTTTTCTTTGGATAAGTGAATGTGTTGAATCACATTCCATTTGGGTGTGTCCAACTATTAAATATTTATGCTCTATTGTTACAGATTTTTCAATACATAAGGATATCAATGCGTTTGACAATACGACATTGCGATTTTGATAAAAAGAGCCATCAGAATATATTATAATATTGTGAATAACTGGTGACTGAAGTAAACAATTTAATTAAGTGTTTTATGATACATGTGGTGAAAGTAGACTCTACAAGATTCCCTTCCGATTCATCCCAGATATAATTGTCAGATTCATGAGTTATATTATTATAAATAGTGAAGTTATGTACTTGCAATTTCATTTTATAATATGAGGCACTTGCGTTTGTTTGGGGAATGAATTTTACTGCTTGCATGTCGTGTTTTTGATGGTGGCCACTGGCCTTTAGATTATTAGAAACACAAGAAAAGAAAAATAACGGCTTATAAAAAAAAAACAAAAAATTCATTTCTTCTCTTGTGTTTATTTATTTTTCTTCTTAAGGCGTAAGTTACCTTTTTGGTTTGTGATTTTTTTGCGCTTGCACTTAGGGCTTTTAGAATTTTATTAATAAAATCGTCGATTTTAGTCGTAAGAGTGTAAAATTTTGCAGGAACATGTATTTTGATATGGTTCATCATAATCAATCAAAAAGTTGATTTTGATTTTTTTTAACTTAGGGCTTTTTGGATTTCATATGACGATATGTAATAATATAATAAAAAATTACATGTTTTTTATTAATTTCTTTAAATCAAAAATGTTAAAAATATAAACAAAATATATAAATACTTCTACGATATAATTCCTTCCATATATACATTTTATTCCAGTATTTCTTGGCCTCAGCCATATTTCCAAATATTTGGCTCCATAGCCATTGGCTTCATCCAAAGGCATTTGCAAGTCCGCAACATGTTTTCCCTATTAATTTCTGCGGCCTCACTATGGCCAAACCAGTTTGACCATCCTCTTATTATACAGTCCTTGGTATTAATATAAAAAATACAAGTACAAGTAATATACTAGCATGGGGGCCGTCAAACATTTTGGTAGTCGAATATAAACTTTTCTTTATTTTATCAATTTTATTTATTTTTTCTCATTTTTTTTTTATTTTTTTTCAATAACATTAATAATTATACAAAAAATTCATATGCACTATTAACAAAAAAATAACAATAAAATTCATAATTCTATTTATATTAGAATTCTTTCTATAATCCATATATATGTTCCACAATTTTTTGGCTCAGCAACATTTCTAAATATTTGGCTTCATAAAAACAGGCTTCATACACATCTAGCTGCAAGCGTGCAGCATGTTTCTCCTATTAAAATTTTTGGGTTTAACACAGGCCAACCAGTTTGCACATCCTCTATATTATATGATCCTTGTAGCAGTCAGCATTCAAGCTGCTGGATTATCGGGAGCAGTCAGCCGTGAAGCCGCTGGATTATGGGGAGTAGACAGCCGTGAAACCGCTGGATTATCGGAAGCAGTCAGCCGTGAAGCCGCTGGAATAAATGGATGCCAACCCGTACCGATCGTCTATAAAAAATTCGGGACAACTTATTGGTATAACAAGATGTCACCACTCAGCTTTTCGCCGAAAACTCACTTGCCATACTCAGGCCAATCTTGTCTTATTATCTAAATTAATTCATTAACTACCATTTGTTTTAACCACTCGATAATTATTTTTAGCAGGCAGGAGTTTCCTATTATTCACATGGTCATGTGTTGTTTGTATGACGAACTTGGTTTTGCTTCAGTTTAGTTGAATATATGACTTTACTGCTGTGACGTAGATGTTTACTATTGAGAAATGTTGTGTGGTTGTTGGGTGGTTGGTTGGTTGGTTGATTTTGGTGATGATGTACAATGCAAGCGGTGTTATTTGCGTTGTTACAAATTTAGTGATCAACTCATAACAAAACATACAATTGTCAGATCAATTTTATACGGTTCTGTTCTTTGGGATCCACATTACGCCGTTCACAGCGAGCACATTGAATCTGTTGAAAAAGAATTTTTACTGTTCTGCTTGCGAAATCTATATCCAAATCCTTCTATTAATCTACCATCGTATAGTTCAAGGTTAGCTCAAACTAAATGTGACATTTTTAATGAAACTAATAAATGGCGACGTATGCTCTGAGTTACTGCTGAATAATATTGCTTTTAATGACCCGTTACTTCAATCCTTTGTATTTCCGCCCAAACCACGCAAATTCTGATCCGTTCAGAAGATTATCTGAGAATTTTAATGATTTTTATAATTTCAATATTCTTTAAATATTGATGTTGTTAAACGTAACATAATTTTGTTTTTAAATACCTAGTTTTAAATACTATTGTAAATTTTTATATATGTGTATTATAAAGTCTGAAAGGATTTAATCCATAGACTAGTCTATTTTGAAAAACCACGATATACTTCATCATGCCTTTCATACACTACACAAGGTTAATGCTCAAATCTGGCACTGTACAGTGCGTTTGTGTAATGTATGGGGGTGTTGTGCTATTTGTGCAGTAAACCGAGCAAATATCAAAACGATTTTGATATCAAAACGATTCTGATATTTGCACAAGTTTGTATAACTGCACAGTTAATTTGTGTAATGTATGGTGAAAATGCTCAGTTGTGTCGCGGAAAACGAAAAATGAGCGGGAAAAAATATTTTGGGCAGAATTCCTTGAATCATACAAAGAATCACCTTCATTGTGGCGCATAAAAAGCAATGACTACAGCAATAGAGTCAAGAAAGTCGAAGCATATGAATAATTAGTTATTTTTTCTTTTCTTCCTTTTTATTGCTATAGTTGATCAACAATAACTTTATTCTTATCACATCTAAACTGTCATAAAATTGGAAATTATCAATTGACGTTTAGGTAGAATTCTGACTAGTTCATAGGACTTCAGTTAGGACTCTACATAAACAATGAAAACTACTATGAAGTATAATTATGTAACAAAGTTTAGATTACCAGGGCGACTCCAATATTGTTATATCGGGATAACGATAAAATGAGCTAATGTGACACGCGCAATGTAAACATACAGACACCCCCATGCAGCAAATGCCACAACTACAACGAGTACAAAAATAAGAAGAATTGCAACATATATCTTAAGAAAAACAACACATTGAACATGTTTTTCACGTTTTCATTCATACTAGCAGATTCCAGCGCTCGAAATTCGAATGCAATTTCTAGGCAGCTTTATTTTTCAACTTAGCCAATTCACAAACCAACACTTTTATGGTTTATTATTATTGTGAACGAAGATAACAAACTCATTAACAAATTTAATAAAACACACATAGCATATGTATAATTTTATGTATGCGTTAGTAGCAACTTTCAATGTAATTTACTCAAAATACAGGAAAAAAATTAAAAATCTGTAAGTCTGCAAAACGGCTAAAGAGAAATACCTTTCAAATAATATACGTTTGGTCAAAATCGGGATAAAACGGTAGAACAAAACATCGGTCACAAGAAATCGACTAGCCTATTAATATTATAGATCTCGTGACTCATTCTACCGATTTTGATGATTTTAAATAGGATGTTAGTAAACGATGTTATGTAAAAACTAAAAACTAGCTGAGTTATTGAGGGTGTGATCGTGATTTTCACATACAGCAAGTCATCGCTAAAACAACTTCTCATGTACAAAGAATCAAGAAAATAATATATGGTTTATGGGGTCTCCGAAATTAATTTCGATACGTTACAAACGGATTGTCAAACTGATATATAGCCTCTACACGTGTGTTAAGATTTTTTAAATCTATAAATTATAAAGTTATGTTATTATGAAGTTATGTTATTGCTAAATTCGATTGAAAAATAATTTCAACAAATTTAAAAACTTGTTAACCTGTTAACTTTTTTATGAATAAGTTTAGCCAGTTTTTAAATTAAATTAAGAAAAATTATAAAGCTTATCTAATTTTATTTGATTTTTTTGCGTTTAAAAACACAACTAAGGCACGACTTATATATTAGATTTTAAATATTTTACTAGTTTGATTTCTGGCAAATGTTTTTCTTTTTTGATTTCTCCTGTACTCAAGTATTTGAGTAGCACGTTTGGTATCTTTACAGTATGTTTATCAATCTAAAA
Organism: Cordilura impudica; assembly: GCA_963682025.1. Taxonomy (NCBI): domain Eukaryota; kingdom Metazoa; phylum Arthropoda; class Insecta; order Diptera; family Scathophagidae; genus Cordilura; species Cordilura impudica. The sequence goes on from OY821520.1 coordinate 223,141,966, forward strand.
ACATAAAATTTGTTATTGGTATTTAAATTGCAGTACTATATGTAAATACCTGATTGGATTCCACGAGACTTATTAATAATCTAGGTATTGCTGCTGCCGTCCCATTTACAGTATGGGCATAAAGAAGATCGCCACTATTTGCGATGTACTTTATATTTAGTCGTTTCGCTTGGTAATCAGTGCAATTACTACAACTTGAAAGTTCTCCCCATATTTTTCTACCTGGCATCCAAGTCTCAATATCATACTTTTGATAGGCAGGAGCTCCTAATTCTGTTGGTGGCATGTCTAACAGTCGAAAATTTAATTTTAGATTTTTAAATAAATTCATCTCCAGATCCTTAAACGTTTCCACCATATCCTCAGATTGATTTTGGGAACATACAGAAAACATTTCAACTTTAGTAAATTGATGCACTCTGGAAAATATAGACAGTTTTATATACATATTGATTAGTTTAATCTCAAATAACATATAAGACCATGAGTATGGCTGCGACTTCCATGCAAATTCATGTTTGTAGTCGGTAGCCCAAAATAAATGTTAACCAAATACTTTTCCGAATTAAAGAACTTGCAATAATATGGCTTCGATATGTTGTAACATATTTTGAAAATCATATTTTTGCATGTTTCGCATTTTAAATAATATTTTTATCACATTTTTTTTGTGAAAATTTTTTCACATTTTTTAATTTTTAGCAATAATATATATATATATTTTTAAACCACCGAACCACGCCCCTACCGACCGAGGAGGCACGTCCTTTTCACGTGGACCGCATACACATCAGGGTTCGGACCCTGGAGGATTCCAAACAAGAGCTGGCAAATTAATTGTGTGATCGGTAATCAGATAATGACTATGTCATAAGCTGATATTAGTAATAGACAAATTTAAACATGAATAAAAAATAGTTAATTGAGGTATTCAATATATTACAATTAGAATCAACGAAATTGTGTAACACATTATAATCATGACAAATAATGCGGAAAGGATAAGAATTAGCATAATTAGTATTAAAATAGTCTAAATGAAGTGGATTAAAATGTCTTGTGAATCTACAAGGTACGTTCAAATTTAAATTTGATAAAAGAAACACCGAGTCAACGTCATCATTCGCAAGGTTGAAACAAAAGTGACACCCAGCATGGTCCTCTTACTCTCAAGAGTTGGAAGTCTGATAAGCCTTAGATAGATAGATTTCTTTATTGATCTTTTCATTCATTCGTTATAATACTTGTATGATTAAAATTAAAATAATAATAAAAATTTTACGGCATGGTTTAAAAAACTGGAATTGGTTAATATACCTATAAAAAAATTTAATGCTAGGAATTTATATGATACATTTTTAAACAGCATTTTAAATTAAAAGTTATATTCATTAATTAAAATATTCATATAATTTAAGGCTTTTGTTACATAATAATATAATGGGTACCAGTTTTCATTAGAACCGCCGCACAGTGGACCATTTGACGAGAAGGCGGTCAAAAATCTATAACTTTTGATTGGATTGGAATTTTGATATGCGGTTTTTTTTTTTGTTTGGTGAGACTTTAGCCTTTAAGTTTTGCTATAAAACGTAATTCTCGACCGAAAATAAAATAAGTTACGGAGGGTTTAAAATACATTTTCATTTGTAGATGAATTTTAGTACAAAAGTGAAAGTGTTAAAAGGTAAAAAAAAGGTTTTTTTAATATGTCTTATTTTTTCAGTTAATTTTACAACTAATACTTTTTAACAATTTTTTAAGTTAATTTTTTCAGAAAATGCCAACTTTGGCCCCCGTAAACTTTTTAGTCCTCATGTGCACAAGGGCCAAAGGTTGTTTTTTTTTTTTGAAAGATCCCGAGTTAAAATATAATTTATTAAGCAGCGAACGTAAAAATTACCTTATATTGGTTCAAGATAGAGAAGTTTCAATGAAAAACTCGTATGTTTTTGCTTTAGTTAAATTTTTTTTTTATTGTCTTTTTAAATATTTCTATATCAATTTTTATAGTAAATTTATGAAATATAACAATTTATATTGTAAATTTACAAAATAAATATAAATTTTTAAATCAAGAAAATTTTTTAACTATATAAAAAAAGTGTAACTTATTGTTAGTGTAATGAAAAAGTACTTTAAGACCCAGTTTTTGAGATATCAGTTAAACCTAGTTTTGTTAAACCCAGAATTTATTCATCAATTCCTTTATGAATTTGGACATGTCTGAAAAAATTAATTCTCGGTTTAACTAAACTAGGTTTAACTGACATCTCAAAAACTGGGCCTAAATCAACCAATTTTAGTAAAAAGTTGTTTAGCTTCTTGACGAATGTTGGACATATATGGATCTGAAGTGCACAACAAAATAGTGATAAGGTCTTCATAAGTACAACATCTGGACATTTTCCTTGTGTTGTGCTCGCGAAAGAATCTGTAGTCTTTGTTCCTTTTTTCTTGCGCTTCTTCAGATAGATCTCCTATTGGTAGCATATTGTTTTGAATTATTTGTTCCCCATGGTACAAAATTTTATGAACTGTGGATGGCATATATCTCCAAGAGTATTTTTCATTACAAAGTACAGCTGTTTTATTGGCGTACTCTCCAAATTTTTTTGCATTTATCTTTCTGCTGCATGCTAGAACTTGTAATATGATTTTGAATCGTCTTATTAATTCATGATCTACACCTGTGATAGATGCTGCAGTTTCCAGATCGGAAAAAAATCTCCTTGCAGTATTTCCATTATTTGTGTTTCCTTCCCTTGTTTTGGTTGGTCGATTACGAGCCCTAGCTGTAGATATTTTTGTTGAATTTGTTTTTTTGCTTTCTTTTTTCTTCATTTTCTTTGTTTTTTCTTTGTTTTTTCTCACTGTTTCGCCTAACGGACCAAATTCCAAATCATAACCCAATTTAATAATACGCTCCTTGAAACGTATTCTAGCATGAAGAGGGGACATTCCAAATTCGTAGGCTTCCTTAAAACTATCGTCTTCTGGTGGGGTTGGCTTAATTGACTTGATATCTTTTGGCATATAATGCAGCTTGACGTTGACTTTGTTCCAGTTAAAGCTTGTGCAACTTTTCCATCAATGATTGTGAGACACATTTTAAAATGTACTTCAATGTCTTGGTCATCAAATTTAAATATTACTGGTTGAAGTTCCTTAATTTGATCTTTTATTTTTTGAACTTCTTCAGTTATGACATCTTTGGTTTCCTTTTTGTTAAGCGCAATGGAACGAAAGATACCATAAATAAATTAGCATGTGATGAATTTTCGGCATTAAATTGCTTGTATTGTTTCTGACCAGAGGATCCATCACATCCCCATTTAGAAATTAAAGTAATGCTGCCATTACCAATTTTTTTTAAATGATCAGATCAAGCGTATTTAGCAATCGTTCTGCAGTATGTTCAAGGAGATCTTGCAATTTTATTTCTGCTGATGTTGAAGTGACACTAATAGCAGATTGTGAAGGTAATCATTCTTTTTTGGCAGAAACTAAATCTCGATACTCTGGAAAAATCCCACAATTATTTTCATTGGTTCGCTTCCGAAATTCCTTATATTGATTTTTGGTCAATTTCAAATCCAAAAATAGGGCGAACGCTTCTTCCGGCGTAAATTTCTTATCTTCAATTGGTGTAGGAATGCTTTTCAAAATCCTCTTTGTGCGCCTTGGGATCGCTTCTACTATTTTTTCAATTATTTCAATTTTATTTTTTTTTATTTTGGGTTGGTTGAATTTGGTGCAAAAATGAATCCTTAATAATTCTTTGAGAAATTTCTTCATTGATATTCTCCAGCTTGCGCCTTCGAGATCTTTCACTACATCCGTCAATTGGTTTTGCTGGTCGACCCTTTCTTCCACTTTCGTTGGCAGTTGTAGATACACTCTCAAAAATAAGTTCCTTTATTAACCAGTCTTGGTAACGTTTGTACATCTTTGCCTTGCTATGAGAGCATTCAATGTACCGTCTTTTCAAATTCGATGCAAAATTAGTAATTTTTCCTTTGTGCATTTCAATGTCTTCTAGGTTACAATTCTTAAAGAAGTCGTTGCTCACTATGTGCAAAATTACATCGTCTACATCATTTCGTTGAAAATAAATATCTGCCAGATCTCTGTAACAGTACTTAGCCATTGCACAAATTGTAACGAATAATAATTGTGGAAACGTTATTATAAATACTCTTTCTTGCAATTATGTAAAATAAAATTTTTTATCTTTTATAACCACTTTTAGAAGCATAAAAACCCCACACCCTAACCCCTTTTAAAAGGTGAAGCATACCTGGTCATATCTTAAAGGGCTATGTCGCAACAGTTTTTTTTTTACCATTTACCTGTTATTTAAATTGTTTCCCATTTTGTCAGGTATTTAAACTATATAACTCTAATTCAGACTATTAATGTTTTTGAAAGATACCTATGTAAATGGACCTGTAACAATTAAGCGCATTATATCTCAACCCTTTTTTATAAGTATATAACAACTCCTGACAACTCTACCGACACGCAAAAAAAATACACCGCGGTGCACCGGTACGACCAACTTTTGTATTCATAACACTCAGACGGACGGACGGACATCGTTTAATCGACTCAAAAAGTGTTTTTGAGTCGATCCGTATAATAAAAGATGGATAAAGGTCCAATATTTTTGGCAGTTACAAATTTACCTCAAACTTAATATATCCTAACCACATAGTGGACAACTTTTGTATTCATAAATTTTGCAGAAAATATCTAACCTTGGGTCAGAAAAATTGTTCTGGTGCACACGGGCAGAAACTGGCGGGTGTATAATGGGGTATAGGAGTATAGGGGAGAGTTCGGACTATAGAAGAGTGCAAGATTTTTTCTGTCTGCTTTTGACTGGCAGGAGTTATGCTCTATTAAGTAGGAGATTTTCGGAAAATTTGGACCTTTTTTTAATAAAATTTTTTTTTTTTTAAATTTCGGAATGACTCAGTGATTTTACATTTTTAACATTAATAGTATGGAAGCCATAAAATTATATAAAATTTATTTCACTTCAAAATCTTTTAAATCAAAAAAGTTACAGTCATTCAAAAATAAAAATTTTTTCGCTCATTTTCGAAGACCCTGTTCGCTGTGATATAGTTGAGATAGAGTCGCAATTTTTTGGCTCCCGAGGTTTACTAGTATTTACTTTCAAATGAATAACATAACTTTAAAATCGGTAACAAAAAATAAAATGTTTTTTGGCCGACTTCTCAAAATATGGTCCACTGTGTGCCGTTTAAAATATCAAATATTTCACAATCTGTCAATCTTGTACAAAAAAAAGACATCGATCGCAGTTCTTTTAGCACAGGAAACCTTCCTAAGAAATATAACAACGTTTCTTCTTCATACAGATTACATAGTGAGCACATTCTGGATTGTACTGTACTGCATGGATTTCTGTTCAGCCAAAATAGATCGCCAGATGGCTTCATTATAATGGATGCGACATGTTGATTATATTGTTCATTGCAGTATGAGAGACCTATGGCATGATTCAAAAACTTATATGTTCGTTGTTGACGTTCGAGAGCTGATACATGGTAATCATGTTCAATTTCATTTTCTTTTTTTTTGGATGAGTTGAAAACATATATTATTCCATATGGATTTACAAGGATTTACGTTATTTAGACTTAAACTGTATTTAGAGGCCCGTTCATCTAAATCCTTATACCAATAAATTTTTTTGCTAACAATTGCCTTTGAGAGTTTATGTGGAAATCTACGATTTTCATACTGGAATAAAGCTTTGAATATGTATTTCAAATGCAACTGTATGTATATATATGAACCTCTTCCTGACCCGTTTCAATAGCAATCACATAATTGGGTGTATTATCTGGAAGTTTTAATATTCTTTTTGTGAAAAAACTTTGTTTATCAACATGATCGGACCTGCAGATGGCTTAAAATAATTACCATGTTGAGTCTTAGTTTGAGAAGTAAAATATTATGATCCACCATATCAAAAGCTTTACTAAAATCAGTGTTTATCACATCCGTTTGCTCACAACGGACGAAAGCTTTGAAAACATGAGTAGAAAATTCTAGAAGATTGGTAACCGTCGATCTTGATTTTAAAAAGCCATGTTGAAATGGACACATAGTCGACTTTAGTTGATAAGAGAGATAATCAGTAACAAGTTTCTCCATTAACTTAAGAATAACACTTAGCTTTGCTATTCCCCTATAGTTAAGTATATTTACCTTTCCAACTGACTTATACAAAGATATAATAAATGATTCTTTCCAAGCTGTAGGAAAATAAACAATTTGCAAAACACTGTTGAAAATACACGTTATGGGCACACTTAGAATATGGGCGCAATTTCTGAAAATACTAGTAGGAACACGGTTAAAGTATTTGAAATAGAATTGCTATACGTGGACTGAAAAAAATCAGCAAACATATTCGCAATTTCAAGATAATCAGAGGATGAATTATCATTGCAAAACATTGTGGGCGGGAACGATGAAGATTTGCGATTAACATGTATAAAGTCAAAGAAGGACTTTGGGTTATTAGCAAAGTTTTATTTTAAATTATCCAAATACCTCGAACAACACTTATTATTATGTGAATTATACTCAGCGCGAGCGTTAGAATATTTAACATAATCTAAAGTTGAACAGGATTTTACGTATCTTTTAAAAATGCGAGATTTTCTGTTTATTAGCCTCGACAATTCCTTTGACTACCACGGTGAGTAACTATGCTCAAAGTTCTGATGGGAAAGAGCAATGCATTTAGAAAAACAATCGTTCAAAATATCATAAAATTTTACCAAAAGATTATCATCCAAAAATGACCAGTCAGCAGTTCATTCAATTTATTATAATCAGTACATTTAAAAATAAATGATTTACTCATCACAGTATTCACCCCCTTGTAGGCTCTTCTAAGCCAACATCTAGAATTATACCAACAGTAAGGTGATATCGATCTTCAGGTAAGGATATTGGGTCAATGCGATTAACTACAAAACCTTCAACATTATCCACAAAAACTAGATCCAGCATTTTTTTGAGTTTAAAAACAATTTATCTGAAATACTCCCAGATCAGATGTACTCTCTAGAAGTGTGTCATAAAAGGGAAATATCGTAGATGGAATAAACGATAAGAAAAATTGAAATCAGCAAGTATTAAAAGTGAATCACCATGTTTCAGACAATTACTTACAGAGCAAATAGCATTAACATGAGCATCATATACTATGTTCACAGAGGATGGCGGAATATAGGAACAAGTGATATAAGTAGTTTTACTCGAGAAAATAGCTTTCACACACTCAATTCTAGTATCAATATAATCAAATTCAACAAAACTTGAGGTAAACTTACTAAGTACAGCAATTAGAACCCCACCTCCAGCCTTTAATAGTCTATCACGTCGAAATATCTGAAATCTACACAACATTATATCCGTATCAAGTATATTCTCGCGAAGCCAAGTTTCCGTAAGTACGGTAACATTGTAATTCAAATCAAAACGATTATTATAAAGGCTAGCAAGCTTCGTATTAAGTCCACGTGCATTCTGATAAGCAATACATATTTTACATGACCTTCGAAACATTAGTTTCCCGGTGGACTAATTTGATTTCGGAGATTAGACGGGAGAAATGCTGGATTTGATCTAGGATTTTCCCTGTAAACGCACTTGCGAACGAAAATCCCAATAGACCAAAATTCAGGGTAAAGCATTTTATCAGATATCTCACATGGGACAATCAACCTGAATGAAGATATACTGCGATTCCGATAATCATTAATCTTAAAACACAGGATGTCCAAGTCCACATCACTTTTTGACTTACCATAGAATAATAAGTCATCGGTAGTTGTATCCCGAGACGTTGTTAGACTATATTATATGAAGATTTTAGAGCACGCTTTGGGTCAATCGAGGCAACAAAGTTAAAAGAAGGCATCAAGGAAGAATTTATAACCGGAGGAGCCGCAATTGAATTTGTAGAATTAGATGGTAGAGGGGAAACAGCATCCATATCAATCAAATTCAGAGGTACAGAAATCATAGATAGTGAAGTTTGAGGTAGAATGATTGTTAATGCCGATGAAATTTTCCTTTTAGGAGACGACGGATGAAGAGTGCCAGCAAATTATATAAATTATGGAATTTAATAAATAATTCACCATATTTAGAAAATTTGGCTTGTAAAGTAACAAGATCATTATTAATCTGTTTAAATTCGTTGCGAGAATTTTTAATAAAGTTATAAATTCAACATCAATCATTCTACAAGAGCATTGACATCACGTGATTTAAGGCCACCAGTACATCTCAAATGAAAAGGTTCAATGCATAGCCAGCAAGAAACCATGCGTTCAGTCCCAGTAAATGTCAATTTTTCGCTACTCGAACGATTTTAAAGTTTCTTGTAGGTCTCGATGGTATATTAATTTGAATTCTACTTAACAAGTAATTGGAGTCAATGTCACCATGGAATAAACTGAGTAGAAAGCAAATGCTAAGCATTGTTCTACGACTTTTCAGTGTCGGTAACTTGATTAGAGCTAGTCTGGATTTATAAGACGGTAAGGCTTGGGAGTTCCAACCAAGTCCACGTAGACAGAATAAAAGAAATTATTTCTGGACAAATTCGATGAAATTTATATGAATAATGTAACACGGATCCCATATTATAGAACTATATTCCAGGATGCGACGAACCAGGGATGTATATAGCTGTTTGGTTACATATGGATCAGAAAATTCTTTACTCCGTCGCTTCACAAATCCAAGAACGCCATAAGCTTTGTTTAATGCTGAAGATATATGCAGACGAAAATTTAATCTATGATCTAATGAAATGCCAAGATCTGAGAATGTATCAACGGTTTCCAATTCACTTTCATTCACAAAATAGGTAGTATGTTGATTATTATATCTGTAAAAGGACATATGCTTGCATTTTTTTATATTGAGTTCCATAAGGTTTACATTGCACCATCCACAAAAATTATTTAAATCGGATTGTAGCAAAAAATGTTGAAAGTAATTTTGAAGAGAGGAAAATAGTTTGACATCTTCAGCGTATAAGAAAATTTTAAAGTGTTGAATAACAGAAGGAAGATCGTTTATAAATAAAGTAAAAAGTACTGGACCAAGATGACTTCCTTGTGGAACACCAGAAAACACTTCGATTTTTTTAGAGACAGCGTTTCTAAATTTAACCCGCTGCGATCTGCTCGTTAAATAACATTTTACCCAGAAAAATAAAGAATTTTTTAAACCCATAGAATTCAGCTTGTATAATAATAAATCATGATTCACCTTATCAAAGGCTTTACTAAAGTCGGTGTAAATTACATCAGTTTGCATACGATCTCAAAATCCGTCATTTATAATTGTATTGAGTTCCAGAACATTGGCGATTGTAGAACGAGTTTTACGAAAGCCGTGTTGATATGGAGAAAGTATGGATGATACTTGATGAGATAAGAGTCTGTTATAATTTTTCTAAAAGTTTGGGATTGCACTTAATTTTGCGATGCCTCTGTAGTTAGACACATTTACCTTATTGCCTGATTTACATAAAGAGATGACATAAGATTCCTTCCATAAAGATAGTAATTATCCTGTACGCAAGGACTGATTAAAAAGTATTGTTAGTGGATACGACAGCGAGTCAGCACAGTGCTTAAGAATTTTATTTGGTATTCCGTCAGGACCAGGATCAAAAGAATTTTAACTCAAAACAGTGATGTTGTTAAGGAAATTTACATTTATTGCGAAGAAGCTTTGTAAATTTTAAAAGGATATTGTACGGATTGATAAAAAAATCAGCAAAACATTACTGATTGATAAATCATCATCGGCTGAAATTTATCCAAATTTCAAAGAATTAGGATATTCACGTGATCGACGTTTAGAATTAACAAAATTGTAAAATGATTTTGGATTCTGCCACCAAGAAGCCTATTGAGTTTGGATATTTATACGGTCGGAGCTGCACCATGTGTCCTTGTATAATCAGGAGCTTTCAAAACAACTGTAAGGTATCATACTTTAATGGCATATAATCATAAAATGTGTTCAGGATCAAATGGATACCAGGTATGACGTAATATACAAAATTATGGGAAAATCTGTGTTGATTGCTTAATATAAAATCGTCCCTTAATTATATATTCTATAATTCAAACGTTAACAAACAAATTACAACTTGCAATTGTAAATTTAACCATAAATTTGATTCCAACACAAAATCGCAAGCTATCACCAGTTGTTATAATAAATATATACCAATCTATCATAAGTAGTGAGAGCCAATGGTTGACTTCTAAAATTGTCAGACTTGTACAAATTACATTGTGGTTCAATTTTCTTGTCAATATAAATATAAGAAATATATAAGAAAACTTCATAATACATATTATCTTTTCAAAAGAGACACCTGAAATTTAATTGCAAAAATACAAAAATACTGTGCATAAATTTCCCGTAATTATGACCGGAAAAAAGCGACAGCCTTCTCCAAATAAGGATGAAGCACTAGACCAGTTGCATAAGCAACGAACTGCAATTATTTCCAGAATAAATCGCATTCAAAAATCATTAGTGGAAAAGACAATTTCTCATAACCCATTCGAATTTGAAGGTCGTTTGGAAATCCTCACCACATATGCTGATCAAGTTATGACAATTCAATTTAGTGTTTGGGTCGTTCTGATGATCAGAGGGAAGAAATCGAAAATGCATGTGTTACAGCTAAATCAGTTATACTTTTAATACTCGGTAAGCACAGAAAATCAAGTATACCTGAAACTACCTTTTCTTTTCCCACTCATCATTTCCGTTTGGCCAATATGAAATTGCCCAAATTTGGAGGTAAATATTCTAAGTGCAAGAATTTCTTTAGTCTCTTCGAAAACTTAGTCGATAATGATCCATCTCTTACCAATATTGATAAATTCAACCATCTTATCTCATGCCTTATAGATGAGGCTTTAGGTACGGTAAAGGCCTTTCAAATATCAGACGAAAATTACCCAAAAGCTCTAGCTATCTTAAAAAGAGTGTACGATTTTAAATGTTTGATATTTTCTGATTGTATTTCAAAATTATTTGATTTACCCTTAATTTCAACACCATCTGCCTCCTCTTTAAGGTCGATGATTGATAATCTGTCAGCACTCTATGACTCTCTACTTTCACTAGGTGACGATAAACAGATAACCAACGCTATATTGATACATTGAGTTATGTCTACAGTCGACCTTTTAACCAAAACAAAATGGGAAGAATCGTTGGACTATGTAAATCTTCCGTCATGGAATGAGTGCGAATTAGCATTGAATAAGCGGTACCTGCACATCGCGGCTGACGAAAGCTCTCACTCAAGAGAAAGAACCAATGAATCAAGGAAAGATCAGATCCATAAAAAGCGCTCAAAGACATCGCTTTCATGCTCAAAGTGAAATGCTAAAGAGAAAAAGAGCGTCTGCTGTAAATGAAAAGAGCACTCTATTACCTCATGTCCTTCTTTCACAGCTTTGTCTATAACTCATCGGTTTGACTTTGAGAAAAGTATACCGATTTGTATCAACTGGTCATACGGTGACTAAGTGTAATTCGTCACGATGTCGTGTATGACAATGTTCTCATAACACTCTCTTACATCAATATTCTGCATCAGAACCAAATCAACAACAACCGTCAAATTTGTTTAGTAACCAACCAGGCATTTCTAAAGCTGCAGTTAACTACACGTTATGTTCTGAGGATGGGTTTATGTTAGCTACTACATATTAAAATTGTGATTTATATTTTCAATTAAAAATTTTTTTTATAATACAATGTTTATGTTTAAAAGGAAAAAATTCTGAAAAAAGAAATTTTAATTTTCAATATGAAGTTAAAATACAAAATAACTATGTATAAAACATTTATCAAATACGCAAGTGTATTTACTCAGAGTGATTTATATTTAATATTTTCAACACTCCTCCTCAATTGCGAATCAGTAAATGTTGCTTTTATGTCTAAAAACTTCAAGTTTAGAACTTGATAATGGTTTTGTTAACATATCTGCTATCATTTCTTCTGAAGGACAATATTTACAATCTATAACTTTATCTACATAATCCTTTACAAAATGAAATTTAGTATCAAAATGTTTATAACGATTACTTAATTTTTCCTCTTTAATCAAATTTAAGCAACTCCGATTATCTTCATATATTAAAGTCGTAAATTTTTGAATACATTCTAACAAAATTCTTTTTATCCACACAGCTTCTTTTGCAGTTTCTGATAATGCAATAAATTCTGCTTCTGTTGTTAACAAGGAAACACTTTGTTTGTTTTTTGCATAACCAACTAATTGTACCGCCATTAATCATAAAAATATAACCAGAATTTGATATTCTATCTATTCTGCACTCTACCCAGTTTGCATCTGCGTAACCAACAAGTTCATTTTCCTTTTCAAAATTCCCATTTAAATTTAAAAACAATTCCGAAGTTCCTTTTAAATATTTTGCTACACGTTTTAGTTCATTCCAATCTTCGTTTGTTGGATTACTTGTTTTTTGAGCTAATATTGCAACGCTAGCTGAAATATCAGGACGTGTATTTACAGCAACATATAATAGTGACCCTATTAAAATTTGCTATTCACTATTTCGTAGTAATGGTTCTGAATCAGTTTTCCCATAAGACGGATCAAGAGGATATTTTGAAACCTTAGCATCTTGTAGACCAAATTTAACTATCATATTTTATATAAATTGTTTTTGTCGAATCTTGTATTGAAATTCTTTTGTTTTGACTTCAAATTTAGTATTCAATAATTCATGAACATTTTTTACTTCATCCTTTTTTGAAAAAGCTATTACCAACTCATCAACATAAATAAGCACATAAACATCTTCCCCATTGACGACTTTGCTATATAAGCATAAATCTGCTTTACTTTGTAAAAATCCACTGTTAATTAATACATCATTTAAAGCTTTATTCCAAACATTAGCGGCTTGCTTCAGACCATATGAACTTGTATTAAGTGGTTCTTTCATGTAAATTGTTTCATTTAAATTACCATTTAGGAAAGCACATTTTACATCAATATGTTCCACATACATCTTTTTTACACCAGCAACGGACAAAATAATACCAAAAGTAGCTTGACGTACAACAGGTGCAAAAACTTCGTCATAATCACAACCGTATTTCTGATTAAAACCTTGTGCAACAGGGTTTTCGGATACCACAATCGATAATATTAAAATCATTTACAAGCTTACAAGCTTACCATTTTGCATATCCAATTTTGCTTGTAAATGATTTTAATATTATCGATTATGGTATCCGAAAACCCTGTGATGTATGTATTAAATGTAAATTAACTCGAAAGCCATTTTCTAAAAAATCGGACCCTAAAACTGGGGAAGTTCTTGAATTATTTCATACCGATATTTGTGGTCCTATGCAAACGATAACTCCTGGCAGAAAGAGATATTTTCTTACATTAATAGATGATTTCAGTCGTTATACTGTTATTTTTCTGCTGAATGAAAAGTCCGAGGTGTTGAATATGATAAAAATTTATATTGAAATGGTTATGAACAAATTTGGTAAAGTTCCAAAATGCATTAGATCCGATAATGGAGCTAAATATAAATCAAAAAGGCTGATTGAAATGCTTCAATCTTATGGTATCAAATCTCAATCTATAATTCCATATTGCCCACAGCAAAATGGGGTGGCTTAAAACGAAAAATCGTTATCTTGTTGAAATGGCTAGTTGTCTTCTTGAAGAAGCTGGTTTATCTAAAATTTATTGGGGAGAAGCCATTATGTGGTCTAATTATTTACAAAATAGATTAGTTACCTCTTCCATTCCATTAAGCGCCCCGGTAGGTGAATAGGTAGCGTACTCGCCTATCATGCGGGGGTCCCACCAGAGGCTTTGGTCTGTCGCTACAAAAAGAATAAAAAAAAAAAACTAGCCAAATTATAATCTGCAGACAAGCCACTCGACTTCGCGGAACTAGGTTTTAAAAAAAAAAAAAATAAAAAAAAATTATTATTATAAAAAAAAAAAATGTACTCCTTATGAAAGGTCGGAAGCCTGATGTAGGAAATTTTTATATAGTTGGTTCTCAAGCATATGTGATATCTCCTCTAATTAATAGAAAGAAACTAGATAACAAATCAACGCTTTTAACTTTTATGGGCTATGATGAACAGTCTAAAGGGTTGCGTTTTGTTGATACAAGCACTAATAAAGTTACTATAAGTAGAGATTTTAAATTTGTATCTTTGAATACTGTCATGAAGTTGAAGGATGTAAATAATTCACTTCAGAATAACGAATCTTTGGAAGTTAATGTTTTTACAAAACGTTCATGTGATGTTGATGATACCCTCACTGATGATTCTGATTTTTATTGCAGTATTAGCTCTGACTTTGAATATTTTGTAAATGATAATCCATTTGAAGGAGAATATCAAGACACTGAACTAATGTTACGAAGATCATCAAGAATTAATAAAGGAGTACCTCCTGCAAAGTATTCCGCGAGTCTAGTAGAATCTGATATCTTTGAGCGTAAAACATACAAACAAGCAGTCAACTGTAAAGAAAAGCTTGAATGAGAGTCAGCAATGATTGAAGAAATGGACTCTCTTAAAAAGAATATAACTTGGGATTTGGTTTTTGATCCAAAAGATGCAAATATAGTTGGTTGCAAATGGACCTACAAAATAAAACGAGTTGATGGTACAATTCAACGGTTTAAGGGTCGTTTAGTTGCACAAGGTTTTAATCAGAAATACGGTTGTGATTATGACGAAGTTTTTGCACCTGCTAAGGATGCTAAGGCTTCAAAATATCCTCTTGATCCGTCTTATGGTAAAACTGATTCAGAACAATTACTACGAAATAGTGAATACCAAAGTTTAATAGGATCACTATTATATGTTGCTGTAAATACACGTCCTGATATTTCAGCTAGCGTTGCAATATTAGCTCAAAAAACAAGTAATCCAACAAACGAAGATTGGATTGAACTAAAACGTGTAGCAAAATATTTAAAAGGAACTTCGTAATTGATTTTAAATTTAAATGGGAATTTTGAAAAGGAAAATGAACTTGTTGGTTATGCAGGTGCAACCTGGGCAGAGTGCAGAATAGATAGAAAATCAAATTCTGGTTATATTTTTATGATTATTGGCGGTACAATTAGTTGGTTATGCAAAAAACAAACAAGTGTTTCCTTGTCAACAACAGAAGCAGAATTTATAGCATTATCAGAAGCTGCAAAAGAAGCTGTGTGGATAAGAAGAATTTTGTTTGAATGTAATCAAAAATTTCCGACTTTAATATATGAAGATAATGGGAGTTGCTTAAATTTGATTAAAGAGGAAAAATCAAGTAATCGTTATAAACATATTGATACTAAATTTCATTTTGTAAAGGATTATGTAGATAAGAAAGTTATAGATTGTAAATATTGTCCTTCAGAAGAAATGATAGTAGATATGTTAACAAAGCCATTATCAAGTTCTATACTTGAAGTTTTTAGACATAAAAGCAATATTTACTGATTCGCAATTGAGGAGGAGTGTTGAAAATATTAAATATAAATCACTCTGAGTAAATACACTTGCGTATTTGATAAATGTTTTATAGGTACATAGTTATTTTGTATTTTAACTTCATATTGAAAATTAAATTTTCTTTTTTAGAATTTTTTCCTTTTAAACATAAACATTGTATTATAAATAAAATTTTTAATTGAAAATATAAATCACAATTTTTTAGGTTATGGGCCGCTATTGTTGAGATTGTGCTGTTAAAAATTAATTTAATAATATTGAGGATTTATTCGCCTGTATTCTGTACGCATCTTGTTTATTTGTTGGTGTGTAGTGAAAGGTGCTGCTGTGTATCCTTATTTATTGGTTCCGTTTGGTGTATCCCGTAAGTTAATATCGGTGTATCCTAAAGTGCAGAATGGCTGACGCAAAACTTTTGACTACAAAGCTTTATCGTGATAATTATGAATTATGGAAACATCGAATGCAATTAGTACTTAAAAAAGGGAAGGTTTCGGACGTTATTGAGAAGGAAATTCCAGTACAACCTGATGCTAAATAGCGTGAACGTGATACTGAAGCACCTATTTTAATTGGTTTGGCAGTATAAGAATCCAAGATTTTTCGAATATCCAATTGTAAATATGCCAAAGAAGCTTGGAACATATTAAAATCTTATCACGAAAAGTCAACACTAAGTAATAAGGTAAAGCTTATGAGATCAATTTGTAAATTAAAACTCCAACCAGGAGATGATATGGATAAGCACATCAGTCAAATGAAATTAATGTTTTCGAAATTGCAATCTCTTGGTGAGAAGATATCTGAATCTTGGATAATTTCGATGTTATTAAGTAGTTTACCTGGTGCATATGATACATTAATCAATGGTCTTGAGGTAAGAGATGAAAAAGATCTAACAATGACTTTGGTTGAAAAAAAATTGCTTGAAGAAGATGAGAAACAAATGGACAGACTATCTGAAATCGATTCTGTACTCAAAACTACAAGCAAATATAAATTTAATGCAAACGCTAATCCTAAGAAGATTGTGTGCCATTATTGTCGTGGTGTGGGTCATATTCGTAAAGATTGTTGGAAATTAAAAAATAAACCGAATATTAAACATAATGCCAAAGTTGCTAAAATTACTGAAGCGTGTGATAATTCATGTTTTAATATAAATTGTGAACAAGGTGTATGGATAGTTGATTCTGGTGCTACTTGTCATATTTGCAGTAAAAAAGAAGAATTTACAAATCTTAATTTATCCTGGCGTGAAAAAGTAACGGTTGCTAATGGTGATGTCGTTTTTTCTGCTGGTAAAGGTTCTTGTCAAATTAAATTATTAAATCAAAAAGGAACCGAAGAAGCTCTTCCATCGTTTCAGGGAAATTTGCTGTCATTAAAGAAATTATCTCTAAAAGGATACAAAGTTATATTTTTATGTTCAAGGTGAAAAATTATTGAAATTTATTATTGAATTACTGAAATTGGTATTGCAGATTTTGTAAATAATTTGTATCATTTGAAAACCAAACAATGCGACGAAGCTCTAGTTACAACTTGTAATCATTGTCAACATTTTGCAATTGGATATTCGAAAAATCTCGAATTCATCTACTGCCAAACCAATTAAAATAAATGCTTCAGTATCACGTTCAAGCCATTTAGCATCAGGTTGTACTGGAATTTCCTTTTCAATAACGTCCCAAACGACATACTTTTTTTGGCGGAGAAATTTTAATTGCAAAATTTAATAAAAATATACTTTTTAAATATAACTTAACAATTTGAAGTTAAGTGAATGCCTGGTAGTGCATTGGATATGGATCCGATGGATGCAGAGGATGACGAAGCATCAGCTAATAAATCAGCAGCAACTATAATAGATGGCTGTATTTTGTGTGGCAACAACAACTGTGATAATGGCGACAACTGTTCAACAAAGAAGAGGAGGTATAATAATATAGATTCACCAACGAAAGTTGATGTATCTGGAATATAGGGAAGTACTATTTCCCAATTGACAAATTCGCAGAATAGATTTGCGATACTAGGTGACTTGGAAATAGAAGGGGATGACGGCAATATCAACAATAAACGAAACGAAAATAATGCTCGTAACAACAATAGTAAGGAAAATACTGGCAACTTGACAAGGCGACAATTTTGTCCACCAATAATACTATACAACGTGAACGTAAAGCTTCTTGTGGACCAATTAGAGGCGAGATCTCCTAAAATAAATTTTAAAATTAAAAATGTAAATAGACACAAAAGTAAACTTTTTCTTTCTGATATAGGTGTGTACACGGAGATGATGAATCTACTGAGAGAAAAAAAGGTTAATTCCTATTCATTTACCCCAAAAGAGCTACGTCAAATGTCATTTGTAATTCGTGGATTATTCTATAAAACTGAAACTGATGAAATCAAGGCTTCCTTAGACGGGCTTGTTCCCAATGTTGTCGATAAGGTCTCAAAGTTCACTACAAACTTTTCAAAGAAGAACAAGACCGATACTGGCTTATTTATGGTCACTCTCAAGCAAGGGAAGGGCCTTAAGGATATAACCCACATTAAATACCTTCTTTATCAAAAGATTGTATGGGAAAATCCTAAAAGAAATGAACGCGAAATACAATGTCGTAGGTGCCAACTTTGGGGTCATATGGCAAAGAACTGCAATCGTGGATTTAACTGTGTCAAATGTGACAAAAAACACGAGCCTGGTAAATGTGAGCGAAATGGTGAAGAGAAATCAGAGCTAGTATGTGTTAACTGTGGACAATCTGGTCATCCAGCCAATTGGAGGGGGTGCTCGGCTTATCGAAAATATTTTGCTAATAAAAAAGCTAAACTGAATGAAGCTCGAGAAAGGAATTCAACAGCAACCGATAATGTTAGAAGACTTATTCCGTCTTCTGTTACGTCACCAGAAATATTATATTCTAGCCATTTCCATAACACGACAAATGCAACAATAGTTCCAAACCATCAAAGTGGCAAATCTTCAATTGTAAAGCAGTTTCTAAAACTTGCGGAATATTTTATGGAGCCAGAGCAAATGACACTTGAACAAGAAATTGAAAAGTTTCTTAAAGAACACACCAAACTGCCAAGGGATGTAGCCAAAACAAAATTTCAACGGTTACTATCAAAGGTTCAAAATTCTTATGACCCGTAGAAGCCTAAATTTCCTTACATACAATGTACGCTCACTTATTGATATAAGTCGACGCATAGAACTTTCAAATTTACTTTTTCAAAATGGAATTGATATTGCCTTTATCCAGGAATGCCATCTCAGGGGTAATGGTAACATAAATATAAATGGTTATAACTTCATTTACGACAATTCATCCATTGGAGTTGGAATAGCTATTAACGACTCAATTTCTTACAGCTGCGTTACAATTGATGACATTTGGTTCCATACTGTCTTTATCCAAATTGAAATTATTATCGACAACGTTTGTAAAAAGTTCCTAGTTGGATCACTTTACATACCGTGTAACACAAGTGAGACAAGAATCACTACTGGCCTTTCAAAAATTTTTAGTGCCGCAAGAAATTTTGATGGAGTAATTGTCGGAGGTGATCTCAATTCTAAACATCCATCGTGGGGAGATCAACTGCATAATGGTAATGGAAGATATTTGCACAACTGGCTCAATGATCACTCTATAGATGTCGTACGGTTTTCAGACATCAATCCAACTTTCCCGAATGGCTGCTCTTATCTAGACCATTTCTTGGTCAGCTCCAACCTTGTAATTCAAGATAGTCCAAACTATAAAATCTGCAGCTTGGCTACATTCTCCGACCATTTTCCAATAAAGATGGAATTGAAATTTAATAATGTTAATTTTATTCTAAGGTCTCCAAAATGCTTTTCGTCATTCAAGAACACCGTTTGGCAGAATTTTCGTCGAGATATGGATATTGCCACTTATAATTTAATGCCTCCAGATAACATTAATTTACAAAATAATGAAATAGATCACTTAATAGACGAATTTACTTCAACCTGCAGTTCAATCTCGAATTTACACTCTGAAAAAATTTTTCTTAAAAACAATAGAGTCCACATTTCGGATAAAATTAAAAATTTTCTGCGTATCAAACAAAGATGGCAAAAAGACCTTAAGAAAATGTATCATAGAGCTGGAAATAGACAAGGTCAGGATTATAATCTTCTCTCAAAACAAATTCAACTATTAAAAATTCTTATAAAGGAATTAGTTAATATCGAACAAGCTGAAATATTCAGCCAGCGTCTAGTTAGTATTAAACCTAGTCCATAAGAACACGCCATTCTGTGATAAACTTCTTGTTGATAACAGAACAGTAATTGAAGACAATGAGAAATGTGAGGTATTTCGAGATTTCTTTTCTTCAGTGTACAGTGAAAAACTGCCCGAGAGACCGGTAAGTGATCTTGAAGAACGTATTACTGCGTGTACGTCTAACATACCTAGATCTATTTATTCCTTTGATGATACATTTAACTCCAGTACCAATGAAGATTCTTTACATTTTGTGAAACTATCTACGGTGAAGGAAATTGTAAAGAACATTAAAAACAAAAAGTCAACTGGCATAGATAAAATCTCTAACTTTTTAATAAAAAGATTTCCTGACTCTTCTCTAAAATTTTTAACCATCATCTTTAATAATTGCCTAAATAATGGTTATTTTCCGACATGCTGGAAGATTGGTAAAATCCTTCCTCTGAAAAAGAAAAAAGATAGTGAAAAGCCTGAAGATTTCCGTCCTATTTCACTTTTGTCCAACTTGGGAAAACTATTTGAGCACATCATTAAGAGAAAGCTTGAAAATGAATTGATAGTTGACCCAGTATCTAGTTTTCAATTTGGATTCAGACAAATGCACTCAACCCAACATGCTCTTTTAAAATTTCATGGTGATGTAACGCGTAATCTTAGAGAACAAAGGTGCACGATTGCGGTATCTCTGGATATTCAAAAGGCATTTGACACTGCTTGTCACAAAGGAATTTTATATAAATTATTCGACCTGGGAATAGATCCATATTTGGTGAAGTTGTTACTGAGCTACTTTTCTGATCGTCAATTCTGCATTCAATTAAACGAAGCTCGCTCTAATCTTGGTGCTGTTAAGAGTGGCGTGCCGCAGGGTAGCGTGTTGGCGCCATTTCTTTTCAACTTATACCTCCACGATTTTCCTCACGAGGTGGCAGACTCCAAGGCTATGTTATATGCAGACGACTGCCTAATTTTCGCCCACGATGTGTCTCCAATCACCGCCCTCAATAAAGTTTCAATTCATCTATCTGCTATAAATGACTTTTATAAAATATGGGGTATACAAATTAACGCAGTTAAATCTGAGGCAATTTGCATAAGGAACGCTTCGGGCAAGTGTCCGAGGTTTGTTGTGCCTGAGAGTAAAATTCTACACCTGTACCTCGAAGGTAGTGTCATACCGTTTAAATCCAACTTAAAGTACCTGGGAGTAACATTTGACAAATTGTTTAAATTTAACAATCATGGACGAGCTCTTTTGGCGAAGTGTAAGAAAATTGCTGGCATGTTCTCGAGATTGATGAGAAGCAATTATTTACCCCAGAAGACCAAACTTCTTATTTACAAAGTGGCTATAAGATCCGCCTTACTATATGCCTTCCCAATCTGGTTCACTATTTCACCGATAGTGGCCAAAGAATTGGAGATTTTTGAGCGGAGAGTGCTAAGGAGCTGTGTAAATAAAAACTTCGAGACATTTACGAAACGTTATTCCAACAAAGTCATCTACAACAATTCATCAGTGGTACCACTTTGTCAGTACGCCATCTCACTAATGGGAAATTTTGTTAACAAACTTTCCACACATGATAATGACCTTGCCAGGGGAATCTACGACCATGAGGTTGGACTGAGCTGGTCTAATATTAATTACCTGTCACCAATAGGTATTCTAATGGAGAATATCACGCTGCAGGATCCAGGTTCTTGCCAACTACCAAATTTCTACCAGAAGTGTTACCCGGGAACCCACAGGGGATAAACTCCCGTATTATTTTCGTTTGTGTATTTACACGTTTTTTTATTTATATTCATGTACATATTGTATTATTATCTATGTATTCATCTTTTGATTTCTTTATCTTTCACCTTTGGTGATTTCGTCTCACTGTTAAATTTTGGTGAATTAATTGATATGTTGTCAATCTTAACACATCACGGTGTGTGTAATTTAATGTTAAGTGTTATTTAGTCTTAGGAACCTTTCTTATAACAGAACTACTCTGTACGAGAATTTTAATGTCGGGAGCAAACATTATTTTCATTATTAGAAATTTGTACAAATAGTACATTCGAAATATGTTCATTTAACTTGCAAGTAGCATTTCCAAATATATTATGTTAAAGTAAAACGTAAATAGCTTTAAAAGTAAACTATGTGATTTGACAATTGTACCTAATTTATTGTTATCGAAAAGACTCAATAAAAAAAAATAAAAATTAAATAACGTCCCAAACCTTTTTTTTAAGTACTAATTGCATTCGATATTTCCATAATTCATAATTATCACGATTAAGCTTTGTAGTCAAAAGTTTTGCGTCAGCACTTTAGGATACACCGATATTAACTTACGGGATACACCAAACGGAACCAATAAATAAGGATACACAGCAGCACCTCAGATGATACATCAAGAGCACCAACAAATAAAGATGTGTACAGAATACAGGCGAATAAATCCTCAATATAATTAAATTAATTTTTAACAGCACAATCTCAACAATAGCGGCCCATAACCTATTAAAATTGTGATTTATATTTTCAATTAAAAATTTTATTTATTATACAATGTTTATGTTTAAAAGGAAAAAATTCTGAATAAAGAAATTTTAATTTTCAATATGAAGTTAAAATACAAAATAACTATTTATAAAACATTTATTAAATACGCAGGTGTATTTACTCAGAGTGATTTATATTTAATATTTTCAACAGCTACTGCTGTAGTTAATGTCGTTGGCTCAACAGCTAAATATGAAAAAAATTGCAACAGAAATAGATATAGTCGGTATCGGAGGGCATAAAACTGTCGTTAAGTATAAGGTAAGTCTGTTAGTCAAATCTCGAGTCAATTCCTATGACTTTACATCTGATTTCTATATTGTGAAAAATATTTCTAAATTTCTAAATATCAACCTGAAACCTCAATTTCAACTGAAAATTGGTTGATTCCCAAAAATATAGGTCTATCAGACCCTAGTTTTGCAATATCACAAAGAGTGGACTTGTTAATTGGAAGTGAAATATTTTTTGGCTTGTTATCTATAGGACAAATAAAAACAGGTGAAAATTTCATTAAATGATATTTTGATGGTCGGACCAACTATTCAAGAAGATCTATATTCCATATTGCTTCGTTTTTGGGTCAGGAAATGTGCTATAACAGCAGATATAACAAAAATGTACCGTCAAATTCAAATTGACGAGGCTGACAGACGTTTTCAGATGATTTTGTGGAGAGAAAATGTTTCTCAACCTATTCAAATTTATCAGCTCAAACGGTCACTTATGGTACTTCCCCAGCACTATACCTTGCTATACGATGTATTAATCATTTAAACGACATAATGTCCGAAATGTATCCAATTGGATCTGAAGTTGTAAAGCGTGATTTTTATGTGGACGACTTACTGTCTGGAGCTGATACTTTCGGGGCACTTGAAAATATTCGAAGTGAAGTAACTTCCATGCTTTAATCCGCCGGATTTGTTCTTGCAAAATGGTATTCAAATCACCCAAATTATCAAAATTTTAATAAAAGTGATTCAACAACTACCCTTGGAATTCAATGCGTTCCATCAAGAGATGTTTAAACATTCGAATTTAAAGAATTAAAAGAAGAAAAGGTTACTAAAAGGACTATCCTTTCAACATCGTTTCGTTTATTTGATCCATTAGGACTTTTAAGTCCCATTATTACCAGAGCTAAAATTCTCCTTCAGGAAATTTGGTTAAAAAAGTTGGACTGGGATGAGTCAGTTCCTCTTAACTTAGAAACTAGTTGGTCTAACTTTAGAGAAAATCTCAATCCAATACACAAAATCGAAATTGCACGATTTGTAGGCTCTGTAAAAATTAGAGGCCGAGCTCCTATTAAGATGTAATTGCTATATTTGTTTGTTTTATTTCAAAAGACGTACATATTGAACTCGTTGGAGAGCTGACTACTGATTGTTCTATTTCTTCCCTCAGGCGATTTGCAGGTCGACGTGGTGTCCCCAAAAGAATATATTGCGACAACGCGACGAATTTCGTGGGAGCAGAACGGAAGCTGGACGATCTCCGAGAGGCATTTCAATGGCAGCCAAGAGGTCTTGAATTACACACATCAGAAAAGGGAATCGAGTTTTGCTTCATACCTCCACGAGCTCCGCATTTCAGCGGACTGTGGGAGGCAGTAGTGAAATCCGCCAAACACCATTCGTTCGCACTCTAGGCAGCGTACTCCCAACAACAGAAGAACTCCAAACTGCTCTAGTAGAAATCGAAGCATTAATGAATTCCCGACCTATAACGACAATGTCCAATGATCCAAACGACGGCGAAGCGTTGACCCCATCTCTCTTGATACTAGGCGAGCAATTAGGTTCGCTTCCGCCCGAATTAGAGCACGACGTGCCAGACTTCAAAATTCCATTATTGAAGGGGTGGCAACAATTATATGCCGTGAAGCAAGCCTTTTGGCGCAAATGGGCAAAAGACTATTTTCTCGAATTACAACAACGGGGCAAATACGAGAGCAACCCAACTTAGCCGTAGGCAAGTTAGTCGTCATCCAAGAAGACAACATAACTGCTCATCAATGGGTTCTAGGTCGAGTCATCAACGAAATAGAAGGATCTGACAACAAAGTATGAGTAGCAGACGTAAAAACCGCCAAAGGAGTATATAGGCGCTCAATACATCGACTTGCTCCGTTACCAGATTGTTGAAGACCATAAGTCTGTCAAGGCGGCCGGTGTTGAGACTTCAATTGAATTATTTTAGAAAAACTCCCAAAACACTACTAAAAATATAATCAACTATGAATTTATAATCAACTATATGAAATTTGAATTTCGCGGCTTTCAGCCATCTTTTTTTTTTTTGTATCTAATTTTCGCTAAGTTTATTGAAATCATCAAACAAATACACATATGAATTGTCATTGTTTGAAATATCGACAAAAGCCGACATTCATCTTTATACCTTTGAATAGTAAAAAAATTTAAATTTAAAAAAGTTAGACCAAACTATAAAAAAGCATATAGTTTCTTCAGATTCCTCTTTAAACTATGTTTCATACGAGTTAAGTAGTTATTGTAAGCCGTTTTGTTTTCAATGTTGTCTTCTGATCTAGCAATTAAATACTTGGTAAACTCAGAGGGGGAAGCAGACTTTTTGTATTTTGTATACACTTTATTCATTATATTTTTGAATTTAGCCAAATAATTATTATTCCATGGTGGACCCATCTTTTTACGGGTTGAAATCATAGGAACCGTTACAGATATACATGCGTTCAACGTGTTATAAATGCTTGTGATCATCTCATCATAATCAATAGATGAAAGGATATCATTCCAGCCAATATCGGATAGTAGAGCATTAAATTTTTGATAATCATTTTCGAAAAGCAATAAACATTTTCCTTCTGATTATACACAGGATTCTTAATTGGCAAATTGAATGGAAGCAAAAGAAGTAAATTTACTGTGGGATGATAACGGTCTTTAGGTAAAGTAATTGGATTAGATGGATGCAGAGATATTTCAGATGGTTCATTAATAAATATTAAATCCAAAAGTTTTCCATATGCGTTGAGAATATGATTTACATAATCAAATAACGATTCGATGAATTCATTTACACAGCCATTCATAACAACAGGAACCAAATAATTGGTGATATAAGAATTTGTCCACGAAATAGATGGTAAGTTGAAATCGCCAAAAAAAGATAACTAAATTAGATGTTTTAGAATTCAAGAATGATTTTTTCATAGCTGAAATATGTTTAATGTAATGTATCATCACTGGAACCAGGAGGGACATCACTGGAATCAGGAGGGACGTACGAACATGAGATGTATAATGATTTGTTTCTTAATTTGATTTTTATTGGAACAAATTCAATATCAGATGTGGAAGGGTCTATAATTTACTCAATAGGAAATTTTACTGACACTGCGATTAATACTCCACCTCCAGTTTTTTTTAGTTTTATTAACACGATCACATCTGTATATAGGTATATGGTACTTATCATAAAGAATTTCAGAGTTATGAAAATTATTATTAAGCCAGGTTTCAGTAAAAACAATAATATGGTAAGTCAAAACTTTCAACAAATAGTGTAGATAATTTAGTTTTTAAGCTTCTAACATTCTGACACACTACAGACAAATGTTCATCAGATGGTAAGGCATTCAGGTTTTTGATAAATCGACCGTACGAAGAGGTAATTGAATAGCATTAGACGAAGCAGTATCTTTGTAAATATACTAATTACTTTTATGTGGGTTTTCTATTAAAAAGGTTCACTTTATTTATTTTATATTTTTACTTAAATTAATGCTTATTTACTAAACTTAATTACTACTCTTCTTGAGTTTTATTTCTTAACTACCAAACAAAAGAAAAATGCAATCTACTTAAAGCGAGCCCATTCCATGTCTTGTTCGTTGTTTACTTGCTGACAATGCAACGTGTGTGTGGAATTGTATTACTATGTGAAACAAACAAACAAACGTAAGCATAAAGCTTGAGAATGTTTTGTTCGAATTGGTAGACATGGCGTAAGCATTTAGTGTATTATTTAGGTATCACCTCATATGTCACACGTGCCATCGTTAACTCCTCCCTCACTCAAGTGAGAGCCGTCCTCGGTTCTCTTAAAGCTGTCAATAGTAACCTGGATGGCATGATCCTGGCGTTTCTTCATTTGAATCTGACGCACTTTAGAAACTAAGCAATAGGTTAGTAGAATACCAATTGTAACAACCGTGGAGATCGTTGGGCCAATGATAAGTTTATCTTCGACCTCCCCAATGTATTGTAGGTTTTTTATTCCCAATTTCCGGAGGTATGGGAGGCTCAGTATTTCCTGGTGCCCAGTGATATTTAAAGTTGCCATACTAGCTGAGCTTGGTATTTTTTTCAGATTTTGTTTCAAATTTTTATAAATGGACCCATTCACCTGGATCTCGTCATCGAATGTAATTAAGTATGTACCGGTGACTGTTTTTATAGAGTGATCAGTCATCTTTATTACGGCAGAGTCGTCATTGATGATAATAATACCGTCATCAATTACAACCAAAGGATTAAGATGACTGGGCCGAGTATCGCATCGAGCTATGCCACCAGAGTGCAGTTGTTTAGCACATGTGGGATGTAATAGCTCCTTACAGAAAGTTGTCGTAAGTGTTGCGCTGCAATTTCCAATAGCGATTATTTTATTTTCACAGTCAGCTACGATGTTGTTTTTGTCAAGGTGCAATATTGTTCCGTTATGTTGGACAGGAAATAAGCTCACCTTCTTACATTCTATTCTAGGCTTAGGATACTTAATGATAAAATGCAAAAAATTATTATCTAATAAGACTTTAATAAATGATACCTCCATTATATCAGCCACAGTAGTGTTTGTAGAGCGCGCGTTTACAATTTTTGTTAAATCTTCGGAATCCAGAACTACAGGGTTAATTATTCCTATCTTTGCAAGGGTTATGGACAGCATTAAAGTTTCAAGTTCTGACACCATTATTCTATTTCTTGCCAGTAGCGTTTCATATAAATGTCCTGTATCAATTTGTTTGTCTTTGGAATTTTTAATAATAACATTAACGGCTTCCGTAATTTTGTTTATTTGATCCTGTGTTTTTGTGTTTACTAGTATTTGTGTATTTTCTGATTTAATGATCTCATGTAGCTTGAATTTTACATTCTCAAAATCGTCAAAATCCGGTGTACCAGCAACTACCTTAAGGGCAGTGCCTAAAATATTAATGCTTCTAGCATGTCTGTGGTGGATGTCAAATGATGCTAAAATTGCTCTTATTCGGGTAACATCCGATTTCAAAACTTTCAACATATGAGACAAAGGAAAATGTTTTGTAAGTTGTTCGGTTTCGTCAGCCATTTCTGAGTACATTGTCAGGTTCGTAGTATGCCTAAGGTAATCAAAATCCTGCCATATGATTACTTCCCCGTCCATAATTGGAATATAGTCGGAATTAGAATAGTCCATTAATGTTGCGGTCACTGCCTGCAGTGGAAATATCATCATAAGTAAAATCCTATAAGCAAAAAAAAAAATATAAACAGGACAAAATAAAAGTGGAGCGATTGCATGTGATTGAGAAATTAGTTTTATCTTAAATTGTCCTTATGGACCACCCTCCCTTTAACAAGAACTGTAGTTCCTATCACTAAATTCAATCACATGACGAGTTTTTTCACCAAAAAGTATGAAATTCCGTTTTCGCGCGAAGCGCGCTTCCTCCAAAACAATCTGATTTCGGTAGCAGTTAATTGGTTTATCCGTCGCTTCAATCGTGTAGGTAAGTGACATCTCACTGTGTACCGTCGCAATATCAGAGCGAGCCTCTTCTTCCAAGGTATGAATGTGCTGCCGCGACAATGCGTCGCTGACGTAATTCTCTTTACCTGGTTTGTAGAAAATTTTTGCGTTGTGTTCGTCCACAAAAGCCTTCCAACGTTTTATCTTAGCGTTAGGGTTTCGATCTAAAACAGCAAACGTAAGCGGTTGGTGGTCTGTGTAAATATTTAAATTGTTTACGCCATAGAGATAGTTTCTAAGTTTTTGCAGAGCCCATACTATGACCAGTAGCTCGCGTTCGTTCGTTGCGAAGTTCAGTTCCCTGCCTTTCAGAGTCCTTGAAATCATTGTAATAGGTCTACCATTTTGTGACAAAACGGCTCCTAGTCCCGACGCAGAAGCATCTGTTACTAAATCGAATGGCAAAGTGAAGTCCGCGTAAAACAACATGACCTCCTCTGAAGCCAATATTTCCTTTAGTTTGACAAAAGCTTGAACTTGTCTCTCGTCCAAGTTCACCTTTATCTTTTTTGATTGATGGGCACTGACCTTGCCATTCTCACCCTTTAGAATATCAGTCAGAGGTTTTGCTATCGAAGCAAAATCCTTAATGAAACATCGATAATAGCTCGCTAATCCCAAAAAGGATCTGATGTTAAATAATGTAGTGGGCTGTTCGTAGTTGCGGATCGCATCTACCTTATCGGGGCTTGTCTTTATACCATTTCGAGATACAACGAAGCCGAGGTATTCTACACTTTCCATAAAAAAGTGTGATTTCTCACGAGAGACTCTCATGTTTGCTTCATACAGCCTACTCAGTACCCATGCAATGTGGTTAACATGGGCCTCCTCATTTTCCGAAAAGATTATTACGTCATCTATATAAACATAGCATGACTTTCCAATCTGTTCCCTTAGTACGTCATCAATGGCCCTTTGAAAAATGCTGGGGGCATTCTTCAAACCGAAAGGGAGCCTGCAGAATTCATATTTCCCATTTCCTACTGAGAAAGCCGTTTTCTCCCTATCTTTCTCCGCTAGCGATATTTGGTGGAAACCCGATTTTAGATCGAGCGTCGTAAAATATCTCTCTTTACCCAAGTTTGCTAAAATCACTGTCACGTCCGGGATAGGATACCTGTCGTCGACAGTCTTCTCGTTCAATTTTCTGAAGTCAATAACGAGACGTTTCAAAATATTTCCGAGTTCGCCTTTTCCTTCTTGTCGACAACCCAAATGGGGTTGTTATATGGGGACCTGGAGGACCTGATTATTCCGTTCTTTAATAAATTACGTATCTCGTTATTTACGAATTCGGCCACACCCATCGGGTAAGGGTAAAGCTTTGAATATACCGGGTCGTTGCTATTAGTGCGGATGGTGGCTACGATGTTTGTGTTGAAGGGAAGAGATTCATTAGGGTTTGCAAAAACTCCTAATAGACTCTTCATCATATTCTGAAATTTCTTAAGAACTATGTGGGGTACCACTATATCTTCCACAAATTTACATTTGCACACTTTAAAAATTTTATTTTCTCCGAGCCGTTTTGAGTCTGGAATTCACTATTTTTGAAATCTAGTTTTGCACTTATCTGCGTTAGCAGATCTAGGCCTAGTATACCATCAAATGTTGACAGTGATGGCAATATGAAAAATGTACTATTCGTGCTGAATAGGTTAAGTGTGCACTTCTTATCAATGGAGTTAAAACCGTGGATCGATTTTACTAAAAAGGGGTTATTAACTGGTACTATGTTTCTCAGTTCGCTCAGGTGTTTTATGTAATTCTTAGAAGCTCCCGTATCTATTAATAATCTAATATTTCTCCCTGCAATTGTCCTCTCTATGAATGGTAGCAGGGAGTTTTGACTAAAAAATTTACCTGATCAAAATCCTCTTCAGTGTCAATTTCTGATGCCACTAGTTCCGACTGGTATTCATAGTGTTCTTGCCCCGTTGAGGTAGTCTCCTGAGAGATATGATTGATCCTCTGTTGCTTGGGGCCTGTAAATCTAGCTGAGTCACTGTGTTGGCGTTTTATTGCCTGTCCTGAAGCCTGATTATTGTAAAACTGACCCTGAAATGCTAAACCTTGTCCTGACTGTACCCGGTGCCCAGGGAGCAAAGTTGTATCATAAAGTTACTGGTCCGCCAGTGACGGTTGATACTTCGCCCATGCATATAACCTACCTCCACGTGGTGCTCCCGGGCAACGCTAGGCAAAGCCAGTTAATTCTGGTGATTATTCCTAGCGGCTATAACGTTCCTAGCGGTGATGAACGTTGTACATATCAGGGCCACCTGATAATAACAGCTAATAAGAACGAATGTAGTAGACAAATGGACGGTTATTGGAAGTATGTGTTTTTGCAAGTGCTGCCGATGACCGAGGACAATGTGTTGTACCCTTAAATAGCTTTTATGGGAACGGCCCTTCGGGGAGTTTCGTGGTGGCTGTGGTAGCCCAAAAGCGCGGGAAGAACACAGTTCGATGTGGAGTTGCATTTCAACCAACCGGGTCTACGACCCATAGGCTTTTAGATCGGGCCAACCCAATAGCAAAGGAAGGAGTTTTGCCAAAACAATTCTCCTAGTTTGCTACCATCTAAGGAAGGGGCGAAGGCAAGACGCATAGTATCTTCCATGTGCTAAGCCCACCGTGTGGTTAAGTCGTCAAGACAGGAATGCACGTAAAACTCTAGACTTCTGTACCCGGTGCCCGTAATGTTGGCTCTGAGGCGGTCCACCATTAGCTGGTTGCCGTCTCGTCGACTGTATAGAACGCATTGATTGATCAACGTCCATTGGTTGGGCAAGTTCCCTTTGCTGGGTTCTATTACCAAAATTTTGTCGTTTAAAAAAATGAGGATTCTTAATTGTCTGAACTCCTGTGGTTGGGTTTCTCTTTTGATGTCTTGCATCAGAATTTTGTCCTTTCTTTAACAATGTTATGATCTTAAAATGTTTTGTAAAATTAAATGTTTTTAGGATTTCTTATACTAAATGTTTTTAGAAATGTTTCTAGAATTTTAGAATGTTTTCCTCTTCAAAAACAAATTTTTTACCATAAAAATGTTTTAGGAATTGTTTTTATAACAAGTGCCTTTCTACTATGTAGAATTGTTCCACAATCAATGTTCTTCTACTATGTCGAATGGTCCCATTAATTGATTATTTTTGGTTTACAAAAGATTTTTTGTTTCAAAATTTTACAAGTTAATTTTCTTGTAGAACGTAATTAATGTTTTTCTACTATGTAGAATTGACTATTTTCGGTTTTAGAATATTTTCAATTTTACAACCCAATTTCCAATCTTCTGCGACGTAAGTCATACAGGAAATGTCTGCGTTCCCTTGTCAGTCGTAGTGTTCTTCTAACTATGGTCCTGTGTCCATCGTATACTATTCCTGAGTCACCCGATGAAGTCATCCAAGCCAATTCCTCTGTGCTGGATCCGTCAGTCTCGAAGTCGGTAGTGTAGCTGTCACTCATTATGGTTAGTTAATGGGACGCAAATAATTTCAAACAAAGAGATACCAACCCGTGCAAAGATTCACAATTTTTTCTAGTTTTTTGTTTTACAAAAATAAAAAATTTATCGCTAAATTTCTACACTCTACTTACAATATTCATATACCATCTTAATTTTTACAGTTGTGTTGTTGCAATTTGATGTTTCCAGTTGTTGGTATAATTTGTTGACGTTTCTGCTGTGCTGCGAATTTCGGTAGTTGTTGCAATTTTGTTGATGTTTCTAGCTGTTGATTTGTTGATATAATTTGTTGATGTTTCTGCTGTGCTGCGAACTTCGGTAGTTTTTGGATTGTTGTGGCAATTTTGTTGATGTTTGCAGCTGTTGGTTTGTTCTTCACGCAGCCCAGGCTATTTCGAAGCTCTGGTGACTGTAGCTATGATCCAATTTCCCAATTGCTTTTGTTGAATAAGTTTTTGATATTTACTTGTTGATTTTTATTTTTTAATTTCAAAAAAAAAATTTGTTTAAAAAATTTATATTTTATACAGTTGTTGAATTTTTTAATTTCACTTGTTGAATTTAAAAAAATTTTCCGCTTGTTGAACTTTTGAATTTTTAATATCGGGTGATTTTTTAAGAGCTTGATAACTTTTTTTAAAAAAAAAACGCATAAAATTTGCAAAATCTCATCGGTTCTTTATTTGAAACGTTAGATTGGTCCATGACATTTACTTTTTGAAGATAATTTCATTTAAATGTTGACCGCGGCTGCGTCTTAGGTGGTCCATTCGGAAAGTCCAATTTTGGGCAACTTTTTCGAGCATTTCGGCCGGAATAGCCCGAATTTCTTCGGAAATGTTGTCTTCCTAAGCTGGAATAGTTGCTGGCTTATTTCTGTAGACTTTAGACTTGACGTAGCCCCACAAAAAATAGTCTAAAGGCGTCAAATCGCATGATCTTGGTGGCCAACTTACCGGTCCATTTCTTGAGATGAATTGTTCTCCGAAGTTTTCCCTCAAAATGGCCATAGAATCGCGAGCTGTGTGGCATGTAGCGCCATCTTGTTGAAACCACATGTCAACCAAGTTCAGTTCTTCCATTTTTGGCAACAAAAAGTTTGTTAGCATCGAACGATAGCGATCGCCATTCACCGTAACGTTGCGTCCAACAGCATCTTTGAAAAAATACGGTCCAATGATTCCACCAGCGTACAAACCACACCAAACAGTGCATTTTTCGGGATGCATGGGCAGTTCTTGAACGGCTTCTGGTTGCTCTTCACTCCAAATACGGCAATTTTGCTTATTTACGAAGCCATTCAACCAGAAATGAGCCTCATCGCTGAACAAAATTTGTCGATAAAAAAGCGGATTTTCTGCCAACTTTTCTAGGGCCCATTCACTGAAAATTAGACGTTGTGGCAGATCGTTCGGCTTCAGTTCTTGCACGAGCTGTATTTTATACGGTTTTACACCAAGATCTTTGCGTAAAATCTTCCATGTGGTCGAATAACACAAACCCAATTGCTGCGAACGGCGACGAATCGACATTTCACGGTCTTCAGTAACACTCTCAGAAACAGACGCAATATTCTCTTCTGTACGCACTGTACGCATTCGTGTGGTTGGTTTAATGTCCAATAAAGTAAACTGAGTGCGAAACTTGGTCACAATCGCATTAATTGTTTGCTCACTTGGTCGATTATGTAGACCATAAATCGGACGTAAAGCGCGAAACACATTTCGAACCGAACACTGATTTTGGTAATAAAATTCAATGATTTGCAAGCGTTGCTCGTTAGTAAGTCTATTCATGATGAAATGTCAAAGCATACTGAGCATCTTTCTCTTTGACACCATGTCTGAAATCCCACGTGATCTGTCAAATACTAATGCATGAAAATCCTAACCTCAAAAAAATCACCCGTTAGTTAAAAAAAATTTGTTTAAAAAATTTATATTTTTATTCACTTGTTGAATTTTATTGTTGTTTGCTCCGAATATTTTCTTGTTAAAAAAAATTTCTTCGCAAGCCCCACGTTGGTCGCCAATTACTTTTATGTGGGTTTTCTATTAAAAAGGTTCACTTTATTTATTTTATATTTTTACTTAAATTAATGCTTATTTACTAAACTTAATTACTACTCTTCTTGAGTTTTATTTCTTAACTGCCAAACAAAAGAAAAATGCAATCTACTTAAAGCGAGCCCATTCCATGTCTTGTTCGTTGTTTACTTGCTGACAATGCAACGTGTGTGTGGAATTGTATTACTATGTGAAACAAACAAACAAACGTAAGCATAAAGCTTGAGAATGTTTTGTTCGAATTGGTAGACATGGCGTAAGCATTTAGTGTATTATTTAGGTATCACCTCATATGTCACACGTGCCATCGTTAACTTACTCACTAATTATAGCTTTCGGTGGCCAAAAATCTGGATTTACAACCGTAGCAAACACTTCTTCAGGAAGGATAATTTTAAAAGATGCTTTGCTTCGTTTTTCAGCGTATTTGAATTTAAAAACATTTTTATCAATATCAGTAGGAAGGCGTGATTTTATGTAAATCTTCTTCTTTATGTACATCTTCTTCTGTTGTCTCAACTGCGAATCGAGCAGCAAAAATTGTTTAGGAACATTTGTTGGAATCAGTATTAAGCGGACTATTAACAGGGGAATCAAATATATTTGAACAAGCAGGCACCATGTTGAAAAGCATAAGTACGTTGTTAGATGGAATGCTTTCAGGATGCTTAATTTGAGTGAAGACAGAATCATTTTGAGCATTAATTGAAGAATTAGGTAAAATATTGATGGTAGGAACACTCGATGGATCATTTTCTGAAGTCGATGTAAATGGAGTCGAATAATTTGTTGCATTTGAATCAGATGTAGGATTTATTTTTTTAGATTTTGGTGACATTTTTTTCCTTTTGGGGATTTGGATGGAGATTCAAGCTATGTATTTAAGTTGGAAGGGTTATCAAACAGGTCTTTATGTTCTTTTAACTTCTCAGTTAAAATCATGAGATCTTGACTTATGGAATCTAATTCTCTTCGAGTATTTTTAAAGAAAGAATAAAATTGGATATCATAAATCTTACATTTACTGCAGCACCATCGAAGTCCTTTATCTTCCCGTAAATAATCAGCAGTACGAGCAGTTAATTCAACACATTTGGTATGATAAACTACATTACAAAGCCAACAGTTGACCATTGAATCCTTATCAGAAGTAACTCTGCAGTTAGGTTTGGAGCACGACATAATATTATTTTTAATTAGCTATGTATTAAATTCAAGAAGTATGTACTATTTATAGAAAAAGTAATGTTTATTAATTTATAAGTAGTTATACGATTTTACACTCAATGAGTATTTAAATTTAACGTACTGTCCCGACAAATACAATACTGTATAATTCTCATCAGTGGCTGCAAAACTGTCAATAATAGATAATTATAAACCAATATTATACATGAACAAAACAGGCAAATAGTTTTTTTTTTGTTGTTCAGTTGACAAAGAATAAATATTGTGTGTCTCAGTTGTTGTTTCTGTATTTTGTTTGTTTCACAATGTTTTCTTGTTTATATTATTGTTGTTGATTTTAATATACATATATGTATAATTTACTTTGAAATTTAACTACTTAATTTATTATGATATTGTATTATGTGTAGATATTTAAAGTATTTCACATACACAGCTTGTTTGTGATATGATAGTTAATAGATTCAAATGTTTTAAAAAAATTTAATTTTTAATTAACACAAAATTGACAAAATAAACAGAGCAAAATTAGAACACGACCGTATCGCACGACTGAAAATACTGTGTTACACAAAATAAAAGATATCGTTGTTGTCGGGCAAATGCACAAAAATTAATTTTAAATAGAAATCACTTGTAAAAACGCACAAACAAGGAGAACACTTCACAACAAAGCCTATTATTAAATTTAAATTTTAAATAACATTTTATTCAAAGTATTAGAAAAATATTAGAAAATTTTACAAGGCACATAAAACACAACTAACACCGGAAGAATTTATAGTTTATGCTTAAAAAATATAAACAATTATTTATTTATAGAAATAAAAATTTAGTTTAAATATATAAAAATTTACTTTATGTAATATACATGCTGTCCAAATATTAACATGCTTTTAAATATAATTTTTAAATTTTTATTAGAAACTTGTGCTCTAACCTTGGGGTTTGTTATTTCAATCTTTGATTTATTTAAATTAAATTCACATAAGGTAAAA
This sequence comes from Cordilura impudica, assembly GCA_963682025.1. Taxonomy (NCBI): domain Eukaryota; kingdom Metazoa; phylum Arthropoda; class Insecta; order Diptera; family Scathophagidae; genus Cordilura; species Cordilura impudica. The sequence goes on from OY821520.1 coordinate 223,177,938, forward strand.
ACTCTTATCTTCTGTGTGTACTTGAGTTTTATGATGTAACTAGACACATATTAAGAGAAAACACAGCCATAAAACCACAACGGTTAGAAAATACTTCTCTTGCGAGAACGTACATATGTGTAAATTCCCACACACAGATAAAAAAAATAAATAAATAAAAAAAAAATATTGAAAAAAAATATTTGTTTGTAAGAAAAAAATGAGAATGTAGCCAATTAAATGATTGTTGGAACATCAGCTGGTATTTGCGGCAGTAATTGAAAGTGTTCTGAAAAAGGAACTGAGTGCCTTTAGTCATACTTACTGGAGAAACAACTACATGTCGAGAATCGAAGATATGGTATGACATATTGACGTATTGATCCAACAGAAGATGACTGTGGTGGGGAAAATTTTGTTCCATACAACAGAAAAAGTTGAAGCTGAACTAAATGAAGCTGTTTGCCAAGATGATTAATAGAAGATCTACAACGGCTAGTATTTACAGAAAGTTCTGTCATCACCCAAAAATTAAATGGGAATGCACGAAAGGGTAGTCGCCCAATTTAAACATCTAATAAGGAGACTCGAATCAAGCCTAGAAGCGACCCAAGAAGATTTAATTCATTGTACGAAGGCGGTAACAGAAGTGCGGACAAAAGATTTGGAGAACAATTATATCCATTTTGAACTTGCACACGACAAGATGGTAGAAGTATTTCAATTTCACAATTACGAACTATAGAGTTTGCTGCTTTCAAGCCTTTAAATATCACATTTTTGCTTTTTAATTGGTTTTCTAATAGTGTGATTCGTTTTCTATCAAATTTCTCAGTCTTTAAACAATCAACTTCCTTTTTAATATTGTAGTCTGTTCTTTTAAACTGTCTACTTCCGTTGAAAGAGAAGTTATTTTATTCAGGACTTATTTATTACTTTCTTTAATTATCACTCTGAGATCATCAACACATAGGTCTCCTACATTTCTTGTTTCCGTTGTTCTTCGCTCACTTTTATCTGGTGATATATCTGCTAGAAACTTTTATTCGCATTATTTCGGGCCACAGTTTGGTCTTCTTGGAATTTTATTTTGGAAGTCTATAAAGATAGTGGTGATGACGTAGGCTAAACCTCTAGCTATAAGATTAATACCTTTTTATTGCTTTAATTTAAAACTAGCATTTAAAATATATTTTTAATTTTCTCTAAGGTACGCAAAAATAAAACGAAACTACGGGCATTTATTTAAAAACTATTTAAAACAAAAACGTGGTTTATTATTTGAAAAACTTATTTGATTCATTAACATGACAGTTTCCATTTGATGTTTTTATTTTAATACCGATATTTTCAATTTGGAATGTATTAATAGGAGGTACCAAGATGTGTTCAATATTTTTTTTAATTATGATCGCCACGCCTCCTCCTCTGTTGTGCTCACGATCATTTCTGTATACATAAAAACTTGGGTGCTTTATTGATATTGAGTTATTCAATAATGTCTCCGATATAAGACAAATACGGATATTATTGCTTAATTTCTTCGAGAGAAAACATATTGTTGGAACTATTTGTATTTTTGTTTTGCTCTTGTCTCCATTCATAGTTAGGGGTAGTGAGTCCTTGATTAAGATTATTCGGAAAATCTGAATTATAAGTTTTATTGTTGTTAAAACTGTAATTTTTTAATAATGGTTGCTGTCTAGGCTTCTACGCTCTTGGTTGAGAACGATGTCTCATTTGTACATACATATTTTAATCTGCTTTCACAGTCGGAATAAAACGATTTATGTGCTTTATTACAGTTTCTACACTTAACAGTTTCAGATGTACATTCCGAAGTTTTATGATTACCTGCACAATTTGCACAAAATGTTTTGACATTGCATCGGCTAGAACCATGACCTAGCATTTGGCAGTTGTAGCACTGCGTAATTCTGGTGGGCCTTTTCCTTTGGTAATCCCATTTTACTTTGATATGATCGATTATCGAGTAATTTTGTCTAAGTTCATTATTGATATATGTGTGGCCTGTTCATTGTATGGTCCATTTGATTTTTTAACTAGCTTTACATCAATACATGGTAGTTTTAAACCGATTATTTTTTTTTTTTTTAAATATTAACGGATCAAATTTATCAAGTCCGCGTAAAACTGCTTTATATGGCTTTTCATTTTTCGAACCGTAACTGAAAAACCCATATTTAGATTTTAAATGTTCACACAATATATTAAAATCTTCAATGGAATCACAAAATATTTTAAGACCAATTGAAATTTTTCTGAGCTGAGCATATTTACATATTTTTAAGTTATTACAAATTTCATGTAATTATAAATGTATTGCTTTACACTTTAATATTGTTATTGGTGGGATTTGCACTTTGCTGGGTTTAGTGACAATTATTTCAGACTCATCGTCATCATCGTCAGTCGTTTGTGGTTGATAGTAGTTGCTGCTAGAAGCAACACTATTTTGTTGTTTATATTTTTTATTCATTATGTTATGCCTACTTGAAGCATTAACATCGACATCGCGGTAGCGTTTAATGTTGTTTATGAAAAGTAAAGAAAAGGGATTAACTGATCCAATTCGTTGTTTTTTTTTCACTAATCTGCTTGTTTTGAACAAAACAGAATATTTTTTTATTGTCATTTTGTTACACACGTTTTGCACACACGTCTGTTTAAACTCACGGGTCAAACTATGACTGAATAAAATAAAATAACATAAAATAATGAAAACGAATCTAAAAAAAGAAACACTCTGAATAAAGCAAATCCGACACGTTTGTTTAAGGGCTTAAGAAGAACTGATTTTATTTACAAATTTACAAGCTTAAGTACTTAGTATGAACATCTTATTACTAAACTAGACTACCTGACAACCTAAGTGTTATCAGGGTGAGATGCGCACAAGCAGCATTCTAATTACTTACATATTACAGATTATATTGTCTAAATTACTTAGAAATGGTATAAACATCATATTTGGGATTTCCTACAACCTTGAAACCAATTGTATTTAAATTACATATCATAAACATACAGCTGAATTTTCCATAGTGATACTATGGAAACCAGACTGATAATATCATCCTAAAATGGCTAAAGTACAGTTTTAAACTAATGGGAAATAATATAGTTTCATAAAACTGAACATTCTGCCAGCCTTAAAAGATCCAAATCTTTTAAAAAGTGTAATATTTGCCAACTTAATAACTATCTTAGAACTATCATGGTGAAAAATATGTTCTTTATGAATAGAGACTGAGTCATGCTCATAAATTTTAATATTCACAATATATCTAAAATTCTAAACTTCCAAAATAACACAGGGTTTAACTTATTTTAACAAAAATTACTTTCTACCTACATCAGACGAGGTAGTGCAACGGTAGCAGGCAAATATCTGGCTGACATGTGGCACGTTTTTTTTAGCATCCAAAATAAGGCGATAATAATGATAATCATGACGATAAATGTGGTGAAGCTCATTCCATAATGAGTCAGATGATGAATATCGAGTTGCGTGGGAAAACCAAGTATTTTTGTTGAAGATGGGATGTCTGGAATTTTGTACATCTCTATTTCACCTTTTAATTTAAGGTGCGATATGGATGGTAAGAACGTTGAAATGTTTAGGGATGGAAAGACATAGCTTACATCAGATGAATATGCGTCATAAGTCCACATCTGTATATCTGCGGCTTCAAAATGGTATTCAGCATTGTTAACAGTCCGGAGTTAACTAAGATGACATTTTGCATTTTTTCGTTGCATGTTATCTCTGATGGTGTATCTTCATATACAGAGAATATCCATGAGTTAGGAGCATGTGTTTGTTGCCAATAGTTGTGTAGTTTTTTAATTTCGGTATCACAGCTCCCGGGAATCCTTTTGGCCTTTAGAAATAGCTGCAATTCACAGTTGGTTGTAGTTCGGGTGTTGACTAGAGGATGAACCTGATGACATAGCGTAAGTTCTTCCATCTTCTGGCAATGGTCGAAAATATCTTCATTTAAACTATAGTACAGCGCTTTTCTGTGTATTTACTGCTGGCTTGTATGTTTATGGAGAACCCGTCATGTATTATTGGGTAAGTGTATATCTCATACGCGTTGAAAAATTCACTATTTATCAATGGAACTTGAATGTGGAAAAGTACAAAGTCAGCTGTTGTTCTTGTGGAAACTTCAGCTACCTTAGCTAGTTCTACAACCTCTTCAGTTGGTAGTCTTAAACTTTTCTTTATGTTGGTTTTGATGAGTTCAATATGTTTTCTGAATCTTTTAACCGGTAGTATTGAATGCAGAAATGTTCCTTTAGCATTGAACACGGCCCCAATTATGTCATTTTGTATTATTTCTTTCTATATTGGATATCACATTGAGACGTGTAGATTCATCTTTCGTGGCATGCATTTCTACTTCAAGCGACTGGATTGCCTCACTTAAGGTTTCAATGTGTGAAAATAGCTTTATTCTGTTTTTTTATTATGTCCATCGTCATATCTTGAACTGATGATAGATTTCGGACGACGTTGAGCATATATTCATCATTTACGGCATTCTGCTTTATCTTCTGCGATATATCTTCAGCATGCTCTTCATCTATAAGACCAAATAACGAGTGATATACCCATCCGATAAACGGCAATAGCGACCTTTTCTGCCTCTTAGGCGTTGAAGACATTATCATTTCATGCCTGTTCACAACTCTTTCATAAATTGTTTGGAGATTTTGTATAGATGATTAGATTGCAAGGTTTTCAGAGATTTAATTGATTTATCCAAAGATGTCATTGCTGTTACATATTCCGATATATTGAAGTGTGCTGCGATGTTCCATGATGTCCGCGTTAATCCTACCGTTGCTAACTTATCGAAGAATATCCCTGCCTCATCCTGAAAATTATTTATACAATATTTAGACCTGACGGGACTTATAATTGCTAACAGTGATAACAAGACTGTTAGCATATTTTTGTTTTTAAATTGTTTACAATTTGCACTCCTTTGGCGGTTTTTATTTTGATTTTCTTTCTTAACGTTACAATTTTCAATTCTTTGTTTATTTTTATTACTAATTTTTCTTAAATTTATATTTGATTCTAAGGATGGATGATCCATTCCTTTATTTGATTCTAATGATGGATTTTCTATTTCCTTATTTTTATTTTCTTCGGCAGGAAAAGGACAAGCATTGTGGATTAACCTCTTGGTTTCCCCATTGCTGGATGTAACCACCATTCTACAAAACCCATCCGAACCCATTATAGTTCGGATAACCCTCCCCCGCCTCCAGCTCATTGGAAGACTATTATCATCTTTGAGGAGGACTAGAGTACCAGGCTCTATATTAGTACAAGGTTTATTCCATTTGTACCTTTTTTGTAATTCGGACAAATATTCTGAAGACCATCGTTTCAAGAATTGCTCCATATTTGACTGTACGCTTTTACACTGATCGCGCATTCCTTGATAACATTTATTGTTGGAAGAGTCAATAAAAGTTGAAAAACATTCGCCAATTAAAAACTCCCAGGCGTTAACACTTTGTACATAATCATTTTGATCGTCCGATAAAGGAGTTAATGGACGGGAATTCAATACGGACTCTATCTGTGTCATCAATGTATATAATTGTTCGTACGTCATTATTCCCTTAGTCACTTTTAAGAAATGCTTCTTAACAGATTTCACGCATGCTTCCCATAATCCCCCCACATGTGGAGATCGGGCTGGTACATTTAACCATTCGATATTTGTTTGGTTACAAAAATCATTTAACTCTGCCTTATGTTGCTTATTGGCGAACAAATGAAAAATTTCATTAAGGCCATTTGCAGCGCCAACAAAGTTTGTACCATTATCTGAATAAATTTTTAGTGGACAACCTCTTCTTGCTACAAATCTTTTCAAGGCTCCTATAAATGCTGCTGAAGACAGGTCAGACACTACTTCTAAATGTACAGCTTTTGTCGTAAAACAGACAAACACACATACGTACGACTTATCAGTTTTCTTTCCTCTAATCTTGTAGTGAATAGTAATAGGACCAAGAAAATCAATGCCTACGTTAAGAAATGGTCGAGTTCTAATTACCCTATCTTCTGGTAAATTTCCCATTAGTTGATGTATGTTTGTCGGTTGTACTCTAAAACACCTATAACATTTGTTAACTATTTTCTTTACTAATTGACGACCACGCAATGGCCAGAATTGTTGCCTTACAATTGCTAATAACCCTTGCGGACCTACATGCAAATGTTGAACATGTAAATGTTCTATTATTAACTCAACAATATCATCTTTGTAAGGAAGAAGAATTCGATGTTTAGCGTTATACGGCAATGTACTGTTTCCCAACCTGCCTCCTACTCTAATTATATTATCTCTGTCTAATATTGGATATAAGTTAATTAAGTGCGACGATTTGCTTATAATCCTTTTTGATTTTAGTATTTTAATTTCTTCATGAAAATGGTCGTTCTGGATTTCCTTAACTATTATAGTTAAAGCCTCTTTTCTATAACCTATAAATGATTGAGGATTACCTTTTTTGGCTATATTAATAAATTTTAACACAAATTTTAACACATTTTGAAGAAATTCAATATTATTTTTATGATTTATCTTTCTCAACACTGATTCTTTGCTATGAATTAATAAAGCTCGTGCATTCTTTTTTAGCTCCGGTATCTCTTTTGCAGCAACCACTGATGGTTCTATAAATATTTTCTCTTTTAAAAATTTTGGACCTTCAAACCTAAACTTATTATCTATAAGCTCCTTTCCTAACAATCCTCTTGAAATAAGATCTGCTGGATTTTCTTCCGACTTCACATGACTCCACGCGGAAACATCACTATCCGATTGTAAAGCACTTAGCCTGTTCTATACAAATATTTGTAATCTAGCTGGATCCAATTTAATCCAGCTTAAAACTATAGCCGAATCAGTGTAGTAAAATATGTTATTAATGTTAAGTTTCAAAGATCCAATAACCGACTTCATTAATTCTACTAATAATACACTAGCACAAAGTTCTAATCTTGGCAGCGTTATTATCTTAATTGGAGCCACTCTTGATTTTGATGCCGCTAACTGCGTATAAACGATGCCATGGCTATCCACAGACCTAACATATACCGCTGCACTATATGCCTTCATTGATGCATCGCAAAACCCATGTAATTCAATTTGTGTTGGTTTTACACAAATAATATGTCTTGGTATCTTAACTTCATTTAAACACCTAAAATTCTCTTTAATTGATCTTCATTTGATCTCAATTTCCTCGGGAACTACCTCATCCCATTCGACTTTCAATTTCCATAACTCTTGAAGAAGAATTTTGGTTGTTACTATTACAGGTCCAACTAACCCAAGTGGATCAAATAATTTTGATACCTCGCTTAAAATGATTCGTTTTGAAGATTTTTCTTGTGCATCCCATTTGCATCTAAGCCCTATCTTGTCCGATTTGGGGTTCCAAATAACACCTAAGGTTTTGATAGGATTTAAAATATCTAAATCTATATTCAGATTTCCAATAATGTCGTTATCGTCAATGGTTTCCAACAACAATTTTTCATTGGCACACCATTTTCTTAAAGGCATTCCAAATTCTAACATGATGCTATTAATATTTTGTTACAGTGATTTTACTGAGTATAGACAGTCTCCTCCTGTCATCAAGTCATCCATATAAAAATCATCCCTTATTGCAGCTGATTCTGCTGGAAATTGGTTTGACTTCAACTCAGCAATTTTTTGTAAACATTTAACAGCTAGATACGGACCAGAGGCAGTACCGTAAGTAACGGGTTTCAACGCATAAGTTTCCAACGTATCATTTAGATTCACACGCCAAAATATTAACTGATATTTTCTGTCCTCTTTCGTTACCCAAATTTGCCTGTACATTTTCTCAATATCTGCCGAAAATACATACCGATGTTTTCTAAAACGCAATAATATATTAAATAAGTCTTCCTGAATTCTTGGGCCTGTATGTAGGATGTCATTCAGTGAAATATTTGAAGTAGTCTTGAACGATGCATCAAACACTACTCTTAGTTTTGTTGACGTACTCTCCGGCCTAATAATACAGTGATGTGGCAAATAATACCCATTATTAAAAAATGTATTGTTGGTTACAAGTTCCATATGACGCATTTCCAAATATCGTCCCAAAAAATCGTTATATTCTATTCTAAGTTCGTTATTTTTTCTAATTTTCTTTCCTAAGCGAAGAATCTCTTTTTAGCCACTAGGCTAGAATTCCCTAGCACCCTTGGTTCACTCTTAAAAGGTAACGCCACTTGAAACTTACCATCTACTAGCAATTTTATATTCTCCTCATAATGTCTTTCACACTCTTTTTCTAACACTGTAAATTTATTTATATGTGGAATTTCCTCAAACTTCCAAAATTTTTCCAAAATTTGCTCACATGACTCGCGCACTGTTGCCACTACTATATTTGGTTATGGTTTGGATCCATCTATTTTTGTCATGCAATACGCAACCCAGCCTAATTTTGTCTTCTGCAACTTTGTCTTTGTCCCATCATCTTGTATTTTTCCATCACATACGAGCTCAAATACAAATTGATTTGACAAAAGAAGATCTATTCCATCCGGAATATTATACGATCTTAAATACTTTTAAAATAAAGAGTTGCTATTGCTCTTTTATTCGAATAATATTCCTCTAGAATATTCCATGCCGCTTCAAAATTTTCGTCCTTTGACGGTAATTTAGAAATTTTGACGGCTGCTTCCCCGGTTAATTTTGATTTTAACATACACATCTTTTGCGTATTTGAAATTGGTCGATCAATTATAAGCTGTTTAAATAATTCACTGAAGATGTCCCATTCTGTAAACCGTCCACTAAATATCGGTATATCAATCGTAGGTAACCTAAATGGAAGATTTTCCGAATGGCCCTCTATGCCAGGAATACTTTGGTAGGCATCCCTTAAATTATAAAATACATCTGCCAATTCATCATCCGCGATTTGACCCATGTACTGCATAAATACACCTTCAGTTAACCTAAATTTCTCCTTTACTATCTCCACCGAGACTTCCTTACTTCTACACTTTTCTATCTTCGCTTCCAAATCATCCAAACAATATTGGAACTGACGAATCAGACCACGATTCTGAACTAATTCGACCTTTGAAGGAGCACAGATTCCCTGAAATATGTCTCGGTTGTCTACACATGGAGCCGTTACTGTTTCTGGCACATTCGTGTTTGCCGAAGCTAGCAGTTTGTCCTCCTGCGCAAACTTATTTTTCAGTTGCGTAAATAAACTGTTGAAATTATCCACAGTCTTTCTAACTTCGGCTACGAAATTATTCTTGAAATACGCATTTCTTTCTAATGTCGACGATGGAGGTCGGAGTTCTCTATCATCGAATCGAATTTACTAACTAATTCGCTGAAAGTAGCCCTCAGATTTTTTACCTTATTTCTAAATTCCTGCCCAGGGAGATTACCCTGGGCAACCGAACTCAAGGAGTTATATACTGATGTCGTTGCCTTATCTGTCCTATTCCTTAATAATTTTGATGGGATCCATATTGGAACGAAAAACAAAACAGAAATAAAACCTTTTTCAAAAAAAAAAAAAAAAAAAAAATGCTGTAGAAAATATTTATGTATATATTTATAATTCAATATAAGTAAAACCAAAAACAACTTACCTTGATCACTTTTCAATTTATTATGTATATTTTCAGGTATATCTATATATATATTTTATTATATTTTTTTTTTTTTGACTCACAGATTTAACAATTTAAAAACACTACCATATATATCTTTCTGTATATATATATATATTTTTTTTTTGAATCACAGATTTAACAATTTAAAAACACTACCATATATACCTTTCTGTATATTTTTTTTTTATATATCACTTTTATATTTATATCACTTTTATATTTTAAAATATTTAAAAAAAATTTTTTTTTCTCATTCCTTACCACTGGTGGGGGGAAACTTGAAAATATATATGCAGAAAGTCGCGTATTGTTACTTGGGGTCACCACTGAATAAAGCAAAGACGACACCTTTGTTTAAGAGCTTAAGAAGAACTGATTTTATTTTCAAATTTACAAGCTTAAGTACTTAGTATGAACATCTTATTACTAAACTAGACTACCTGACAACCTAAGTGTTATCAGGGTGAGATGCGCACAAGCAGCATTCTAATTACTTACATATTACAGATTATATTGTCTAAATTACTTAGAAATGGTATAAACATCATTTTTGGGATTTCCTACAACCTTGAAACCCATTGTATTTAAATTACATATCATAAACATACAGCTGAATTTTCCATAGTGATACTATGGAAACTAGACTGATAATATCATCCTAAAATAGCTAAAGTACAGTTTTAAACTAATGGGAAATAATATAGTTTCATAAAACTGAACACACTCCAATATATAAATAATACATAAACCAAACAAAACAAACCATAAAACAAAATTTGAAAACATCCAACTATAACAAACTAACACAGTGCAAGAAAATAAAAAAATTCAACATTCAACCAAACCAAACAAAAACAACCACACAATATACCCCAAAAAAAAAAAAAAAAAAAACAACAACCAACAATAACAAACCAACTCACGCAAAAAATCAACATATTATTACTCCCATCACATGAGCACTTCAACAACATGCTGTGTTTTTTTTAAATACTCCTTTTTTTCTCTGCAATATGACCAAGCAAATGGATGTTTTGCTTACGACGATCAGTGTCATTGTTGTTGATTAACATTCCTCTTATTGTTTTTCACTTTTCTACGTAGTACAAGCAGCTGATATCTGTTTTATTGTTGGGTTAACTAGTGCTGAAGGCATAGCACTGATCACAATTAATAGTTTCAGCAATAAAGCAGATACTTGCTCTTGTACTATCGTAAGGAAAATTGACTTAATTTTTATTTTATTCCATTGGCCAACTTTTTCAGCCTTTCGTACCGTGCGGGAGTCTTTCCCTCTTGCTGGAAAGTTGCTAATGTCCAACCATCTAATGAGTTTCAGCTTAATTCAGAGGTACCCCCAGGGTTCCGTTTTTTCTCCTTGTCTTTTCCTTATCTTTCTGAACGACCTTCTTGGTCAAACTTTTAATTCTATATACTCTTTCGAAGATGACAGCAGCATTTGTCATCATTTTCCTTTAATTGTAGGTCAAGCCTCTTGGAGGTTGGGGGGCAAAAGGCAGACAATGAATGACACACTCAATCAAGACCTGTTAACAATCTCCGAGTGGGGTAAAGCAAATAGGGTTGATTTTAATGCGCTGAAGGCTCAATGTTGTATGTTGACCCATAGGGCCATGGAATCAACAATGTCATCTGTATATATGGGTGGTATAGGTATTGAGGAATCGGATACTCTTGATGTTCTAGGCATGAGAATTCAATGTGAAGCATTCAAGTGTCTTGGTTTTCTAAAACGGTGTAAAAATTACTTCACTCCTTCCGATCTCTTTAAAATCTATACCACTTACATCCGACCGAAAATGGGATTCAACTCCCATATATAGGCAGGAGCTTTAAAGTCTATTTTGGAGCTACTGGACCGCGTGCAAAGGAGGGCGTTGGCACTCATCAATGACAGTAGGGTATCCAACTCTATTAATTCATTAGAACATCGTCGGAATGTGGGTTGTGTAGCACTGTTCTATAGATATTACCATGGGAAATGTTCTTCTGAGATTAGCGAACTTATTCCAAGCGCCCGAGTTTCGGTTCGCTCTACCTGCTTCTCTAGTAGATCACATCCGTTTGTAGTCTATTGTCCAGTTGACCGCACAACGCATTACAGAGAGAATTCGTTTATCAGTCGAACTAGCCATATGTGGAATAAAGTCCCCGCAGAGGTCTTTCCAGACAGTTATAATCTAATAAAATTTGAGTCAAATATCCACAAACACTAATCCCTCTCTCCTCCTTCCCATAACCTATTTTCCTGAAATCAACACAATGCACTGCATTTGTAGGGGGCATCCCCTGAGTGTTGGTTAATTAAAAAAAAATATATATGTTTTAATATGAACTCTCTATACTTTCTTAGATACAAATTCGTTTAAAACATCTTGAAAGTTAACCTTTTAACCAATGCATTTACAACATTGGTGAACGAATGCAGGTTCCGATTTGTTTTAGTTTCGAAAAGTTACGTTCATCCGTGGCTTTTGTGATCAGACTTCTCTATATTTCAATGCTGTCATTACATTACCAGAAGTAGATATTACCAAAAATCAATTTATATGATTCCTCGGCAGGTACAATTTGTCTTTTCCGGCATCCTCTAATTGTAAGATGAAGTACTTGAACTGAACCATCTCGTTGATAAATTTAGGCTCAATGTCCTCGGAATAATATTCCTTAAACTTTATAAAAGTCTCTTTAAATTCATCGTTGGACTTGGTCGAAGATATTTTAGAAATCCAAACAAAGCACTGATTTCCTAATAACTCTGTGCAGAACATGTCTAGTACAGGCAAATATGTTTTAAGTCATAACTTAACTTTTCCTCTGTGTACAACGTCTTCTGCAGATCCGTCATCGTGGGGTTTTCTTTTTCGTCATGGTTTTTCGTCTTCGCACACGCTCTTTTTCATCACTGTATTGGGCATAAGTTTTCTCATTTGCCTTCATCTCGTAATCGCCAAATAATTCTCGCTATGTAAAAAATCTAAAAGCGATTTTAAGAGATCGATTGCCATTTGAAGTTCAATAGTGGTTTTTTGTAGAGATATACTGACGCCTTTGATTTGATCAAGTATGGTAACCCAGAATACTGTTATTTTAGGTTTTTTCCAAGTCCTTTAATAAACACCTGTCCTCGTGAATCACTTGTGTCTCATCGTCATCAATAGACTATAACGCTTTCTGGAAATTATTGTAACCTTTAGATAAATCCTTCGTCGCAGGCCCGGATATCGGGTAGTCTTTTCAGAACCAGTGACTTGTATTTCATACGTTCACCAGTTTTTATTTTTAAAGATTTTTGATCATAATTACCCACCGATGAGTTGACACCGAAAATAAATACTAAAGTGCCTGTACAAATCCAAAGAATAAGATTCCTCCAACACAGCACTCAGCACAACGTACTCCAACAAAATTCACTGAAAGGAACGTAGTGCGCGATGTGATTTATTCTTCTATCTAAATTTTTTCCTATTTTAAATTTTGGTGGCTAGTTCTTTCCCTTTGTGGCTTTCTATAGAATTAACTACAAGAAAAAAGATGTTCTTGCCATGCCGTTCTCTGAAAAGTCGTTGTTAAATTGCCACGATAAAGTTTAATATTATTCTATAAAAAATTGAAATTTACTGAAATATTACGACTGAAGGATTCTTACTTACAAATATTTAGCGCATGTACCCCTAGTCAGTTGCCTACATTGCCGGACCTGAGGCTATATTATAGCAGTCCAAACCTACTATATCTTTTTTCTTATTTGTTGTTTATTTTGTTATAATATAATATATATATTTACGCTGATAACTGATACTCTGTAATGCCGAATGATTAATATATAATTTCGGAAAATTATCACTCATACGTCAAATATTTATAAGTGTATTTTTTAAAAAGGCACCTTTACTGAAAATAGTACCTTCTTTGAAAAATGTCTTTTCTTAGAAAAGTTAATTTTCTTTAAAAATTACCTTTTCGTAAAAAAGTAATTTTTCTTAAAAAGAAAAGGTACTTCTTCAAAATGAACATTTTCCTTAAAGTTACCTTTTTCTTTAAAAAGTGTTTTCTAAAAAAGTAAATTTTCTTTAAAAAAAATTGCCTTTTCTTAAAACAGTACCTAACGATAGATATTAGTAATAATCGGAGTTTATGATGGATTCTTGGTATAATGTAGTCATAACTATAGCATACTTACATCAGAAAATATTTTGTACGAAAGATACATTTTAACGGGTACCTTATACTACATGCCTCAAAAAAGGTGAAATCCGGATATAGGATCCAGATATGATGAAATTCAGAAATAGGATTCAGAAAACATATGAAAAATTGTAGAAGATATTAAACATAAAAGAGGGTTTAAATTGGTAACAAAATTTGTTCCGTGCTCCTAGAACTTCATTTCACAAAATAGTTTTAGAGTTCAAATCGCCTTCTTGGCCACCTATTTAGACACCGATTTAGCACTATTTAAAGAAACGCTTTGTATATTAGAGAATATTTAAAAAATCAATGCCTACTGTGTATCATTATGTATTTCTTATTTTAAATAAGTTCTGCGAATGGAAAGCAGCAGTTAATTATACACTGTACCACTATGTGTCAAAAATATTTGACATAGACCCATATTTTAATGTACCGTCTGTGTGTCCATGTAAACCTTGTAATCAAACTACAGGTCGCAAATTTGAACGTATTTTGATGAAATTTGGTATGTATGAATGTATGTATCTTTATTTATAAATATAAAATAACATTTTTAAATAAAGAAAGAAAATAAATATTTAACAATGACATATGTATGTTGTCTGTTATAAATATATATACATATATATATAAAGTGTTCTAGACATGTCTATAAAAAATAACTTATATTTATAGCTATGTCCAAAATTTAGATAAATTCCTCTATAATGAGTTTTCTATAATTTAAAGCATTTTCAACATAATTATAAAGTGAATTTCAGTCGTTACATATTCGGCCATTCATAATATTTATGACTTCATTGTCATTAAGAATTGGTTTACCAAAAAATCTGTTTCGTAATTCGTTAAATATTGGACATCTTGCCACGAAATGTTAAGTTGTTTCATTTTCGCCGGTGTTGCATAAAGTGCATGTATGGTTTTCAGTTGTATTAAAACTGTTTGAATTTAACGGTAATATACCGCATCTCGCTTTAAAAATGGTTGAGATTTGCCTTTGACTCCTTAAGTTTTCGATATAGTTTATGTCCATACTATGGTTCAAATATTTATAAAATCTTGATGTATAATTTAGAGCTTGTTGTTGCATTTTCATAATTGACCTTGATTTCATTTGTTGAAGCAAAATCGTTCCATTTCGAATCCATTGTTGTTGACTATTATTTGCAAAGTTAAATTGAACCCCAAATTCTCTACTTATTGCATTGATTTTCTTTGCCCAAAATATATTATCTCGTAACGCAACTAGGGATAATTTGTTTGGTAATCTATTTTGATTGTACTGAAATAGCGTTTTATAGATATAGTCCATATGTAAATTCAATGTGTAAAAATGACTGCATTCTACTTTTGTTTCCGAATACAAAGCATAGTTGGGTGTAAAGTCTGGTAGTTTTAGAATTCTCTTCACGAAATACCTCTGTAACTTGAATACCTCCTCGAATAAACAGTAACCCCAGACCTGAGCTCCATATGATTGTATAGATCGGCAGACTGATTGAAAAAGCTTTCACTTAGATTTCAGGCTTATGTTCGGTTTATTTAGAAAACTGTTCCACGTTGCATTAATACTATTCTTAGACGATATATTTCTTTTTTCAATATGTTTCCTAAAACTCGTTTGCGTGTGAAAGTTACACCTAAATAGTTGTAGTCATTCACAATTTTAATTTCTTGATTTTTGTACTCTACCTTATCACTTGATGCAAGCCTGCCTCATTTTCTGAATACCATCATTTCCGATTTAAGAGTATTCACCTCCATATTCCACTGCTTACAATAACTTTCCAAGTTCTTTACCATGTTTCTCATTATTTGTATATCATCAGCCAATAAAACTATATCATCCGCATACATAAGCAAACGTATATTTATATTATCTACCATCAGACCACCTTCCAAATGTTATGGAGGTCATTTAAGTACGAGCAATGGGAGCAGGAGACATCCTTATTTAACGCCATTATAAGTTTCAAAGTATTTCAGAAAAATTTCAGTGTGTAGTAGACACGGATGAAAGTTTAAAACAGAATTTCAAACAGTTTTAGAAAGAAAAATTTCATGTGTAAACCGGGACTTACTTAATAAAGCAGCATTAATTTATAAAATGCGGTCGGTGGCAAGAATATATCGAAAACAAGGAAAATTTCAGGCTAAGTTCTGAATACACCATATTTATTCCAGTATATTTGTATAATAAATTGAAAATATTAATCTATATACATATATATAAAGGAGTGATGTCACCACTAACTGCGGAACGGATGGACGAATTTCAACCAAAATTTCAGTGTACGTTGGAGATGGTCCGTAAATGGTTTATGTGAAGTTTGCACTAGAGCGCACTGTGGCTGAAATTTTGATTTCATTGGCCAAAAGCCTAATTTTTTTTTTGTCACCGATTTTTAAAATTTTAACGCCTTTTTGTAGCTAATATATCCAGATTAAGGTAGCCAAACAATTAGGTTAAACTCTTGCTAATTGTAGGCGTGGCATGCTGTCAAACTCAACTGTTTTTTTAATTTCAGAAAAAGGTGATTTTTTTTTGTTTTTTATCAAAAATAAATGGTTACTACTCGCACGCTATTATCGATAATGACCTGCGGTCTTTTTCATAATGTTGGTAGGATTATGTCTTTAGTTGTTGTAAGTGGTCACAGCTCTACCCTTTAATATTAGGGGCGTTGTGAAATATTTATGAAACTACTATATTTTTCTCAAATTTCAATTTTAGTGGAATAGAACTTCTAGGGAGCAAAAGGGAACAAGAAACGTATACCACCCGGAGAAAGGTGAAAGTGGCCTCTTTAACCCTATATATACTTTTGCACCCGTGACGACCCGTGGGTAGAACACTTTTTTCATTTTAATGAAATTACTCTAAAAAAAATTCGAATTACGATAATTTAAGCAGCCCTATAAGTACTCGTATACAATGGTGTATTAAATTTGTGCCTTATGTATTTTATAGCTTATAATAATCTTTATTTGTTCTATTACCATAATATATTTGTAAGTAAGAATGACAATACACAGAGGATGTAATTAGTAACCTGGGTTTTTTTTATTATCATACCTTTTTTATACCTTTTTATTTTACCTAACAATGCACTAATGCAAGTAGTAAAGAAAACACACACAGGTAATTCATTTGTGTAGTGGGTTTTTTATACATTATTTTAGGTAGTAATGCACTAATGCCATTTTCTTATCTTTGTATTTTACCTATAAACATAGTATGATGGCTTATGAGAAGGCTTATAAGAAAGCGACATTTGAAGACAAACTCAATTGCTCTAATATATTTCAGCAATAACAGTCGCAAATAAAACTATTCAGAAAAATATGGAGAGCTTCAGTTATAAAGAACTGGCCGAAGAGTATTTTAGAAACAAAAGCCAGGAAGATGTTCTTAGTTACGTTAAAATAAAATTAAACTTAAATTCGTGTAGCACCGAAATACAAGAGCAATTATCTAATTTCGTCAAAGCACTAAAAAAACGCTACAAAGAACTTAGCTACAGTAAACAAAATTTTTATATAAAAAGTGCAAAGTGGTTAGAAGGCCAACTTACTGTCGCTGCAGAAACAGCAAAACAAGATATGGCTGGAATACCACGCAAATCATTTGACAACTGCAGCGATAGATCTAAGAGGCGGAAACTTAAAGATGTTAACGATGAAATTGGTTGTACAAATATAAAAGAATCTTTCCTACATCAATTACGATCACAGAACCAATTAACAAAAGTTGATATCATTGAAAAGGTTGTTAAAGCTAGTCCAGTGAAAGCAAAACGGATTCTTAAAAGTATACCACCTTCGAGCGATGCAAAACAGTTCACAAATGAGGAAGCATTAGCATTATTTCTGGATTTGAAATTAACAAAACAGCAATATATTCAGCTCAGATTGTGTGCGATTGAAAAATGTGTATCAAATATGTATGCAGCATATCATCACATAACAGGTGCTAAAATGGACTGTTTGCCATCAAAAGACACTATTACAATCACACCAATTTCGGCAGAGGTACACTACAATCTCTACTTGATCACATAGCTGAACGCTTGCTTCAATCGATAAAAGGAATCAAGAAAGGAGTTAAAGAAATATGGAAACACAAAGCTAATTCTTTTTTGTAAATGGGGATGTGATGGTTCTTCGGGACAGAAACAATAAAAACAAGTAGTATGTGAAAATATTTCGGACTCAGATATGTTCATGGTATCATTTGTACCATTGCGATTAAAAACGATTTTGGAAGATTCAGAGCCTTCCACTAGTACAACGCAAACAATGGGTATTTGGAAAAATGAGACACCATCTTCTACGAAATACTGCAGGCCAATCAAATTTGAATTCAAAAAAGAAACTCATGATGCCATTAACAAAGAAGTTAGTGATATCAAGGCCCAAATTGCAACATTACAATTACAGTTAGATGGGCAGCAAATTGAAGTAAGGTATCAATTAGTGATGACAATGATAGATGGAAAAGTAGGTCAGGCCTTCACTAACATGAAGACTGCATCCAGCTGCATTATATGCCAAGCAACATCAAGCCAATTAAACCAAGTCCCGACAAAATCATTAGATAATACCGCTGCATATGGATTTGGATTATCACCACTACAGGCAAGAATACGACTTATGGAACACAGACTAAAAATCAGTTATGATTTGGATTTCGGGTCTTCAGGATCAATAAGAAACAACGAAACCAACAAAGAGTTAAGAAGTTCAAAAAATAAACATGTTCAAGATGTATATTGCAAATTTGGATTGATTATAGATCAGCCAAAACAAGGGTCAGGCAAGACAAATGATGGCAATACCACAAGAAGATTCTTTTCAGATCCAGAAACAGGATCTGAAATAGCAGGAGTGGATTTAAACCTTATTTTCAGATTTAAAATAATCCTAGAAGTACTTGCGTGCAATGAAGAAATTGACTCTAGAAAATTTGGAGATTATGCTAAGGAAACTGCAAAATATATACAACCAACTACCCATGGAGATATATGTCTGCAACAGTTCACAAAATACTTTATCATGGAGAAGATGTCATTAAATATCATTTGGTGCCACTTGGAGATCTATCAGAGGAGGCTCAGCAAAAAAGGAATAAGGATTATAGATTTTATAGAGAGCACAATACTAGAAAAATTTCACGAAATTCCACAAATGAAGATCTATTTAATATATTATTGGCAACGTCAGATCCGTTCATCTCCAGTATTCGAAATCAATGGAAAGTGGAACATCGGGATTTAGATGAAGAAGTCAAAAAACTACTAAAGAACAGAAATAACACAGAACAAAATATGGAATATTTGCAATGAATATTTGAGTCAAATGAATAATAATTATAATTGCCTTTCATTGTTAGTTAAGTACGAAAAACATAGTATTAGTAAAAAATAATAATAAACAAAACCTACCATTGTTACAAGTGCAATTAAAATCTATTGCAGTTTTTATTTTTAAAATGTTTTTTAAAATTATCAAATTTGACAGCAAAAAATAATAAATTTTTCTGTAGTAATGGCAAGATTTTTAGATAATATTATTAACGTTTAAATATTCTTTGAGTGTAAACAAATTTGCAAATTTGTCAACAAAAAATTTTTAAGTTTTCAGTAATAATAGCAAAATCTCCAGTTGATTTTACTATTTTTGAGTGTAATAATTTGTTTGAGTGTAACATCAAAAAATCCCATTATTACAAAAAATGTTTATAATTATTATTAAAATCCAAATATTAAATTTTTTAATAAATAAAAAAATAATAAACATATTTCACTCTAAAAGTTAAAAAAAAAAAATCAAAAGTTCAACTTTGACCTAGAATTCCTTAAAAAGTCCTCAATCAATTTTAATGTAATTAAAACTGAGTCAAGCTGAACTAAATATCTATCCATTTAAAATAAAATTACTTAAATATTTTGATCGGTTCAAAAGTTACAGAATTTTGGCTAATGAAAAACGATTTTCAGCCATTGTGGAACGGCCCAGTGATTCCGGAGATATTGATATGGAGATATTTTTAAGAATTTCCCATATATCCTATACAAATCTCAACAAATGGCCGCCATTTTTCATATAGGGATTATGTATTAGCAGTTGAAAAGATACCAAACCATGTATCGTAATGTCAAATGTCAGCTGAAGGCATGCCTTTTTACCTCTCGCTTGAGATTTATTAATTCATTCCAATATTTCTGTGCATACTCATTTCATCATTTTAAAAAATATTTCGAGGGCATTTACACACAAAAAAAATTTGGGAAATTTTCCATGTAAGATTTTCCATCATTGATCTATAGAACACAATTGAAATGGTAACTCCATTCGAATAACAATGCAACATTTCCAAACTTTACTCATGCATACCTACGTAGGCGTATTATTATTTTTGTATACCTTCTTTTATGCTTTGATATAATTGTCTTATAATTTAACTTCACTTGTAATTAATGCATAATAATTCATTATGCATTAATAATAATATCAACATATATTCCATCGAATCCAATAGAATTGTGTAATAAATACAAAGATTTTATGGCAGAAGACTATTTGGATTCGAAATCATGATTTGCTGATTTCATTGGAAATGTATACCAAGGCATTGATTGCGATTGAAGATTTGTGCCTTGCGATTGCAAACAAAACATTCGGGCAACTAGGTATGCATTCACCCAATCGTCCAATCCAAAAAAAAAGTATGAATTTGAATGTTCCCAAATTAAGTTACCTTCAAAAACATGCCTGTGATAAGATCATGCAAGTTGTACAAAATAAAGTTGGTGGATTGTATTTTTTGGATGCGCCTGGTGGCATGGCAAAAACATATGTGGCATCACTGATTTTGGCAATTATTTGATCGGAAGGAAAAATTACATTTGCACTTGCTTCGTCTGCTACTTTATTGGATGGTGGACGAACAGCACACTGCATTAAACTTGCCACTGAATGTGCAGGTTTGTACTTAACGACTGATCGATTTAGATGATTGAAAATCCCACATTGCAGCAAGCGGCAATTATTGGATGAACATACAATAAACCATAAAAAACGATTGAAAGCATTACACCGTATGTCGCAATTAACAAATTTTTGAGGGTGCATTGATATTATTGTCAGGTGATTTTCGTCATACATTGCCCGTGTTTCCACGATCGACACTGGCGGATGACATCATCAATGAATGTTTGAAGTCTTCTTTTCTGTGGCGACATGTTTTCCAAATTTGTCTGAGGCCACCAATTATTAATATGAGTAGTCGGACAAAAAATGGGCGGGGGCCGACTAATAGGCATGGCATCCCCAATACAAAGTAAATATTAAATGTCCTATATCTGGAGAACTGTAATAGTGAGTCATCGGACTTTGCGTGAGCCCATAACTTATTCATGTTATTAGTCGATAAGAAAATGGGCGTGATTGGCGCAGTGGGCGTGGAACCGCCCATACAAAGTAAATATATACATAAGTTTAGTTTAGTTTATTTTTATTTGTTCTTCCCATACAACAAGATTTACATCTTTTATATTATAGTATGGGAATTTTTAAAGAAAAACAAGTAACGGTATACAAAAATATTTAAATAAATTGTATAATTATAACGGGTGATTTTTTTGAGGTTAGGATTTTCATGCATTAGTATTTGACAGATCACGTGGGATTTCAGACATGGTGTCAAAGAGAAAGATGCTCAGTATGCTTTGACATTTCATCATGAATAGACTTACTAACGAGCAACGCTTGCAAATCATTGAATTTTATTACCAAAATCAGTGTTCGGTTCGAAATGTGTTTCGCGCTTTACGTCCGATTTATGGTCTACATAATCGACCAAGTGAGCAAACAATTAATGCGATTGTGACCAAGTTTCGCACTCAGTTTACTTTATTGGACATTAAACCAACCACACGAATGCGTACAGTGCGTACAGAAGAGAATATTGCGTCTGTTTCTGAGAGTGTTACTGAAGACCGTGAAATGTCGATTCGTCGCCGTTCGCAGCAATTGGGTTTGTGTTATTCGACCACATGGAAGATTTTACGCAAAGATCTTGGTGTAAAACCGTATAAAATACAGCTCGTGCAAGAACTGAAGCCGAACGATCTGCCACAACGTCTAATTTTCAGTGAATGGGCCCTAGAAAAGTTGGCAGAAAATCCGCTTTTTTATCGACAAATTTTGTTCAGCGATGAGGCTCATTTCTGGTTGAATGGCTTCGTAAATAAGCAAAATTGCCGTATTTGGAGTGAAGAGCAACCAGAAGCCGTTCAAGAACTGCCCATGCATCCCGAAAAATGCACTGTTTGGTGTGGTTTGTACGCTGGTGGAATCATTGGACCGTATTTTTTCAAAGATGCTGTTGGACGCAACGTTACGGTGAATGGCGATCGCTATCGTTCGATGCTAACAAACTTTTTGTTGCCAAAAATGGAAGAACTGAACTTGGTTGACATGTGGTTTCAACAAGATGGCGCTACATGCCACACAGCTCGCGATTCTATGGCCATTTTGAGGGAAAACTTCGGAGAACAATTCATCTCATGAAATGGACCGGTAAGTTGGCCACCAAGATCATGCGATTTGACGCCTTTAGACTATTTTTTGTGGGGCTACGTCAAGTCTAAAGTCTACAGAAATAAGCCAGCAACTATTCCAGCTTTGGAAGACAACATTTCCGAAGAAATTCGGGCTATTCCGGCCGAAATGCTCGAAAAAGTTGCCCAAAATTGGACTTTCCGAATGGACCACCTAAGACGCAGCCGCGGTCAACATTTAAATGAAATTATCTTCAAAAAGTAAATGTCATGGACCAATCTAACGTTTCAAATAAAGAACCGATGAGATTTTGCAAATTTTATGCGTTTTTTTTTAAAAAAAAGTTATCAAGCTCTTAAAAAATCACCCGTTATAAAGTAAATAAAAAAATAAATATAAAAAATAAAATATAACTGGAGTACTATAAAAGAGAAAGCCTTGACACTTTGTACGAGTCCATCAGATATTAATGGGAACAGTCAGATAAAAAATTCGGCAGAATAGGATTAGTGGGCGTGGCCCTTCTATACAAAAAAAACATGAAAGCCACAGTCGAAACTTTTGACAACTACATAAATTTCCAATGTGAGTAGTTGTGGAAAATATGAGCGGAATCGCCAAAATCATAAATTGATAAAATAAGAAATTGCCAAATGAATCTCCAAATTCTCATGGGCAGCTATATGTAGCTTGCTCCAGAATATGAACGCCGAAAAATTTTATAATTTTTGCACCGAATGAAAAAATAAAAAATATATATCAGCAAGCATAGAACTAAAAAACCATAAAATAAATGAAATAAAATGTTTTAATTAAACAATACAAACTTCGTAGGAAAAATTGATTATGAAAATATACATGTCAATAATTCTCCGTATGTCGTAGCTAAGCACGACAGGGCATACTAGTTATTTATAAACGACCTTCGGTAGGTTAGGATTTTTTTAATTGACTTAAAATATGTTTTTTTGTTAACAGTACAATATTATCAAGTTTGTGCCCTAGGACTTTGTCGCAATAAAAAGTTATAACCCAATTGTGTATGTTAAGATGTTAAGGCTAGTTTAGTAACCACCCAATATAAATGACATATTCCAAAATAAATGTTCAACATGTTATTTTTGGAAAATAATTTTTGATATAGCTCGATTATTATTTTATATTATAATTATTTTTTATATTTGAATAAATCGTAGCCAAAGATGTATTTGAATTATTCAAGCAAAGTTTATTGCAATAAAAGACATCAACATACATAAACAAACACATGTCATATCAAATATACTTCAAAAAGATATACTTCAAAATAGTGTTGTTTCTAAAATTTTTCTTACCTATAAATTCCTTTTTCTTCATTTAAACCAGATGTTTCCGCTCTATAACAACGACTTACAGCAGCGATTTTTTTTGGTAAATCGGATTCATTTAAAATCTTATTTGCAAAGAAACCTGCTAATGCCATCTCTGATGTTCCTGACAAACATGAACCTGTTTCTAGTTTATATACCTGTAATAAATTAAATTAAATTAAATTATACTGGACTTTTTTAACGAAACGATATTAATCAATTAGTATGGAAAAGTATATGTTCCTATTCGCGTATTATATATTCAATGCATGTGGACGTGTTTGAATAGCGCTCCGATAAATCGTGGAAATAAACAATCACCCGTTCGACTAAAATATACAAAATTGTATCAAATAAAATCGAAAACATATACTAAATTTTGTAATATTTTATTCAAAAACAATTATAATATTTTCCTTATAATATAATATTTTCGATTGCAATTGCAAACGAAAATACCACTTCTCGCCATGCGCTACACTTTCTGTAGAGATATGAGTAAGTCACCCAATAATCTGTACCAGACTGTGGCGTTCGAAGATAATGAACTATCAAAAAAACAACAACGTGAAGATGAGGATAACAATAAGATAAGGATAAGATAACGATAATTCAACAAATAAACGATTTAAATATTCACTTTCACTAAACACCATAAACTCTAACGTTTCTGAGCTTAAAGCTGATTTTGCCACTTTTAAGTCAACTGTAGCATATGATATACTAGACATAAAGTCAAGTATACAACAATTAAATAGTAGCGTGACCATAATGATTTCAGAGAAGAAATGAGTAGGGCAATTACAAAACTTGTTGAGACTACGTCCAATCTAGTGTCTGGTCTGAGGTCAAAGAACTTATAGTGCGTTTACATCTAAGGAAAATCTATTAGATTTTAGTTGAAATCTATTTCAAAATCTATACCGTCTACATCTAACTTTTTTGACATTTTGTGAGATTTTGGTACCACAACAATAAACAGCTGATTAAACCACTATCACAAAAAAAAACTCGTAAATGAAAAAATTCTTAAATCTACGAGTTTTTTGCTGTTCTCTAATTTCAATAAGAATATTTTTTCTCGTTTTAATTCACATAGAAAAGGCTTTGTGAAATCAAAACAAATGCCCTTTTTTTCTACTAAGCAGGTCTTAAGAGATAAAAAAACTAATTGATATTTAAACTCTAACATGTTTTTTATTGAACCTTTTCATTATTTTAAAAAATTAGACATTAATTTTATGAAAAAAAAAACGATTTTAAAAAACGTCTACATTTTGCGATGATTTAAAAAAAAAAAACTCGTAACCAGTAGTCAATGTTAATAAAACACACTTTTGGAGATGATGTTGTTCTATAACTATAATAAAAACTTTTTATTTGCACAATCTATTTTCCTTTATAATTTTTTCAATTATAACATAGATTTTTTATGTACTAATTATTACGAATAAAGGAATTTAAAATAATATTTCACTCAAATCACATATTTTTTATTTTTTTTTTTTTTGCATATGACTGCCACAACTTCGTTTATGTTCGAAACAGTAGTGATGCCAGCCAAATCCAATTTATTTGAATTTCGAATTTTCTTTGGTGATGCCTAACTTATTTCAAAAAGAGAAGTCATTCTTAATTGAATGAAATTGAAGAATAAAAACAATTGAATGAACAAGTAATTTGTTATTTTAAAAGAAAATACTTTTTTTTTAATTTCTTTATAATCTTAAGGAAAAACATGCAAAAATTACTTAAGGTTTTTTTTGTGAAAGTGACTAAAGAACCATATGGCACCTCGGTTTCTAGATAACATATGGTTCTGAAGCTAAACCATATGTTTCATGTTATTTGATAATAAAAAATATGATTTCGAAAAATACTTCGAAAATATAAAATTTGTATTTTCAAGAAACCCAAAATTTCAATTTCATGTTATTTCAAATTCATTCTTATTCAAATAACAACGTTTCAAGAACAGGGCTGATAAACTAGAAATACCATAAACAAAACAACAGGAAAATGGAAATATGGAAAATTCTAAAAAGGAAAAGATGTTATTATTATATTATGCATTAAGATTAAAAATCACAAGCTGAAACAGAAATTTTGCGAAAAAAAACACCAGCAGTTGTTAAATGTATTGTTTGAACAACAAAAACAAATGCATTTTCCACAATTATTATATAGCAGATTGGAATGAGCATATATAAGAATAAAACGTTATAACTTTTTAATTACTAAATATTTTTTTAAATCTTCAAGAATAAAAAACAAAGTTAGTATTACTCACAGTCCTGGTTCTGTTCCAACAACTGTCGTCGATCCTCTAGTGAATGTTCCAGTTATTCATCTAATCATACGTTATATTCATCCGTTGTTGCTATTAACTCACCAAACGTTGCTAATAACCCTCAAAATTCAACTTTAACATTATCTTCATCTAATACGTCAACATTATTTTCTTTGCCTAATGCTTTATCTGTTAATCGAAATAGTGAAATGGTTGTACCTAAACAACTAAAAGCTATTCCAAAAAATCAATATGTTTTTTATCCCGATTTGCTGCTGATACTACTGTTTCATATTGATACCGATATTTTAATACATAAATTTTCATACTCTCAACCGAGAAGTATTACTTCGCTTAAAATTACAACATCTCCAGAGTTATTTACAAATTTTGGCATAAAAATACATGTAGCGTGATTACATTCATAAGGTGGACGATAACTTTATTTAGTCACTGATAAATGTATTTCAGTTTACGACCAAATGTCGTTGTCCAAAATATGTTCAAGTACATACATTCGCTGGCACGGTAAACTACAGCGAAGTTCATCGGCTGTTGTGCAATGAACTGTTCATGTGTAAACAATTGCCGATAAAGCGAATGTATTGTGCAATAAACAATCACGCTATACCACACAAATAAATTGTTGTTGCGTATTTGTTTGTTACATATTTTTGAGTGTTATGAATTCGGAGTTTAACATATAGAAATTAAATAATATAATATGTTAATTTTTTAGTTGACCTTTTTATATGTAATCCAAAGGAAATTAATAGAAAAGCTCGAGCTCCAATTTTTGTTTTTAAATTCTTTATTAACCGATATTTCGCTACTCTATGAGTAGCATCATCAGGGCTAGTCTAAGTAAAAAGTAAACAAAACAATATACATATAGTATATAAACTAAGTAAGTCACTCAAGAAATAGTAGACACAAAACAAAAATTATAATATAAAAGACAACAGTAATCACAACAACAACTTACAAGCTATATTTGAACAAAAAATGTTTTTCTTTTAAGCTAAGTATTTAGGTTTTGTCGTCTATTGTTGCACTAATATTTAAATGTTATGTTGCACTGCTTTTTCTCTTATTAATTAACTGCCGAAAGATCTGCGCGCAACTCTCTGTATCAGCTTTGAAGTTAATTCTCTTCGTTGTTGGTACATTTATTATGTGGAGCATCTCTAACATAAAACAAAATCACACAATAAGAATTAACCAGGAGACAAAGCTCTAACGTATGTCCCTGGAATATCAGAAAGAGTTGAAAAATCAAAATTATATGACACTGAAAAATATAGAATGGCGCACAAAACAGACAATAACTTAAGAATACTATATACTACAATAAGGATAAAATAGACAAGTTTGAAAAGTCAAATGTGATTTACAAAATACCCTGCAATAGAAAGGAAAATGAAGAATGTAAGAAGGTTTATGTGGGTACAACAAAAAACAGATTAAAAACTAGAATTGCAGCATATAAATCAGACCAACGATTAAGAGACAGAAATTCAACATAAAAAACAGCACCAGCAGCCCATTGTGCGAATAACAATCACTCTCCTAACTTCGACAATGTACAAATATTACAAAGTCTGGGTTCACACATGGCAATTTTTGTTGCGCAACTTTTTTTCAATTCTCTTTTAAAGTTGCCTTAATGTTCACACAGAGAAATTTATTGCCGCAACTTTTCGTTTTCTTTTGCTTTCAAATTCTTACATTTTTGACAGTTCACTTTATTAACTTGTGTAAAAGAATTTATTATTGGTCCAAAGTGAAAAATCTATTTGTGTGAAAAAATGGGTCAAAGGAAAATGAAATAATAAAAAAAATAAATGAAATAATATTAATAATTTTTCTCAGCGAAGCAAAGAATAAAAAGAAATGTCAAATAATAAGCTGCAGCTAACTTCGTGTTTATAATTACGAATTGCACAACAAAACGAGTTGCCGAGTACAAGCAACTCCGTACCAAATACCACTCTTCCTTCCCCGCTCTCCTACAAACTCAAGAATTGCGCAACAAAAGTTGCCTTGTGTGAACTCGGACAAAGCGAAGATAATTATAAACGTCGTTATATGTTAGAAATGCTCCACATAATAAATGTACCAACAACGAATGGAATAAACTTCAAAGCTGATACAGAGAGTTGCGTGCAGATCTTCACAAACCAATTCACAAACCAACACTTTTTTGGTTTATTGATATTGTAAATGAAGAAAACAAACTTACAAACACACCCAGTATGCACTGAAAAATTATTTCTCCAATGTTGGAGAAAAGTTAAGTTCTCAAATTGATATCTAATATATTTCTCAACTTGAGTTGAACAATTTTTCTCATTGTTTGCTTTCAACTTGATATCAAGTTGAGACTTAAAATTTTTTCCAATGTTTGAGAAATATTTTAACATCAATTGGATAACCAACACTTGTCTCCACTTGAGACCAAACTTTTTCTCAACTTGAGTACGATTTGTGTTGAGTTTGAGATATTATTTACAACTTTTGTATTCTCGTATGGCAGCGCTGTTCATTTCTCATAGTAAAGGCCGAGTTAGCCCCACGTAACCGTAACCTAACGTGTCAGCCGTTTTTTTTTTTTTTACATGAAAAACAGTTACCGAACTGAACTGTAACGTAACTGGAACGTCCCAACCTGCTGAATTTGATTTTCGCTACTTTTGTACGTGACATTTGTGAACAGCTTACAAAGTTTGGTTAATTTTACGTTCTATAATTGCACTAAATGCCAACGTTACATTTACGGTACGGTTACATTTTAAAAATGTGTGGCTAACTCGGCCTTAACGTTGGGAATCATATGTTCTAATATCTAGAAATAATAATAATTGTGAAAGTTTTCAGCTTTGTGGTAAATTTTAATTATCTTGATTTAAAAAGGAATTGTTGCAGAAAAGAAATATTAAATAAATAAAAGGGAGGTAAAAGTATAATAAGTTTTATATAATTAATGATATATATTTGTAATTAAATTTGTGATATACATTATAGAACAAAAAAGTGAAAAGTGTGTTGTCATCTTGCCAAAAGCACCATTTAAGCAGGCCTCTGAATTTAAAGAATTCGAGTCCAAAGTACAATCATCGGAAAACAAGTTTAGCGACCTGTGTGACGGTGATCTGTTTTGCTCTGCACTGTAGCAAAAGAATTTCTGTTACAAGCAGAATAAGAAAGAAAAAAAAAATAATAACCTTGATCTTGAAATTATTTTCAAGTTCAAGTATGTACATATAAACAACACCTTATATGGTTAAATGTTGATGGCATTTTTTTTTGGCAAACTGATTTATGGCGTATTTTTTTCTCTTCATTGTGTTGTATGAAATCATGAACACATTCATATGCAATCATGCTGGTCAAACCACGTATTTTCTTGTATTGATCTCACTTGCTCTCATAGTCATATATGAGTGGGAGTGTTATAAATACTAGAGAATGTTATGAATGCACATGAATGTTCTCAATGAATTGGTGGCGATTTTGTTTTTTAATAAACAGGTTTTTATCTGCAGATGAATGAATGAAGATGAGAAGGTTAATGTAATAAAGTTAAATTTAAATCGAGGAGTTGAAGTTTTGTTTTTGAAAAGAAAGGTTGAAGGAAAACCTGAAAACTTAAAATTAAAATGTAGTTTTAATTTAATTTTAAAGAAATAAGAAAAGACATAAAAAAAAGATTTAAATTTAAAATAAAGTAACGTGAAATTAAAATTAAATTAAAGTAAAATTAAGATAAAAAAAAATTAAAGTTTAAGAAAGTTTAAAGAAATATAAAATTAAACTTAAGAACAGAAAATAAGTTAAGTTTAATAAATTAACAAAAAAAAAAAAATTTACAGACACCGCAACATAAATATTAATTTGTGTAAACGCAACCTAGAAAAGAACAAAACACTGCGGAACAAAAAAAAAAAATAATTTTTAATGAAAACAGAATTAAAAGTTTAATAAATTAAAAAGAACTTAATTGCAGTAGTTAAACTTTGTGAAAGAGCATGAATTCAAAGAACACAAAATGGCAGACAAACCAAAACGTCCTCTATCCGGATATATGATCTGGCTTAACTCTGTCCGTGAAGACTTAAAGAAGGAAAACCCCGGCCTCTGGCAACAACAACAATAAGTCGGTAATTTTGATTTTTACATACAAATAATTTTCTACATTTAAATTAAAAATAAAAATTTTATAAAATATAAATAATTTGCTAAGACTAAAAAAAAAATTGTACTAAATCTGCTAAATATAAAATGTTTTAAAATATAAAATCAAATAATATTTTCCTACATTAAGAAATGTTCCTAAATATAAAATTAAACTAAACATTTTACTACATTAAGAAATTTTTTTCTAATTATAAATTTAAACTAAATATCAAATATTTTTTTTTGCTAAAATTAAAATTGTACTAGAATTAAAATCTTTCTACTATTAAAAATTTTTCCTAAAAAATTAAGAATTTTCCCAAAATTAAAAAAAAATTGTCCTAGAATTAAACTTTTCCTAAATCTTACTAATTATGGTATAAAATTAAATAAAAAAAAAAAAGAGAAAAAAAAAGGAAAACAAAAATTTTCTAAGATTTATCTAACTATAAATAGAATTTTTTCTAAAGATTTTTCTAATTAGAATTTAAAAATTTTCTATATATGAAATTTTTCTAATTAAAGCAAATTTTTGTAAGTAAAAATTAGCTAAATATCAAATATTCTAAATAAAAAAATTTACCTAAATACAAAATTTATCTAAAATTACATAAAAGTCTTCTAATTATAAGATTTAAATTAAAATTTTCCTAATTCTACACTTAAGCTGAAATTAAAATTAAGCTAAAATTAAAAATTTTCCTAAATTTAAAATTTCCCTAAATTTAAAATTTTCCTAAAACAGAATTTTGATAAAATTTAAAAATTCTTCTAAAATTAAAAATTAAGCTAAAATTAAAAATTTTCCTAAATTTAAAATTTCCCTAAATTTAAAATTTTTCTAAAACAGAATTTTGCTAAAATTTAAAAATTCTTCTAAAATTAAAAATTAAGCTAAAACTAAAAATTTTCCTAAATTTAAAATTTCCCTAAATTTAAAATTTTCCTAAAACAGAATTTTGCTAAAATTTAAAAATTCTTCTAAAATTAAAATTGAGCTATATTTAAAAATTTTCCTAAAATTAAAATTTCCCTAAAAATTAAATTTTGCTAAACTTAATTTAAAATAACCTTAAAATGAAGGTTCAATAAAACTTGTTTAAACCAATGTAGAAAACCAAACCAAACCAAATCTTATCATTTAAGTGGGTTACCTCCAAGTAAGATGGAGTCGAGGTAACATGGTAGGGAGGGCATAAGGGGCAGAACACCTCGTCCCAATCCCAAGGTAAGTATGGCCATCCGTCCCATTTAGCGTCCGTTTTTTGACAGTTGTTTTTTTTTTAAATCGCACGTGAAAATCTGTAATGCGGTTTCCCTGGGCCTGAGCAAGACCCCACCCATCCGGCGAGCTAGGCCCCTACGCCAGCACGTGCGACCAGCAAAGGCTCAGGGAAACGGAAGCGGATCTTCCACCAATGCCGCACCACTACACCTGGTAAGTTTCACAAAAATATGAGCAATATTCAAGGCTAATTACTTAATTTGTTATTAGATTGCCAAACTTATGGCCATAATTTGTGGCAATTCTACAAAATTTCTAAAAATTGCATGGCGGCCATTAGTTCGGCAACCTAATAAAAAGTTGAGTAATTAGCCTTGAATATTGCTTATATTTTTGTCAAACTTACCTGCTTAAATGGTGCCTTTGCCAATATTGGCTTACGTTTTAAGGTTGCCGTACCTTCCCCAAATTTTACCTCTTCCAATACTCTTTTCCAGTAACTTTCAAAAAAAGTACAAATAATTAATTAATTTATTTTTAATTCTAAAAAATTTTTAACATGTTATAATATTTAATGTGTCATAAATAATAAATTAAATTAAAAATTGCCGAAAAAAGTGGAAATAATTAATTGATATATTTTTAATTATTTCTATTTTTTTCCTTTTCCTTTTCCTTTTTCAATTTAAATTCTTATTTATGTCCTATATAATATTAATAGTTAAAAAAAAGTACAAATAATTAATTCATTTACTTTTAATTCTATATTTAAACAATTTTTAACATGTTATACTACTTAGTATGTCATAAATAATAAATTAAATTAAAAATTGCCGAAAAAAGTACAAATAATTAATTGATATATTTTTAATACTATTTTTTTGCATTTTTTAATTTAAATTCTTACTTATGTCCTATATAATATTAATATTCAAAAAAGTACAAATAATTATTTAATTTATTTTTAATTCTAAATTAAAAAAAAAAACATGTTCATGATAATACATATTAAATATGTAATAAAATTAAATTGAAACATTCAGAAAAAAGTACAATGTTTCCATTTCTAAAATTAATATGATTTTTTTTTTAATAAGGCAATTCCGTACCTTCCATTTGATACCAATTGGAGAAATTTCTTTGCTATCAAGTTGAGAATCACAAATTTCTCAATTTGATAACTAAGAAAATCACCATATAAAAAATGTGCCTTTTAAGTTGAGAAGACTATAATCCGACTATTGAGGTGCATTTGAGAATTAACGTTTGAGATTTGAGAAATGTATTTGATCTCAAATGCACCTCAAGTTGATAGCAAACAAAAATGTTTATTGGGCATTAACAAATTTAATAAACACACACATAGCATTGTATAATTTTATGTATGTGTTAGTAGCAACTTTAAATGTAATTTACTCAAAATAAAGGCACAAATTTTAAAATCTGTAAGTCTGGTGAACAGATAAAAAGAAATAGCTTTAAAAAAAAATACGGTTTGTCAAGATCGGGATAGAACGGTAGAACAAAACATCAGCAACAAGAAATCGCCTAGCCTCTTAATATTATAGATAATTTGTAAAAATTAATTATGAATATCTCAAGTGTAAATAAACAATAATCCTGAAAGGCGAGACTAAAGCAACAAATATAATTAAACTTTATACGTCAAGTTGTAATAAGGGAAAAAGCCATGAACAAAGTGAAAAAAGGAGCACTTTTGTGGATCGAATGAAAAAAAAACTATAAACAAAATAGTGTTTTATATAAAAACTAATTTAAAAAAAAACCATCGGAAAATCAACCTTAAATTAATGTTTTCCATAAACACTTAAACTATATAATAAAAGAAAACTATACTTTTCCTAACTTTGAAAAATTGTTTGCCATTAAAATGTGCAATGCGGACAATGCATTGCGGAAAGAGGTAACGGGTGTGGCCAATACACCCGCAACGACATCAGCAACAATAGTGGCAATTTAATCATCATCTACGACAGCATTACCAACAACAGGGAGAACAAATTCAATAGTCAACATTATCTGCAACAAAACAGAGTATTTTATGCTGCAACAACGCTGGGAACATCAACAAAAATAAGTATTTTTAATTTCAAAAATTTTATGTAATTTATAAACAAGGAAGATCGCGGTCACAAGTGCTGCAATCAACCTGAATTTTTTTCCTAATTAAACAAGGAAGATCGAGGCCACAAGTGCTGCAATCAACCTGAATTTTTTTTCTAATTAAACAAGGAAGATCGCGGCCACAAGTGCTGCAATCAACCTGAATTTTCAAGCAAAGAAAAATGTTTTCTTTTTTTTTAATTAAAAGCGAACTAATTTAGTATAGAAATTAATAATAATATTTAAATAAAATCACAAAGTTAAAAAAAAAAACAATAAACGAAACGTTTGAATTTATTTCAAGAATTTTGCAAAATTTTTAAAATTATAGGAAGATTTTGAGGGGTTCTTTAAAAAAAAAAAAAAAAAAAACAAAAATATTAATAAAATATTTTAACTACAAGTTGTCCGACCTTAAATTGTTTTATTTAATTTAATTTAATAATTTTGAAGAAGATCCTTTCTATACTATGTTTGGTAAAGTCTCTTGTATTTTGCAAAAATATATACAAACAAAATTTGAGAAAAAATCAGTGCAATATTTTTGTTTTTTGATAGATTTAAGTGAAGATCGGGAATCAGCTCTATATGGGGCCTATGACTAAAAGTTGTTCCATAGGGATCATTTTTGGACTACTCATTAATGGATGTAATAATCGCATACAAACCCAATTTGAACATGGACCGATTCTCACCAATTTAAATAGCGTTCATCCTATGGCCGATAAAAGCTTATATACCAAATTTCATCAAAATATATTCATATTTGCGACCTGAAGTTTGATTAAAAGGTTTACATGGACACACAGACGGACGGACATCGTTAAGTCGAATCAGTTAGTGATTCTGATTCGATCGGTATAATAAAAGATGGGTCTAGGTCAAATATTTTTGGTAGTTACAAACAGCAGCACAAAGTCATTATACCCAAACCACATAGTGGTATAGGGTATAAAAATTACAAGTACAAGTAATATACTAGCATGGGGGCCGTCAAATATTTTGGTAGTCGAATATAAACTTTTCTTTATTTTATCAATTTTATTTGTTATACCCTATACCACTATGTGGTTTGGGTATAATGACTTTGTGCTGCTGTTTGTAACAACCAAAATTTTTTACCTACACCCATCTTTAATTATACCGATCGAATCAGAATCACTATCTGATTCGATTTAACGATGTCCGTCCGTCCGTCTGTGTGTCTATGTAAAGCTTGTAATCAAACTGCAGGTCGCAAATATGAATATATTTTGACGAAATTTGGTATTTGATCTTTTATCGGCCATGGGATGAACGCTATTGAAATTGGTGAGAATCGGTCCATGTTCAGACCTAGCCCCCATACAAATGACCCCTATGAAATCAACATATATTGCCATAAGATCCAAATTATCATACAAATCTTAGTCAAATTGGGTTTGTATGTATATATTACATCCATTAATCAGTAGTCCAAAAATGATCCCTATTGGACAACTCTTGGTCATAGGCCCCATATAGAGCTGCTTACCGATCTTCACTTAAATCTATCAAAAAACAAAAATATTGCACTGATTCTTCTCAAATTTTGTTTGTATATATTTTTGCAAAATACAAGAGACCTTACCAAACATGGTTAGGATCGGTCCATTTTTGGGCCTAGTCCCCATATAGGTATAGCATCCGATATGAAATTTTTCACATCTGCAGCCAAAAAAATTAAGAAAAATCCCACTCAAATTTGGTTTATGCTTATTTTCTATATCCAGTTAGTTGGGACTGAGAGATAGGGTCTCTAAACGCATGGTATAGGGTATCGTATAGTCGATCTAGACCGACTATAATTTTCTTACTTGTTTTTTTTTTCATTTTAATTTTTTTTTTTTTAATAACATTAATAATTATACAAAAAATTCATATGCACTATTAACAAAAAAAATAACAACAAAATTCATAATTCTATTTATATTAGAATTCTTTCTATAATCCATATATATGTTCCACAATTTTTTTGGCTCAGCAACATTTCTAAATATTTGGCTGCATAAAAACAGGCTTCATACACATCTAGCTGCAAGCCTGCAACATGTTTCTCCTATTAAAATTTTTAGCTTGAACACAGGCCAACCAGTTTGCACATCGTCTATATATACGGTCCTTGGTTGTTCTACCATAGTTACCTCATCATCATCACAGCCCTCCCACGATTCTGAACTATCTTCCCTGGCGGCTTTATCATTTTCTTTATCAAACATTTTCGTTCCAGCCAGTCGATCGCTTCTTCTTGGCATTAGGTGGCAATTAAATAATAAAATATGTTGCGGCAGCAACTTAATTCGATGTGTCCGACTTAAAATAATAAAACTCCAATGCTTTTTTAATAAACGGCATTTATTTTCTATATTGTGAGGTTACAACATTTATTAATGAGTTAAATGGTTTTTCCTCTTGGGTTGGGTTTTATTTCTAAAATAATAATATATTGTCCTCATTCAAAAGTAAATTACTTACTATAATTATATCCCCCTCTGGATAAATTGTATAAAAAAAGAAACAAATCGTGACCAATTCAAAAATGTCCACCATCCGTGGTTAAAGGCGATAAATATAGTGTGAATTATAAATGTTTTAAAAAAGAAGCTTCGCGAAGTCAACATAGGGTTGAGTTCAATACCGTAAACGTTCGACGATATTTAAATGAGGAGAACATAGAATATCATGCTACAAAACCTAATAGTTATACGGGCAATGCGGATATCGAAATATAGAACAATACAATTTTTTGAAAAAATCCGTCTTAAACCTTGAGGAAAGGATGCCATTAATAACCCAAATGGCTAGGGCTATAAAGTTTTACAACAATACTTTTCACTCAACAATTCAATGTACTCCTTCTGAGTTGATCACAGTACAATAAAGGAACGCATAAAAACTATGAAATGTAGGATTTTAAGCAAACAAATCGAAAACCACGAAAATTATATCGGACATAGTCAAGAGGGATAGATTGAAAATTATAAAAGCGTTCGACATAAGGAACAACCAAAGTATATAAAAAGAAACCTGAACAATGTCCACATTAATAACATTAAACGTTCTTTTATATTTACAGACTCTGATAACATTAATAATTATCATTTTATTAATATGAAAATAGGAGCCGTAGTAATTGTGAACCAGACTATAACTGAACTTCATATGATTGACCCTAATGATTTCAACAATATTATAGCAGACATAGAGTCCAATATGATAGCAATGCAAATTCCCCCAAACGGTTTAATCGAAAGACAAATCCAGATACTAAAATCAAGAATTAGATCAATATTAGGAAAAAGAGAGGTTTATTAAATATTGTGGGCTCTACGCAAAAATGGATGTTCGGAACAATGGACGAGGAAGATATAATGGGCATTATCAATCGTCTAGAAGTTACAACAGCAAACAGTCACAATGCCATTGAAGGCTTAAAAAAAGCAAATTATTATAAACTCGCATTTCCAAAAACAGAATTAATTTGCTGAAGTCTACTATTCGATCTGATAGAAATATGAGTAAAACAGCTTTCAATGAGTTGAAATCACAAAACGGAAATATTGCTAGACAATTATTTTATTCCGACAAATTGTTTAAATTGAAGTTTATTGAAGACAGAATAAATCTAATTGCATTGCCTCCGCAAAAAACCACATACTACACCCTAGTATATTGACATCGCACGAAATTATTGATTACGACATTGATTTCCATAAACTTCAGTTAACAAAATTGGTCGTATTATAGTACAAAAATAATTTGCTCGTTATTGCGATTAAAATGCCATTGAATTTTTTTACGACCGATATAAGACTAATGGTACTAATGCCCAACTTTTAATTTATGGAAGTCGATTCAGATAGGGAGTATTTTATAACTGTAAACACTATTCTGTATAAATACGAAGAAAATAAATCATTAAAATATCTAGAAGGAAGCTCAAGGTGTGCTTTGCATTGTAGTGTGTTTGACTAAGTCTTAGTTACCATGCCTTATGCATGTAACTAAATACTCACATTCCGCTGAGTTATTTGTCCACACACTCTATAGCTGGCTCACCTGTAAACCGCTGAGCCAGCTAAATCCCACGGTTATGTATTATTATAATTATCTATAGATATACGTGTGAATGTGTGAGTGAATGTAATATTTGTAGGTAGATTTAAGTTGAGTAATTGATAAAGAGTTTTCAGTTCAGTCCGGAGAGCCAAACTGATGTGGTTTTATTATATGGCGACCGTGACGAAAAACAAAAAAAAAAACTTTAAATATAAAATAACAAGAACAAGTGTGTAACAATTAAAGTGATCTAAAAAAAAAAGAATAACCAAAAGTGCAAACATGAAAAAAAGGAAAAAAAAAACTACGACAAAGTTTAAATACAGGGAAAAATGTTATTTTTTTTTTTAAAGTAAACTTTTAACTTAAATAAATTAATAAAGTACAAACAAAATATAAGAAAACATTTGAACATTTAATTAAAAGAAAAAACACAAATGTACTCTTTTAAAACACAACCAAAAAAAAAATACCGCTACCTATGAATATAATAAGGAAATATTGGTGCTGTGTTCAATTATATTCTTGGAGTTAATATTTTAAATAAATTTATAAAATAAAACAACAAAATACCTAAATTACAAAAAAAAAGCGGAAAACAAAATTTCAATTACGGAAAAAAATACAGTTAAAAAAAAAAAGAATGTTGAAAAAAAAACACAAAATTAAACAAAATTCTTAACTTTGAAAAAAAAAAAAAACAACAAAACCTACTACAAAAAGCAATCATATATTAATACAACGTCTATATAATCTCCAAGTGACAAATTAAGGAATCATCAATATTAATCTTTAACCTTATTGCCATAACAACATAACAAAAACATAACAACGTTGACAACGATTATCAATACCAACAGCAGAAACAACGGCTAACGGAAAGTTGAACGAGTTAAGATTATCTTAAATTTAAAAATTTAGAATTCAAAATGTTATTTTGTAAGTGTTTGTATATAGAGTTCTTATTAAATTATTTATCAGCAATCACATTCATCAACTGTATTTTCATTCTTAACGTTTCATAATAATATATTTAGATGCTTTAATTTTTTTTTTTAAATAACTAACACCATTAAAATTGTTTTTTATATATATACCTTTTCTATAGGGAAAAGAAGAAAATGTAAAATTTTCCAAAACTAGTGTAAAAATTAAAATATAGATAAAAAAATAATTCAATTTTAATTTCTTTTTTTTTCAAATATGTGTACTTAGTAAAGCAATTTAATTTTTATTGCGTTGAGGATATGTTAGATATATATTGAGGTAAATTTTTGTTAGGAGAAGTTTAAAGAATAAGAGATATAATTCATAGGTTACTAGGTAGATAATATGGGCAACCCAGAGTCAAAATTGGAGAAACCGAACGCGAACGTGATAACAAATGTAGAAGTTGTTGATCACACGGCGCGAATCGACTCATTATGGTTCCTACTCCTATGCATTACAGTAATGACTGGTGCAAATCTTTTACTTAAATTGTATCTACTCCATAAGAGATCACTGCGTAAGAAGTACGCAAGTAGGTCCGACAACTTAGACAAAATTTAGGTTTATGGAATCAGCATAACACAATTTGGCTTGATGAAAAGATAACTACAAAAATTTCGATTTTATATTAGATATTTTATATTTTTTTTTTGTGTTTTGAGTAAATGGCCTAATGAGCCAGGATGAATTTGTTTTTTATATACGGCGTCTCTGAGCGCAGATTCGTACTTCAATGATTATTGACTTTAAGCGCCAATATACATTTTTTTTTCCTTCCTGTTTCATAATTTAATATATGGACTGGCCAACGATTTTGAGCCAGTGTAGGAATATTAGAGAGGAATTCGACAAATCCTACAAGTGCCTAAATACAGATAGACCGGCTAGGGAAGATACTGTCGAAAGACATATAAGAAACCTTTCCTTGCGGCTAGAAGAGATAAGGGTGGTACTTAACGTCCATTACGAACGACTTACGACTGCACATAAAGTTGCAGCCGAAGGGTTCTTCTTTGACGTGAGGAACAGACTTATTGCGGTAGCGGCAAGAAGGGGCATAGAGGTAAAATTGCCTCTAACACTCCATGAACGAGTGTCCTTGGAGGTTTTGGAACAGGAAATAGACCCTAGTAGAGACCCACAGTCATTGGGAGAAAATATAGACCGAAATAGGGAACCACAAATGATAATGGCGCAGACACCAGTTCAATTTTTAAATATAGCCTCGAAGTTAATACCTGACTTCGATGGCAAAGCGGAAAACTTAACGGCATTTCTAGATGCCATTGCATTAGTGGATTCGATAAAGGAGGCACATGATGCTCTAGCAGTTAGTCTAATTAAGACAAAAACTAAAGGGTTCTGCCAGGAATATCTTGTCCACTGAGACCACGGTACAAGAAGTGGTCGCAAAACTGAAAACTTCTGTTAAAGGAGAATCAGTTGATGTATTGTCAGCAAAGCTGATGAACATCAGGCAAACTGGCAAGAGTGCGAATGCCTATGTAAAGGAAGTTGAAGACATCACCAAGGCATTGCAAGGTGCCTACATTTCGGACGGTCTATCGGCCGAAATTGCCAATAAATATTCGACACAATTGGCTGTAAAAGCCATTGTTAAAAATGCCCAAAATGACAGGGTTAGGCTCATAATAGAATCAGGACAGTTCGGGAACATGAACGAACTGGTGGCTAAATTCGTTAATAGCTGTACCGAGGCATACGGACAGCCTAATACAATTTTGTATACAAATAGCCGGGGACAGCGAAATTCCAATAGGGGAAACAACCGCGGTAGTTACCGTGGGAATTTCTACAATAATTCAAATAATCGAGGTAGAGGAAACTACCAAGTTAATAATAATAATAGTCAATATAGGAATAATGGAAATCGTGGTGCCAATGGTGGACGACGATATAATAATGTAAATGTCAGACTGATCAATGATCAATATGAGGTTCCGGGAAACGGGGACCAACCTCTGAGAGAATAATTAATAGAATATATAAGCTCAATCTCAGTCTAGGTGTATTTGTGAAACTTCATAACACAACAAACAAATTATTAACATTGCTTGTAGATACAGGAGCAGATATATCGCTGCTAAAAATTGAAAATGTAAACCACAACCATTTGAATTCAGGGGAAATAACAACCCTTAGCGGTATAGGTCGAGATACGGTCCAATCAATTGGCTGCACGCAAATTGACCTTAGAGTTGAAAATATACTAATAAAGCATACATTTCATGCAGTACCGAATGATTTTCCCATACCATGCGATGGAATCATCGGTATAGATTTTCTTAAGGAATTCAATTGTAAACTCGACTTTATGGAAAATAAGGATTGGCTCGTTTTACGACCACACAATTTCCAACATTTTGCAATACCAATAAAAAACACCTGTATCAATAATTCGATCATGCTACCGGCAAGATCACAAGTGGTGCGAAAAATATACATTGACTCAGAGCATAAAGAATTGTTGATTCCTAATCAGGAAATTCAACCAGGCGTATATATTGCAAATACAATAGTTCAAGGCAATAACGCGTACGTAAGAATACTGAACTCTAACAACTACGATACGGCACTGAGTACAATGAATATAATGACGGAGGACCTATCAAATTATGATATTCTACAAACGACCAAAGAATTGGGGAAGCGATCGGGAAAAATTCTGGATAAACTTAGCAGAAATTTCCCAGATCAATTCAAAGAAAATTTAACGAAACTCTGTACCACATACAGCGACATATTCGCCCTTGAAACGGAAACAGTTTCTACAAATAATTTTTATAGGCAAAAACTTAGTCTGAGTGACAAAACACCGAGCTATATAAAGAACTATAGAATACCAGGTTGAAAAACTAGTAAATGATGGGGTAGTAGAACCATCAACTTCGGAATATAACAGCCCTTTATTGCTAGTTCCTAAGAAATCATTACCAGACTCAAAGGAGAAAAGGTAGCGATTGGTAATCGACTATCGCCAGGTAAATAAAAAGTTAATAGCGGACAAATTCCCCCTGCCAAGAATAGACGATATTCTTGACCAGTTAGGACGGGCAAAATATTTTTCCTGTCTAGATCTAATGTCTGGATTTCACCAGATAGAATTGCATGAGGATTCAAGGGACATAACATCCTTTTCCACCGTAAATGGCTCTTATCGTTTTAAACGACTCCCATACGGTCTTAAGATTGCTCCAAATTCTTTTCAACGCATGATGACCCTTGCATTTTCTGGTTTAACACCATCACAAGCATTTTTATACATGGATGATTTAGTAGTACTAGGATGTTCGGAAAAACATATGTTCAAAAATTTAACAGATGTTTTCGAACTATGCCGAAAGTACAATCTAAAACTGCATCCAGAGAAGTGCACATTTTTCATGCACGAGGTCACTTATCTCGGGCATAAATGTACTGACAAAGGTATCCTGCCGGATGACAGTAAGTACACAGCAATCAGAGACTATCCAGTCCCGACTAATGCAGACGAAGCCAGGAGATTCGTTGCTTTCTGCAACTATTATAGAAGGTTCATTCGGAATTTTTCTGATCATTCCCGTCACTTGTCAAGACTGACAAGGAAAAATGTTAAATTTCAATGGAACGAAGAATGCCAGGTGGCATTTAAATATCTCAAACAGGCGTTAATGAATCCGGGGATTCTACAATATCCTGACTTTGATAAACCTTTTTGCATCACAACGGATGCCAGTAAACACGCCTGCGGGCCGGTACTTAGTCAGGAGTATGAAGGCAAACAGCTTCCAGTTGCTTACGCCTCAAAAACTTTCACTAAAGGGGAAAGTAATAAGTCCACAATTGAGCAAGAGCTCACGGCAATTCATTGGGCAATTACACATTTCAGGCCATATATATATGGTACACATTTTTTGATCAAAACAGATCATCGCCCCCTAACCTACCTGTTCTCCTTAAAGAACCCAAGTTCTAAATTAACCCGTATGAGATTAGATCTCGAAGAATATGATTTCACGGTGGTATATCTCAGAGGTAAGGAAAATGTCGTCGCGGATGCACTTTCAAGGATAACAATAGATGATTTGAGGGAGATGGATAGAACCATCTCAAGTATACTAAAGGTATCAACAAGGTCATCTACGGAACGGACAAATACGGACGAAAATCCCCTCAATCAGCAAAAGGATTACAAAAGGCCCAATGTATTGGAGGTCATAAATTACACTGACGTCAGGAAACATCCGAAATTAAGAATGACTCCAACCCAATGCTATTTGAAGCGTGGGGGAAAAATTATCCAAAGGATAATGATAGACGACC
Organism: Cordilura impudica; assembly: GCA_963682025.1. NCBI lineage: Eukaryota > Metazoa > Arthropoda > Insecta > Diptera > Scathophagidae > Cordilura > Cordilura impudica. The sequence continues at coordinate 223,220,999 of OY821520.1, forward strand.
TGTTTGTTAATGGGAAAATTGACCTAGGACAATTCTTCCCAAGGCTGGAATCATTGGCCGGCAAACATGGTATTGTCAAAGTACAAATGTCACCCAGTGAACAAATTTTCGAATTTGTCACATTAGATGAATTTAAGGCCTTGGGCAATGAGAAATTAATAAATTTAAGAGTAGCGCTACTACCAGGGGTGACCAAGCTGAAAAATAAGGGTGATATAGTGAAAATTATTGAAAAATATCATGATGACCCAATTCAAGGGGGACACTGTGGTATTACAAGAACACTGAATAAGATAAAAAGATATTTCTATTGGCCAAATATGATTAAAGATGTATCGAAATACGTCAAATCATGCCAGAAATGTCAGAAAGACAAGGTAACTCGGCATACGAGAACACCCATGACCTTGACGAAGACGCCTGCTAAAGCTTTTGAAACTGTATTAATAGATACTATTGGTCCGTTACCTCGGACGGAAAAGGGCAATGAATATGCGGTGACGCTTATATGTGATCTTACCAAATATTTGGTTGCTGTACCAGTACCAGACAAAAGCGCGAAGACCGTTGCGAAAGCTATATTTGAATCTCATATACTAACGTACGGTCCTATGATGACGATCATTACGGACATGGGTACGGAGTATAAAAATTCAATAATTAATGATTTGTGTAAGTACCTCAGAATAGAGAATATAACATCGACAGCTTACCATCATCAGACCCTTGGTACTGTGGAACGCAGTCATCGAACGTTCAATGAATACGTACGATCGTATTTATCAGTTGATAGAGATGACTGGGATGAATGGTTATTGTACTTTATGTACTGTTTCAATACAACCCCTTCGGTGGTACATGGATATTGTCCATACGAATTGGTGTTCGGGAAAATACCAAATGGGTTTGAGTTATTCAACACAGTCAATGACGTAACACCTCTCTATAACGTCGACGATTATTCGAAAGAGATTAGGTATAGATTAGAAATAGCCTATAAAAGAGTTAGACTTATGCTTGAGAGGGCAAAGTTAAGGCAAAAGGACTTCTATGACAGGAAAAGTAAGGAGATAATATTGAAGAAAAATGACTTGGTTCTGCTTAGAAATGAAGCAGGACACAAGTTAGAGAATAAATATTTAGGACCTTTTAAAGTAATAGAATTAGGTTACAACAATAATGTTGTTATAGAGGATAATAAAAATAAAAGGCAAAATATACATAGAGATAGATTAAAAATTTATAATAAATAGGTAATAATTTTTATTTCTTCTTTTTTAGTCTTAAACATTACAATTGCACAATTATTTTATTCGTTTAGTTCGTTATTAGTTATTTTTAATTATTACTACATTTTTTTTTTAAATATAATAAATTTTAATATTAATAAATTTAAAGGAAAAAAGAAAAAAGAAAATTAATTTTAAATTGAAATTCTCAACTAGAACTAAAGTTAACAATAATACAAAACTTAAATTTGAAATTTGGAAAATTAAAATTAAAAACTTTAGAATTAACATCAAACTTAAGAAAATAAACTTAATATTGAAAAAAAAATTTTTTATTAGATGTAATTTTACAGAAATTGTAATTATTTTTAAAAGAATGATCAACCAGTTATTGATCATTCTTTTTCTAAAAATGGGAGGTGTAGTGTGTTTGACTAAGTCTTAGTTACCATGCCTTATGCATGTAACTAAATACTCACATTCCGCTGAGTTATTTGTCCACACACTCTATAGCTGGCTCACCTATAAACCGCTGAGCCAGCTAAATCCCACGGTTATGTATTATTATAATTATCTATAGATATACGTGTGAATGTGTGAGTGAATGTAATATTTGTAGGTAGATTTAAGTTGAGTAATTGATAAAGAGTTTTCAGTTCAGTCCGGAGAGCCAAACTGATGTGGTTTTATTATAGCATTCAAATTGTAAACTCAAATATAATTATGTATTTAAGATAATACGATTGATGAAGAAACAGTTATTGTAAAATATGCAAAAAATAAACAAATTATACAAAATTGTGATGACAGAAATATCTTGTTAAATGGTAATTATATGCTGTCTTTCTATGATTGTGAAATTAAAATAGATTATAATGTCTTCATAAACAAAAATGAAATTTTATTTGATAAGTTTGTTTACGATAATAACAATAAATAAAAAAAATAACAATTTCCATAACATAAACGAAATAAAAGAATTAAAAATGCACAAAAATATTTGCTATAATAATTCTAATTGTAATAATATTGTTAGTACTCATATTTTTAATAAGAAAAAATCAAATTAAAATTAAGATTAATGAAGCCCCCTCCTCAAATAAGGGAGGTTATACAGAAATATGAGGAAAATTAATAATAATTATTTATCTATCATGTATTCGAATTCAGGAGAATACTTCTAATTAAGGTTGGAGGAGTTACATATTTACAACCAAACATACAGATTATATGCTTGTATAACAATCATATACTTTGTCATTTGTTTGTATGTCACAGCAACTCGATAGTTTTGTTATTGTGGCAATCCACTACAATATCACGACTGTGAGTACGCTGCTAATGTATGTAGACGATAGAATTATGCTGAATTGCAGAATAGCTGCAATTCATAGCTTTAAGTTATTTCTTAAATAAAATAAAAATCAGTTTTAAAAAACCAACAAAACAACAAAGTTGTTTGTACTTAAGTCGTGATAGGGAACATACATATATTGTAATTACTAATGTATATTGGTTCGTACAAGAGATTTTAAGGAGAAATCTCCTTCCTGAAATTTAACATTTGAATTTTAAAATATCCTGTGTCTGATTTGCGAGATATTTGTAAAAAGAGGGAATTTTTCTTGCAAGATATTCGGAAGGGAACTATTAATCAAAGGCCCTTGTCTTACCCAAGAACTTTTTGACGAAGTAAACGGTTACCCAGATCATGTCCTTGAAAATTCCAAGAATGAAAATTCTGAATTAGGCTTTAACCGTTGGAACTGTATAAAGGGCGGACATAGATACCAAGAATGCATGGCTGAAACGAATGTTTTTTGTTATGTAAAGGCGCTTGCCTTTTTTTATAGTCTCTATATGCAAAAGTTTGTAATTATTTTTGTTGTTACCAATAATATATTTACGTTGATCCACGCCACCTATACGTCAAATTATTACACATTCATTTTTTTTTTGTTATCGAAGCTTATGCTTTTGTATCTTGATTTGTTTACGCAAATGTTCTTAGGCGCTGGAATTATGGCGCTAGTTTATCAAATTTGCAAAATCATGCAGTTGAAACCGAGCTTTCTTACCAATGAAAAAATGACTGTCGTTCATTATTCTGCCAGATTTCCCTTAAGGACAGTTCCTCGGTGAAAACACAGTTAAAGTATTTGAAAATAAAAATATTAACAATTTTAAAGCTGCTTTGATAAGTATTACTCTTGTATATATGTAAATAAGTATATAGTAAATATTAAGATCATTATCTTCAGAGTCGAAGGCCATAGATGCTAGTACTCCTTTCAAATCTATTATATAGTATCATTAATTGTATTATATAAAACTAATAAAATAAAAATAAAAATAAAGCTGCTTTGAATCAATGTTTGTTTAACCTTTTTATTTTCTAAGGAACTACTGGTGAGCATAAATATTTGGTTCAATACTTTCTGAACGAATTCATTTTAAATTTTCTGTTTTATTTTCTTTGTCTATATAAAGGGTGATTTTTTAGCTATTATCTTTTTGGCAGTACTGGTTTAAACAGCTGACGCACGTTTCGTGTTTTGTTTCATTGTCAAACATCTTCAGTTTGGTTCTATAATTTTACCATGAATCTGCTTTAATTTCTTACAAACGAACAACGCTTGCAAGTTATTGAATTTTATTATCAAAATGCGTGCTCTGTTAAGAAAGTTCATCGCGCGCTTCTTCCATTTTATGGTCAGTTTAATCGACCCACTGAAGCGGCTATTCGGGCTATTGTGACTAAATTTCGCACCAAATTTACATTGCTGTTGGACATCAAACCACCAACACGCTTACGTAGAGTGCGAACTGAAGAAAATATCGCAGCTGTATCGGCCAGTGTTAATGATGACCATCAATTATCGATTCGTCGCCGTTCGCAGCAATTGGGCCTCTGTTACTCAACAACGTGGAAAATTTTGCGGAAGGATTTAGGTGTGAAGCCTTTCAAAATACAGCTGGTGCAAGAATTGAAGCCGAACGACCTACCACAACGTAGAATTTTTGGTGAATGGGCTCTTGGAAAGTTGGCCGAAGATTCATTTTTTTACCGAAAAATTGTGTTCAGCGACGAAGCTCATTTTTGGCTCAATAGGTATGTAAATAAGCAGAATTGTCGATTTTGGAGTGAATATCAGCCAGAAGCATTGGAAGAGCTACAAATGCATCCAGAAAAAGTCACAGTTTGGTGCGGTTTTTAGGCTGGTGGCATCATTGGACCGTACTTCTTCAAAGATGATGCGAATCGTAACGTAACTGTGAATGGTGAGCGCTACCGAGAGATGATATCCAACTTTTTTTTGCCCAAAATGCAAGAGCTTCACTTGCATGACATGTGGATTCAACAAGACGGTGCCACATGCCACACAGCACGCGCAACAATGGACTTATTGAGAGGCGAGTTCGGTGAACATTTTATTTCACGTTCGGGACCGGTCAATTGGCCGCCTAGATCGTGCGATTTAACGCCTTTAGACTATTTTTTGTGGGGCTATGTTAAAGCCCATGTCTATACAGACAATCCCGCTTCAATTGACGCATTGGAAGACAATATTGAAGCATTTATTCGTGAGATACCGGCCGAAATGTTGGAAAGAGTATGCCAAAAATTGGACTAAGCGGATGGACCATTTGAGGCGCAGTCACGGTCAACATTTGCATGATATAATCTTCAAACATTAAATTATATGGACCGTACTATCGATTCAAATAAAGATTTCATGGATTTTTCTGAATTTTATGTGTTTTTTTTTTGGAAAACTTTCCTATAGCTCTTAAAAAATCACCCTTTAGAATGATTCGCTTAATTCAGCAAAAACTTTTTGTTGAACCAACTTTTATTCAAAAAGGGAAAAATAAAATCTGGTTAAATAAGTGATCTCCTAACTGAAATTGAATATTCTGAGGTATCAGATTCTGGCCTTAAATAGTTCATAAAATTTAATTAATTTGAAATGGTTTTTTTTTTTAAATGCAAAGGAGTCAATTGCATATGTTAATTATCCATATAAAAGTAAAAGCTTAGCTTTTTCTTATAAAAAAAAAACATTTTACAATTCTTATAAATTTCTCTTATTTCATGTAGAATTGGCACCTAGTTGGAATTAAAATAAGAAGTATCAGTTTGAAAGTTATTATCGGTGAAGATCTCTTTTAAGTGGAAGGAGGAGCACTGAAGGGTTATATAACAAAAAATTAACCGACTTATATTTCTTAAATTCTAAATAGTGATTTCATCGAGTTAAATAAAAAAACTCGTTTTCGGTAATCTTTATTCAAAAATATCTTAAAATCCAAAGCTGGCCTTGGCAAATAATGGGTTAACGTCTTCGGATTTATCCCAAATTTTAGGCACGGAAGATCTACACGTGTGGTTATAATATTTTAAGTAATACTATTACAAATTCAACAGTATTTGCAAAATATTTGAAATTTTTTTACTTAATCGTCCTAAACTTTCTTGGGGTCATTTGTGGCGCCAAGTCCAAATGGGTGAATGACGTCAAATTTTTTCCACCTAATCCGATGAAATAAAACATTTTAAAGTAGAAAACTCATTAATTTTTGATACAAAGTATTTAGAAAGAGTACATTTACTGAATATTTCACAAAAATCTATTTTTCTCGAAATCCGCAAAAAAATCATAGTAAAAAAAATTATAGCAAAGAGATTTACCTAAAAATTCGCACAGTTAAACTCTAACATATATTAAACAAAATCTTATGGTGCTAGATCAATTTTTTAAAATTTTGTTTAAGAAAATTTTTAAAACTTGAAAAAGAAGTTTTCAAAATTTTATCAAAAAAATTAAAAATTTTCGTTCTCATTGCACAGTAGGTTTACAATGTGGTAATAAAACAATACTTCATATCTGAGTACTTACAAGTATACAGACCAAAAAAAATAAGGCTTTAATCAATTCCTTAAAGTTGATAAAAAAAAGTGCCATCAAATTGCATGACCTAGTGTTTTTTTGGCACAAAAGTGGTCTGGGGCATTTTCTATTTCTTGGTGAGTTTTTATTCGATTTTGATGTTATATAGCTTTTTGCAAAGATACTGAAATCGATTCATATAACAAATTGTCGAAATTAAGCCATAGAACGAAATTTTCGTAAAATCTGAAAAAAAATGTCATGTATTCCCCATATAAACACACTTGAAATTTTCAATCGATTTCCGACCCGACTTTTCTTTATACGATTGTCCTCAAATTTCACATTTATTAGTTAGTCATTACATCAGAACAGAGTGGCCAAAAAAACTGAGTATTCACCAGGAAAACAAAAAATTTCAAATAAACCATTGATTGATCCAAATGACGTTCTTCTTCCGCCGCTGCACATAAAATTGGGCCTTTTTAAGAAGTTTGTCAAGGCTCTAGATAAAGATGGTGCAGCATTTAAATATTTGTTAGCGGTTTTTCCTAAAATTTCATATGCTAAAATCAAAGAAGGCATATTTGTTGGCCCTAAGATCAGGAAGCTATTAAATGATGACAATTTTTCATAATGTTTATTGGAAAAAGAATATGCAGCCGGGAAATATTTCAAGAGCATCGTAGACACTTTTCTTGGAAACAATAAGAGTGAAAAGTACAGACAAATTGTTTCTGAATTACTGAAAAATTATCACGAATTAGGTGCACGAATGTCACTCAAAATGCATTTTCTTCATTCGCAATTTTTTTCACAAAACCTAGGTGCGGTAAGCAACGAACAAGGGAGCGTGCTCATTAAAGAAAATTTAAAGAAATTCTCAAGGATTTTGAGACAATAGCATGCTGGGAGACTATTGCTGGACTTTAATACGTGAAACCGAACCAACAAAATACAAACGACCTTCAAATAACGCCATTCACTTTTGAAAATTCATTGATTTTTAAATAAACTAATGATTTTTTAAGTAAAAAACGAATAAAAATATTTTTTTTGTATCTCGAAAACCTGATAGAGAAAAACCAATTACAGATTCGAATTCAGCCCACCAAATTACCCTAGGAAAGATATATGGTTGATCCAGTCCAAAACCTCGGTGGCTAGTGTAATCAACAAAGAATAATAACAACATCCCTAGAAGACTTTGATGAAGAAGAGGAAGAAATGTCATGTTCAAGTCATACAGATACCCAAGCCCTTGGTATCCAATGGTAGATTGTAAACGCAAAGTAAAAGAATTTTGTTTTATATAAATTTGATTTTATTTGCTTGTACAATTGCGTTAAAATTCCTGTAATTAAAATTTATTGAACTAGTTATAATTTAAAAATTTAATTATCAACTTAAGACACTAACTTTTTTCGTTTGGACCCAGAGCTAACCTTCTTTAATCGAACAAGCACTGTATATAATTCACTTTGAAATATAAGAAAATGGCTATTTATAAAGTAGAAACTCTTATTAAAAAGACCGCGTGGAAATATAAAATATAGAATCCAACATTTATGGCTGACAGTCCAACGATAAACAATAATAAAATACAGTTAATGATGATCGATAATTTGTGAAGTACACTAGCGATTAGACAGTGGCGGTAACACCCCCCTACAGTATGACGAGAAATTTTCGATGACTTACTCCTTTTTTGTGCCACGCTAACTTTACAGCTGGCCTCTTCATTATACCACAAGCCGTCATGACCTTTGCCTTTCGTACCTGACTGTCCTCTGACATTTGCACTTCAACGACTCTTCCCTTTGGCCATACACTTCTTGGATTTGCTGGGTCAATCACCACCACTAAATCTCCGACAGATGTTATCTTAGCCTCTTCAAACCACTTTGTTCTGCAAGTTAAAGTGGGTAGATATTCCGCCACCCACCTCTTCCAAAATCTTTGCGCAAATTGCTGTGAACGTAACCAACTTTCTCTCAATACAACACCATCATCATCATGAGGTTAAAGGTTTTATGCCATTAGAATAACCTAACAAGAAATGGTTAGGTGTAATAGCTTCATCATTTTCACTTTCCACTGGAACGTAGGTAAGAGGACGAGAATTGATGATATTTTCTGCCTCAGCCATCATGCTTTGTAATGTTTCGTCGTTAGGAAACCTTTCTTCTTTAATTTTATAAAGGACTGTTTTTACCGAACGAACTAGTCGTTCCCATGCCCCTCCCATATGGGGCGCAGCAGGCGGGTTAAAGTTCCACTTAGTATTTGAAGTTGTAAAACTACGAACTAATTCGTCCTTATCGACCTCTTTCAATGCTTCGGCTGTCCTCGTCGCGATACAAATTTCCGTATGGCCAGAATACATGAGCTCGTGTTGAGAGAGTGAACAATTTCGATGTGAACCGCTCTTATTGTCAAACATGTAAATAACGCACCATACCTTTTTTCTTTATGGCGGTTAACGACAACGAAAATAGGACCGAAAAAGTCCAGACCGGTGAATGTAAAGAGAGCGAGGTAGGCACCCAGTCGAGCTCGAGGCAATTTGGCCATCTGGGGAAATTCAGGTAGCGCCTTTTTAATTTTGCACATTTGGCACAGTTTTACGACAGATTTACACACGGTTCTCAATTTTGGGATGTAGTATCGTTGGCGTATTTCATTTACGACAGTCTCATGATTTCCATGGCGATAAATGTCGTGGTAGTGCCATATTAAAAGTGTTGTTATTCGGCAATCTTTTGCCAAAATAACTGGATGCTTTAATTCTTCTGGGACATTGGCATTATCAATCCTCCGCCCACCCGTAGAACACCATCACTGTCTATATATGGGGATAGTTTTGACATAAAATTTGACTTTGATAATTTATTATTTTGTAGTAAACAATTTATTTCGTTGTAAAATGATAATTTCTGCGCCTCTTTAATTAAAAGTATTTCAGCTTTACACAATTCCTCTTGTGTTAGATCCGTTCCGTTTTGAGTTCTAATCTTATTTTTTATACGATAACAAAAACGAATAACAAATGCAATAGCCCTTAATGCTCTACACCAGCGAGAAAATCTTTCTATGTTTATAAATTGTTCTACATTTTGTATTATTAAATTACATTGCTTTAACTCGATATCAGTCGTAAAATCTTCAATAAAACTTGGCCACTTCGTTTCTGGTAATTTCAAAAATTCTGGGCCGTTAAGCCAACGACTTGAATTTGATAAATCAGTATTATTTAAACATTTGGTTGCTTCATCAGCTACATTAGTTTTTCCTGGTCTCAAAACCCACTCGTTAATTTTAGAGGTATCTAGAATGCTTTCAAAACAGCTTGATTATTTGAACACCAATTTCTGATGTTAAAATCGCATTGACTGTGAATGAAGCGCACATCTTTTGCTAATCGAGTAGCTTCTTCAGGGGTGTCTGTTGAAGCAAGAAAATCGTCTACGTAGTGGTTATCTTTTATGGCAGCAGCGGCTAAAGGAAATTTGTTTTCGAACTTTGAGGCATTAAGATTTTTTACATATTGTGATATACAGGGTGCGCATGAAGCACCAAATATCATAACTTTCATGACGTATGTAGAAGGCTCTTTCTTTTCATCGCAGCCACGCCATAAAAAACGTTGTGCATAACAGTCTTCCTTGAGTTTATAAATTTGGTGAAACAGTTCTTCTATATCACCACATACTGCGATATTTCTTTGGCGAAATCGGAAAAGAATGGATGGAAGAGAAGAAAGTAAATCTGGTCCTTTCAGCAGCATAGAGTTTAATGAAATACCGTTAGCTTTCGCGGCCGTATCCCACACTATTCTGGTTTTGTTCGGCTTGTTTTTATTAAATACCGGAAATATTGGTAAATACCACACATTTTGTTTACTGTTTTCACTAGTATCGATTTTGGCTATATAATTTTTCCTCAAATATTCCGAAACAGTTTTTTCAAATAAAAGCAAATAACTCTTTATTATTCCTTAAGGTTTTCTCGAGGCAAATTAATCTTCTCTTTGCCATATCATAGCTTTGTGGCAGTGTGACCTTGTCGTATCGCCACAGCAAAGCTGTCTCATAATGGCCGTCAGTTCTTTGTTTAGTACATTTTTTCAATAAATCCATTTACCAAGTATTGGAGTAGAATTACTTATTCCAGCCATTTCGATTGAGTAAAACCTTTTAAGTAAGCAACTAAGATTTTTATCATCTTCACGTTAACACTCACAAGAATAAAAATTATATTGAGTTTTGGTTTTTTGTTCAACGCCTGAGTTACCACACAAAAGCCAAACGAGACGAGTGCATATAGCAACGGGTTCATCTTTGTTATCCTCCTTAACACGAGTCGGTATACATAATTTTAGATTATTTAGGCCTAAAAGTACGTTTGGTGTGGCATCTTTAAAATCGTGTATAGGTAAACCTCTAAGATGTGGATATTTTTCACTCAACATTTCGTAATTTAAATTTTGTCTGGGCAATGATAGTTGTTTCACCGTACGAACATGAATAGAATATTTTGTTTTATTTGTACCAGATATTTGCACTGAAACTCTCTTTGAGTCTTCTTCATTTCGACCCATATTTCCTGTCCATTTTAAACATAAAGGTTGTGGATTGCCGGTTAGATCTAGTTCGTTAATTATTTTTTCGTTTATCAAACTTATTGATGAACCCTCGTCTATAAAGGCAAAAGTTTCTAAACATTTGTTATTATTGCCGTATATATTTGTTGTATTATATTTGTATCTCTATTATCAGCTGTTGATTTATGCAGTAAAGAATTGTGTTTTATTTGACAACCTTTTTCTCCACACGCAATGCTGTAATAACAGATACCATAGTGACGTCGTAAACACAATTTGCAGAGATTAAGTTTTCTCACTAAATTCCATCTCTCATATCTATCCGCAGTCACGAATTCTTTACACTTTTCAACACTGATACAGCTGCCAAAACACACTATGCAATTTTCTTTTGTCTATTTACTTCGTGTGCATTAACATATGCATTTCTGGTTCTGCGTGAATGATGTTCTGCTGATGTCGACATGCTGTTTTCGCTCTATATTTATGCTGCTCGCTGATACACCTACGTCGTAAATCCAATTTGCAAAATCTGTCAAACTTATTTTTTTGTTATTGTTCACGTAGTGAACAATGGCAACCCGATAATTAATGCCCCTCAAAATTCAATTGCCATCTTTTTACTAAAACGAACGATCACAGCATCAACAAGCACAATCATCAAATAGTGGTTCGAGCGAACACATCAAAACAAAAAAAAACCCAACAGCAGTGAATACACAAAGTACATAAGTGAAATTTTAAAGTTAATATATGAAATATTATATCATACACATATTAAGTAAAAAAAAAAGGAACTAATAAATTTATAACGTTGTGAAGAAAAGGTATGGTTTTTTATGTGCACATAGATATCTTGATACCAGGTTGTTGACCAATTCTCCATCCTTCTCTAACCCGTAAGATAGACATGGTCCTTCGAACCGGAGACATGGTCCTTCGTAAGTGAAAAAGAAACAGTGCTAGTTCATAGAAATTCTAAAAGAGAATATAAGTAAATTACATTTTTCCGCTAAAAAACATATATATACCTATGTACAAAAAATAACAGTTTTCAAACAATTTAAAATTCACAAAAAAAAAAAGTAAAAATATTAAAAAGTGATCGGTAATAAACAGAGCAAAAAATAAAATTTTATTAATATCAAAATAAAAAGAGATTGTAAAAAAAATAATAAAATAGAGAGAAGCGATCGACATACACAGTTTAAAATAAAACACAAAACCCACCCCTAAAAATATATACAATAAACAACATAAAAGGTTGAAACAAATTTTAAAAATCATACTAAGAACAAAAGCAATAAAACCCACCCTTAAAATATTTGTTATTAAAGAATTTAATATATTACACAAAAAGCAAGACAAACAATAAATAAATAATACAAATTAAAAATAATACAATTTAAAAGTGCTAAGAAAAAAAAAAAAAAAAAGTATATACACAACATAGCAAAAACCGGTGGACAGTCACACTTAGAAATTGCACAACACCTTAAAAATAATTTTGGATAAAATACGTAAATAAAAGAGTGTATTAAAATAAACTTAAAAAGTACACAATAACAAACATACAATCATATTAAAATCAAAAATAGTTTTGTGGAGACATAATTTAAATTTTTTACCCTACCCTTGTATCAACATTTAAAATTATTTGGAATAAATATTTAATTTAAGACCAATTTTAAAAAATAAACATCATTTTTGGTTTAAAAGTTACTAAGATTGTTGTGTTTCTTTTTATTTAAATAAACAACAAAACAAAATACACACTGTGTTGTTAAAGAAAAGAACAAAACACATTAAAATATTTAGTTACCCAAAACACTAACAAAACTTGTTCAAGGCTTTGTGCGAGTTCAATAACACATTATACATAACATCTATAACACAAATTGTAACAATATTACAACAAAAACCACACAGTACCATTAACACACAAAGTAACATAGCGGGAGGCTTGGCGAAAAGAAGAGACGGTAAAAAGACACAAGAGCGTAAGTTACTCTTGTAAAGGTTTGTACCCTACCCCCAGCAAACAAGGTAAGTTGAACATTATACAACTTACTTAAAAATTTCCTAATTACAAATTTCACAATTTTTTACACATTAAACCAAATTTATAAGGAATTATATCATAATAAAGAAAACTTTTTTTCAATACCCACCCACCCTTTACATAGTTTTTGAAAACTTTATTTTGATAACTCATTATATAAATTGGTATTACCGTTTACATTGTGTAGCGCATATCACATAGTGTAAAATACCCAATAGGAAATTTTTCGGCTGGTACAAAATTTTATTCTTTTACCAATTTTATTTGGAAAAGTTTATATTTGACCCACAAACCATTTCATTTAACAGTTCTAAGCAGTGTAATTTGGAAAATTTACACAATATCGGTTCATTCTTTGTGCTAGATTTTTTAACCCTTTACCGCATTTTAACCCTTTTAGTACATTTTCGCCCACTTTATTACCCTTACTATCGACAATATGTCTTTAAAAAATTTGGCAGCCGGTCTCTCCAGCATTATCAAAGTTGATTTGCTGTCTTTTGAAGAAGAATTTAAAAAATCTTCTTCGGAAAAGAAAACCCCTTCATTGGCCACTCTCAGATGTCAAAAAAGAGAGTTGGAAGAAGTTTATAACAAGATTTGTAACCGATATGAGCGCATCAGAGAATCTCCACTCATGGATGACCCTAAAGAGGAAGCGACGATTAGCATGGACGATATTACGGGAGAATACATGAAGGCTAAAAAGTGGTTCAGAACTCGCTCAATATCGATAGAGGAAGCAATTGAAGCCGTTCAGAAACAGCAGGAAAAACCCTCAACTCCTACCAACCCGCCCGCAGTTAATTTTAGCGTCGCTCCTTGCGATCTACAGGTTTTTAATGGCGACTATAGATTCTGGGCTTCCTTTAGAGACATGTTTAAAGCCATGTATGGTAACAATACCCGATTGAGTGGAGTTGAAAAACTCTTTTATCTGAGAGAAAAAACACGAGGCGAGGCCAAAGAGATAGTTGATAACGCACCCTTGACCAATGAGGGCTTTGTTGTAGCCTGGTCACAATTGGTTGCTCAATATGAGAACCAAAGAATGCAAGTAAATGCACAAATGAAAACACTTTTCAATTTACCCTCAGTTACTGTCCAATGCGGAGTTTCTATTAGAAAATTACTGAGAAAGATAAATGGTTGTATTTCAAATCTAAATATTTTAGATGTAGATACAGATAATTGGGACCCTATTTTTGTATATATTTGTTCGTCGAAATTGCCCAGAGAAACCCTAGAGGATTTCGAAAAAACCCTTAGAGATAGTTCAGTTATACCCTGTTGGACTGAAATGAACATGTTTTTAACAAATAAATATAAAGGACTTGAATTAGTGAATGATATCAAGAATTCCTACTCTTACCCTAAACCCAAGCAGTTCTCTGATAACAGAAATCATTTTGAGAAAAAAGGCAACACTTTCCACAATATAACCCAAGAGCACATGAAAGACAATAGTTCACACAAAAAATTTCAAAAGGAACACAAATTCTCGAACCCAACCCAAACCCACCCAAAACCAGATAGGCCAGATGGCTCAATTTGCAAACTTTGCAAAAACAAACACACCCTTAGAGAGTGCTCATCATTTATCTCCATGGGAGTAAGTGAGAGAGTTGAATTTGTGAAAAAGAACGGTTTTTGTTATAATTGTCTAGCCATTGCTCACTCTATTAAAGAATGTCGAAGTACATTTACATGTAGACATTGTGGAGGACGACATAATACCCTTTTACACAAACCATTATCGAACACAAATACCCAAATTCAAAATGATGTTCTACCCTCAACATCGTCACAATCTTTCTCTACAATTACCCAATCGAGTAAAACCCATTTAGATGACCGAAAAAAGTTATTAGGGACAGCAGTTCTGAAAGTAGAAATTCACGGTTCGCTGTTTCCCGCAAGAGCTCTTATAGACCCAGCGTCAGACTTTTCATTTATTTCTGACCAGCTCAGACGCAAATTACGGTTACCCACAACACCCATTGTTGCTGAAATCTCTGGACTGAATGAGGTTGTTTCAGCACGATCAAATAAAATGTGCGAAGTTACTTTGCGATCCAATACCCACAAAGAGTTTAGTCTGAAAATCCAAGCAATTGTCGTAAAAACCCTTACTCGAAACTTACCCACTCAAAACATTAACCCAGACAGTATTAAAGACTTGGAAAATATTCAGCTGGCTGACCCAATATTCTATGAAAGCAGACCCATTGATTTCATAATTGGTAGCGACTCATACCCACAGATTTTAAAATCTGGTGTTAAGAAAAGTATTCTTAACACACTAATAGCTCAAGAAACGGAGTTTGGTTGGATCTTAACAGGACCCGTTGAAGAATCACACATACCCCAAACCGTTGTGTCATATTTTAGTTCGGTCACACTCGACAAATTTTTGACCAAATTTTGGGAAGTTGAAGAAGTACCTAAAATACCCATTAAATCCTTTGAAGATTCTTTCTGTGAAGAAACTTATACAAAGACTACCCGTCGCTTACCCAATGGCCGTTATCAAGTTGATCTTCCATTTCGAACCACTCAAGTGGAGTTAGGAAACTCACGCCATGTGGCAATGGCGCAATTTCTAAGAAATGAGAAAAATTTAATGAAAAAACCCGAATTAAAGCAAGAATATGATAACGTGCTAAAAGAATATATTGACTTAGGTCATATGAAACATATACCCTACAACCCAAATACTTCTTCAACCAATTATTATTACCTACCCCATCATGCAGTTGTAAAACCTGATCGTGTTACGACAAAAGTTCGAGTTGTTTTTAATGCATCAAGCAAAACCTCGAACGGCAACAGTTTAAATGATGCAATATACACTGGTCCTACCCTACAACAAGACTTAGTAGTTTTGATATTAAAATGGCGCTTTTATAAGATCGTTTTTAATGCCGATATTACAAAAATGTACAGGCAGATCTTATTGAATACTACCCACACACCCTTTCAGCGAATATTATTTCGTAAAAGTGTCAACGAACCCATTAAAGATTATGAACTTCAAACAGTTACATTTGGAGTTAATTGCGCGCCATATTTGGCAATTCGTACCCTACACGAGCTAGCTAAGGACGTACAAATCACCCACCCAATTGCTTCACAAATTTTGAAGAATTATATGTACGTTGATGATGTTTTAGCTGGAGCGCATACCCTTAACGATGCTAAAAAAGCTCAAAAGGAGTTGAGCGTAGTATTAGAGTCGGCTGGGTTTCCATTAAGAAAATGGATTTCCAATACTGCTGATCTATTAACCCAATTACCCAAAGACCATTTACTTGATGTTGATTTACTTACACTTCCAGAGTCCAATAATGCTAAAACTCTTGGAATTCACTGGAACGCGAAAGAAGATGTATTTTTCTTCAATGCACCCATTAATAGAGAAAAAACCAGGATACACAAAGCGCACAGTTTTATCTGATATTGCTCGTCTTTTTGACCCAGCTGGTTGGTTAGCGCCGATTGTTATTTCTGCTAAGATTATTATGCAGCAAGTCTGGCAAGATAACACAGCCTGGGATGAATGTATCAAACCCCTTACCCTTATAAAATGGCAAAATTTTTTGAAATATTATGATAGCATAAGTAAAATTCGTATTCCGAGGTGGATTCAATTCACACCTTCAACTAAAATTGAATTTCATGGCTTTTCGGATGCTTCTGAAAAAGCATACTCTGCAGTTTTATATGCACGAATTATACCCATAAACGGTCCAATATCCGTAACCCTACTCTTCGCTAAGACGAGAGTTGCACCCATCAAAGTTCTGTCACTACCCAAATTAGAACTTTGTGGTGCTGTTTTATTGGCAACCATGGTACATAATTTACTCGATCAGCTTGATTTACCCAAATGCCAAACATATTTTTGGTCTGATTCGTCAATTGTTCTAGCTTGGCTCAATAAGCAACCAAACACGTGGAACACATTTGTTGCAAATCGCATATCAGCTATTTCTCGCACTGTGGGAGTGGAGAACTGGAACCACGTTGTTTCCCACGACAATCCTGCTGACGTTGCTAGTCGAGGTTGCAATGCTGAAGAATTGAAAGATAACTCCCTTTGGTGGAATGGACCAGCTTGGCTTAAAGAACCCGAGTCAAAATGGCCAATAACAGGAAAAAATTTTATTACTCAAGCCGAAGCTAAAATTATAAACACTTTTACTATTACCGTAAATACGCACCCAGCCAATAAAGATAAATCCTCGGATAATACGATCCATACCCACCCAGACATTCTTGAAAGATTTTCTAAATGGTCTAGAGCCCTTCGAGTCTCATCATATGTTTATCGATTTGTTGATCGCATCTCATTTACCCGTAAAAACACAAGTCGTATTGAAAGACTTACTCTTGATCGTAAAACGATCACTTCAGTCGAGGAAAGACTAAAAATGTTGCTGAACCACCCAAGCATTCAACTCGAAGCACACGAGATAAAATCAACAAAGAATAAACTTATAAATTTATGTCAAACTCTTTATTTTAAAGAAGAGTATGAATGTTTAAAAAAGAAAACCCCGATACCCAGTAAAAGTACTATTCTTACCCTTACACCCTTTTTAGACTCCAAAGGCATAATACGTGCAAACGGAAGATTGGCAAGCTCTAATTGCTTGTCGTATGATGAACGACACCCAATTTTAATACCCTACTCTAGCTTTTTTGCCAAACTATTAACGAACCACGTTCATATAATAACACTACACGGAGGAAATCAAATAATGCTAAGATTAATTCGTTCAGGTTATTGGATTCCGAAGCTCCAAAATCTAATAAGCTGTGTCATCAGAAAATGTTCACCTTGTACGAGGTATAAAAATCGTCAAGCCACCCAATTAATGGCAGCATTACCTCCTGAACGTACCCAAATATCGAGACCATTTTACAATGTTGGAGTTGATTTTGCTGGACCGTTTGAAATCAAAAATTACACTGGACGAGCGTGCAAAATCACAAAAGGTTATGTATGTGTTTTTGTTTGCTTTGCAACAAAAGCCATCCACCTGGAACCCACTTCAGACCTCTCTACCCAAGCATTTATGGCAGCATTTGCCCGATTTTTTTCGAGGCGGGGATGCCCTGCCGCTATTTATTCCGACAACGGCACAAATTTCATAGGTGCTTGTAAGTTGTTGAAGAAAGAGCGGCAAGAATTTTTAAAAACTCTCAGAGATTCTGTAGTTTCTACCCAAAGTTTTCAAAACTTGATATGGCATTTTATTCCGCCAGGAGCTCCACACATGGGAGGATTATGGGAAGCTGGAGTAAAAAGCTTCAAAGCTCATCTCAAAAAATCCAACATCCAGAAATACACTTTTGAAGAGATAGCAACCCTACTTGCCCGGATTGAAGGATGTCTCAACTCTAGACCGCTCAGCCCATCAAGTGAAAACCCTCAAGATTTGAACCCTTTAACCCCAGGTCATTTTTTAATTGGATCAGCTTTACTCACCCCAGCTGAACCAGATCTTAGTGATGAAAGCATAACTCTAGCAAATCGATGGCAAAAGCTTAGAATTCAACACCATCATTTCTGCAGAAGATGGAAAGATGAATACCTTAAAGAATTACACAAGCGATACAAGTGGAAAACCCCTCAACGTCAGATTGAAGTCAACGATATTGTTGTCATAAGACAGGACAATCTACCCCCTAACGAATGGTCTTTAGGTCATGTAATAAAAGTACACCCAGGATCCGACGGACGAGTTCGAGTAGTTGACTTAAGAACCGCAACCGGAAATTGCACTCGACCTATAACCAAAGTTGTAGTTTTACCCTCTAACTAGTTTATAACTAAATACCCCTTGTTCACTAACCCTTAACATTAACTCATACTCACTAAATTTCCTGCACGAAGGTTGGATCACTTATAACCCTTCAAAATAGCATTTATTATCTGAAATCCAGAATAATAATTTCGAAATTTTCTCCCAACTTTTTGATGTTCATCATAGTGATCCACCATATATATATCAACCCTTCACTCATACACATACTACTTTTCATTGAGTTATCATTTTTAAATTTTCTTTCACAGCAAAATGGCACCAGAAAACCACAACCGCCAAACCCGTCGCAAAACTCAGGCTTCGGGCCAACAGAACCGCAAAAGGTCTGGCCATAACTCCCGCAACGACAGCAATACGCAACGGTCTCGGCCAAAACGTCATTTTGGTTGCGGAATTTGCCAAGCTGACCACAAGTTGGCCAGCTGCAAACGGTTTAACCAGATGAACTTGGCGGAAAAATACAGAACGGTGGTAAAGCTGCACTACTGCCTTAACTGCCTGGCAAGAAACCACTTGTTGGATCAATGTGCCAACAAGGAGCGCTGCCGCATATGTCGCGCAAGACACCATACGGTTCTACACGGACACAAAAATATTTTGAAGGGTATAGCTCCCGAACGTCCATCATCATCCAAGCAACGTATTACCACGTCGACCTTGACCACGTCGGTTCAAGCCAACTCTCAGACATCCTCAGTCACACTCGCCCCGATGACGAAAACACTGGTACCAACAGCAGTGATTCAATTGATATCGGAGAACGGTACACGCTACCCCCGAGTTGTACTGAATCCGAGTCTCACAACTTCCCGGATAGCTAGCTCCCTTATCAAGGATCTTGGATTAGCTACATTCAAGATAGACTCCAGGGTGTACTCGAAGGTCGTCATCGCAGCAAACACTTCATCCTCGGAACGGTTCGACGTTTGTATGATAGCCACCGACGAGTTACCCAGAAGCCTGTACGATGCTCCTTTAAATGCGAAAATTAAGGAGAAGTTTAGCCGCATATCCTTGGCTGATCCAGAATTTTATTCGAATTCGCCGGTGGTTGTGGAAATTGGTGGGGACCTCTACACTACTCTATTAAGGTCCAACACGATCCATATAGAAGGCTCCTCATTAATAGCACAGGACTCGGCCTTGGGATGGTTTATCATGGGATCGTTCTCTCGTTAACACACCCTACACCACCAAGTATTTTTAAACCCACTTACCCAATTAATTTAAATACAAAGTTGCCACAACCCACTAAAATGCATTCTCACTCTTTATTTTTACAGGATGTCAAGGCCGGGAGGATGTTCACGTAGTGAACAATGGCAACCCGATAATTAATGCCCCTCAAAATTCAATTGCCATCTTTTTACTAAAACGAACGATCACAGCATCAACAAGCACAATCATCAAATAGTGGTTCGAGCGAACACATCAAAACAAAAAAAAACCCAACAGCAGTGAATACACAAAGTACATAAGTGAAATTTTAAAGTTAATATATGAAATATTATATCATACACATATTAAGTAAAAAAAAAAAGGAACTAATAAATTTATAACGTTGTGAAGAAAAGGTATGGTTTTTTATGTGCACATAGATATCTTGATACCAGGTTGTTGACCAATTCTCCATCCTTCTCTAACCCGTAAGATAGACAGTTATTCTTTACCAATTTTGTTTTGTATTCACCCCAGTTCAGCTGAAAATAAGATGGCATTTTTATAATCAATCCTGTAATAAAGAGGAATTGTTGAGTTCATCTAATAACCCACAAGCTTTAATTGTAGTTTCTAGGCCGTTTACTTCAACGGCAAACTAGGTAATTGTACTTAATTTATTTGTGTTGACAGCCGGTAATATTTCATTTTGTTTTTTAAGGAGCTCAATATTTTTCTGGCTGGCCGTAAAGCAATTTTAAAGTTGATATGGCAGCTGATACACAGGAAGGGTGAATTAAAATGTGCTGGACAGATCGCAATGCTTCTCCACGTAGTGCGTTTTGAAGCCGAACCAAGCTTTCCGCATCAGTCAAACCGCAAACAGAGGTGGACCAATCATATGTAGAACTAAACAGAGACCATTCTTCGGGCATGCCGGTGAATACAGGCATATCTTTAGGAACTGATTGGCGTGCATTTATTTGTTGTTGTGTAAGTCTTTGATTGATGATGAAAGTAGACGATGGGGACATGTGAAACGTTGGATCAATATAACCACAATGAGCTGAGAGTGCTGGTTGCATGAAGTTGTTTTCAGTGTTCGTATTGCTACTTACGTTTTCTGTTGTAAAATGCACATTATTTGATGGGTGATTAATAAACGAGGTTATGTTATTGTTTGATGTTTCTTCATGTGTTTTATTAAGATTTATTGGTTCTTGTACTGAGGTAGGCTGTAGATCAGAGTTAGGTTGATTATTTAACCAGTTATGTACGGAGCTATTAATTGATTGTACTTCGTCACAGTCAGCCTCTGCGTGTTTGAGTATTTGATATTTCTTTCTAATAAATTCCCTTTCGAGTTGCATCTCTTCTTGCAAGCGTTGAAGTTCTAAGGCGCGTCTACGAGAACGTGATACTCTAGATGATACTGAAGAATCGCTACGAATAGAAGCAGGTGAATCTGGTGCTGTTTGATGTGGCTTAGAACAATTTTGGCAGAGCCATGTTGTTCGCTGAAGAAAGGAATTTAACAATAAAAAAAATAAATAAAAAAAAAAAATTTCGTGGTTGTTTGGTGAATATTTTGTGGTTGACCCTGTAGGGAAGAAGCAGAACAAGAATCCATTTTGTTAGGACTTACGATATATCAGCCAAGTGATTCCTTTCTGTTTATACAATTAAGTTAATTGTTGATGAAGCAAAAATTTGCAAATAATTCGTACACCGGAAAAAAGAATTTTAATAATGTTGGGTGAAGTTGCCCAAGCCCTTGGTATCCAATGGTAGATTGTAAACGCAAAGTAAAAGAATTTTGTTTTATATAAATTTGATTTTATTTGCTTGTACAATTGCGTTAAAATTCCTGTAGTTAAAATTTATTGAACTAGTTATAATTTAAAAATTTAATTATCAACTTAAGACACTAACTTTTTTCGTTTGGACCCAGAGCTAACCTTCTTTAATCGAACAAGCACTGTATATAATTCACTTTAAAATATAAGAAAATGGCTATTTATAAAGTAGAAACTCTTATTAAAAAGACCGCGTGGAAATATAAAATATAGAATCCAACATTTATGGCTGACAGTCCAACGATAAACAATAATAAAATACAGTAATGATGATCGATAATTTGTGAAGTACACCCTACAAGAAATGAATGACTGAAACTAATAGCATGTTCAGACGGCAAAATGGACCACTTGATTCGCTCTCTGAATCATGATTGTGAACCTAGGTGTTCAGACGAGTGTTCTTGTTTCATTTTGACGTTTGTATAATATATATTTTTTTTTTAACATATGGCGCGGCTTTTTGTTTTTTGTTTTGTTTTAATTTACATTAAAATTTTTCGTTTTAAGGCCTGTATGCAGCTTGCTAAGGAATCAAAAACTTCATATAAAAACAAGTAAGAGTGTTAAATTCGGCTGTGCCGAATCTTTGATACCCTCCACCTCGGTTTGAGTATTGATAATAAATGTAAACAAAATATTGGAAAAAGTAAACAATTTGTTAAACTTAATACCAAATTATTTCAGAAAATTCTTTGGGTTGGTTTTCGTCTTTTCGATTATTTCGGATTTATTTCGGTGTTTGCTTTTTGGTCATCGTAGTTGCTGACCGGCATGCATTTAGGTTATATACCTATATGCATGCGTTTCCGGTTATATGACATAACTTCTCGTTTAATTTAGTTTTTGCTAATTAAATAGCTCGCCCTAACCTCCATTGCAAAGGTAATGGTTGTGTAGAGTGGCTATATGCATTAAATCGTGCTAATTGGAGATGACTGTATAGTTTCTTTTAACTGGCCAAATATTTCTTCATTGTGGCCATATAGGTCGGATGGAGTAACAAAATAATAACCAAAAAAAAAAGCTCTCTCAACTTTTTTTTAAAATATTGCCATATTTTGAAAACATAGAGAATAAATTTATAATAATAAATAATCAAATTAGGGATGAAAAACGCAAAAAACGAAAAGTCCTAAACATTTTAAATAAAATAATTTAATGTTATCTTTATTTTCTGAAAAACTTCAAATTTTCATCCAAAAAAAATTTTGAAAATTTATATATAAAAAATAACATTCTCATAAAATTACGTTTACTTATGTAACAATTTTTATGTTAACAATTCTTAAATATCATTTGAGGTTTTCTTAAATTCATTGAATTTAAATTAATATCGACAAATCTGTTTTTCTATTTATTTAAATTGTAAAGGAGTGGCATCTCTGTCGAAATAAGCGAAAAACACAGAGAATAGAAAAAACAAGTTACTTCGTGTTTGACAGGATGATTTTATGTTTATGTTTAATATCTTTATTTTTATACCCTCCACTCCAGTGTGCAGAGGGTATATATAAGTTTGTCATTCCGTTTGTAATAATTAGAAAAAAAAATTTGGACCCCATAAAATATATATATTTGTGATCCTTATAACAACCGGAGTTGATATAGCGATGTCCGTCTGTCCGTCTGTCCGTCTGTCCGTCTGTCCGTCTGTGGAAATCACGATGACGGCATCAATCGGGCAGCTAGGGTGCTCGTTGGCATAAAAAATGATTCATTAACATCCTGAAAAGTTTGCTATTTAAAATCGTCCAAATCGGTCAATTAGGGCCCGAGATTTGAATGAAGAACTAAAAAAAGTCTTGAAAAAATATAATTTTCTATGTTGTTCTTGTCACGATCACGCCCTCAATAGGATAGCTAGGGTGATAATTTTTAGTGAGAATGATTCACCAAATTCATGGGAAGATTTCTACTTCAAAAATCATTAAAATCGGTGGAACAGGTCCAGGTAAATCTATGAAAAATTAAAAAAAAATGAAAAACATGATGTTTCCATATTGTTCCTGTTGTTATTCTAAATGTTCCATTGTTGTCATAGCTGGACTTATTGTTTTTGTGGTCGTTGTGATAATAATATAATAAAAACGAACCCTTTGTACATTTTTTTGTGAACTCTGGTAGAAAATTTTAAAAGTTTCCATTGTTTTGGCATCACTAAAAAAATTTGTTAGATCATTTCTGTCATTGCCACGAGCCTGCATGCAAAATTTCAGATCGATTGGCTCACGGGAAAGGGGCTAAAAATCGATCCAAAATTTTGTCGACAAGCAGACACTACCAGTTAATATAAAGGCAGTAAATAAAGGGAGTAAAAGTTCACCAATAATTTAAAAAACAAATTTTTATGTATTAATTTATTTAAAGAAAAAAATAATTAAATGAAATAGGAATAATAATAAAAAAAAATAATATACAATACAAAAAAAAAAAGAATATATAAATAAAATAAAATAAAGATAAATGCATTCATAGCATTATAATACATATAAAAGGTCAATGTTTTCTAACCGTAACCGTAACTAGTCAGTTGTTTTTTTTTTACATGAAAATCATTTAAAACAGTTACCGAACGTAACCGGAACGTCCCAATACTTTTCATGTGAAAAAAAGGCTGACACGTTACGTAACAGTTACATGTCGCTAACTTGTTCTTTACACAGGCTACTGCTTTTGCAGCCAACTTCAAGTCTATTTATATAGTTTCGTAAGCATAACTAATAAAATTGTTTCTATTATTTTTTGCTGTAAGTAATAAATTATAAATATACTGAATTTGCAAACTAAAATGGATACATATATTGGAGGTGCTTTAATACAAAAGAGTTAACGAAACAAAATCAAAAAAAAAAAAAACAACTACAACATCAACAATGGCAGTCATATGTTCTTCAAATAGAAAAAAAAACTGCAAGTGTGTTTTGTTGGCTACAAAACAAAAATAGTGTTGACAATATAACAAAATATGTAAAAGAAGTTAGTGCTATGAAATATTTTATTTTGTTAAAAAAAAAAATCGCAAAATGAAAGGCTATAATTCCATTAATAATCAAAAGGCGTTAAACTAATTTATTTATTTTTACGTTGTACTAATGCATTTTAAATAAGTAAAAGTAATTGTATATTTAAATAAAAATGCATTTGTATTATATGTTGCTGTCGTATTCAGAAAAATCAAGTAGCTGACTATACGACTACAAATGCTGCTGCCAGCAGTCGTCTATGTGTTTCATTCATGATGTTGCATTTTTTTGCGAGCAATACTTACATATATTCTAAATAAAGAAATAATAGTTCTTTTCATACTGCGAAATCTATACAAATATATGTACAAATACTATATGTCAAATTTCAAATTTGCAATAATTGATACATTTTTGAAAGAAAATTGTATAATATGAAATGTCTTTAATTTATTTCATAGAAAAGAATTTTTTGAGGTGCGTGGATTTTCCATATTTACTGTTTTACTATATTCGTAATGAGGTTAAATGAGTTAAAAAGAATTTAAAATATTTGAAAATATTAGGTGAGGATCCTCAAGATGTAATATACGATCGGTCTAAAACTTTTCACTTAGAGCCACAGTTAAATTCGAAACAACAAAAACCCATATATTTTGTGCATAAAGTTTAACATTAAATGTGCTTTTCTAAAATGTCTATATATTTTTTCTCATTCATTTCTGACCATCTTCAATGTAAATTTACCAAAGTTTTTTTTATTGCAATATGTATATAAAACTTAAAAATTTAATATTTTTTATTGTGTATTAACTTATTATTCTGCGATTTTCATTACATCACAAAATGTTACAAATTGGCACTACTGTTTCAAAAACAGAAAACTTCTAAATCAGTTGAAAACAGTTGATCTGTAAAACTGTGTGTGAAATTGTGTCAAATAAAATTACAAATATTAATAAATATAATAATACATATATATATATATATTATTAATTTTGTTAAGAATTAGCAAAAAATTGATTTTCCATTTTGCATTTCATTTATAAAGAATTCTGCCATATTTTGTTAAAGGGAAAATCCATTTTTGTTATATTAAAAAAAACAGACTTGCATTTAATTTTTCCGTGACTGCCTCAATAATTGCGTAGATGCCACCACAATATTTTTTCTAATTAAATATTAACCAATATCTAACTAGAATTATGATTTATTCCGACTAAAAAGTTCCAATTAAAAGTTATTCATCCCAATTATGAATATTCTCAAGGAATTTCTTTCTCACGGAAAATACATTTCTCGAGAAAAAAATTCCTCCAATTATAAATTCCACGTGAACAAAAAATGATTAACTGGCATCATCGAATTTCGAAGCCACTTGCTTTGCTTATTGACAATTTATTTTCTATTTTTTGTGTGTGTGCAAACGACCCTACAATAAATGTCCCAATAAACATTTTTGTTTGCTATCAACTTGAGGTGCATTTGAGATCAAATACATTTCTCAAATCTCCAACGTTAATTCTCAAATGCCCTCAATAGTTCGAATATAGTCTTCTCAACTTAAAAGGCACATTTTTTATATGGCGATTTTCATAGTTATCAAATTGAGAAATTTGTGATTCTCAACTTGATAGCAAAGAAATATTTCCAATCGGTATCAAATGGAAGGTACGGAATTGCCATATTAAAAAATATACTAATTTTAGAAATGAAAACAATGTACTTTTTTAATGTTTCAATTTAATTTCATTATATATTTAACATTACTATGTACATATTTAACATTAAATGTACATATTATGTACATTTTTTAAAATCTAGAGTTAAAAATAAATGAATTAATTAGTTGTACATTTTTTGAAAAATTCGACAAAAAGCAAAAATAATTAAAAATATATCAATGATTTATTTGTACTTTTTTGGCATTTTTTAATTTAATTTATTATTTATGACATATTTAAATAATATCTCAGACTTAACACAAATCGTATTCAAGTTGAAAAAATGTTTGGTCTCAAGTGGAGAAAAGTGTTGGATATCCAATTGAGAGTAAAAATGTTTCTCAAAGATTGGAAAAAATGTTAAATCTCAACTTGATGTCACGTTGAAAACAAACAAGGAGAAAAATTGTTCAACCCAAGTTGAGAATTACATTTGACATCAATTTAAGAACTTAACTTTTCTCCAACATTGGAGAAATAATATTTCAATGCATACTGGGGAATGACCGAAACTAACACATAAACAGTGTTTTCCTATTTGAAAAACATATGACTGTCATTGTTGCTGTTGTAGAGTTGTTATACCCTCAACTCCAGTGTGCAGAGGGTATATATAAGTTTGTCATTCCGTTTGTAATAATTAGAAAAAAAATTTTGGACCCCATAAAATTTATATATTTGTGATCCTTATAACAACCGGAGTTGATATAGCGATGTCCGTCTGTCCGTCTGTGGAAATCACGATGACGGCATCAATCCGGCAGCTAGGGTACTCGTTGACAAAAAAATGATTCACTAACATCCTGAGAAGTTTGCTATTTAAAATCGTCCAAATCGGTCGATTAGGGCCCGAGATTTGAATGAAGAACTAAAAAAGTCTTGAAAAAAAAATAATTTTCTATGTTGTTCTTGTCACGATCACGCCCTCAATAGTGCAGCTACAGTGATCATTTTTAGTGAGAATGATTCACCAAATTCATGGAAAGATTTCTACTTCAAAAATCATTAAAATCGGTGGAACAGGTCCAGGGAAATCTCTGAAAAATAAAAAAAAATGAAAAACATGATATTTCTATATTGTTCTTGTTGTTATTCTAAATGTTGCATTGTTTTCATAGCTGGACTTGTTGTTTTTGTGGTCGTTATGGTAATAATATAAGAAAAACAAACCCTTTGTACATTTTTTTATCAACTCTGGTAGAAAAATTTAAAAGTTTCCATTGTTTTGGCATCATTTCTGTCATTGCCACAAGCCTGCCTGCAAAATTTCAGATCGATTGGGTCACGGGAAAGTGGTTAAAATCGATCCAAAATTTTTTCGACAAGCAGACACTACGAGTTAATATAAAGGGAGTAAAAATTCACCAACATCTAAAGCAAATAATGCTAAAATACCTAGTTGTTAATAAAAAAAACAATTGGGCAATTCACAATGGGTAATGTATCGTTGTATCTCTTGTATCGTGTATCACTTTACAATAGTGTAAAATTGTTGTTGGTAATTTTCACTGAAAAATCTGATACACGATCCAACTTCATTTGCTATGTTTAGTAAATGTTGTATATTGTATCATAACATATCAGTTCCAAGTGAATGCCAGTTTTTATGAAAAAGAAAAAACAAATACATAGAATATTATCAGCATAAATAATTATAAAATAAAATATGGCAAATAATGCAAATAACGCAAATACATCGATAAGTTTATTTATATAAAAATTAATGTTTATATTTTTAGTATGTATTTTCTCTTTCAGTACCAACCAAAACATTTAACATTTTTTTTTTTCATTATAAATTAAAATGCAAGAGGTACGTAACTAAAACTCCAGGGTATATCTCACGACCAAAAAGCAAACACTGACAAGTGTTTTCTCTTATACAAAATAGCAGAAGCGACGAAGCGATCTTTCCTCGTTGGATCGAAAATTACTAAAGAAAGCGTTTTACAATATGAAAATACAACTGAGTGTTCACAACAAATGATTGTATTGTGTATTTCAATACAACATACAATATACAACACCTGTTGTGAATTGCCCAAATGTAAATTTAGCAAAAAAATTTATGTATTAATTTATTTAAAGAGAAAAACACAAAAATAACGTTTGATGTTGTATTTTTTGTGTGTAATATTTAAATATACATACATACACATATTAAATAATACAAATAATGTACATATATTATATATATGTATGTATGTATATTCATAGTAACTGCATGTTAAAAATAAATCGGTTATTTTATTTACATAAAATTCTGCAGTATTTTGTTGTGGGGAAAATACATTTCTTTTGTATAACAGAGTGTCACTTCATTTTGCTCAGCGTGACTATGCCACAGTAGATGCCGCCATAATTTTTGTTTGTTCTAATTAGCTTTGCAATAGTTATTTCTATTTTAACATAAATGTTAATATTTTCAACTAGATATCATACAGAACAATGTTAAGAGTATACACGGGTTGGTCTTTTATTTCATACGTTTTTTCATTATTCTTTTACAAATATGAACATAAGTTTGGCATATTACCCACCAATCTCACATCACACTGCAAGTTCGAAAAACTCAATACACTCACATTTTTTTTACTAATACACACACATTTTCCGAAGTGGTCACACTAATGGTACCAAATTTTTCGTGCGAATAGTGGCAGACACTAACGATGATTAATGTTACCCTGTTATAAATTTAATGCAAATTTACTGGATTCTGTAAAATTGTAATTAAAGATTTAACTTGTTAAATCTATTATAATGATTTATTTTTTGAAATGCGCATACAAAACCGCAAGTTTGTTAATTATAGAGCATAAATATTATTAACTATTATTAAAATAATACTAATAATAATAAATGTAAACATTTTCCCTCAAACATGTGCCTGTATAATAAACTTGGTAACTCTACTTAAAATAAAATAAGAGAGAGAAGTATACAAATTTTTTCAAGTTTACACTTCGACAACATTTTAAAAATGAGATTGCAGTCAGATGTTTGAGCATAAAATTTAATGGCGATGGATTCGACTAATTCGAACAATTTTTCGTTGATAATACGTACACAACGATTTTACAATTTCAGTGTGATGTGAGATTGGGGGGTTAACTTTTTGTTGTCTTTACAAAATAGAGTTACCGAGTTCGTCAATGAGTTTTTTGCTTACAAAACAGTTCTACATAGTTATATAGAATTATTATTCTGCTTTACCTGTAAAATATCTGATTGCGATTACATCTAATTTTTAAAAATTGTTTATAATTAATAAAGCATTATTATTCACATAAATACAAAATTTCACTTTTTAAATTTTCCATTCAAATTTAAGAAAATATCAATTATAATAAAAACTGAAAATAAAATTTCCAATTATAAATTAGAAAATATTAATTGAGTTTCAGAAAATCATATCAAAACGTCGGAAATAATAATTTTAAATTTAGAAATATCTTTACATTTAAAAATGTTTACATTTAAAAAAAATATTGCCATTCAGGAGATATTAATAACTTTTCAGTACCGCGATTCAGTAACTTCTTTTAACGATAGTCGAATTGTAAAAAAAAAGAAAATTGCAAAATTATCAGTAAAATTTTTAAACGATATTCGCTATTGTTAAAGTCAGCTGTTGTTGTTATCTAAACGACAACCATTTTTGTGTTGTTTATCCAATCGATAAAAACTTAAATTTTTAGGTTGAAATGTCGTCATACATAAATAAAAATCATGAAATAGTGAAAATATTTTGCTTTAATTAAAAAACTTTTTTATATAAATAAAAAAATTAAATAGCATATTCAATTCATTATTTCATTTTCAAATAAATAAACAGAAATATTAGTAAAAAAAATAAAGATATTAAACATAAACATAAAATCATCCTGTCAAACACGAAGTAATTTGTTTTTTTCTATTCTTTGTGTTTTTCGCTTATTTTGACAGAGATGCCACTCCTTTACAATTTAAATAAATAGAAAAACAGATTTGTCGATATTAATTTAAATTCAATGAATTTAAGAAAACCTCAAATGATATTTAAGAATTGCTAACATAAAAATTGTTACATAAGTAAACGTAATTTTACGAGAATGTTATTTTTTATATATAAATTTTCACAATTTTTTTTGGATGAAAATTTGAAGTTTTTCAGAAAATAAAGATAACATTAAATTATTTTATTTAAAATGTTTGGGACTTTTCGTTTTTTGCGTTTTTCATCCCTAATTTGATTATTTATTATTATAAATTTATTCTCTATGTTTTCAAAATATGGCAATATTTTAAAAAAAAGTTGAGAGAGCTTTTTTTTTTGGTTATTATTTTGTTACTCCATCCGACCTATATGGCCACAATGAAGAAATATTTGGCCAGTTAAAAGAAACTATACAGCCATCTCCAATTAGCACGATTTAATGCATATAGCCACTCTACACAACCATTACCTTTGCAATGGAGGTTAGGGCGAGCTATTTAATTAGCAAAAACTAAATTAAACGAGAAGTTATGTCATATAACCGGAAACGCATGCATATAGGTATATAACCAAAATGCATGCCGATCAGCAACCACGATGACCAAAAAGCAAACACCGAAATAAATCCGGTATAATAGAAAAGAAGAAAACCAACCCAAAGAATTTGCTGAAATAATTTGGTATTAAGTTTAACAAATTGTTTACTTTTTCATTTACATTTATTATCAAGACTCAAACCGAGGTGGAGGGTATCAAAGATTCGGCACAGCCGAATTTAACACTCTTACTTGTTTTTACTAATATTTCTGTTTATTTATTTGAAAATGAAATAATGAATTGAAATGCTATTTAATTTTTTTATTTATATAAAAAAGTTTTTTAATTAAAGCAAAATATTTTCACTATTTCATGATTTTTATTTATGTATGACGACATTTCAACCTAAAAATTTAAGTTTTTATCGATTGAATAAACAACACAAAAATGGTTGTCGTTTAGATAACAACAACAGCTGACTTTAACAATAGCGAATATCATTTAAAAATTTTACTGATAATTTTGCAATTTTCTTTTTTTTTACGATTCGACTATCGTTAAAAGAAGTTACTGAATCGCGGTACTGAAAAGTTATTAATATCTCCTGAATGGCAATATTTTTTTTAAATGTAAACATTTTTTAAGTGTAAATATATTTTTGATATGATTTTCTGAAATTCAATTAATATTTTTTAATTTATAATTGGGAATTTTATTTTCAGTTTTTATTATAATTGATATTTTCTTAAATTTGAATGGAAAATTTAAAATGTGAAATTTTGTATTTATGTGAATAATAATGCTTTATTAATTATAAACAATTTTTAAAAATTAGATGTAATCGCAATCAGATATTTTATAGGTAAAGCAGAATAATAATTATATATAACTATGTAGAACTTTTTTGTAAGCAAAAAACTCATTGACGAACTCGGTAACTCTAACATATTAACTCAAAAAGTTAATATGCCAAACTTATGTTCATATTTGTAAAAGAATAATGAAAAAACGTATGAAATAAAAGAGCAGCCCGTGTATACTCTTAACATTGTTCTGTATGATATCTAGTTGAAAATATTAACATTCATGTAAAAATAGAAATAACTATTACAAAGCTAATTAGAACAAACAAAAATTATGGCGCCATCTACTGTGGCATAGTCACGCTGAGCAAAATGAAGTGACACTCTGTTAATGCAAAAGAAATGTATTTTCCCCACAACAAAATACTGCAGAATTTTATGTAAATAAAATAACCGATTTATTTCTAACATGCAGTTACTATGAATATACATACATACATGCATATATATAATATGTGTATATTATTTGTATTACTTAATATGTGTATGTATGTATATTTAAATATTACACACAAAAAATACAACATCAAACGTTATTTTTGTGTTTTTCTCTTTAAATAAATTAATACATAAATTTTTTTGCTAAATTTACATTTGGGCAATTCACAACAGGTGTTGTATATTGTATGTTGTATTGAAATACACAATACAATCATTTGTTGTGAACTCTCAGTTGTATTTTCATATTGTAAAACGCTTTCTTTAGTAATTTTCGATCCAACGAGGAAAGATCGCTTCGTTGCTTCTGCTATTTTGTATAAGAGAAAACACTTGTCAGTGTTTGCTTTTTGGTCGTGAGATATACCCTGGAGTTTTAGTTACGTAACTCTTGCATTTTAATTTATAATGGAAAAAAAAATGTTAAATGTTTTGATATAAATAAACTTATCGATGTATTTGCGTTATTTGCATTATTTGCCATATTTTATTTTATAATTATTTATGCTGATAAAATTCTATGTATTTGTTTTTTCTTTTTCATAAAAACTGGCATTCACTTGGAACTGATATGTTATGATACAATATCAATTCAATTAAATATTCTTCCTTTATTTACATATTTTAACAAATTTTTTGATATTTACATATGAGATCTTATCTTTACATATAGATATTGCAACAAATAATACATAGGATCTAAAGATATTAAATAGTTTTTATATTATTTTTTAATGATTTTTAAAGGAAAATGGGAGGAAAAAAACCTTTATATGATTTAATAAATTCAAATACTATCTGAAAATATTTATATGCTTATAGAAGGTTTATTAGAAATAATAGACCTCTATAAGCATATAATTTTCAATTTGGTGATTTCTTTTTAATTTTACGTTATTTCTCTACATTCTCTTATCAGTGGGTAAGAGGAATTTTCAATTTTGGCAAAGTAATTTTTATTAATCCTTGTTATGAAATCGATAATTTTTTCATAACCTGTTTCTTCATGAAGAAGATTTGTAGGATACCTCCAGGGCTTTTTATTTATCATTTTAAGACATTTGTTTTGTATAATTTGTAAGCGTTTTAGGTGGCAGTTGGCAGCGTCACTCCAAATAGGACACGCGTATGTTAATATCGGCCTTATAACACTTTTGAAGAGTAGATTTTTGTTTTTGGGGTTTAGAAATGACCTTCTATTTAGTAGTGGCCATAATGCTTTAAATGATTTTATAGCTTTTTGACACGTAGCCATAATATGTTGTTTAAAAGTAAGCTTTTTGTCCAAGACAACTCCGAGATATTTGACATGATTAAGTACATTTATGGTATTATTTCCAATATGAAGATGACGTCTTGGCAGTCTTTTGGGAGATTTTTGATTAATTTTGATTTTCCATTTGTGAAAATATTTACTGCAATTTACAAGTCCCTTTTCCATTTTCTTCAGGAGTGCACTTGTAAGTTTGTTTGAAGAAATTAACGCAGTATCATCTGCGTAGTAAGCAACTTTCATATACTTCGGAACTTTGAAATCGGATGTATATATCGAGTAGAGCAATGGCGACAAGACTGATCCTTGAGGTAACCCTGTGGTGATGGTTTTTGGAGATGATGTTTCATTATTAATCGCAACTTTAAAGCTTCTGCCGTGAATGAAATCTGAAATAAGTTTGCATAAATATTTTGGTATATTTGCATCAAGAAGTTTAAATACTAGGCCATTATGCCAAACGGTGTCAAACGCTTTTTCGATATCCAACAATATTAGACCCGTTGAACGTTTATTGTTTTTATTGCTGATTATTTGATTTTTAATTCCGTTTATTTGGTGAGTAGTGCTATGTCCTTTTTTAAATCCAAATTGTTCTTTAGCAACAATAGAATTGGTCGTTACAAATTCACTAAGACGAGAATGTAGAATTTTTTCAAATATTTTACCAAAGTTACTTAATAGACTGATAGGTCTGTAGCTGTTTGGGTTATTTTTTGGCTTGCTAGGTTTGTTAATAGCTATAACCTTAGCATTTTTGAAATGGTTTGGGAAATAGTTGAGTTTGATGCAGCTGTTAAATATTATAACCAGTAATTTTAGAGCTTTGAGTGGTAGTTTCTTTAAGAGCAGGTTGGGAACATTGTCAAAACCAGGGGATTTTGAGGGTTTTATTGATGAGATAATATTCATTACTTCTTCAAGAGATGTATAAATTGCAGATTCAGAACTGGGATTTTCCTTCTTAAAATTATTTACTGTTGTATTTATTAGTGTATCTGCCGAGTGGTTATAGTTCGAAGTGAGGTTATTTGCTTGGACAAATGTATTTGCCAGGACTTCAGCCTTGTCCCTATCAGATGTTATTTTTGTATTTCCAACTTTGAAGTGATCGATTTGATTTTTTCCTTTTCCTCGCAAGTTCCTGCTTATTTTCCAAAATGATTTATCACCTGGTTTTAAATTGGATAATAATTGAGACCATTTCTTATTGCGCTCCGAATTAATACTTTTATCAATCATGTTACTTAGAAACTTAGTACATTGATTATAAAAAGTTTGCTCGGCTATATTTGAAGATCGTTGGCTTTTTCTTTTAAAGCTTCTTCTTAGTTTTATATATTTCACAGTACTTTCTGGTAATGTGTAATTATTTTGTTGAGTTATTTTAGGTGTAGACACATCCCTTGCTTCGAAAACTACATTTATAAATTTTTGGATTTCCTGGTCAATAACTGCCTTGGTATTGTATATATCTGAATATAACGTGATTTTATTGTCTAAAAAATTTATATAAATGTTCCAGTTGGTTGCACTATAATCATAATAATTGAGGTCAACCTGCAAGGCCATTGACCTTTTAAGTGTACATATAATGGGGCGATGGTCTGATGGTATTTCGTAATCCATTGTTTTTACGTCTATATTTAAAGCGGAGTTGCTTAAAATAATATCGACTGTGGATGCTTCGCGATTGTGTTGATGGGGGGAATAGGGTTGGACTATTAGGATAGTGAATAAAAAAATTGCTTGATTGCTGTAGGTTGTTGAGTGCGATTCCTGCAGTATTATTTGAACGACAATTCCATGAACAATGTTTGGCATTTAGGTCACCAAAAACTATATATTCTTTGGTGGAAGGTGTTAGGTTCAAGATATCAGCACAGAAGTTATGGGTATATCTTGGTGAATATAACGAAGATATAAAAATAGGTCTATTATTTATAATAACTTCAATTGAGATGTTTTCGATTGATGAAGTGTTTGATATAAATAGGTTTTTATGAGCGACAGATTTATGAATTAACAGAGCTACTCCTCCTCCTCGAGCATCTGTTCTGTCACTTCTATATAAATAATAATTTTTAAAAAAAGGTCTATGATTTTCTGAAAAAAATGTTTCATTCAAAGACGCTATTTTAATATTTTCTCTTTCAATTAGTATCTCAAATTGTTTTAATTTAGAAAAGTTTGAAATGCCATTAGCATTCAAGTGAAGCATTTTGAATTCGTTTAAATTATTAGTATAATCCATGTGCGTATTTTACCATTGGCATTACAACTTTGATTTGTTGTACTTTTGAAGTGCACCTATGCAAATCACCCATAGCTGTAGTGAAAATATCAAAAAGCTCATCAATGCTAAATAAATCGTTGTTTGTTTTCAGCTGGTTAGCATATGTAGCTTTGCTGTTATTATTGATGTTATTGTTACAATTTGTGTTGTTGTTACTTAAATTTGGGAAATCAACCTTTGATTGAAATGAAATATTTTGTTGTTGCCTGCTGTTGTTATGATTTTTGGAAGTTACTCTTGTTCTAGTTTCCAAATAGAGAGAACGTAACGGACAGTTGATGTCGTTTGCAGAGTGATCAGTTCTCTCTTTTCCATGTTTTTTACAATTAAAGCATGTAAAAACAGCTGGTCTTTTTTCATTTGTGTTAAACGG
This sequence comes from Cordilura impudica, assembly GCA_963682025.1. Lineage (NCBI taxonomy): Eukaryota > Metazoa > Arthropoda > Insecta > Diptera > Scathophagidae > Cordilura > Cordilura impudica. The sequence continues at coordinate 223,257,082 of OY821520.1, forward strand.
ACACACACTTGTATGATGTTGTTCTGCACATATCATACACGCAGCACTACGATGATAATGTTCTCCGCCATGACCATACATTAAGCAGTTCCAGCACTGAGTTGGTTTATTTCTGGATCTAGATTTATATTTTTTCCAAGAAATTATTATATTTGAAATTGTCCTTACATTTTTTAAGGCAGTAGGGTTAAAATTTTTACGAACAAATTGAACTTTGTAAACAGCATTGTTGTTCGAACTGAATTTGGTGACTATTTCAGCCACCGAAGAAGGCGATAGGTTGTAGTTTTTTAACTCTTCGGTGATGTCCTCATGAGTTTATGCGGGGTAAACCGTGTAGAAAGGTTGTGTATAACCTATTATCTTTGGAGCCATATGAATGAAACTCCATTTTACTCTCTTTAAGAATTTGCTTATAGCATTCGTACAATTCTTTAGTTGGAGCAAAAATTTTGGTACCAATTGAAGTACGTTTGAAAATACAATCTTTACCTAGTAGTTTTCGTATTTCTGCAAATGAGGCGTTGGCTTCTACAACTATAGGTGGAGGTTTGCGTTGTTTAATATCACTAATATTTGATGCAGGAGTTACGTCCATATCATTGAGGCCAGCAAGCAGGCTAAATCTGTTGCTTGAAGTTGACGCGATATTCGGGTTAAACCCCGGAGGAAGTTTAGTCATCTTCTTGTTGGCAAGAAGCTTTCTTTTTGATGAAGATTTGGCCCCTCGGGCCATCGCTAGATTTTTATTCCTGTTTTAAGCTGAATTGACTACCACGTGAGTTCAAATGAGATCAAGAATAGGCAATTGCAAAAACAAAAATATACACTTGTTATTAATTTTAAATAGTTGTACTCTAAGCGCTTTAATTATTTACACGACCGTTCGTAAAGAGAATTAGATTCGAACTGTGAATGATACAATATACAACATTTACTAAACATAGCAAATGAAGTTGGATCGTGTATCAGATTTTTCAGTGAAAATTACCAACAACAATTTTACACTATTGTAAAGTGATACACGATACAACAGATACAACGATACATTACCCATTGTGAATTGCCCAATTGTTTTTTTTTTATTAACAACTAGGTATTTTAGCATTATTTGCTTTAGATGTTGGTGAATTTTTACTCCCTTTATATTAACTCGTGTCTGCTTGTCGAAAAATTTTGGATCGATTTTAACCATTTTCCCGTGACCCAATCGATCTGAAATTTTGCAGGCAGGCTCGTGGGAATGACAGAAATGATCTAACATATTTTTTTTAGTGATGCCAAAACAATGGAAACTTTTAAATTTTTCTACCTGAGTTGATAAAAAATGTACAAAGGGTTTTTTTTTGTTATATTATTACCATAACGACCACAAAAACAACAAGTCCAGCTATGAAAACAATGCAACATTTAGAATAACAACAAGAACAATATAGAAATATCATGTTTTTCATTTTTTTTTTTTACTTTTTCAGAGATTTCTCTGGACCATTTCCACCGATTTTAACGATTTTTGAAGTAGAAATCTTTCCATGAATTTGGTGAATCATTCTCACTAAAAATGATCACTGTAGCTGTACTATTGAGGGCGTGATCGTGACAAGAACAACATAGAAAATTATTTTTTTTCAAGACTTTTTTTAGTTCTTCATTCAAATCTCGGGCCCTAATCGACCGATTTGGACGATTCTAAATAGCAAACTTTTCAGGATGTTAATGAATCATTTTTTATGCCAACGAGCACCCTAGCTGCCCGATTGTTGCCGTCATCGTGATTTCCACAGACGGACAGACGGACAGACGGACATCGCTATATCAACTCCGGTTGTTATAACGATCACAAATATATAAATTTTATGGGGTCCAAAATTTTTTTTTCTAATTATTACAAACGGAATGACAAACTTATATATACCCTCTGCACACTGGAGTGGAGGGTATAAAAACGCTTCAGAAATGCTTAAGGAATTTTTCTGTCAAAAAATTTCTGTTGATAGTCTGCAGCTTTTTAAAAAAGTAGTATGTTTTTACTACTTTTTTTTTGACGTAAATTAAGTTAGGCAACCCAGGCTTTGAGCAGGAATATCAAATTTATCGTTCTTTCTGAACGGAATTTTGACAGGAGAGGTAAGCATAAACAAAATGTAATATGCTAAAAAAAAATAAGTTATTTTTCAGTTGCAAACATGGAAAAAAACGAACAAAATTCGGCAAAGAAAAACAAGAAGCGGATGGGTAATTTTGATACTGAGCTTAAAAAGCGTTTAGTAGGCCAAATAAAGCAGAACCGAAGAATTGATTTGTTTTCAATTTCACAATTCTTAATAATTGACAGAAAACAGCTGATTGCTAGCGTTGCACTGAAAGGTACTTTTGTGCTTTTTTTCTTTAAGAAATATATGAAAATTTTCGGTTAAGATTCCTTAACAAGCTGCGTACAGCTCTTAAATATTTAGGGTTTTTCTGTTTGAAGACATCCTTCTGCACTTCAAAATATGTTTCACTATTTCTTTTTTTACATTTTTTTAATTATTTATATGCTTTATGTAATATATGGCTTTTATTTGCTTCTATTTATTTATGTTTCTATTTATTTTTTTGTACACGTAAATTTCTTGTTTTTTTATTTGTTTGTATTGTTTTGTACACGTTAATTTATTGTTTTTTCTTTGTTTATATTGTTTTTTACACATTAATTTCTTGTTTTTTCTTTGTTTATGTTCTTTGTACACATTAATTTCTTGTTTTTTTCTTTGTTTATATTTTGTATTTGACAGCTAGTTTAGATAAACTAGCGATAATTTGTTATCAAACTTGGAGATGACACTGAATGTTTCTAGGATCACAACTAGGTTCAAAATGAACCAAGTAGATTCGCTCTCAAAATTTTGTATGGCGAATCATGTAGATTCAATCATGATTCGCTCGCCAAACAACTGCCCAAATGCGAAAACTTATAGAGGTGTTGCCCAATGACTGCCTCCTCCCAGGATTCTAATAAAAGAGAGGTTCAATTGGCTTGGCGGCTACAAGTTTAGGTTTAGGAAAGGTAAGTAATTAATTAAATTAAAAGTTCAAGTTAATTTTTGTTGTTTCTTTAGAATTCTTCAAAATATGTCAGTGAATTCGTTAGTGCCATTCTCAATTGTGGAGGCACGTCCCTCCATTATACCCTTCCTTATATTTTTTGCTCGCGTCTTGTGGCCTATTCCTGTTGGATCGTTTACTTAAAGATATTGCTGTAGAATCTTCACAAACTTTCAATCTAGAAGCTTTTATACCTCTTAGGAAACGCATTTGTGTAAAGAATTATATTGTGCGACAATATGTTATATCCTGGATTTCGATTGTGAATGCTGTACCAGAAAATAATATGGTTATCTATTTGATATTATTGATGGACTTTTTATGATGTTGTAAGATAATACACAAGAAATATAATTGTGTGAAACAACGCTGACACAGTTTCTTAAATCGATTCGTAATGATTCCAGTTAAGTGCGCATGGAAGACACTATAAATATATTGTTAATACTTGCGCAATCACCAAATGAACTTATTATTATTAATGCACTGACATTTTATTAAAAATTGTAGCTAGAAACAAAGTAAATCTTCCTTGCAGCATTTTACACTAATCCTTATATATATCTTTCAGTCTGTTGCCATAACATAGATATGGGAGTTTGTTTTAATATTTTAATGTTTTAATTTATGCCATTCTGGAATATAGTGTCTGGAATATGATGTTGATAATATGAAGAATATTAAGGAATCTGCAGTATCCGTAAATTCATCCATAATGAAATTAGTTTCTTCAAAAGAACAAAGATCTCAGAATATTGAACAAATTGATTTATAGAGGTATTATCACAATATCTCACACACCGTTCTGTACAAACAAAGGCAGCAGTATTTGAATGGATACATCATTTACTCATCAATTTTCCAAATGAAGTGTATCAGGTTTGGCCGAAATTGTTAATTCACAACACTCAAAAGGTAAGCTTTAATATAAATTGTTATATATATATGTGTTATAATAAATTGTTTTCTTTTCGAAACTACTGATTGCACTAAGGCCCATTACCGGAAATTTCTATTGAGTTTAGTCAATTTATTCAGTGCTAAGTTACGTACCACTTTGAGGGATGTTTCGAGTGAAAAGTCAGCAAAGTTGTTTAAATATCTGTTTTAAGTTAAGCCCATTGTCCTGTTTCAACATTGTCTCAAAGTACTACGTTTCGGAATTGGTGATATTGTTGTGTTTTTAATATTTAATGTTTATAATAATTAGTTATTTATAGTTCGGTTCGAGATCATGTATACATTTTCTAATACTAGAAAAGATAATACTTTTATGCAATGTAAGAGAAATTTGGAAAAAATTGAAGACAGCGCTAGATGGAGTAGCTACTTTCGAACAAAGCGACTTGTTCATCTTCAGCATCCTTCTGCCTATTGCTTCAACTCATGCTTAATCAACTATTTAACTCAACATTAGAAAGAAAAGAACATGAGAAATGTTTTTTTCTTTCTTTTCATACGAGAGTTAGAACGAACAAGCAGAGTTTTTTTTTTCCAATTTATAGCTTTCTCTACATTAACATCGCTTTGATCAATTACAAATCTCGTAATGTGAAAAAAGCTCTTTTTGTTTTGCCAAACGTCCCATAGATGGGAACTGTAATGACATGTGAAATCTTAACAGATTTATCACAATTGCATTGGACCGTATGTTTTGTATGTTGGTTTTTATGTATTGTCGATCTTGTATTGTAATAATAATTAGTTATTTATAGTTCGGTTCGAGATCATGTATACATTTTCTAATACTAGAAAAGATAATACTTTTATGCAATGTAAGAGAAATTTGGAAAAAATTGAAGACAGCGCTAGATGGAGTAGCTACTTTCGAACAAAGCGACTTGTTCATCTTCAGCATCCTTCTGCCTATTGCTTCAACTCATGCTTAATCAACTATTTAACTCAACATTAGAAAGAAAAGAACATGAGAAATGTTTTTTCTTTCTTTTCATACGAGAGTTAGAACGAACAAGCAGAGTTTTTTTTTCCAATTTATAGCTTTCTCTACATTAACATCGCTTTGATCAATTACAAATCTCGTAATGTGAAAAAAGCTCTTTTTGTTTTGCCAAACGTCCCATAGATGGGAACTGTAATGACATGTGAAATCTTAACAGATTTATCACAATTGCATTGGACCGTATGTTTTGTATGTTGGTTTTTATGTATTGTCGATCTTGTATTGTAATAATAATTAGTTATTTATAGTTCGGTTCGAGATCATGTATTCATTTTCTAATACTAGAAAAGATAATACTTTTATGCAATGTAAGAGAAATTTGGAAAAAATTGAAGACAGCGCTAGATGGAGTAGCTACTTTCGAACAAAGCGACTTGTTCATCTTCAGCATCCTTCTGCCTATTGCTTCAACTCATGCTTAATCAACTATTTAACTCAACATTAGAAAGAAAAGAACATGAGAAATGTTTTTTCTTTCTTTTCATACGAGAGTTAGAACGAACAAGCAGAGTTTTTTTTTTCCAATTTATAGCTTTCTCTACATTAACATCGCTTTGATCAATTACAAATCTCGTAATATGAAAAAAGCTCTTTTTGTTTTGCCAAACGTCCCATAGATGGGAACTGTAATGACATGTGAAATCTTAACAGATTTATCACAATTGCATTGGACCGTATGTTTTGTATGTTGGTTTTTATGTATTGTCGATCTTGTATTGTAATAATAATTAGTTATTTATAGTTCGGTTCGAGATCATGTATACATTTTCTAATACTAGAAAAGATAATACTTTTATGCAATGTAAGAGAAATTTGGAAAAAATTGAAGACAGCGCTAGATGGAGTAGCTACTTTCGAACAAAGCGACTTGTTCATCTTCAGTCATATGACCGGTCATATGACCGGTCAAATGACCGTCACTGTTCTTGTAGGGCACTAGCGATTAGACGGTGGCGGTAACAATTCCCTACAAGACAGTGACGGTCACTTGATTGGTGATATGACCGTCACTACTGACTGAAGTGCCGGTCATCGCGTAGAAAAAAGTTTCTATCATTTTATTAAGGCAAATATGCCAAAACTGACTGAAACTTTTGTGTACATGTGATTTTGCATCTTACTCTAACCTATGAAAGTATGTAAACCATATAATATATATCTGAACTGCTCACTCTACCGCTGTTTAGTAGTCAACGATGATAGATATATATATCATCGTTTACCGGTCACATTTGATGGATATATACATCATCATTGATTATAATGAAACACGATAACTTTGAGACAATGTTGAAACAGGACAATGGGCTTAACTTAAAACAGATATTTAAACAACTTTGCTGACTTTTCACTCGAAACATCCCTAAACTCAATTGAAATTTCCGGTAATGGGCCTTAGTGCAATCAGTAGTTTCTTAAAGAAAACAATTTATTATAACACATATATATCAACAATTTATATTAAAGCTTACCTTTTGAGTGTTGTGAATTAACAATTTCGGCCAAACCAGATACAATTCATTTGGAAAATTTATGAGTAAATGATGTATCCATTCAAATACTGCTACCTTTGTTTGTACAGAACGGTGTGTGAGATATTGTGATAATACCTCCATAACTCAATTTGTTCAATATTCTGAGATTTTTGTTCTTTTGAAGAAACTAATTTCATTTCATATTATCAACATCATATTCCAGACACTATATTACAGAATGGCATAAATTAAAACATTCAAATATTAAAACAAACTCCCATATCCATGTTATGGCAACAGACTGAAAGATATATACATAAAAGGATTAGTGTAAAATGCTGCAAGGAAGATTTACTTTGTTTCTAGCTACAATTTTTAATAAAATGTCAGTGCATTACCTTAATAAGTTCATTTGGTGATTGCGCATGTATTAACATATTAACAATATATTTATAGTGTCTTCCATGCGCACTTAACTGGAATCATTACGAATCGATTTAAGAAACTGTGTCAGCGTTGTTTCACATAATTATATTTCTTGTGTATTATCTTACATCATAAAAAGTCCATCAATAATATCAAATAGATAACCATATTATTTTCTCGTACAGCATTAACAATCGGAATCCAGGATATAACATATTGTCGCACAATATAATTCTTTACACAAATGCGTTTCCTAAGAGGTATAAAAGTTCTAGATTGAAAGTTTGTGAAGATTCTACAGCAATATCTTTAAGTTAACGATCCGACAGGAATAGGCTACAAGCGAGTAAAAAATAAATTGTGGAAGGGTATAATGGAGGGACGTGCCACCACAATTGAGAATGGCACTAACGAATTCACTGACATATTTTGAAGAATCCTAAAGAAACAACAAAAATTAACTTGAACTTTTAATTTAATTAATTACTTACCTTTCCTAAACCTTAACAAAAACAACTCTACAACAGCAACAATGACAGTCATATGTTTTTAAAACTGCAAGTGTGTTGGTACAAAAATTGTTTATGTGTTAGTTTCAGTCATTCATTTCTTGTAGGGTTACTATCAACAAAAAGCCCATTATTATTAGACAATACTGAACCATCTTCCGTAATGGAAAATGACAGTACGGAACAAAATTTATATTTTTTTAAAGATATGGATATTGATTATATTAATATCCTACATTAGAACAAAATTAATATTAATATTTGCGATTATAAAACTTTAGCGAAATATTAAATACGCTCATTATGGACTTCGTCACCCTGCATCTTATTATTTATATTTTATAAATTTACTTTGTAAAATATTACTACAAATAAATAAATAAATATTCTTTTTATTTTTCCATTTAAAGTCATTTTATGAAAATTGAAAACTTTACTTATGCCGTTTTCTTTTCTGACAATAAATGTCGCATTTTATTTGCACTTTTTTCGAAAAGTGTATTTTTTTAAATATTCTGAATTAACACCAACCTTATCAAATACATCAATCGAAAGGTCTCAAAATCGAGACCTCGTATATCGCAAAAAATTGCAGCCATTGACTTCTTTCTGGTCATAGTATGTGAATATTTCCCCATTGTTCCCCTTTTTTGAATATTTTACCCTTTGACTTCAAAGATGATAAAAATCAAAATTTTTTGCAATTTATGAACACAGCACTTTGAGACTTTTCGACTGATATATAAGAAAAGGGTGCTCTTAATTCAGAATATATAAATAAATCCACTTTTCGTAAAAAGAGCGAATAAAATGCGACATTTTTTGTCAGAAAAGAAAACGACATTACATTCCTTTTTATTTCTTAATATAATTCTCCGTTTGACATATATTAAACAAATTGGTGGCGATGCAATAGGGAAATAAGAAGATATAAGATATAGAAAAACAAATATTAAACAAATTGGTGGCGATGCAATAGGGAAATAAGAAGATATAAGATATAAATAATTTGATATTTCTGATGAATTTTACGGTTCTTTCCTGTTGGACTTCTTCTCTTTGCAATAAATGAAACGCGTTTGGTGATTTAGGGTCTTAAACTAAATTTATTTCCTACCACCAAGTTTGCGTTGACTACAAATTGCAACGCAAACTAACTTAAACTAGCAAAAAGGCAAAATATAAAATCGAAGTAGCCGATCGAGCAAATCTAAAACTGCGCGTGCCAACCACACACCAGGCAGATCTGAATCAAAGCGTGTTAACTTGTATTTTGGGCAGTTTTTTTGTTTTTATCAATATGTTTTTCTCCATGTTTCGGAAAATCGTGAATGTTTTTAATGTTCTTTTTACTTTCTGGAGATTGATCTGGATCCAGAATAAATAAATAGTGTCCTGAGGAGGAGGCCATGATTAAAGCACTATCAGAATATAAATATTGTTAAAACTATAACGAAAATAATAAAAAGTTTTTTACGAGCGCTGAGAGTTAAAATAACCGATGTAAACAAAGCATGTCTTTATACAACAAGCACTTTGTATTAAGTGTAAGCAGTTTTATGTTTAGAGTTCATATTGAATTCATTTTTATCAATATTTGTGTTTCCCCTGTATCATTTAAAATATTAAGATTAGTTTCCAATTTAATTTGGACACAAGACTGATTATTAGAAGCTGTATTAAATACCTATTTAACTGCATTAGAATGTTCTTTAGTGTTTAGATCTGCATTCTTAAATTTTGTTATGTAATGAGACACTTTTCTGACATTTTTTTATTGCGTAAACTGATACTTATTGATATTTAAAATATTAATAATACCATGTAAAAAGAGAATTAAAATAAAATGACAAACGTATATTGACCGCTCCGGAAAACCAAAGAAGGGTAAGATAAACTATAGAATTATGAAATTTCGCTATATGAAAAATGCAGGTAAAAACTGTAGCATTGGTAGATCTATTTCTTATATTTTTATTCATGTTTTATTATGGGCTCAAATAAAAATTTATATAAAAGCTTTCCGATTACAAAAACACATTTCTTACAACGCGGTCAAATAGCATAACCCCTTTTTGTTGATTTTTACAGAGATCAATTTCTAAACAAATAGGTCAGGTACCAAAAAGCATAATTTACGTTCAAAAAATCAAAAATTTATATTTCTAGTCCACCATAAAAATGAGTGGCAAAAAAGAATAAACAATTGTCTGAACAGGTAGGTTATTTTTTTATTTTAATGCATATTTCTTTCAAGATTATTATACACAGAATGATTAAAAAAACCTGAAATCAAATTTTATGGATTCCATCCACGGGACTATTGCAAGACTACAGGGAAAATGCCCAATATGGGTCATATATCAATTTGTTCGTGTGTCCATGGAGAGTCCAGTGGTATATGGTTTGTTGTCCAACTCATCGGGAGAGCTTCAGAAATTTCACTTGAATTTAAAAAAAAGCATATTTTAATTTTATAGATATTTTCCAAGGAGAGTTGTAGGACCAAAAGGAAAATGACCAGCATGGGGCATATAACAATTTGTTCGAGGCTTCATGAGGAGCTTGTTTCCGAAATCATCGGAGGAGATTCAGAAATTTAATTTGTTGAAAAAATATTAATGTAATTTTATGGTTTGCATTCAAAGGCTTATTGAGACTTTAGAAAAAAAAACCCCACGGGTCACACATCAATTTATTTGTGGGCTTATGTGCTATCCAACAGTATACGTTTCATTTTCCAAATCACCGGGAGATCTTACAAAAATAAATTTTAAAAGCACAACTCCATGGTACCTCACATTTTCTCAATTTGATATTCTATTTCTTCATTTTGTTTTTAACTTCTGCAAAACTAAATAAGAATCGCTACAGATGATTCTTTTTATAAAATTTTATATTGTTTTTTATATAAAGTTAATAAAAATATAAATCAAGTCCCACATAAAATTTTATGGATAACTTTTTATGGATAACTCCATACACGTAAAATAATATATATCAGAACAGTAAGTTCGTTAGCATTATTAATAGCTAATGAATCCATCCTTCCTTAAAACAATCAGGAAAATCGAATTGACTAATGTAAATTTAATCTAGTCATTATATTTTCAATACCTGTGTTCTTACACCATCCGTCTGCATTCCACAGCCTTCAATAATTTCTTTTGGTAGGATGTCTGGCACCGACATTATATTGAAGTTATTTTTTTTAAGTTCGTCCATGGTATATTGTATAACACCTTGCTCCAGTTCAGCCAGTTTTCCAAGCAAATAATAACTTTTATGTCCTGTATAATTGCCTAAATGATCGATTCGAAATATATTCATCTGTTTACATAGATCTGAGAAATCCAAAGCTGTTGTTCTACATTTTTTATCTGCAGTAAAATTAATGATTTCCTTTGCGTTGTTTCCATATTTCCAGAGGCGAGGATGTATGACATTTGGTAGTTTTGATAATTCGATGTTTATTTCCTTTATATCATTGATTTTACCTGAATTTAAATTCTCTAATAATATGCGCAAATGAGCAATGTTTTTGTTGGTATATTGCCGTAATAATAAACTTCTTTCGATATTTTCCCAATTCAAATTGTTTATAATTCGATTTATGTGTTCCGGTATTTTGGGAACAGATTTCTGATTTGAGTGTATGCAACGAAACCACCGTTTATATGGAAGAAACCTTTAAAATATTTTTCATTACAAAATGGTAAGACCATTTAAATTTATATTACCTCATGTTGAACATTACCAAAATTATCACAATATTAACTAAAAATTGGCCAGAAATGCTTAACTATTTTACTCAACTACGGTGGATTCACGATTGTTCACTTAACAATGACTGTTAACAAGTTGTTTCATTCCATAAAATCATATGGTTTTTTTTACATTTTTTATGTATTTGAAATTGTTTTGAGCAACATTTCCATAATTAAATTCCATGGGTTAAATTGAAGGGTTCACCCAGTTAATTTAAACATTGGAGAATATAAATTAATTTCAATATTACATACTTATGTAGAAAAGTTTACAAATTTATTTTTCACATATTTCGTCTTAATGCATGAAACACATAGACGACTGCGGCTACTCGAACACACGACTGACTACAAATGCTGCTGGCTGCAATTGTAGTCGTGTAGTCAGCTACTTAATTTTTTTTTAAACCGACAGCAACATATAACAACAATATAAACAGCTGCTTTTATACAAATGCGTTTTTATATCAGTAGTACCAATTATATTTTTTTTACTTTATTAAAATACAAAACCATGCAAGATTGTATATAAACTTGACTTAAATATACAATTACTTATTTATAATAAATAAATAAATTTATTTAACCCCTTTTGATTATTAATGGCATTATAGCATTTCATTTTGCGATGTTTTTTTTTGTAACGAAATAAAATATTTCATAGCACTAATTTCTTTTACACATTTTGTTATATTTTCAATACTGTTTTTGTTATTGTTTGTAGACCAATATAATAATTTTTGTATTTTTTTATATGCTGTTTGGCCGTAGTTTATTAAAACATAGTTTTTCATTTTACGCCAACGTTTCGTCAAGCACTTGCTGACATCTTCAGGGCTTAAACTATTTTACTACGTCAATTCTGCTGTTCTCAGAATTCTGCTGTTCTTCAGAATTGACGTAGTAAAATAGTTTAAGCCCTGAAAATGTCAGGAAGTGTTTGATGAAACGTTGGCGTAAAATAAAAAACTGTATTATAATAAACTACGATCAAAGAGCTCATAAAACAACACTGTTTGTTTTGCAGCCAACAAAAATATAAATTATCCTAAGTTGACTACAGCGACGTGTATATATATTTTTATTTTTTTTTTTTTGACAGGCTGTAGTCGTGTAGCCGCTGTTGTCTATGTGTTTCATGCATAAGGATGACTAAAAAATTTTTAAATGCTTGATTTAATTAGACCTTGATTCCTTCTTTTACCCCCCCCCCCCCCCCCCCCTATCTCACATCACACTGCAAGTTCGAAAAACTCAATACACTCACATTTTTTTTACTAATACACACACATTTTCCGCAGGCACCAATGGCACCAAATTTTTCGTGCGAGTAGTGGCTGACACTAACGATGATTAATGTTACCCTGTCATAAATTTAATGCAAATTTACTGAATTCTGCAAAATTGTAATTAAAGTTTTAACTTGTTAAATCTATTATTATGCTTTTTTTTTATTTTATTATTTTTATTTTTATTGAAACCTTATAAAATAGTTATTTACATGTTAATGAGAATTTACTTAAAAGTATTACAACATTAACATCTTACAAATTAAATAAAGAAACTATTAATATCACAGTATTAAGGAAAAATTGTTAAGAAAAAACCTTGTATCTACTTGGCGTTATAAGAAATTTCAAAAACAAACACCAATTTATCCTCTTTAAGAACAAAAGAGTATATTAGTGGTTATTTAGCAAATTTCTTATTATGTCATAAGTGGACGTTCTGCATTTTTCTTTAAATGTAGGTTGTGAATTATTTTTAGATTTTTATTTTGAATTATCTGTAATTTTCTTGTATGAGTTTTAGCAGCTTTGTAGAACCAGACTTGGAAACCATAGGTCATAATAGGCCGAATACACATTTTGTAAATAAGAACCTTGTTTTTTAGATTAAGTTTAGATCTTCTGTTAAGTAAGGGGTAAAGAGCACGGCCGCAATTAATTGCCTTATTACAAATATATTCAATGTGCTGTTTAAATGATAATTTTTTATCTAATATAATTCCCAGATATTTGATACTATCTTGCAGAGGAATAACAATTCCCCTAGAATACAACTGTTTTGTGGCAGTGCGTTTCCGCGACCTATTATATGGGAATATAATAGCTTGGGTTTTATTAACATTAATTTTTATCTTCCTTTATCAAAATATTTTTGGGTAAATTCTAGACTATCTTCCATTTTCTTAATTATTGCGTTTGACACCTTACCGGTACAAATGAGAGCACTATCGTCTGCATAAAAGGCTACTTCTTGATTCCTGCGAACGGATATATCAGAAGTGTATATCGAATATGGTGTAGGTGGTAAAACAGACCCTTGTGGCAGGCCCGCGGAAATTTGTCTATCACTAGATACCATGTTATCTATAGATACAACATATGAGCGTTGATCTAAAAAAATCTTTATTATCTTTTGTAAGTACGTTGGATAATTAAAGGAATTTAGTTTAAATACCAGGCCAGCATGCCATATTGAATCAAAGGCTTTTTTAATATCAAGAAAAATAACCCCTGTACTCTTACGGTTTTTTATGTTCATTTCAAGAAAATGAACGACTCTTTTTATTTGATGCACAGTAGAGTGTTCCTTGCGGAATCCAAATTGTTGAGGGTTAATAATATTATTTTGATTAGAGAAGTCTAAAATTCTCTTTTGTAGAATCTAATTGGCTTAGAATGCTAATCGGTCTATAGCTGGACGGTAATTTAGGATCTTTGCAAGGCTTAATAATTGGGATGACTTTTGCTTTCTTACAAACAATTGCCTCAACTGGCATCTCGTAATTTTCTATTCATACGTATTCATTACATCTTATAAATGAACAAAAAAATTCGGCTGTCAAACACAAACAACTTGCCAACATGCTGGCAATTTCATTTTAGATGTCAAATGTTGCCAGGGGTTGTAAATGACAAGACTTTAAAACCCGTTTTCATACAACTGACAATAATTGACAATTGCCATGAAAATGACATAATGAAAACCAGGCATAAGTCACTAAAATATTAAAAGAAAAAAACTAAAGGAGTGATTTCTGAACTTTTAATTCGCGCGGAATTAGTATTATCCTCTGCCTACTTCCCGGTATATCAGCCAGAAGAGCAAACTGTGGAGATAAAGACACTAGTGGAGTACTGCAGGAGTAACAATAAAAACATGATAATTGGTTGCGATGGTATCGGTAGCTCGGACACCAACAAAAGAGGTGAGTCACTTTTAGATTATCTCTTGACAAACAATATAGCGACAGCAACAGGGGTAAGGATCCCACTTTTCAAAATGCGATAAGGCAGGAGGTTATTGACCTAACTCTGACTACGTACTATGTAAAGCACAGGGGTAAGGATCCCACTTTTCAAAATGCGATAAGGCAGGAGGTTATTGACCTAACTCTGACTACGTACTATGTAAAGCACATGATCATGAAGTGGAAAAAATTTGGTATTGATCCCCGAAGGCCACTTGGGACAGATATAAATCTGAACTTGAGGCAAAGTTAGGATCTTCTAGGTTACCAATAGGCACAAATATAGATCTGGATGCAGCTGTTAATAATTTGAAACCTATGAGGACAACTGCCCACTAAAGAGCAAGAGCACCGACAGGAAGGTCAGATGGTGGAATAAAACAATTGAAGAACTTGGGAAGGTAGGTAGGCAGGAATTTAATAGGGCTTAAGACAGTGGTGACTGGATACGCTACAGAACTGCCCTTAGTAAGTACAACAGGGAAGTAAGATAATCGAAAAGATTATCCTGGAAAACCTTCTGCGAGTAATTGAAGGATGAGCCGGAAGCGGCAAGGATTAAAAGGGCCTTCAACAACAACCAGAATATAGGTACTCTCAGAATAGATGACTCACACCAAACTACATCCTTTGGGGAAACTCTGGAGCTTCTTAGGACTCACTTCCCAGGATGAAGATTTGTAATGGAGGAATCAACGGAAGATATCGAAATTAGAAATGAGAACAACAATATCAGTTCTTTAGTTAAACGAATCATATGATATGAAAGTGTAAAATGGAGTATAAACTAATTTAGACGATACAACTAGTCTTTCACTTAGTTATATTCCAACTAAGTGAACAAAGGAATTCCTGTATTCCTTCCCAAGGGAGGAAATAAACCTGTTGATCATCCGAAATCATATACACCAATCAGTCTTTCATCCTTCATGCTTAAGACTATGGAGAAGATGATCGATCTATATATTCGCAATGAACTTCTGAAAAGTTGACCGCTACATAATCTTCAATTTGCTGCCAAAAAGGTAAATCAACGATCACAGCTGTCCACAAATTAACTTATAGCAAACAAGATAGTTTTTGTGTTTTAAATAGTATTTATTATTATTATTATTTCAGCTCTATCTAGGAGCTAAACTATTAATTGATTGATTGATAAATTATTAATGAATAATTGATTATAAAAGGTTCTTCTTTATATACATATTTTCAACCTATATTAACAACAACAATGTGTTACCTGCACTTGGGTCAGCATAAACATAAGTGTGCCAGCGTAACAACAACATACAATAAGAATATACGCAGTCATACAATGTTTTGCAAATGCAGTGGTCAACAATATTGATATTTGTTATTTCCGCATTTGCAAACATTGTACGCTATGCAGTGTGGGTATTCTACAGCACACTACGAAAGTCGTGTTACGCTACACCTTCCTTTTTTATAAGAATGTTCATATAACATTTTGTTCTATGGACATTCTTTTATTATTTGTACTGTTGGGGTTTTTTTTTTTTGTGGTTGTATCAAGTGCAAGTTTCACATTTTACAATAAATTTATTTTATTTTATTTACAAATATAGATTTAAAGAAAAGAATGCATATTGTTTATTTAATATTGTATAACTTAAGTCTATTCTTATGAACTATTTGTTCTTTATTTGTTTTCTTATCAACTATGGTTACATTATTTCTGAAATCTATTTTCTTAATTTTATATGGCCCTTTATATGCCATCTCTAACTTATGTCCTGCATCATTTCTTACTAAGACTAAATCTCCTATTTTAAAATTGTAATCTAATTTTGTTTTATCATAATTAATTTTTTGTTTTATTTTATTTATATCTAATAGTTTTTTAACTCTATCTATTGCTACTTCTAATCTAAATTTAATTTCCTTAGCATAATTATCTATATTATAAAGTGGTGCAACTCTATCTACTTCACTAAATTGTCTAAAATTGTTTGGAATTTTTCCAAAAATAAGTTCATAAGGGCAATAATCATGTACTGTAGATGGTGTAGTGTTAAAACAGTACGTGAAATATTTGAGCCATTCATCCCAGTCGTCTTTATCTACTGATATGTAGTTTCGTACGTATTCGTTAAAAGTCCGGTGACTTCTTTCTATCGTACCTAGTGTCTGGTGATGATGTGCTGTCGATGTGCGTTTATCTATCTTCAATAGGTTGCAAAGCTCTGTCAGTATAGAGTTCTTGTATTCTGTGCCCATATCCGAAATGAACGTCTTCATTGGACCGTATATAAGCACAAAATTTTCAAATATCGCTTTTGCGATCGTCTTAGCTGATTTATCTTTTATTGGTATTGTTACCAAGTATTTAGTTAAGTCACATATCATTGTGACTGCATATTCATTTCCATTATATGACTTTGGAAATGGTCCAATTGTATCTACGTACACCGTATCAAAAGCCCTATTTGGTGTCTCCGTTATTGTCATTGGACTTTTTATATGTTTCTCCGTTTTAGCCAATTGACATTTATGGCATGTTTTCACATATTTGGCAATGTCTTTTGTCATATTTTTCCAGTAATAGTATCTCCTGATCTTCTCAGTGGTTCTATATATCCCACAATGTCCTCCTTCTATAGGATCATCATGGTATTTCAGCATTATCTCACGTATTGCCTTTGCATTCGTGTTATCAATTTTAGTTACTTCGTTTAATAGCGCTATTCTGATTTCATTCAGTGTTTTATTGCCCATATTCTCAAATTCACTTATCGAGACAAATTCGAAAATCTTCTCATGTGGTGAAATTTGAATCTTATTAATATTTAGTTTACAGGCTATTCGTTCTAGCCTAGGGAAAAATTGTCCTAAGTCAATATTCCCTTTAGTAAACAAATCATCTATTCTTATGCTAGCATATATGGATTTTCCCTTTTTGATGTAACATCTGTTGGGTAAAATCTTTAATTTATAATATCTTTTGACGTCTATATTATTCAATGGTATATATACCTTGGGCTTATTATTATTATTGATATTTTGCTGATTTACTACTGGTTTACTAATTTTCTCTTCTTTAGTCATCGATCTTGTCGTGACCCTTAAAACGGATGAAATCTTGTCGTTAATATCCTTTAAGTCATTTATTGTAATGCGCGACAGTGCGTCGGCAACAGAATTATCTTTTCCCCTGAGATATTCTACTGTGAAATCATATTCCTCCAGATCGAGTCTCATTCTCGTTAGCTTAGAGCTTGGATTTTTCATGGAGAACAGGTATGAAAGTGGTCTATGGTCTGTTCGGACCAAAAAATGTTTTCCATATATATATGGTCTGAAATATGTGACAGCCCAGTGTATGGCAGTTAATTCCTGTTCAATGGTCGATTTGTTGCTTTCGCCTTTAGTGAAAGTTTTAGATGCATAGGCCACAGGTAGGTGTCTACCTTCATGTTCCTGTGTTAAAACTGCACCGCAAGCATGCTTACTCGCATCTGTTGTTATGCAAAATTCCTTCGAAAAGTCTGGGTACTGAAGCAATGTTGGGCTCATTAATGCCTTCTTTAAGTATTTAAACGCGCACTCACAATCTTTTGTCCACTGAAATGGTACTCCCTTTTTGGATAGCCTTGTAAGGTGTCTGGAATATTCAGAGAAGTTTCTAATAAATCGCCGGTAATAGTTGCAAAACGCGACAAACCTTCGTGCGCTATCGGCGTCCGTAGGCGTCGGGTAATTTTCTATCACCGAATATTTACTATCATCTGGTAATATTCCTCTATCAGTACATTTGTGGCCAAGGTAGGTTACCTCTCTCACAAAGAATGAACATTTTTGGGGGTGTAGTTTAAGATTGTGTTTACGGCAAAGATCGAATACATCCTTCAAATTTGAAAGCATATGTTTTTCAGAACATCCCAATACAACCAAGTCATCCATATATAGGAATGCTTGATTCGGCTTCAGACCACTGAAGGCTAATGTCATCATTCTTTGGAATGAATTCGGTGCTATTTTTAAGCCATATGGTAGTCTAGTAAATCTGTATGAACCATTGTTTGTTGAAAATGACGTCAAGTCTCTAGAGTTCTTTTCCAAACCAATTTGATGAAACCCGGACATCAAGTCCAAACAAGAAAAATATTTTGCTCTACCTAGTTGGTCTAGAATATCGTCTATTCTAGGCAACGGGAATTTATCTGATATTAGTTTTTTATTTATCTGCCTATAATCTATCACCAAGCGCCATCTTTTTTCATCTGTTCCGGGAAGTGATTTCTTTGGTACCAACAGAATTGGGCTATTGTATTCCGAAAATGATGGTTCGATTATCTTGTCATCTATTAGTTTTTCAACCTGTTTGTTTATTTCCTCCTTGTGAGATTCTGGTATGCGATAATTTTTAATATACGTTGGTTGATTATCTTTTACTCTCAGTTTTTGTTCATAGAAATTGTTGGTAGTAATTGTTTCAGTCCCTAAGCCAAAAATATCATTGTATTCTAAACAAAGCTCAGTTAAAATTGTTCTGAACTGTTCAGGAAAGTTTCCCTTCCAAAGGTCCAAAACTTCAGATTTTCTTTGGCTATTTTTATGTGGTTTTTGTTTTACTATTTCATAGTCAGACATTTTCTCGGTTTTTATGTTATTTTGCCTAATTGTTACTATTTTATGTGTGGTATTTAAAAAACGAACCAATGCGTTATTTGATTTTACCAGTGTATTTGGTACAAAGACACCTGGTACGATTTCTTGATTTGGTATTAGTACATCGTCTTCAAGCTTCGGAAACCTGATTTGACGAATCACTTCTGACCTTGGTGGGAGTGTTATTCCATTGAAGCCGTTCGTAAGTGGAATTTCTATTACATGCGACAGATTGGGTGGTCGTAGTACGAGGTAATCATGGTTCCCATTGAAATCTAGTATACATTTATACTTCTTAAAAAAATCCATTCCAAGGATACCGTCGCAAGGTATTGGAAAATTATTTTGCACTACTTGGAAATCATGTGGTATCAAAAAACCTCTAAATTTTAGGTCAATAAATACATTACCTATTGAACGAATTTTACCCTGTCCTATTCCACTCAATGTGGTTGTTCTGTTTCTGTTAATTTGTGTTTGATGAAAATGTTTAGTTTTTATAACCGAAATGTCTGCTCCTGTATCTACCAACAGTGTTACCGTGTTGTTCGTGTCGTTAGTTTTTATATTAACATAAAAACTTAAGCTGAGGTTAAGGTTGTATATGTAGTTGGTATTGTTATTATGATATATCTCAGAGGATTTTAGCAGTTTTCCGAATCATTTTCATGTGACTCTGCTGCTCTGACGTAATTTCTGTTACGTCTGTGGTTCTGATTTTGTTGAACCCTGTTGTGAATAGGTTTTTGTTGGGGTCTGCCGTTGTTACTGTTATTACTATTATTGCGTGGGTAATTGTACCTTCCACGATATTGTCTGTAGTTATTATTTCGGTTAAACTTCTGCCCGAAATACAATACGGCATTTTGTTGCCCTGTTGCTTCAGTGCAACTGTTTATGAATTTGCCAACGGCCTCATTCATGTTACTGAATTGGCCTGCTTCCATGATAAGTTTAACTTTATCGATGGTGCAATTTTTGGTTAGTGCCTTTACTGCAACCTGTGTTGAATATTTACATGCCAATTCGCATGGCAAACCATTTGATAAATAGGCATTTTCTAATGACTTCGTTAAATTCTCTATTTCACTGCAATAGTTATTGGCAGTTTTATTGTTTTGTCGGGTATTCATTATTTTTGCTGTCAATACCTCAACCGACTCGCCCTTTACTGAGTTTTTTAGTTTATGTATTATCTCAGTAATGGTTTGTTCATTACCTATTAAATTTCTTGCACTCCCCTTTAACTTTGTTTTTATTAAAGAGACTGCGATAGATTCGTGGTCACCTTTGATGGATTCTATTAACTGTAACGAGTCTATAAAGGAACGTAAATTTTCTGGTTTTCCATCAAATTCTATGATCAGCTTTGAAGCTGTGTTCAGAAAGTCAACGACTGTTTGTGTCATTTTTACTTCTGTACTTTCTAAAGAGGTTCCAATATTCTCTGAATTTTCAGTTTCTACTAAGAATTTTACCTCTTCATGTAGTGTATCTGGTAATTTTACCTTAACACCCTTCTTAGACGATATAATCAGGATTCTAGTCTTGACATCTAAGAAAAAACTTTCAGCAGCTGTCCTATGTGGTGTCGTGAGTCTGTTATAATTTGCATTTAGCAAAACCCTGATTTGTTCTAACTTTTCACATAAGATTCTAATATGTTTTATTATTGTTTCCTCTTTTGTGCTTCTATCTATATTTAAACATTTATAAGATTTGTCGAACTCCTCTTTGATTAGTCTCACCTTCTGAATTATTTCTTGCCAATCCATGGGAAAATTATTTAAATTTTGTTTAAGTCATTGGCTCTGCTCAAATATTTCTTTTTTAATTTCTTGGTGTTTAAGGCATAAATATGTAATGCAAAATTTAAGCTAATCAGTACGGTTATTATTAGTAAACAACACTCAATTAATTTTAGGTCGATTGAGTCTTCTTTTATTTCAACTTCATTAATAACAGTTGCATTGGGATTCTCTATTTTTGATTGACGACCTCCCATTTTCTTTCGCTATTTATTTTGCATATTTTCCTATTATTTATTTCTATTAAATATTTTTCTGACTGCCTCAATAATCTAACCGAATCTTATATCTTGCTAATTATATATCTTCCCTAGTAATTCATTATTTTTATCAATAGCTTATACTATTTTACATGCATCATTTTATTTATGTATATTTAATTTAAAAAAAAAAATTTTAATTTAATTTGTGTTTTTTTTTTTTCTCTCTTAAACAGCATAATTACAAAAGTTATTTTTTCTCTTTATATAATTGTATCAAGATTAAATAATAGCTTTTTATACAGAACAAATCAGATTAATTGAACTACATTCCTTTGTGGATTTTTATTTTTTTTTTTTTATATCTCTTACAATTTTTTCCCTCTTATAAATTATTGTGTTTTCTAATTATTTGTTTTTGTTTATTTGTCAAGAGCGGTTGACGCTTTCTGACCTACGGGTGCATAACGGGATGCTCCACTTTTTTTGTTTTTTTTTTTTTTTTTTGTTTTTGGTAAAACTAGGATGAACCTGTTAGGGGCATATTGATGTGTATATTGATATATACCAGTGGTCTTTTGATGTGTTTTTCCTTCTTTTTCTGCTGGCCCGTCCTTCTTCTATACTCTTCTATGGAGATAGGTTTTGGCCCTTCCGCCATTGATTTTAAGCTCCACTGTCTTTAGGCCAGACAGTATCTTCCTTCAACGCAGCTGATGGATCGTTGTGGCTGATCCACCAGGACAAAATTATTATGTTTTTTTTTTTTTTTTTTTTTTTTTATTATTATATTCAGGATTGCTCAATTTAAGAGCATAATCCTTGAATTATATATATTTTCTGCAATGCTCATCTAAGGAGCACTGGCAGGATCGCCATATAGCAAACAAGATAGTTTTTGTGTTTTAAATAGTATTTATTATTATTATTATTTCAGCTCTATCTAGGAGCTAAACTATTAATTGATTGATTGATAAATTATTAATGAATAATTGATTATAAAAGGTTCTTCTTTATATACATATTTTCAACCTATATTAACAACAACAATGTGTTACCTGCACTTGGGTCAGCATAAACATAAGTGTGCCAGCGTAACAACAACATACAATAAGAATATACGCAGTCATACAATGTTTTGCAAATGCAGTGGTCAACAATATTGATATTTGTTATTTCCGCATTTGCAAACATTGTACGCTATGCAGTGTGGGTATTATACAGCACACTACGAAAGTCGTGTTACGCTACAAACTTCAATGATTGAAAAAATACTGGAGTTGAAGGGTATAGCCCTATGTTCCTTTATGGACATAGAAGGCGCTTTTGACAGTGCCAGCTTTCAATCTATGGAAGGAGCGCTGATCAGATTGGACTCGGATCCAATTGTGACAGGGTGGATAAAAAAAGTTGCTCTCTTGGAGATGAAGAGAGAAGGACAAGCATTATAAAAGGATGCCCTCAGGGAGGCGTACTTTCCCCATTATTATGGTCAATCATTGTGGATGACATCATTGTAAAACTAAACAATAATGGTTTTACCACTGTGGGTTATGCAGATGACATCACAGTGTTTGTAGGTGGAACACATGACCAGAGAATTGGGGAACAAATGCAAGAAGCACTAAGACTTACATGGGAATGGTGAGAAGACGAGGGACTTTGCATAAATCCCAATAAAACCACAATTATCCCGTTTACTAGAAGAAGTAAGCTTTATATTCCATCACTTCATATAAGGAGGAGGTCAAATATTACTATATTACTTGATAGAACACTCACCTGGAACCCTCATCTAGAGTCGATAACAAATAAGGCTATAAAGTCAATATGGGCTAGCAAAGAACTTCTAGGCAGATCGTGGGGTCTAAACGCTAAAATGTCATTGTGGAGATATAAACAAGTGATCCTTCCGGGTATTTTATGACTCAGTTGTTTGGTGGCAGAAGACAAACCAGACTGGAGCCCGTTTAAAATTATCCATATATACAGAGATTAGCACGTTTGAACATCACGGGAGCAGTGAGAACAACTCCTACGGCAGCTATGGACGTTATCCTAAATCTCACTCCGCTTCACTTATCAATCTAAGGAAAAGCTTTTAAACAAGCTATTGACCACAGACTATACAAATTTAAGGAAGGAGATCATATGGGACACCTAAAGATCCTTGAAAAAGCCAAAAATATCAAAGATATGACTTGACGTAGTGATCAGATAGATCCTGTTTTGTAACATAAAAAGAACTACACTGTTCATATCCCGAGCAGATTCGATTGGGAATCTAGCCCTACATGGCCAGAATTGTTACACTGACGGATCAAAAACAACAGGAATAGGAGCGGGGGTTTACGGACCGAGGTGCGGAACTATACGCACTAAATGCTGCTAATGCTAAACTAATGGAAAGAAACCTGACAAGGACGAAGATAAATTTTATGTCAGATAGCCAGGCTGTTCTAAAAGCACTGGACAAATCGGTATACCACCATAAATCCGTGCTCGAAAACATAGAGCCCTAAATAAACCAGCTGAACTTAATAAAGTGACGCTTATATGGGTACCAGGTCACAAAGGGTATGAAGGAAATGAGAAAGCCGATGAACAGGCAAGACGAGGAGCGGAAAGACCATTCATTGATCTAAACCCTCAATTCGGATTCAGCAGAAAAGACATAACCGAGAAAATCGACAGACGGATTAAGACGAATCAATGGAGTATTGGAATGGACATGTTCCACTTCAACACTAAAAAAAAATGCTTGCATCGAAGCGAAAAAAGGAGCAGGGATGCCCTATTATTGAACAGATCCAATCTAAGACCTCTATGTGGGGCACTCATAGGGCACTATGAGTGCAATTACATCTTATACAAAATGCATTTGGCTGAAAATGAAACGTGCATATACTGCCTGGAGGATGATGAAACCATGGAATATATACTGGCAAAATGTCTAGCGTTTGCATAACTAAGGCACAAACTTTTTGGCGAATCCGAAATCAGGGAGGAGGCATACAAAACATTGGCGGTGAAGGACGTCATCAAGTTCAAAACTCTGTAATGAACTAATAAAACAGGAGAGAACAAGAATCTGAAAGAGGGTGCACAATAGATCTACTTGGTCGCAGTGCAGAAGGGAATAATGCTCAATCCGACAACATCATAATTTGTAAATGTGAATCCAATCAAAGAGTTATATGATACAAGTTTTTTTTTTTTCAATATAAAAAAATAAAATATAAAAAACTTTTAAACAAATGTCTGCATATGAGTACACATGCATACTACAAAATATGTTTTTGTTGTAGTCTTGAAAAAGGCCCTTTGTTTTTGCTAAAAAAAAAAAAACAAATTTGGCATAACGGCGTGCCGTCCGTATTTTTAAAATTTTATATTGTTACAAATATAAACAATCTTATCTTGGATTATCTCTATAGGATAATGGGTTTAAATCAATTTTTGACACAATACTATTTTTTTTATATTTACCTTTCTCAACTTAATACAAACAGAAACAAAGATTAAACTGCCATTGATACAAAAATTTTTAATTAATCTTCAAATTGTCACATTATAAATTCAAATATTATGAGCTACATTTAAAGCGTTTCTGAGGTCATTGATTAAATCTTCAGCATCTTCAAGACCAACAGATAGACGAATCAATGAATCTGTTATACCCAATTTTTTTCTGTCTTCGGCGGGAACCGAAGCATGAGTCATAACAGAGCTGAAAATTAAAAATATTAATTTTGTATATATAAAACGATATATAAGTATAAATTGCTTAACGTACGGTAATTCAGCCAAACTCTCGTATCCTCCAAGACTTTCAGCCAACGTAAACATTTTAAGAGCCTTCAAAAACGCATTCGAATTTTCTATATTTCCTTTAAGATAAAAAGAGAAAACACCACTGTATCCATATGTCTGCTTTAATGCTATTGCGTGATGAGGATGTGATCGAAGACCTGGGTGTAACACTTTTTCGACAAAATCATGATTTTCCAAAAAATTTGCAACAGCAATGCCGTTAGCTTGGTGTTGTTCCATACGCAGTGCAAGCGTTTTAAGGGAACGATTTACTTGATAGCAATCGAAAGGTGAAGGAACAATGCCGACAGCTAAAAAACAAAAATTACATCAAATTATGTTATCAAAATACAAATGAATTTGGAATAAAATATATCGAACGTTGCTTTACATGGGGAATAGCAGAAGGCTGTTTTATAGTAGAAGGCTGATTTTCTTAGCCAAAAAAGAAAATGTTAAATACGATACAATGTTGAAATGTTAAATACAATACAATTATTTTTCAGAGTAAAAATTTGGTTTTAATTACATTTTCAAATATTTTTTTTTTAAGAAAAATATTTTAACACAAACACAAAACAACTAATTTATTTTAACAGCTAATAGTATGACACTATTGAACAATTTACCCAGAGTCGTTTTT
This sequence comes from Cordilura impudica, assembly GCA_963682025.1. Taxonomy (NCBI): domain Eukaryota; kingdom Metazoa; phylum Arthropoda; class Insecta; order Diptera; family Scathophagidae; genus Cordilura; species Cordilura impudica. The sequence continues at coordinate 223,282,655 of OY821520.1, forward strand.
TGTAAGCTGTCGAAGGCCGCTAATCTTTACTCCTATTATATTGTTAACGGGTCTTTGTTTTGGTTTGCGGTCGCTAAACTTATTCTAAAGATTATAGCCTACACAGGAATAAATAAAAATCTACACAAATGTGATAGTTTAATGTCAAAATGAAAAAGAAGGCAACGCAATTTATCCCAAGAATAAGTGCAGGAAAGTTTTGATAAGAAGTATAACGCATTAACTCTCTCATTAGCGCTCTCATTTACAAAATTTTCTATTAATGGAACGCTTCAATGTAATATTGGGTTAGTTTGGAATGTATGGGACTGAACATATTACATTTTTTTTTAGGAACATTTTTCATTTTCAGCGTTAAAAAATCAAAACCGAACTTATGAAAGATTTTTCACCAATACAAATATTGCTAAACCATAGTTAGCCCATTTAAAGAAAAAAATTCGCATGAAAATTCTCACTTTTCCCATTTCTCCTATTATGAAGAAAATTCCTTCAGCAGATGGGAAAAAAGTAGTTGTTCTCAATGCATTTGTATTTGGTTTTTTCCCTAAAAAAAAATTAACTGGCAAAACAGACGGGAGTTTACATAAAAATGTAAGTAGTATTTTGACAAAACAAAATTTAACCCTTTATAACTCATGATCATAAAAATCCAATTTTTGCAAAATAACGTTGATTTATGTAAAAAAAAACAAACATATATTTTTCAGAATTTAAAAAAAAGTTATTTTCAAATTTTTATTTAGGTTTTTAAGGATTGTGACGTTTCTGTAACATTGGTTCAAACCTTCAAAAAAAAAAGTGTTAAATAGTATGAAATAATTTGAAACAATTATTTTGTTTGTTGTAGCACAAAGTGACCCCACATTTTTCGCAAATGGTTTGTGATACGCATGTGCACTGTGGATATTTGCAGCGCACTTTCTTTTTAGCCCAAATCGGCCAGTGCCCTATTTGATCCTGCCGTACTGCCATTGGCGGAACATGTTGTGCCGGACCCTTCTGTCTTTTTGCTTGAAGAACATTTTCAAAAGAGTTTCTCTTCTTTATATTAGGCTTTAAACCACGCTTGCATAATGTTTCACCAATGTCAAGTCTAAAATCTGCTGAAGACATATGTTTCCCACCGATGTTTTTTGATGTTCTAACTCTATGATATAGTAGCCAACAGTTTGCCATAGTTAGGTCCAGTAAATGATAAAACATCCGAACTTGTCATCTTTTGCTCCGTATCTGTATTTTGTGTCTTCCCATAATACCGTCTATTATATCGACGCCTCCCATATGTCGACTATACTCGCCAACAACAAAATGGGACCGCCCCACATATTTTTTGTTTGTCTTGTCATATCTTCTAACTTTGGTCTTTGGCAACAAAAAAAGCCAAAAACCATATAAACAATATGCTGAAAATCGGCATTTGACTGCAAAGTTCGAAGGACGATTAAAAAAAAATTCGAACTAACATAAACAAACGCCGCGATACGGGTCTTCTAATTTAGCCTCTATTTTCACCCCTCACTCTCAGAATCGACCTAACTTTTGCTAACCTGAATTTGTTCCACAGTGTTATTTGTGTCCTCTTTCAGATTCATGGTTTTGTTTATTTTTTGTTGTATACGTAGGCTTTGTAAGGTGTATCTCTTCTGTTCTATATTTTCTCTGTCTAATATCAAAGTCAGCTATGTGACCTGTGTTTATTATATGCTGTGACAATGCTGTTGTTTCTTTCATTTTTGTTATGTCTGTCTTATGTTCACCCATTCTCGTTGCTAGTGATCTCTTTGTTGTATCTACATATGTAAATTTTCTCACAGCTTTGATTGTTATTTCCTTTGCATTGGATTTCGTAAACAACATTGCTTTGTTGTTCTTTTGCAAAGGGCGCCTTAATTTTAGAGAATATTGAATTTAGTGTTTTATTTGGTTTGTATGCAAAACATATGTTTTCTGTTTCTATTGTTGTTTTTATGTTTTTTCTATCAGTTAGTCCAGGGACGTATTTTACACTATAGAATTTTTTGTCTTCATTCGAGTTATTGTTTTTATTGTGGCTGGTATTATTATAGTTAAAATGTTGTTGTATGTTCTCTATTAATTTATGGATGATTTTCGTAGGAAAGCTGTTATTTTTTAGTCTTTTAATCATTTTATGTATGCTGTTACTGTGGAATTGTTCATCGCTTATACTAAAAAACTCTAGATATAAAACTTTTTGCGGTATTAATAATTTGATTTTTTTGCTGAGTGGCGTGAAAATTCATCAGGCTTCCAAATGCAGTATCTTTAGCATACAAATCGAATATTATTTTGTTGCCACTTCGGTGTAGCTAAGTGTCTAAATAGACAATTTCCATATTCTTTTCCATCTCCATTGTAAATTGGATCAAAGGGTGAAAGATATTTAGAGTGGATAAGATTTCATCTTTGTGATCAGTATTTATGATAGATAGTATGCCATCTACATATTTAATTATGTATTTTATATGAACGTTTTTGTTTTTTAGTTCATCAATCGCATTGCAGTATTATATCTGCTATTGTTGGAGAAAAAGGGTTGCCCATTGGCATACCGAAAATTTGATTATATATTTTATCATCGTATATAAAATAATTGTTATCATTTAGGCAGCAGTTTAATATTTGTAGGAATTTGGAACTTGATATTTTTGTGAATTTTCTAATAGTGTCCCATTTCGTCATAATAGTTTTAATCGCCATGTGGACTGGGATATTTGTAAATAATGAAATAACATCAAATGATACAAGTACGTCATTCGTGTCAAGTTTTTGAATCCTTAGTTGTTGTTTTACATCTAAAGTGCTTTTTACATTATATTTTTCCGAAATAATGTGTTTTAGTATTTTTTTCTACATATTTTGATAGTTGGTAACATGGTACCTGAATTGAGGATACTATTGGCCTTAGAAGTGTTCCAATTTTGTGGACTTTGGGTAGTCCATAACTTCGAGGGGCCGTGGCTGCTGAGCAAAGTAATTGACGTTTTTGTCATAGATCGATATAGTCGTTATTATAGAGATCGGATATTATGTTATTATTTTGTTTCTGTAATTTAGAAGTTGGATCTGCTATTAATGTTTTGTAAGTATTTTTGTCCTCTAGTAGGTTTCTCATTTTCTCTTCATAATCCTGTTTATATATAGCGACCGTTTTATTTCCTTTGTCTGCCTATATAAAAATAATGTCTTCATGTTGTTTCAGAAACTTCTTGGCCTTTTTAAATATTGTAATATTTTTTCTTTTTCCGTGTTCTGTATTTTTCTTTTAAATACACTCACTTTATTTGCTAATTTTGTTCTAGCTACATCTTTGTCTTCATTACTACCCATGACATGTATGCATTGTTCAATATCAGCTATTATATGTACCGGGGAGAAATTGTCGTCATCTATTGGTAATGCAAATTTTTCCCTAAAGATAACATCCATTTATACTCCATTGAAATCTGAACTTTAGTTTTATTTTCAAACCAATTTTCATTAAAAATAAATCCGTGGAATTTAATAAGATTTTCTTCCAGTGTGCTAATTTTTAAAATTTTTGTCTGTTTTATATTTTTATACCCTATACCACTATGTGGTTTGGGTATAATGACTTTGTGCTGCTGTTTGTAACAACCAAAAATATTTGACCTAGACCCATCTTTAATTATACCGATCGAATCAGAATCACTTTCTGAGTTGATTTAACAATGTCCGTCCATCCGTCCGTCCGTCTGTGTGTCCATGTAAAGCTTGTAATCAAACTGCAGGTCGCAAATATGAATATATTTTGATGAAATTTGGTATATAAGCTTTTGTCGGCCATGGGATGAACGCTATTGAAACTGGTGAGAATCGGTCCATGTTCAGACCTAGCCCCCATACAAATTACCCATATGAAATCGACATAAATTGCCATAAGATCCAAATTGTCATATAGATCTTACTCAAATTGGGTTTGTATGCGTTCATTACATCCACTAATGAGTAGTCCAAAAATGATCCCTTTGACCCCATATAGAGCTGCTTCCCGATCTTCACTTAAATCTATTAAAAAACAAAAATATTGCACTGATTCTTCTCAAATTTTGTTTGTACATATTTTTGCAAAATACAAGAGACTTTACCAAACATGATCAGGATCGGTCCATTTTTGGACCTAGTCCCTTTATAGATATAGCATCCGATATGAACTTTTTCATATCTGCAGCCAAAAAAATTAATAAAAATCCCACTCAAATTTGGTTTTTGCTTATTTTCAATGTCCAGTTAGTTGGGCCTAAGAGATAGGGTTTCTAAACGCATGGTATAGGGCATCGTATAGTCGGTCTAGACCGACTATAATTTTCTTACTTGTTAGTTATGTGTTTTGCCCTGTCCTTTTGTTCGTTTATGAATGCTGTGTACTCTTCATTTTCTAACATTTTTCAATTCCAGCATCAAGATTATATATTTTCCGCTTGATCAGTTTTATATTAGTGTTCGTTTGTGAAATTTCTAAGTTTAACATCTTTTTATGAAAATTGTATTTTATTTTTCCTAACTTTCCTTTAATAGTTGTGCATGTAAACAGTTTTGTTACCTATGTTGTTGTATTTTTCGTGTGGTTCGGAATTAAACCGTGACTTCTGCTTGATAAAATAAACTTCAACTGTTCTTGTCGTTGTACTAATCTCTTCACTTCGTTGCAATACTCCTTCATTGTTCTGCATGTTTCGTTAGCATATTTAAAAGCTATGTGTTTAAAGTATCCCTTCATGTTTATTGTTTTACTGTTGATGTAATTGTTGTAATCAATGTTTCTTTCAAATAATTTTGTTTGCTTTTGCCCACACAAAAAATAGAAAATTAGTTGTCAATAAGCAAAACTATTGGCTTCGAAATTCGGTGATACCACTTACATATTCATTTTTTTGTTCACGCGGAATTTATAATTGGAGGATTTTTTTCTCGAGAAAAGTATTTTCCGCGAGAAAAAAAAATCCTTGAGAATATTCGCAATTGGGCTATGATTTGGACGATAATTGAATTTTTTTTTGGATTTCTCACTCTTGTGATCATAAGTATATGTAATCAAAGCATGCATATATGCTTTAATTTTTATTTCAAATTAATAAGTGTCTATTGGGGTAATATCCCCAGTATGTCAATGGTCCGATATAACTTTTAATTAGCTGAACAATAGGGCTATAAAATGTTTCTTTATGTATGCAGTGAAAACCACTATTCAAACTGGAAGAAATCGGTTCAATGTCTCCAATTCTTTGTTGTGGTATTTACTTGTAATGTGTTCGTCAATAAATATTATTCACTAAACACTGGTTTTATTCTTTACCGTTTTGAATAAACTTAAGACGTTGAAATAAATCATCAGAATTCATAGTAATTGCTCCCATTACAACATCTGTATGGCCGTTCATATATTTTGTTAAAGAATAACAAACCAAGTCTGCTCCCAATTCCAAGGGACGTTGGAAATAAGAGGTTAAAAAAGTGTTATCAACAGCAAATATAATATCTCCGGCTTTATGTATTATTTCGCTTAGTGTCTGAATATCCGCTACCTTGGTTAAAGGGTTTGTTGGTGTTTCTATCCATATTAACTAGAGAAATTGATATTTGGTAAAATTTATTAAATTTTATTACAAAATGGGTTACTTACTTTTGTATTTGGTTTTATTGCAACTTTAAATTCTTCCAAATCTGTTGGATTCACAAATGTTGCCTCAATTCCAAATTTAGAGGCAACTTGTCTATAATAAAAGTTATTGATCTAATTAAATATAATTTAATATACAATTTTATATGTTACCTGATTAAACGGTTTGTTCCTCCATAAATATCATCACCAACAACCATATGATCTCCACTCGAAAGTAATGTTATAACCGCTGTAGATGCCCCTAAACCAGATGAGAATGTAAGGCCGTGTTTGGCATCATCTAAGGAAGCCAAACATTGTTCCAGAACATTGCGTGTAGGATTTCCGCTCCGCGAATATTCAAATCCCTGAAAATGGTAATGTTTTTTCTTCCATAGCATTAATTTAATATAGAAAAAACAACACACTTGGTCCAATAGTCCCTCACACAATTTCAAAAGCAGTTACACTATGAATTCACTCTCTTGGCAGCAAACATTATCTACTAGATGTGCTTTGGGTGTTTGCTACTAAGATTGGGAACCCTTATGTAATACTTTTTCAAAACATTGCAATACTGAAGGAATTTCAAAATTTTAATATATTTCTTTCTTCACCTTCAAAGGATTCTGAAGTTTGAAAGTCGTAAGCAAAACTGTAATAATTAATATTTATGTAATACTCTAATAACATATATTTATGTCATACATTTTCTTCTTTCCAACCCAAATATAAATTTTCAACCCGACCACATCAGATTTCAATAAAAGTTTCGGTCATCATTCTCCCTGTGATATAAGTAAGAATATGTGTATTTTTCGAATACTGTAACTCATTTCGGGTAAGTTCAGACAACGTGGACCTCCTTTTTATACCCTCCAATCCCTGTGCAGAGGGTATATATCAGTTTGTCAATCCATTTGTAACTGAGCGAAATAAACTCCGGATACCACATAAACTATATATATTCTTGATCCCTATAAAATGAGAAGTCGATCTAGCGATATCCGTCTGTCTGTTGAAAACACGCTTATTCACAAAATAAACCATTTACCTGGGTAAAGTTACGATAATATTATTTGCCATTATCTGCAGCAGGCTGGTAAATCGGGCGTCATTATGCTGAGATCTGTACTAAACTTTGTATACACCTCTAGAAAACCCAGTGTGTTTGTTGTAATATTTTTTTTTTTTTTTGAGTCTATTAAGTTACTCCATAACGACCTATACGGCCGTATATGAAGAATTAATTGGCCAGCTCTGTGGAGCAATACGCCATCACCAATTATCGCGATTTAACGCGTCTAGCTCCCTAGACAACCATTACCTTCGCAATGGAGGTTAGGGTCAGCTATTTAATATACAAAAACGCCTTAAAACTAATGAAACGATAGGTTATGAGACATAACCAGAACGCATGCCAATAGGTACATAACCTAAAAGCATGCGGATCAGCAAACACGATGACCGAAAAGGAAATACCGGAAACGTGTTTTCTTTTATCCGATCAATAATAGAGAAGACGAAGGCGATCTTTACTCGTCGGACCGCGAATTACCAATGGTTGTAATATTTTAATGGTTGAACATGCTTGTTGTACAACAACATGCACAGTTACAAAAAAGCCACAAAAAATTATGTAAATATAATAACCATACCAAAACACACAACTACCATGAGCTATGTTAGTAGTATTGCCACATATTTTTTTTTATCGTTATCATGATATAATAAAAAAAGTCGCTAATATAAAAGAAAAAATATAATCCCTAAAAATAAAAACTGAAAAATGCAAGATGTAATGAAAAGTAAAAAATTAAAAATAAAATTAAGAATTAAAAATAAAAAAAAAAAATTATTAATTAAAAATTAAGAATTAAAATTTTCAATTTTAAAATTGATAATTAAAAATTAAAATTCAATAATAGAAAATCAAAAAATTAAAAAATATAAAAATTTAAAGTTAGAAATAAATTGAAAAAAATAAATCAGTTTGTTTATAAAAATTAAAAAGTGCCTTTTTAAAATGCATTGCCTTGCTTATGAACTGTATGTTTGAAGGTAGCGAGTTCCAAAGACGATTTGAATTGTACAAAACTGCCATGCGGAAGTCCTGTAGGCTTTACAAAAAATAGTTCGGTAACCTTTATATAATTACAAACATACTAACTGCGATGTCAACCACGTACATACATCATTTCACATTTTACAATATCTAGTAGGCGGGTTTTGCTTTAAATCAAATGAGTTTAATTTGGTAAAAAGTGTGCTTATATAATATAATTTTTTTTTTAACATTTGTTATTTTTATATAATATATCTTGTGTGTAATCAATTAACAATGAGTATTAACACAGTTTAAAGAATAAATGATTATTAATAGGATCAATTATTCAAACTGTATCTAGAAGTGCGTTTTACATCGAAGCAAAATCTAGTATATACGAGATTTCGAGCACAATCTAGCTCATTTTTACTAGATTTCCCATACAAAACAAAATCTAGCTCTTAACCAGATTTTAGCAAAATCTCACAAAATCTTCTCAAACTTGGGCACTACCAAATGATACTACTGTGTTTTTTTAATACTGTAGTAGAAAATTACAACGCAGTGACTGAAAAATTGACATTTAAAAACAAAAGCAAACAAGCTGAATAAAAAGGAAATAAAATATTAATTATTAATACAAATGACGAATCTATAATAAAAAAAAAATATTTAGTGATTGAAAAGTTATAATTGCCCATTCCCATCTGCTTTTCAATAATTGTGAAAAATGCGTTTTTTTTTTTTCAAACAATACATTTAACAAATGCTGATGTTTTTTTTTCTCGCAAAATTTCTATTTTAGCTTGTACTTTTTTCATTCTTGATGCATAATATAATAATAAATCCTGTCAGTTCGAATCTAATTCTCTTTACGAACGGTCGTGTAAATAATTAAAGCGCTTAGAGTACAACTGTTTAAAATTAAGAACAAGTGTATATTTTTGTTTTTGCAATTGCCTATTCTTGATCTCATTTGAACGCACGTGGTAGTCAATTCAGGTTAAAACAGGAATAAAAATTTAGCGATGGCCCGTGGGGCCAAATCTTCATCTAAAAGAAAGCTCCTTGCGAACAAAATGACAAAACTTCCTCCGGGTTTTGTTAACCCGAACATCGCGTCAACTTCCAGCAACAGATTTAGCCTGCTTGCTGGCCTCAATGATATGGACGTAACTCCTGCATCAAATATTAACGATATTAAACAACACAAACCTCCACCTATAGTTGTAGAAGCCAACGCCTCATTTGCAGAAATACAAAAACTACTTGGTAAAGATTGTATTTTCAAACGTACTTCAATTGGTACCAAAATTTTTGCTCCAACTAAAGAATTGTACGAATGCTATAAGCAAATTCTTAAAGAGAGTAAAATGGAGTTTCATTCATATGGCTCCAAAGATAATAGGTTATACACAACCTTTTTACATGGTTTACCTTGCATAAACTCTGAGGACATCACCGAAGAGTTAAAAACTGCAACCTATCCCCTTCTTCCGTGGCTGAAATAGTCACCAAATTCAGTTCGAACAACAATGCTTTTTAGAAAGTTCAATTTGTTCGTAAAAATTTTAATCCAACTGCCTTAAAAAATGTAAGGACAATTTCCAATATTATTTCTTGGAAAAATACAAATCTAGAACCAGAAACAAACCAACTCAATGTTGGAACTGCTTAATGTATGGCCATGACTGTGAACATTGCCATCGAAGTTCTGCATGTATGATATGTGCAGAACAACATCATACAAGTGTGTGTCCATTTAACACAAATGAAAAAAGACCAGCTGTTTTTACATGCTTTAGTTGCAAAAAAAACATGGAAAAGAGAGAACTGATCAATCTGCAAACGACATCAACTGTCCGTTACGTTCTCTCTATTTGGAAACTAGAACAAGAGTAACTTCATAACAACAGCAGGCAACAACATAACAACAGCAGGCAACAACAAAATATTTCATTTCAATCAAAGGTTGATTTCCCAAATTTAAGTAACAACAACACAAATTGTAACAATAACATCAATAATAACAGCAAAGCTACATATGCTAACCAGCTGAAAACAAACAACGATTTATTTAGCATTAATGAGCTTTTTGATATTTTCACTACAGCTATGGATGATTTGCATAGGTGCACTTCAAAAGTACAACAAATCAAAGTTGTAATGTCAATGGTGAAATACGCCCATGGATTATACTAATAACTTAAACGAAATCAAAATGCTTCACTTGAATGCTAATGGCATTTCAAACTTATCTAAATTAAAACAATTTGGGATACTAATGGAACGAGAAAATATTAAAATAGCGTCTTTGAATTAAAAATTTTTTTCAGAAAATCATAGACCCTATTTTAAAAATTATTATTTATATAGAAGTGACAGAACAGATGCAAGAGGAGGAGGAGTAGCTCTGTTAATTCATAAATCTGTCGCTCATAAAAACCTCTTTATATCAAACACCTCATCAATCGAAAACATCTCAATTGAAGTTATTATAAATATAGACCTATTGTTGTATCTTCGTTATATTCACCAAGATATACCCATAACTTCTGTGCTGATATCTTGAACCTAACACCTTCCACCAAAGAATATATAGTTTTTGGTGACCTTAATGCCAAACATTGTTCTTGGAATTGCCGTTCAAATAATACGGCAGGAATCGCACTGAACAATCTACAGCAATCAAGCAATTTTTTCATACACTATCCTAATAGTCCAACCCTATTCCCCCATCAACACAATCGTGAAGCATCCACAGTCGATATTATTTTAAGCAACTCCGCTTTAAATATAGACGTAAAAACAATGGATTACGAAATACCATCAGACCATCGCCCCATTATATGTACACTTAAAAGATCAATGGCCTTGCAGGTTGACCTCAATTGTTATGATTATAGTGCAACCAACTGGAACATTTATATGAATTTTTTAGATAATAAAATCACGTTATATTCCGATATATACAATACCAAGGCAGTAATTGATCAGGAAATCCAAAAATTTATAAATGTAGTTTTCGAAGCAAGGGATGTGTCTACACCTAAAATAACTCAACAAAATAATTTCACATTACCAGAAAGTACTGTGAAATATATTAAACTAAGAAGAAGCTTTAAAAGAAAAAGCCAACGATCTTCAAATTTAGCCGAGCAAACTTTTTATAATCAATGTACTAAGTTTCTAAGCAACATGATTGATTAAAGTATTAATTCGGAGCGCAATAAGAAATGGTCTCAATTATTATCCAATTTAAAACCAGGTGATAAATCATTTTGGAAAATAAGCAGGAACTTGCGAGGAAAAGGAAAAAATCAAATCGATCACTTCAAAGTTGGAAATACAAAAATAACATCTGATAGGGACAAGGCTGAAGTCCTGGCAAATACATTTGTCCAAGCAAATAACCTCACTTCGAACTATAACCACTCGGCAGATACACTAATAAATACAACAGTAAATAATTTTAAGAAGGAAAATCCCAGTTCTGAATCTGCAATTTATACATCTCTTGAAGAAGTAATGAATATTATCTCATCAATAAAACCCTCAAAATCCCCTGGTGTTGACAATGTTCCCAACCTGCTCTTAAAGAAACTACCACTCAAAGCTCTAAAATTACTGGTTATAATATTTAACAGCTGCATCAAACTCAATTATTTCCCAAACCATTTCAAAGGTTATAGCTGTCAACAAACCTAAGGTTATAGCTGTCAACAAACCTAATAAGCCAAAAAAAATAACCCAAATAGCTATAGACCTATTAGTCTATTAAGTAACTTAGGTAAAATTTGAAAAAATACTACATTCTCGTCTTAGTGAAATTGTAATGATCAATTCTATTGTTGCTAAAGAACAATTTGGATCTAAAAAAGAGCATAGCACTACTCACCAAATACACAGGATTAAAAATCAAATAATCACCAATAAAAGCAATAAACGTTCAACGGGTCTAATATTGTTAGATATTGAAAAAGCGTTTGACACCGTTTGGCATAGTGGCCTCTTATTTAAACTTCTTGATGCAAATATACCAAAATATCTATGTAAACTTATTTCAGATTTCATTCACGACAGAAGCTTTAAAGTTGCGATTAATAATGAAACATCAACTCCAAAAACCTTTACATCAGGGTTACCTCAAGGATCAGTCTTGCCGCCATTGCTTTACTCGATATATACATACATCCGATTTTAAAGTCCCAAAATATTGAAAATTACTTATTACGCAGATCGTTAATTATTTCAAACAAATTTACAAGTGCACTCCTGAAGAAAATGGAGAAGGGTCTTGTAAAATGCAGTAAATATTTCCACAAATGGAAAATCAAAATTAATTCAAACAAGACCCAAGCAATAATTTTTCCATTCAACAAATCTCCCAAAAGACTGCCAAGACGTCATCTTCTTATTGGAAATAATACCATAAATGTACTTAACGATGTCAAATATCTCGGAGTTGTCTTGGAAATGGAGAAGGGTCTTGTAAAATGCAGTAAATATTTCCACAAATGGAAAATCAAAATTAATTCAAACAAGACCCAAGCAATAATTTTTCCATTCAACAAATCTCCCAAAAGACTGCCAAGACGTCATCTTCTTATTGGAAATAATACCATAAATGTACTTAACGATGTCAAATATCTCGGAGTTGTCTTGGACAAAAATCTTACATTTAAACAACATATTATGGCTACGTGCAAAAAAGCTATAAAATCATTTAAAGCATTATGGCCACTACTAAATAGAAGGTCATTTCTAAACCACCAAAACAAAAATCTACTCTTCAAAAGTGTTATAAGGCCAATATTAACATACGCGTGTCCTATTTGGAGTGACGCTGCCAACTGCCACCTAAAACGCTTACAAATTATACAAAACAAATGTCTTAAAATGATACATAAAAAGCCCTGGAGGGTTATGAAAAAATTACCGATTTCATATCAAGGATTAATAACAATTACTTTGCCAAAATTGAAAATTCCTCTTACCCACTGATAATAGAATATATAGAAACTAGTTGATTGTGTGGCGCCTAGGCGCCCGTTTAAAAATTATGAATAAAACAGTTTAAATTTAAATACACGAAAAATTTATAATAAATTATATTTCTTTTAATATAGTAGTAAATTGAAAATTATATTGTTACATATGTACATGTGAAAAAAGATTGTGTCTGTAGAAATTATATACATAAGTATCAAAACAGATAAGAAATATTTGGCAAAAGTTTTTCAATTTAGAATCTCTTGAAAAACTATATTTCGTGTGAAATTCGTTGGTCATTTAATAGTTTTCTTTGCTGTAGGTTCGATTGAATACGTATCTTAACTTGGCTTGCAACTTTTGATCGTGACAAATCCACATACAGTTGGCCGTGTGAAAATACCGCGGTCTCCAAATTAATGCCAAATCAAATGACTGGCCTTGAGCCCTGTTTATGGTATTGCGTATGCAGGAATTACTGGAAACTGGCGGCGTTTTAATATGAAAGGTAATGTGGTGTCGGTTGGGGCGAGATCAATCCTAGGAATTAGAACCGTATCATTTTGGTCAGCGTTACAGAATCAGTCAGTCTCTCAGTCAGTCAGTCAGTCAGTGAGTCAGGGATCAGCGTAAATATATTTAAGATAATGCACGGCCTTCACACGTTATATTTTTGGCTTTCAGGTTGTAATGCACTCATACTTTTTTACTCTTTTTTACTAAACAATCATACGTTTCAATTCTCTATTTCAATTTTTCAATGGGACAGTTGCTTAACAATTTTTTGACTATTGGATGTGTGATCAATTTGACTTGAACAGGGAAGGCCGGGTAAAGTGAGGAGATTGGAGATTCCCAAAATTATTAAAATTTAATACAATGGAGTTCGCTTATAACGAACCCTGGTTGTAATTTTTGTTTATAGCGAAGAATTTCTTCGGTCCCAAGAGTTTTAATCACATTTTTCATACAAATTGCTTCTCTTGTAGCGAACAGTGGTTATATCAAACTTTTGACTTTAACAAACATATTTTTTTTTCCCATTTCAGAATTTTCGTATATTTTATATATTTAAAAAAAATTAATTTCAATTTAATTTAATTTTATTTTCATTCAATTTTAATACAAAACAAAAACTTCGATTTTCAAATGAAGTTTTGTAAAAGGTCCTTTTATGTATATTTTCATAAAAGTTTGCCAGTAGCCAACCTTTGCTTTGTACTTTCTGCTTCTATACATAAGGAGTTTTTCATATTATATGATTTTAAAAAAATATTTTATTTTGATAGAAACTCGGTAATTTTAGTCTTATTAAGACAAACAATTAATTTGTATCATTTTAGTAATTTAATTTATGTTTTATAACTTTTTAAAATGCCCCAAAATAAATAAACTTATTCAACTTAAAAAACTTTTTTAACTTTTCGGACAAATCAGAAAAATACTACGGTTATAACGAACTTAGTCTATAAGGAACTAATTTGGCCGGTCCCGAAGAGTTCGCTGTAACCTAACTCCATTTTATTGTAGAAAAATAGAATAGCATAGAAAAAACAAAAACGTTTTAGAGCAAGGTTTCTAAAGGTTTCTTAAGGGGGGTAGGTTTTAAAAGTTAAAAAAAGTCGTATTTTCAAATATCTTTTTTGAAGATATGAATAATGTTGGATTACTTATTTCATATGTACGTTATAGCATAACATTTGAACAATCTTTGAAAAAATTTTCAATTAAAAATTTTAATAAATAAGTCCGTGACAAGGAATCTCCGGAGGCGTTGTTGTTTTGCGGTGAACATCATAACTCGTTACCGGATCATGTGCAATAAAAAATCGAAATGCGTTTCAAAGGTGACATGTTTCCTGAGGTAGTGACGAAGAGTTTTTTACAATTTTTTTTTTGCAGCATTTTGAAGTGGAAAACGATTTTTGCTATACAATTTCGGGAATTTGTTGTTAAAAAATGGGGAAGAAAATGGAATTAAAAAAACCCTTCGTGGTTACCTGATGATTTATGTGTCGATATAGTGTCTAAAATTGCAAAAGAATCGGTCAAGTAGATTTTGAATTATGATGTTGTCGGACTTAGAAATTGTATACTATGATTTATATACTATATACCGTATGAGGCCGGTCGCTAAAAACGCTGTATCTTCTTAAGTTTTGCTCTGATTTATTTAAAATTTTGATACAACACTCTCGATATGTTGTGCATTCAGAAAGAGAAATGCAAAAAAGGTTTTAAAACCTACCACCCCTTAAGGAAGTGCAAACACCAATACACCTACAAAAAAGAGAAAAAAATATTTTATATGTCATCATAAATGCGAACTGTAAAAAGCGAAAATTTTTTTCCAGTTATCTATAAATCCAAAAAAAAAAATAAGGGCGTATTGGTTTAACTTAAAAAACAAAATTATTATTCCAAATCGCCTTTAATTCTTCTATGATGATTTCAATAAATTATTCAAATTAAAATCTTAAATATACCTATTTACGTAATTTATTTTTGTCTAAATTTTTTGAAAAATTATTTTCACACCTCTCTTCTGAAAGAGCAAAGTCAGAATAATTTAAATTTTAAACTTAATATTGCACTATTTTTTCAAGTGCTTTTCAATACAGAGCTTTAAACGAAATCATACGTTGGACAACAACAAAATCCACATTGAAAATCTCTTTTTTCTCAAATATTTATCGAAAAAAAGCATACTCTTTGGTAAGTCTGGGTTCACACAAGGCAATTTTTGTTGCGCAATTCTTGAGTTTGTAGATGTTTGCGGTGAGGGGAATAAAAAGGGAAAAATAATTGCCGGTTCTCGGCTATTTCAAGCAATTCTCCCATTCGCTTTTTTTTTTTTTTTTGTTGAATATTTGACATTTCTTTTCATTCGGTGTTTCGCTTCTTGGTGTGAATAATTCGTAATTATTGTTTACTTTATTAAAATGGCCTTTAAATGGAATCGGGACTTAATTTTTTTCTTTTGAATTCATTTTTCAACAAAACCAATTAAATTAATTTATGTATGTATGTATTTAATTTTATTATTGTTCTTTACGACTAGAGCACAAATGTCAAATTATAAGAAAATAAAAACAAAACAACACGGTAAAATTGCCGAAGAAATTGTCGTGTGTGGACATAAAAGCAATTTCAAAAGAGAATTGCCAAAAAGTTGCGCAACAAAAATTGCCTTGTGTGACCCCCGACTAAGTGCTGGCCACAGCCTAACACAGTCGTGACAACTTGACAGCTGTCAAAAAAGTAAACACGAACCGTATGGCTTTGTTTACCTTTTTTTCCTTAGAATTGCTCTAACAAATTTAAGAAAGAGATTAAAAAATAAAATATACAAAATATAATGTGCGCAAGTGAACAGCTACACATGTTTGTAACCAGCATAAAAAAACAATAATAATGGAAAAAATAGTGAGTATTTGCTATTGATAAACATTTAAAAAACAATAATATCGAATTATCTGTTTTGATATAAAAATATTTATAAAAGGTGTATATTAAAACCCATAGCTTGTGATTTGTTTTACGTAAGACAATTAGATTCAAGACTACTCAAGCCAGGGCCGAAGGAAAAGCAAATATTACTATTGCTGGCACAACAAAAGGCGGCCAAGAAGGAAGAAGCAAAACAACGATGATGAACAATATGAAGATGCTGGATAATGTAGCCGGCATGCTGGATGGTGAAGATTCGAAATTTTTGCAATTGAAAAGAGGCAAAAACAACGAAACGTAAACATGCTGCTGGTGATGAAAGTAAACATGATATTAAGAATTGTTTCCGTTTTGTGTTTGCCAATGATAAAAAGCTTCACATGATTCTTTTCACAATATGTACGTCGCGTTAATCATTTAATCAACGCCAAAAACAACAATTTCAACTTGGAATGTATAACTTGTTTGTGGGCTTTGAAGATAAAAAATGTTTATGTAGATGCAGAGAA
The DNA here is from genome assembly GCA_963682025.1 of Cordilura impudica. NCBI lineage: Eukaryota > Metazoa > Arthropoda > Insecta > Diptera > Scathophagidae > Cordilura > Cordilura impudica. The sequence goes on from OY821520.1 coordinate 223,299,297, forward strand.
AGAAAATGAATTGAAACAAAAGAAGTTGGAGGCTCATCGTCAACCTTTGTTGAGTTTATCGAAAAAGGAACGCAAACAACATAAAAAGTTGGCTGAGTTAAAATAGGAGTTGGATGAGACAAAAGCCAATTCTAAGGTTTTGAGTGACATTATGGAGGGTTTTGCTGATGCTTGTAAAAATTTGTTTTAAGACAATTGCATACAATACTACTCAACCCAGGGCCGAAAGGAAGTAATCACAAATTACTATAGCTAAGCTAACCATTGGTCCAGTTGCTGGTGACGAAACTTTTTGCAAGTTGAATTGTGGTATTGTATTATTGTTTTTGATTATGACTTGCATGTAGAGTTCGTGTAATGCTTCTCATCGTAATTTGTCTGGTAATATTCCCATCACATTGGGTACTATACCGTTAGCTTCATACATAAAACATTAATTTTCTACTTTTTTATTCCTGTAAGTAGACGGACTTGTACACCTTGGAATGAAGTTAATGGAGGATTTAATTTTGATAAAAGTAAACAATAGAAGCAACAAAATCAATACGAATAGAAAAAATGTAAGTTGGTGCAATTGGCGGTATGGTCAGAGTGGAATTGTTTTAATTTAATAAAATATGTGAATTATATTTTCAACAGCTCGAAAGCAAATAAATCTTAGTAGGAGAGAACGACCAACCATTAGCAGAAATGGTAGCGCAACCTACATATTCCACAAAAGCCCATCAATCCTTAAACAAATTTTAATATATAAGAGAAGTATGAAATAAAAAATGTATTTGTAGATTTCCGCCGTTTTTAAACATGATGTCCCCAAAATGATGACAATGTATGCTCAATTTATGAAAAGTAATATATAGATCGCTTAAAACGCGTAAAAAAGTCGAAAGTAAAGCCAAAACTACAAATGGCTAAAGTTAAACCTCTAACTACAACATTAGTTCCTTTTGATAGCTTTAGTTTTAAACTAGCATTTAATGTAAATTTTTAATTATCTCTGCATCTATGCAAAAATAAAACGAAACTACGGGCATTTATTTCAAAACTAAAACAAAATGGTTTATTTGAAAAACTTTTTTGATACTTTAACATAATGAAATGTACATATTTTTTTGCATTTTTCGATCTAACTACACAACATAGATTAAAACATAAAAAAAATTTTTTCAACTGACGTAAAGCACATTTATCAGCAGTACATTTGGCAATCCGATATTTTCTACCGAAAAACTTATACGGAAACACGAACACGTCGGCCATCAGTTAATTTTTCGGGTTTGCTGAAAATTAAAAATTTGATCCCATGTACAAGTTAAATGTTAAAGCATAAAAAATAACATAAATTTGGCAGTTTCAGGTTCTTATCCAAGTAGTTCCCTTATTTGTAATTTTGGCACCGAATTGCTAAATTGTTCAATTTCAATACGCATCATATTATAGTAAACCAACCACACAGCATCTAAAGACATATTCGAGTCTAAAAATATCGCACCTGCAACAGACTCGAAAACATCACCTAATTGATGCCTTTGGTATTTCAACGTCTTCATAATATTAACCTCTTCGTTTACACTATAACCATTTTTCGTATGAATACGCACAAAACGATCAATAGCTTCGTTACGACCTGAGACAAGTGTCTAAAATATTTGCGGTTTTCATGCCTTACAGCTAATTACGCAAATACGGTATTGTTAACTAAAGCAGATCTCAAATCGGTTAAGGCTCCAGGTGAATGCTGCCTAGGGTCTTCATACAAAAGCCTTATCAAATAATCCAATACAGCATCACCCAGAATTCTAAACACAATCTATTGGGAGTAGGAGGCATAAATAATGGCTTGCAACAAGTACGATCTTCCGCGGAATTTACATCAAAACTTGTTCAAATTTCGTATAACCCAGCGCTTCTTCACCATTGGGTGTATAGTGTAGCAGTGGAGATTTGGACGAAGTCTAAGAGCCATAAACAGTAACAATAGTCAGGAAAAGTACTACTAGGTTCACTAGCTTCTTTAGCATCATATGCTATACTCCAAATAAGGTTTCAACGCAATCAGCAACAGATTTATCTAAACGAGAAATAAAAATTAGTTTTATTTATTTCCAATATATTTTATTTATATTTCGAGTTTTAATGAAATTACCTGGAATACTATATTTTTTCTATAAATTTATTTACTGTAATGTGTTATGTTAAACACACTCACTTTAATTACATTATTTTGTTAGCAAATATCAGTTATAACGTAAATCTTATTTAACACACATATTTCAATTTATAATACAATTAACTGAAATAAGAACGCGTTAATTTGTCCACAGAAATTTCAATTTGTGACAATGAATAAGCAGAAATAAATAATAAAAAAAAATATACAACGTGTATAAGGGTGACAGCATATTATATTAATATAGTTGTTTCCTCTGAAAGTGGTTGTAAAAATATTATGAAAATTTCTGTAATTCACAAAGAAAAATGTAGATGTCGCTAGTGTGTGTCTGGACTGGTTGGACGGTGGTGCTGGCCATCAGAGAACCTGAGCGAAAGCATTCCTAACAATTCAAAACAATTTTGAGATGAAAAACAAAACAGACAAACGGTAAAGTTTAGTTTGATAAAAAAAAGTATGTATGCATATCGGACGACGTTAAATGAGAAAAATAAAAATGTTTAAAATTTCCTTCATTACTTTTTTTTTGCAGGATTTTTTCATTGACCAACAAAGGGAATATAAAGAAGAATTTGAATAGATATTAGTTTTTTTTAAGGATTTTTTGCGTTCATCTTATTCCATATGTAACACGAAATCTGCATATGTAGTGCTATTGTCGTTAGCAGTGCTGCTAATTTTGACAACTTCTTTTAATTTCGACGATTTTTCAATTTGTTAAAATGATTTGTTAAATTTGTTAAAATGATGACTGAAGATTTTAAATATTCAGTAGTATAAAAATTGGGATTTCAAGGGTTAACAATTCATGGGTTGTAAATCGAAAATTGATAGTTTTAGTTCAGTGTAAATGTAAATTACAAAATATGTATAGATTTAATTCTGGGTCAAGTCGTTTCAAAACGGAAACACCTTGAATAGCATCTCCATTTTAGATTTAAGTTTTAATTACGGCGATACTTTAAACCTATATTATATGTTTCAGTTATAGATACATATCAATAAAATTATTTAGTTGATTGCTGTGTTAAATTTTTTTCGTTGAAATTTCATCACTAATACATTTTTATATATAGCAATAACCAATGCTGTAATAATATTCGTAATATGAATTATATAAATAAATTTTATTGCTTCCTTTTGTAATATTTTTTCGAGTTTTATAAGCGGTAAAATTTTCTTGACAATTTCTTGTTTTAAAAATGACGATTTTGGCGATTTAGTTTCCAAAATTGTCGACTTTCTGAAGATTTTATTAGCAGCACTGATCGGTAACATAGAAGAGAGAAAACTGTGTGTGGGTTTGTATAAAATGAGAAAGATTAAATTTTGTTTGTGTATTTCGCATGGCTTTGTATGGAGTGCTATGTGTGTGTATTATTTCAGCGTTACAGAATCAGTCAGTCAGTCAGTCAGTGAGCCAGGGATCAGCGTAAATATATATAAGATAACGTAAAATTAAAAAAGAAATCACCAAATTAAAATTATATGCTTATAGAGGTCTATTATTTCTAATAAACCTCCTATAAGCATATAAATATTTTCAGATAGTATTTGAATATATTAAATCATATAAAGGTTTTTGCTCCCATTTTCCTTTAAAAATCATTAAAAAATAAAATAAAAACTATTTAATATCTTTAGATCCTATATATTATTTGCTGCAATATCTATATGTAAAGATAAGATCTCATATGTAAATATCAAATTTGTTAAAATATGTAAATAAAGGAAGAATATATAATTGAAAAATAATAAATCCTGTTCCTTTTTGAATTTTATGGCAACCCTGTTAATAACAAGCAAAAATATCAAAGCTCTGATTAAATAAATAAAATAATTATAATAAAGTGCTCAAAAAATAGATAGTGACTATTTAAAAACATAAACATTGTATATTCATAAAGTGGCAAATAAAATATTAACAAAAAGTTGAATTTTCTTTTCGAAAGCAACAAATTTGTTAATGTCACTACTTATGATATGGCTGAATGCAGTAAATGCAAGTTAGCAATAAGAGGTGAAAGTGGCATACGATGCAATGGAGTATGGGGTAAAGTGTATCACTTTACAAAAAAATGTGCTGGCATAGACCAATATTCGGCAAATATTATTGATGAAGACAATTTTGTACGATATATCTGCAACGATTGTATGCTATATATTCAAAATGTAGATCTTGTTGTAAGAGAAATTCAAAATAGTGTTGTTAAAAATAAACAATCTTTGTTAGAATATACACATGAATTTGAAAGTTCACTAAGGAAAAATGAATGTGAAATTAAATCACTATTGGAAGCAATAGAAAGTCGCTATGACGCGAGATTCAAAAAGATGGATAATATACAGAAATTATGTGATAAATTTACAAGTGAAAATCCTATATGGAAACATAAACAAAGTTGAAAATAATAACAATACGCGATAATAATAATACGCGATACCATCGAAAAAAAATAATAACAAAATGTGCAACGAAATAAAGAAGGTTATAAAAAACACAAACGTAAAAACAACAAAAATGTCATACGCGCAATCTTTGAAAACGATGCCAGATTTATCGAAAAATGTCCCCTTAATTGAATTAAATAAAAAAGTTGATACAATCAATTTTAAAATTACAAATATTGAAAGCAGAAAAAACGGTACGGTTGTGATCCAGAGTGAAAATATAGAAGAACGGGAAAAAATAAAAAAAGGCGATACAAGGTGAAATTAGTGAAGATTATGAAATAAAAATCCCAAAAGATGTTGATATGCAAATTGTAATCACTGACTTAAACTTTAAAATGTCTGATAAAGAATTAATAGAAAAATTAAAAAAACAGAACGAAATACTAAAAAATAGCAAGATAGACGTTATTAAAATATATGAAACAAAAAGATAAAATAGAACAATATTTAATGCAAAATTGAAAATATACAATGAATCGTATCCGAAAATAATAACAGGTCAAAAGCTTAATTTAGGATGGGACGGATGTAGGGTTTTTGATGGTACGGACATTATGCAATGCTTCAAGTGCCAAGGATATAACCATAAAGCGTCGGACTGTAAGAATGAAATTGTATGCTACAAATGCCATGGAAACCACAAAGGTAAAGATTGTAATTCTGAAGTAATCATGAAATGTATTAATTGCATGAAAGAGCATAAAAGACTAAGAATCATGTCACCAGTAACCGGGATTGTCCGGTGTATCAAAATAAATTGAATCTTCGAAAGAGAAGGATGGGTTTATCAATCTAGCAACCACATCAGATTCATGGTATATACACAAACATTCAAGGCTTGATTAATAACTTCAACAAATTAGAACTAATAGCAGCAATTAATAAACCTGAGTTCATAATTTTAACAGAAACGCATCAAACTGATGAAATAGATGAAAGTGAAATTGAAATAGACCAATATGAGCACTATAGCACCTTATCAAATTCATCTAGAACTGGGGGAGTAATAGTTTATTTCAAAAAACATTGGCATATAAAAAATATCAAAAACACTGGATTAGTGCGTATATGGCGAAATATGAAAAACATCAATAATAACAAGTAAGAAAATTATAGTCGGTCTAGACCGACTATACGATACCCTATACCATGCGTTTAGAAACCCTATCTCTTAGGCCCAACTAACTGGACATAGAAAATAAGCAAAAGCCAAATTTGAGTGGGATTTTTATTAATTTTTTGGGCTGCACATATGAAAAAGTTCATATCGGATGCTATATCTATATAGGGACTAGGTCAAAAACAGACCGATCCTGATCATGTTTGGTAAAGTCTCTTGTATTTTGCAAAAATATATACAAAGTCTGAGAAGAATCAGTGCAATATTTTTGTTTTTAATAGATTTAAGTGAAGATCGGGAAGCAGCTCTATATGGGGCCAAAGGGATCATTTTTGGACTACTCATTAAAGGACGTAATGAACGCATACAAAACCCAATTTGAGTAAGATCTATATGACAATTTGGATCTTATGGAAATTTATGTCGATTTCATAGGGGTTATTTGTATGGGGGCTAGGTCTGAACATGGACCGATTCTCACCAATTTCAATAGCGTTCATCCCATGGCCGATAAAAGCTTATATACTAAATTTCATCAAAATATGTTCATATTTGCGACCTGCAGTTTGATTACAAGGTTTACATGGACACACAGACGGACGGACGGACGGACATTGTTAAATCAACTCAAAAAGTGATTCTGATTCGATCGGTATAATTAAAGATGGGTTTAGGTCAAATATTTTTGGCTGTTACAAACAGCAGCACAAAGTCTATACCCAAACCACATAGTGCTATAGGGTATAATAATAATATATAGGTCACCAAGTGGTTCAAAATCAGAAATCAGATATTCCATTGAAAATGTGCAGTATGAAAATCAAATCCTGTGATAAACTTTAAATTTAAATTCCGTGCAACACATTTACAAGAACTAAAGATTATTTTTAAAAGCATTAACAAAAAACCTGATTATAACAAACTATCAAGTGACATAATCCTAGATAATTGGGACAGAACAGGCAATATTATATTAAACATTATAAATAAATCACTGGAGACTGGCGTATTCCCAAATAATTGGAAAAAATCGATGATTTTTCCTATTGAAAAAGTAAAAAATACAATAAAATGTGAAGAATATCGACCAATTAACACCTTAAAAACATGTGAAAAAGTCATTGAAAAAATAGTAAAAAATCAATTGGAAAATACATGGAACAACACAGGTTATTATCAAAATATCAATCAGGCTTTAGAAGAAATTATTCATGTGAAACTGCAGTAAATTATGTTATAAACAGATGGAAATGTAAAAAGAAAAAAAATAAAATATTAGCGATTTTCCTTGATTTTAAAAGAGCTTTTGAAACGATAGATAGGGACATCCTATTGAAGAAATTAGCTAAATATGGTATTGAAGATACAGAGCTAAAATGGTTTCAGTCATATTTAACAAATCATAGACAATTAACAAATGTTAATAATGAAATATCCAATGCAATAGAAAATGATTTTGGAGTACCACAAGGCTCAATTTTAGGAGCTCTATTTGTTATATATATAAACGATATTGAAAATACATTAGAGAAATGCGAAGCTGTACTATATGCGGACGATACTTTGATTTTCACAGAAGCAGCAACGGAGGAAATATGTCATGAAAATTTAAAGAATGATATAGATGTAAACGTTTCTTTTAAAATAAAAATGCGCTACGTCTATTCGCTTTCACGGCCAACTATATATTGCCTCATCATTTTTACAATTAGAAGCTTATCAACTAGGACTTATTCTATTGGTATAATATAAATAATAGTCAAAACATAGGTAAAAATAAGATAGATATAGTTACACAGAATAAGCTAGAATATGTATAATAGCAAAAACATAAATAAGAATAGGACAGATAGAGTTTCACAGAACAATCTAGAAAACGAGCAAAATATTCAACCGTTATCCTAGAATTTAAAATAACACAGATACACTGAGAATAAATAAAATGATCGTACACAGTAAATAAATAAATTGCTACAATTCGGCCATCCTGACCATGAGATCCCCTGATCTCATATTATTTACATGACATTTCACGTCCTCTAAACCAAGGTCGTATATTGGATACCGCCCAAACACCTTTATAGGGTGTACGTGACTGCTGGAATCCTTCTACATCCTCAAGCAAGTAACGATCATTTCGTAATACCTTTGATATTCTATATGGACCCTTATATTTCGGTATCAACTTCCGGGATACGCCAGCCGTAGAATCAAAGTTTTTCACCATCACGTAGTCACCGTCCTTATATCGTGTCGGTGGCTTTCTTTTACTGTCAACATAGTTCTCGTTGTATTCTTGTAGTTTTTTCTGTTTTTCGGATGCCTTTTCCCTAATCGCACCATGATCATCTCGAAAAGTATCTGCACTAAATAGACATTCTCTTAATAAATCAACTACCATTCCCTTTTGCCCCTTACCAAATAACATTACACTAGGATGCTCGCCAATCGACCTATGTACCGTATTGTTTAAGGTATATTCCACCTGCTCAAGCACGGTATCCCAAAATATTCCCCTTTCAGGATCCACCAACTTCGCTAACATTGGACCTATCGATCTATTCACTCTTTCGACCTGACCATTAGCTCGAGGTGAACCAGTGGCAATTAAAACATGAACAACATTGTTATCCTTTAAAAAATCTGCAAAATCTTTAGAGGTGAAGCAAGCTCCTCGATCACTTATCACACACCTGGGACGACTATAGGACCTAAAATAATCCTTTAATGCTAACATAGCCTCTTTTGTATTAGTAGTCTTCGTCGGATATAACCTAACAAATTTAGTACAAGCATCAACCACGACCAGAATATGTTTCACCGCTCTACCATTATCCACCGGGCCGTAATGGTCAATGTGTATAACATCGAATGGTGTACTTGACTTAGGTATACTATGCATAAAACCCTCTTCCCTACCATGTTTAGAAGAGTATACAATACAATTTAAGCAGTTCTCTATGTGTCTAGCCGCCTTTGCCCTGATTTTCGGGAACCAGTAACTCTTCAGTATGATTTCCATCATCTTATCAATACCAACATGCCCCATTTCATTGTGATATCTGTATAAAACATGATCCTCCATATCTTCAGGGACATAGAACAATAAACTACCACCATTTGTTTTTCTATACAACACTCCATTTCTCATTTCATACAAACTATGCTCGCTTTTCTGAAGATTGTTTCTTATAACCTCTAACTTATGATCCCTGTTTTGGCAAATTATCAAGTTCTCCTCAAATGTATTCGACTCAACTATCATTATGTTAGTACTCCTACTTAACGCATCAACGTGTTGCATTCGTTTGCCCGACCGATGTTCCAGCTCATATTCATAATTCTGGAGTTCCAGAGCCCACCGCGCAATCCTTGGATTTAGTTCTCTCCTATTCAGCGTCATCGTTAGGGAATTACAATCAGTGATAATTTTAAACTTTCGGCCCTGTAAATATATTCGAAAACGCTTCAATGCATAAATTATTGCTAATGTTTCAAGTTCAAAACTGTGATATTTTGATTCTACGTCCGTCGTCCTTTTTGAAAAATAAAAAATTGGATGGAATTTACCGTCACCTTTCTTCTGCAGCAATACAGCTCCAAAACCAATAGAACTCGCATCACAATGTAGTTCAGTTTCATCACTAGGATCATATAATGCCAATACCGGGGATTCCATCAATTTTCTCCTAAGCAACTCGAAAGCTTTCAATTCGATCTCACCGAACACAAACTTTTTATCCTTTTTGGTCAAATCATATAACGGTTTCGCTATTAGTGAAAAGTCCTTGACAAATCTACGAAAATAAGAGCACAAACCTAAAAAACTCTGTACCGCATGTGGTTTGTCTGGTATAGGAAAATCCCCTATAGCTTGTAATCCCTTCTCGTCAGCTCTAATGCCATTTCCATCAATAGTGTACCCTAAATATTTCACCGATGACAGTAAAAATTCACATTTATCATGCCTTAACTCTAAATTATTCTCCACCAATCGTTCAAAAACCTCTCTTAAAATTCTGAAATGTTCATCAATATTAACCGTCGCAACCATGATGTCATCTAAATAAATTATAATTTTATCCTCCCTCACCATATCAGCAAAAACCTTATTTACAAATCTCTGAAAAACAGATGGTGCATTTTTCAAGCCAAGCGGCATTCGCAAAAATTCGAACTGACCTAAAGGCGTCACAAAAGACGTATACTTGACGGATTCCGGGTGAACAAAAACATGAAAAAAACCGTTTTTTAAATCTAATTTCGTAAAGAACTTCTTTCCTGAAAGCCTATCTAATAAATCATCAATCAAAGGAATGGGATAATTATCCTTCACAGTTACCTTGTTTAAAACTCGGTAGTCCACACACATCCTTAAATCTCCTGTTTTCTTTCTTACCAACACGATTGGTGATACAAACTCTGATTCACTTGGTCGTATGTATCCCTTTTTTAAATATTCGTCCAATAGACTTTGTAATTCAATTTTCTCCGCGTACGGCAATCTTCTAGGACTGCAATTAAAACATTTCTCATCGTTTAATCTCAATTTTATCTCACTATATACATTTGGTTTAGAGGGGCGCTCAGGTCGTACATAATAATCATTATACAACCTACTTAATTTACTCTTATCAATATATTCAACATTGTCTCCTACAATAAAATCAAAACAATCATTATCCCCAGTATCAATAGACAAAATAACCCTCCCGAAATCTAATTCACTTTCCTTTACATCACCACCCATGTTAGATACTAATTTAAATTCAGCACTCACTAAAAAATTCCTACCCAGTACACACTCATATGCCGTTGATTCGTCCGATACGACTAACATTTCCAAATCAATAGCCCTATTATTAACTTTCACGAAACACTTAAATTTACCATAAACGTTTAATTTAGATTTATTTATCCCAAAAAATTCAATATCAGAACATAGAAGATTATTTAAATTCAATACTTTCACAATACTTGACCTCTTCACAAAACTGGCCGCACTACCCGAATCTATTAGGCATTCTAAAGAAAAATTATAATCAAAACTAAAATTTAAAGAAAACTTAAAATACCTTACATATTCGTTACTATCTACTAGCTGGACTGCTGCCTTCCTTTCTGGACAATCTGCAACGCGATGAGACAAGCTTCCGCATCCATAGCAAGCTCCCATTTGTCGCTTCGGCTTCTGACATTCAGCTGCGAAGTGTCCGAACGAATTGCAGTTATAGCATCTGAATTTGATTCCTTCATTTAGCTGGTCACCTTTTTTCTGTTGAAATTGTCTCGGCCGTTTCAACTGAATTTTTGAAAATGCCTGCAATAGCTGCGTTTTATGGGAATAGCACTGCAAACAAGCCTGAACTCTCAATTGGCTGTCAGGAATACCTTCAATAATCTGATCGATAAGTTCTTCATCGTCAATGCCAATTTTACTAGATAGCATTATTTTTTCGTTGTAGTAATCTACAAATGATTCGTCATATTTCCATTTACGGGCCTCAAAACTCCGACGCATTACCAGTTTATTTTCCTTTGTACCAAAGGCTTCTGTCATTTCGTTCAAAATTTTTTCCGTACTTTCGTAGACGAAATTTGGTTTTGAGTGTAACCACACCTGGGCCTTTCCCTTCAACTTACACATTAGTAGAGCCTTTATTGTATTTTCGCCAACGTTGTACACACTATTAATATTCCTAAATTGGTTTATCCATATATCAGGAAATAATCCACCATCGTAGTCAGGAATCATATCTTTCAGAGTACCAAAAGACACACTTAATTTGTTGGTAGAATCCAAGCACAATTTCTCTACTTCACTCGAAACATTTTCAGTTACTACCTCGCTATCATTTTCTATTTCACTAACTGCCGCCTTCTCAACCGTTTCATCTTGACGCTTCTTTTCATTTTCTGCTATCATTTTCAGTAAATCATTCTCCTTACGAAGCAACTCTCTTTCACGTTTTATTAGCTCCAACTCCTTTTTCAATAATTCATTTAAGAATTCATTTCCACCTTTAGTATGATCTCTACTACGTTGTTGGGGGACGGCACACTCATTATGTTGTTGTAATACACTATCATTTTGCTGTTGTACTTCACTATCGTTTCGATGTTGTACTGCACTATCATTTTCCTCTTGAACTACACAATCATTATCAACACTTTCATTATCCACACTCATTATATCTTCAGCATGGTCACCCTTATCAATTACTGGACATTCCCCTCTTTCATTTGCTGACAATTCATTTAATTTGATTAAAAGTGTATTTTTTGTTCCCGTTGATGGTAAGCCAAGATGCTGCAACCAAAAACGTAACTGCGCAGCCGTATATTTTGTACCACAAGCACCATCCATTATGAACAATTACCTCTTAAGATGTCTTCCTTTTATTTTCTTTTCTCCTATTCTTAGAAATTAATTGTTTTTTTCTTGCTTTTAAAAAAAAAATTGTTCTCTCTTGTCGAAATCATTCACTTTAAATTGTTTATAAAATTGTCTTTTTTTTTCGCAAAAGTTTAAAAGTAATATTACACGATTAAAAAATTAAATTTTTCTTCGAATCCCACTTCTGAGATTGTAAACGTTTCTTTTAAAATAAAAATGCGCTACGTCTATTCGCTTTCACGGCCAACTATATATTGCCTCATCATTTTTACAATTAGAAGCTTATCAACTAGGACTTATTCTATTGGTATAATATAAATAATAGTCAAAACATAGGTAAAAATAAGATAGATATAGTTACACAGAATAAGCTAGAATATGTATAATAGCAAAAACATAAATAAGAATAGGACAGATAGAGTTTCACAGAACAATCTAGAAAACGAGCAAAATATTCAACCGTTATCCTAGAATTTAAAATAACACAGATACACTGAGAATAAATAAAATGATCGTACACAGTAAATAAATAAATTGCTACATAGATAATATTAATAAATGGCTAAAAATGAATAAATTAAAACTTAACGAAAATAAAACTAAATTAATGGAAATCAACATGAGCACAAACATAACATTCAAAATAAATAATGTAATAATAGAAAAAGTGAATAATATAAAATATTTGGTTTTCTTGATTGACAAAGACTTAAACTTTAAAGATCATGTCGAATACATATGTATGTAAGAAAATTGGCAAGAAAATCGGGTTTTTTAAACGTTTAAGAAACAGGGTGACAATATTAACCGCAATTAATATCTATAACACTACCATAAAACCTCATTTTGAGTATGGGTCAACCATATTATTTACATGCTGTTCAGACCAACAAATAACGAGGCTGCAAAAACTACAAAATAAGGCTATGCGCTCAATTTTAAAATGCAATCGGTTTACTTCAATAAGATATATGTTAGACGCACTGAAATGGCTAAACATCCAACAAAGGCTGCAACTTAATACAATATTCTTTATCCAAAAAATGAAGATGGGAAGAGCACCAGATTACTTGATCGAACAAATTAGATATGTTGGAGATGTTCAACCCTATAACCTTAGGAATGCCTTAGACTTTAGACCACAGAGAGCAGATACAACAGCAATACAAAAATCTTTATTTTACAAAGGATTAAATCTTTACAACATGATGCCGAATGATGTCAAGAACGAAATTAATATAAATCTTTTTAGAAAGAAAACTGTAAATTTTATTAAAAATATTAACTTTTAATCAGAATATATATGTAATAATTTTTGTTAATATGAAATGTCATTTAAAAGTATTTAAATACTACTAATAATTATTCCAAAACCATAGTTCATACAGCTTATGCTGCAACAGAGCTTATCCCGTGATTCGTACCAGGGATGATTAATCTCTAGCATATGCGGAACTATGCAGGGATGGATTTATTTCTAATAATAATAATAATTTCCATATTTCCATTTTCATATTGTTTTGTTTATTTTTGGTATTTCTAGTTTATATGTTTTATTTTAATCAGCTGTTTGTTGTGGAAACAAAACCTCTCAAAATGTCAAAAAGTTAGATTTAAACGGTATAGATTTTGAAATAGATTTCAACTAAAATCTACTAGATTTTCCCTATAAGGACAACAAAATACTATAAGGACAACAAAATACTATAAGGACAACAAAATATTATTAATCAGAACTGAAAGCAGTGTGGTTTTCTTTGTTTTATTAATAGATTATTCCTATTTCTGTTAGAAATTTGTGGCAATCGAATCCACAAAATCTATTACATTAATTATATTTAACACGCTTTTTAATTAGAAAGACTTTTTTTCTATTGTATAATTCATAGCTACACTTGTGAATCGAAATAAAAAAGTTTATACTTGTTTTGCGTTTTCAAATTGGCAACACTTTTTCATGTACTCTCATGTTATTCTTATATTTTACGGATAACTTGTGAATATGAACAATTTCAATTCATTTTTAATTTTTATTTTATATGGTTTTAAACATGATGAAAATTTTCATAAAAATGTTAATTGACCTTATAAGCAATAAAATGGATATACAAATTTTTTGAATAGCTTTTGTAATTTTTGATTTTGTTTAAATTTTATATACATCACTATTTTCCTTTAATTGTTTTTATATTTATTTCTGTTACAAATATATATATCCCTTTTTTTATAAAATAGGTGGGTTCAAAAAAGAATTTAAAATATATATTCTTCTTAGCATGTTAATAAGAAAATTTCTTACTAAAATATTTAATAATAATAATTTATATAGGTGCACCTCTTATACTAAATCGACTCTAAATCAGTTTTTTAAGACCTAGTTACCCACACGTTGTTAAAATGTAACCGTATCGTAACGTTGGCATTTAGTGCAATTATATAACGTAAAAAACGAACCAGAATGCTGCTGTGTAAAATTAACCAAACTTTATCAGCTGCTCACTAATGTCACGTACAAACGTAGCAAAAATCTAAAATCAACAGAAGCTAACGATACGATACGTTTAGCTTAAGTTGGGTAAGCCTTTTTAGCTCTTTTTCATAAGGCAGGTTGAATCAGCTGATTCGCGCCGATACCGTTACGCGAGGGTAACTAGGCCTTTAGTCGATTAACGACGTTCGCCCGTCCGTGTATCAGTACACCTTAACCTGGTACGCAAACTAAATGTCGACATTCTGCAAATAAACATTTAGATTAAATTTGGTATATAAGCTTTTATCGGGTATATTTTTTATCTGCATAGAACGACTTTAATATCTTACCCGTTTTTATTGTTTTTGTTTTTTGTATTAAATGTATCCTTAAATTAACATATGACTAGCTCATTCAGATAAAAATATTGTAAAATTTGCTTTTTTTTAACCCATTTTCAACTGGTGTTCGATTAATCGAACAGCAAAGTTGTCTATTTTGAATAATTGTTTTAGCTATGAAGGTAAATGATATCAGGATGATAGTGGGTATCATATATTACTTTGATCTTTTGGCTATTTGAAAATTATACTTACCAACCCCCACCTCCCCCTTAATTTTAGAGGGGGAGGGGTTGAAAAATGCCTTGCCGGTAGACCTGTTTTGTAAATTATATTAAAAATATGTAAATAAATAAAACTAAAAAAATAAACATGAGGTCTTATAGGCAAAGAACCAATTATTATTTTACAATAAAAAAATCAACACCTGACAACACATGGATGGCACAGGTATTACTCAAAATAGATGTTCGATTAATCGAACAGTGGCGGTCATCACATACAATGAAACATATAGCAATATATATGAATAGACAAGATTATATAAGTACAAATAAATGTTTATTGAATATTGGCTATTTTTTTTTATTTAGATAGCATTTCATGGAAATCTTTGAAACAGTTCGAGTGCATATGCTTGGCACATTTTTCACACATCCACTGTTGGTTTTCCAAAGCCTTTCAACTGACATCGACGACATTTCCCTTGAGGTTGACGGACGATGAGGTGTTCACCAACCATATTTGGTAAGTTGCGCGGTCTTTGGAACTCCAGATCTTCATCCACCTCCAATGCTTCTTTGTCATCGGTCAACAAAAGAGACTCAGTGACTGACAACTTGAATTGTTTTTGGCTCATTGGCTTTTCATTCTTATATTTCGCGACCAAACAGCAATTTCCATGCCTTCACAGTGGAAGAATTTAGGGTGTTTATCCAAAGTGGCCAGTACCATTTCTTTCCACGGATGTTTACTCGATAATTTTGAATGGGATTGTCGTGGAGATCAACGCCGCCCATCCCTTTGTTATAATTGTGAAGCACAGCAGGTTGATACACGTTGACAAATTTCCCATTTTCTCACAGGCTCTTCTTAGAAGCTTAGTTGCTTTTTGCCAGCGCCGAACAGGGTGGAGTGGCAGAATCTGATCATGGTTTGTAGCAATGGTGACCTCTTTATTATCTTGCCAGCGACAAATAATCACGTACATACAATCACGTGCGCCGCGAGGCAAATCTTTACCGGTCTTCATATTTGTAGCACCCCCAGCTACACGATTGCAGCGAACAGTTCCAGTGGCGCAGAATCCCTTTTCTGATAACAGGCACAGAAGATGATAGGAATTGAAGTAGTTGTCGAAAAATACCACGTGACGCATTGGTGCTTCGACGTTGGTGAGTAAACGGAGAACGACATCAGCTCCAAGTCGACCATCAGCTCCGTCAGACCAGTCGATTTAGCAGGCGATTTGGAAGTTGATGGCCAAGCCTCCGGTTCAGTTTCCACAACCTCTTCATAAGCAATATCCACATGAATGTTTCGCTCTCTCTCAATTTCCAAATAGCCGGCAATCTCAGTCAAAGCAGTTTGATCTTCATTAATTGCGATGGTATTCTCGTCGATTAATTCTTCATCGGATACTTCTGTACATTGGGGTGGAGTACGTTGACACACTAAACCGGATTTTCGTCATCGCTCCAATTCTCTAAAATATCTTCAATCTCCCTCATTGTTGTTTAAACCGGATTTTCGTCATCGCTCCAATTCTCTAAAATATCTTCAATCTCCCTCATTGTTGTTTTCTTTGAACATGCCATTTTGCAATTCTGGAATCGAGGAACAATACATATTCACAAACACTCGGAATTACATATCAAACGAATCTATAAACTACTAGGTTCTCACCATTTATTTTTCGAAAAACTACTAAAATGTAAGAATATGATAAGCAGGCACAAAACAAGTCTTTTCTTCAGAAACACACAAAAGAAATGTCAAAGCGCTATCATTTGGCGGGAAAAATTGACATTTCGTATTTGTATGGGATTTTATGGTATGTGTTCACCGCCAGTGTTCGAAAAACGGGAAGAGGTAGAAATTTTTTGATGACAGATTTGGAATCAGGGGGCCATAAATAATCTAAAAATATACCTTAAATAAAAAAATTCAAAAATTTTTGCAGCGCGGTTGGAAATGGGTTAATATTAATACATATATGGAAATTTTTAGCCAGAATCAATGTTTTTATAACAAGAAATTATAATAGAAATTGGGCAACAAGAAAAGCAATAAAACAAATAAGAGTGTTAAAATCTTTGATACCCTCCACTTGCATCTTAAACTCAATATTGTGCTAGTCTTTAATGATTAATTGTATATCCATAGACTGAAATAAAGATATAATAATAATAATAATAATAATAATAATAATAATAATAATAATAATAATAATAATAATAAAAATAATAATAATAATAATAATAATAATAATAATAATAATAATAATAATAATAATAATAATAATAATAATAATAATAATAATAATAATAATAATAATAATAATAATAATAATAATAATAATAATAATAATAATAATAATAATAATAATAATAATAATAATAATAATAATAATAATAATAATAATAATAATAATAATAATAATAATAATAATAATAATAATAATAATAATAATAATAATAATAATAATAATAATAATAATAATAATAATAATAATAATAATAATAATAATAATAATAATAATAATAATAATAATAATAATAATAATAATAATAATAATAATAATAATAATAATAATAATAATAATAATAATAATAATAATAATAATAATAATAATAATAATAATAATAATAATAATAATAATAATAATAATAATAATAATAATAATAATAATAATAATAATAATAATAATAATAATAATAATAATAATAATAATAATAATAATAATAATAATAATAATAATAATAATAATAATAATAATAATAATAATAATAATAATAATAATAATAATAATAATAAAATAATAATAATAATAATAATAATAATAATAATAATAATAATAATAATAATAATAATAATAATAATAATAATAATAATAATAATAATAATAATAATAATAATAATAATAATAATAATAATAATAATAATAATAATAATAATAATAATAATAATAATAATAATAATAATAATAATAATAATAATAATAATAATAATAATAATAATAATAATAATAATAATAATAATAATAATAATAATAATAATAATAATAATAATAATAATAATAATAATAATAATAATAATAATAATAATAATAATAATAATAATAATAATAATAATAATAATAATAATAATAATAATAATAATAATAATAATAATAATAATAATAATAATAATAATAATAATAATAATAATAATAATAATAATAATAATAATAATAATAATAATAATAATAATAATAATAATAATAATAATAATAATAATAATAATAATAATAATAATAATAATAATAATAATAAATAATAATAATAATAATAATAAATAATAATAATAATAATAATAATAATAATAATAATAATAATAATAATAATAATAATAATAATAATAATAATAATAATAATAATAATAATAATAATAATAATAATAATAATAATAATAATAATAATAATAATAATAATAATAATAATAATAATAATAATAATAATAATAATAATAATAATAATAATAATAATAATAATAATAATAATAATAATAATAATAATAATAATAATAATAATAATAATAATAATAATAATAATAATAATAATAATAATAATAATAATAATAATAATAATAATAATAATAATAATAATAATAATAATAATAATAATAATAATAATAATAATAATAATAATAATAATAATAATAATAATAATAATAATAATAATAATAATAATAATAATAATAATAATAATAATAATAATAATAATAATAATAATAATAATAATAATAATAATAATAATAATAATAATAATAATAATAATAATAATAATAATAATAATAATAATAATAATAATAATAATAATAATAATAATAATAATAATAATAATAATAATAATAATAATAATAATAATAATAATAATAATAATAATAATAATAATAATAATAATAATAATAATAATAATAATAATAATAATAATAATAATAATAATAATAATAATAATAATAATAATAATAATAATAATAATAATAATAATAATAATAATAATAATAATAATAATAATAATAATAATAATAATAATAATAATAATAATAATAATAATAATAATAATAATAATAATAATAATAATAATAATAATAATAATAATAATAATAATAATAATAATAATAATAATAATAATAATAATAATAATAATAATAATAATAATAATAATAATAATAATAATAATAATAATAATAATAATAATAATAATAATAATAATAATAATAATAATAATAATAATAATAATAATAATAATAATAATAATAATAATAATAATAATAATAATAATAATAATAATAATAATAATAATAATAATAATAATAATAATAATAATAATAATAATAATAATAATAATAATAATAATAATAATAATAATAATAATAATAATAATAATAATAATAATAATAATAATAATAATAATAATAATAATAATAATAATAATAATAATAATAATAATAATAATAATAATAATAATAATAATAATAATAATAATAATAATAATAATAATAATAATAATAATAATAATAATAATAATAATAATAATAATAATAATAATAATAATAATAATAATAATAATAATAATAATAATAATAATAATAATAATAATAATAATAATAATAATAATAATAATAATAATAATAATAATAATAATAATAATAATAATAATAATAATAATAATAATAATAATAATAATAATAATAATAATAATAATAATAATAATAATAATAATAATAATAATAATAATAATAATAAAATAACACAGCCAATGTTGGGTACTGCTACCATTTTAAAACTGTTGCCGATACTGAAACTTTAATTTCGAATACCAATTGAATTGAGGCGGATTGTAGTAACTGAATTTTCACCATATCCGATATCTAGAGCTTTAATCCTTTCCCTGTTTTTGTCTAATATATTCGACATCAAAACAGGCTTTGATTGAATTGAAAAAGTTAACGACATATTTAAATTTTGCATTACTTTGCTTGTATCTTTGCATTACTTTGATATTTTATTGATGTTACCATTACGCTAGTAAGTGAAAACGTTGGAATGCTGAATGTTTTTTGTGGAGGTATGGAGGAGATGATAAATAGCAGTCGGAGAGATGAAATTGCCGCAAGTTGAAGGAAATGATCAACGTATTTCAATATGAAAGTATAGAAACAAAACATGTATAATTAGTTTTGGAATTGATAAAATGGAAATATTTAAATCGACGTTACCAGTTGGATAGCTGCTAGTACAAGAAAAAAGTTATGCGAATGATTCGTCGGAAACAGCATCTACCACAAGTTTAGTTAAATTTTACATTGAATTTTTAGTACTTATTTAGAAAAGAGATAGAAAGCGTATACTAATTTCTCGGATGTACAAACGTCGTAGATACTTTTTCGCTTAACAGGAATATAAAATAAAGTTAGAGAAATATGTAAAAAATAATATTCAAATTCATAATAATTCACTATTTAATTAAATTGATAATTTACATTTTGGAAACATAGGGTATAGTGATCAATGTATAAAAGTACGTTTGCTTTGCTTAAACATGCGTTTGATAATGCTGGATAAAATTGTATTTATTTAAATTGAACATCATCCCTAAATAGTCCAGCCAAATATGGTAATTTGTGCAGTTTGAACGCCCGTCTTAGAGATAACACCTTCGCAAATCACCCTAGGGTACATATCCATACCTATAATAGCGTCAATTCCTGCAGACTCGTAAAACTTTGAATCTGCCAAATAAAAAAAACTCGAAAGTTTTTTTATATGACTTAGGTAGCGATTGTGCCAGAGTTTGAAGGGTGAGACGATTATCGACTCTAAAGGTTCCCTCTATTTTGGAATTGGAATCGAACCTGGATTTTAGAGTCAACGGACAAATTGTCTCATCTTAGAGGGTCAATGTCGTTAGACCAAGTTTTTTAACGAATTTTTTAGAAATGCGGCTAATTGCTGAGCCATAATCTAGTAGACAGCGTGCATGTTTAGTTGTGGATTCCAACTTAAGCACCGTTGCACAGTGGTTCAAAACCAAAAAAAAGTGGTAATAAGTCTGGAACTTCTAAACTATTGGTTGGATTGGAATAGTATATTCTAGGCGATTGTAGTCAAGGATATAGGCTTTCAAAATATTTATTTTTGAGATACCCTGTTGTAACACAGGGTGAGCTACAGGGTGCCAAAGTCGACCACCTCGAGGTGGAAATTGTTTTCAAAGCTTGTAACTTTTATAAATATGAAGTGATTTTTACGTTTTTTAAATTTTTTCAATAACCATTAAATTATTAACAAAAAACATGCTTATACTACCTAGTTATCGCTTATGGTTTAAAAAATATTTGATTTTAAAAATCAACATTTGAACTTTTCACCAAATTCTTTCTTGGTTTTTGGCAAATAACATTTTTATTAAAATAGATCAGAAAAATCTAAAAATATGTGGCGATAGCCAGTACTTTTTAAAAAAATATGTTGAAGTATTTTTTGAATTATTTCAAACCGTTTAGTGAGCACAAAATCTAAAGTTGACTTTTTGAATCAGGTTCTAAAAATTGCAAATTTTTGCCAAAAAAATACCCTTCATTCTTTCACTTTTTTCTCACAACCTTGGTAAAACATGTATATATTTTTCTACATATTTTAAAAGAACATATTTCAGGAATGGTTGTAAGCGAAATTTTTAATTTTTAATATAATTTTTATATTTTTGGACATGCACCCTACGTCCAGCATTGGACGAAATTGGGCAATTTTTTAAAAAAAAAATAAGTTTTAAAAGTTAATACAAAAATATCCGCTCGATTTCTTCAAATATTTCACCGCAGTATTAAAGCACCAAATATTTTTATTTACCTGCCGCAATAAAATTCACCGCCGTTAGATAAACGTGGTCAGGAGGGCTTAAAGTCAAATTTTCATACGAATTTTTTTTGTTAACATAAAAAACATATTAAGATAAGTTATTTTTATATTTTGTTTATTGATTCAGAGCGGCATTTTTATTATCTAAAACAATTCAAAAAATCATTTTGATAACATTAATAGTTTTTGAGATATTTATATTCAAATTTCAGAAAAAAATATAGAAAAACTATGGTTTTTCGTTTTTTTTTTGTTTTTTGGTAAAGTGTTCCCAATTTTTGAATTTTACTTATTATTATATATATTGTTAAAGAAGACATATTTATCTATTCAACGATATATAACATGTCTATCAAATATATTCCAACATGCTCAAATAATGAACCCAAACCACACCCCACAGGCAAAAATTTAGCTATTTCTCTATTTGTTCATATAAATGGTCATTTACATAGTGAATGACATATTTTTTTATTGTTTTTTGGTAAAGGTTTGCATACGTTTTTATTACTTCAAATAATTTTATATATCTTTTCAAAGAAGGTATAATTATAAGTTAATGGTGTATGAAATATTTACCTAATGAGTTTCAACTGATCATATAATTGCCCGAAACTCTGATGCTGATTTTATACAAAAAAAAAAAAAAAAAACAGGTAAAAAGCCAATGCCTAAGATATTTTCATTATTAAATAACAAATATAACTAAATTTTTTTTAATGAGTATTTTTTTTATTTGTTTTATAATAGGCTTAAAATTACATAACAATTGTCTGCTTGTTTACTAGTTATTTTCTACAAAACAATCAGAAATATCAAAAGATAAAAGATGTTTTATATCCATAGCTTCGGAATCATCATTTTCTATTTCAAGACTTATTTTTGGTAACCATTTTGTTCTTATGGAGTATATTACTGGATCTGATGATATCAATAAATATTCCATTAAATCGGAATTCTGGGCTTCTTTGCAAAATTTTCTTGTATTAAAAAGTCTAAAGTGTTTGACATCTCTCTAGCTTCTTGTGCTTCTTCAGTCAGTTCTCCCAAGGGCAGGATGCTATTTTGTATTATTTCTTTCCCATGAGCTAATACTTTGTGTACAGTTGTTGTCATTGGCCTCCAAGGATATAAGTTCATTATTAATTCCTTAGTTCCACTATTGTTTACTATTAATGACAGCTAATATTATTTTAAACCGTGCGATTAAAGCCGTGTCAATGCCAGTCATCAAAGAAGTAGTTTCGGGATCTTCAAAGAAACGTCTTGCTGTATTACCATCATTTGAACTTCCATAGCCACAAAGAGGCTTATCGACAATTAGACCAAGTTGCATTTTAAATTCATCCTGAATTCTTTTCTTCTCAGTTTTTCGTATGGCGTGTAGATCAGTATTATTTTTAACTGGTATATTTTCTTGTCCTGGAATTTGCCGGTATTTTAGATCATATGCGAGATGCAAGCAATATTCCATAAACCGTATTCTTGCATGAAGTGGTGATATTCCAAATTTTAAAGCATTTTCATCAATAGGAATTTCATCACAACTGTTATGAAATTCTGAACTTTTCTTTCCACATATATTACATTTCCAAGTAGATGTTATATCTGGCTATTTCCCATCAATCATTGTAAAAAGTGGTTGAAATAACACTTTAATGACACTTCCAGATATTTCCACAAAAACTGGAGACAATCTCGAAATTTCCTGATTTATTGAACTCACTAAGCTTTGTGTTGTAATTTTTTCTTCCTTTGTGTACTCAAATCGGATTGGCCGACATAGAAACTTAGATCCGGGTGTCCATATGTCCTGATATTCTCTCTCACTAGAAGAAGAACTTGTCTCATTATACAGCCTCATTTTTAATGGTACTAATGATGTCATAAAAATTGCTGAAAAATCTATTTCTGAATTGCTTCCACTTGGTTGTCTATACTCAGAAAATCCAGATGTTCCATCGCATCCCCATTTACATATTAACGTAACTTCTGAATTGTTGCATATTTCTATTTCTTCTTTGCTAAATGTGGATATTATTCTAGATGCAGTCTTTTCAAGCAGTTCCGCTAATCCAACATTTGCACTTTCAGTATTGGATTTCACATTAGATGGTAGAATTTTATTTTTTGTTTCCTTTACGACTCTGCTGGTAGGAAAAATATCAAATCCTTTTTCTTTGAGAGCTTTTCTCAAAATACCATATTTATTTCTTGTCAATCCCAAATTTAAAATAAGAGCTAACGCATCTTCTTCTGTAAATGATGTTGACGATTTTGGCGTTGAAATACTTTGCACCATACGCTTCAATCGCTTAGGAGATGCAGTTGGTAACACATCTACAATTTTAGCAGCTTCCTTTGGTTGCGTGCGTGTCAAGGCTGATTTAAAAGAATCCTTAATTTTATGATCAGTTGAAACTCATTAGGTAAATATTTCATACACCATTAACTTAAAATTATACCTTCTTTGAAAAGATATATAAAATTATTTGAAGTAATAAAAACGTATGCAAACCTTTACCAAAAAACAATAAAAAAATATGTCATTCACTATGTAAATGACCATTTATATGAACAAATAGAGAAATAGCTAAATTTTTTGCCTGTGGAGTGTGGTTTGGGGTCATTATTTCAGCATGTTGAAATATATTTGATAGACATGTTATATATCGTTGAATAGATAAATATGTCTTCTTTAACAATATATATAACAATAATTTTGGGAACACTTTACCAAAAAAACCAAAAAAAAAAACGAAAAACCATAGTTTTTCTATATTTTTTTCTGAAATTTGAATATAAATATCTCAAAAACTATTAACGGTATCAAAATGATTTTTTGAAGTGTTTTAGATAATTTAAATGGCGCTCTGAATCAATAAACAAAATATAAAAACAACTTATCCTAATATGTTTTTTATGTTAACAAAAACAATTCGTATGAAAATTTGACTTTTTCACCATTTAAGCCCTCCTGACCACGTTTATGTAACGGCGGTGAATTTTATTGCGGCAAATAAATAAAAATATTTGGAGCTTTAATACTGCGGTGAAATATTTGAAGAAATCGAGCGGATATTTTTGTACTAACTTTTAAAACTTAGTTTTTTTTTTAAAAATTGCCCAATTTCGTCCAATGCTGGACGTAGGGTGCATGTCCAAAAATATTAAAAATTTCTCTTACAACCATTCTTGAAATATGTTCTTTTAAAATATGTAGAAAAATATATACATGTTTTACCAAGGTTATGAGAAAAAAGTGAAGGAATGAAGGGTATTTTTTGGCAAAAATTTGCAATATTTAGAACCTGATTCAAAAAGTCAAATTTAAGATTTTGTGCTCACTAAACGGTTTAAAATAATTCAAAAAATACTTCAGCATATTTTTTCAAAAAGTACTGGCTATCGCCACATATTTCTATTTTAATAAAAATGTTATTTGCGAAAAACCAAGAAAGAATTTGGTGAAAAGTTCAAATGTTGATTTTTAAAATCAAATATTTTTTAAACCATAAGCGATAACTAGGTAGTATAAGCATGTTTTTTGTTAATAATTTAATGGTTATTGGAAAAATTTAAAAAACGTAAAAATCACTTCATATTTATAAAAGTTACAAGCTTTGAAAACATTTTCCACCTCGAGGTGGTCGACTTTGGCACCCTGTAGCGCACCCTGTGTTACAACAGGGTATCTCAAAAATAAATATTTTGAAAGCCTATATCCTTGGCTACAATCGCCTAGAATATACTATTCCAATCCAACCAATAGTTTAGAAGTTCCAGACTTATTACCACTTTTTTTTGGTTTTGAACCACTGTGCGTTGGAAGGAGAATAATGCTATTCTATCGCAGAATAGCAGTAAGCGAAGAAAGTTTAGGTGCAGATTTGGTGGATGATTTGAACACGGGTGAGGTGTCTCTAGGACGAACGATTCTAGACGTTGATGCTCATGGGGATGGAGAGCGCACTGGTGAAGCAGAAAGATCTCTGGTTGATCTGGGATTAATATGTAGAAGTGTGTGGTGGAATTTTTTACACTTGGGAGTGGTCAAGTTCCAGACAGTTAAAGCAATATATATGGGTTCGAACAGCTGGAAGGCGTTCGGTAATATTCAGAGCCAAAAATTTCCTACAAGATTTTAATGGATGAGGCTGATTACAAGGTCTGCATATCAAGGATTTGTATTTTGAGGGAAGCTTCGATTGTGGATTTCGACAATGAGATTGTTGCTTATCGAGCTTCTGGTTGGCTGAATTTGTAGGCATAGTGAACTGTAAAGAAGGATAAAATATACAAATAACTAATCTGTCCAGAGGACTAATTTTGTTATTGGCCGAGTAATCTTTCCTTTTTGAGTATAGACATCGGCAACACGAACACGATTATCGGACCCGAAATATAGTTTTTCGACTCTGCCAAGACACCAGGAGTTTGGAGAAAAATTTTAATCTTTAACACCGACAAGTGCATTTTCTTTTAAATTTTCTTCTGGTTTTTGCCACTTTAACCTTTTTTGCAACTCTTTTAGATATTCCATTTTCCATCGGGTACAAAAGCTTTTGTGCACAAGCTTTAACTTTTGACAAGGATTGGTTATGGCTGCTGCCGGTTCATTAATTGGTGGATCTATCGGAGTCAATATCGGGGTACCTATAAGAAAATGTCCGGGAGTCCATGCAGCTAAATCGGAAGGATCCGGAGAAAGAGGCGACAATGGACGAGAATTTAAGCATGCTTATATACGAGACAACAGTGTGGGGAATTCTTCGAAAGTGTACTTAAAGCAGCCATAAACCTTTTTGAAATGGGACTTAAAACTTTTAACTACTGCTTCCTACAAACCACCCATATGCGGAGCCCCGGGTGGAATAAAATTCCAATTAATATTTTGATGGGCATAGTTAGCATGAAACGTTTGAAGGAATTCTTTGGCAAGGGTCCTGGATGCACCAACAAATGTTGTTCCATTATCAGAATGTAGATGTAGCGCACACTCACATCGTAGAACAACGCGATTGAAGGAAGCTAGGAAGAAAGAAGTGGACAAATCTAAAAATCTGCAAAAATCGGATCTAACAGGAGGTAAGGCAGCCATTATCTGTTTTTGACACCTTTTCTTGTGTAAAATACAGGATATACATTTGTTAATCGTACTTTTAAGAAGATTTTTTACTTTTGGATATGACAATTGTACGGAAGGATTATAGGATGTTTTTCATTGTATGATAGTCCTGGAAAATTTTCAAGTCTACCACACGAACCAGTTAACCCTTCTTGATGGAGAAATGGATTTAAGTTCATAATTGGACTCAAGAAGCTATGGACTTTATAGAAGACAGTGCTTGGTATTCGTTAGGAAAGAACGCTTTTTGGTAAGTAGCAATAAGCTTGTCACATACAGCAACAATTTCAGAACTAGTTACAATAATCGATTCTTTGTGAAATCAAGAGCGACATGCCGGATGTGTTCGGTAATAAAATCGATGCATATATGCTATGACTCTCATCGCCCTTGCATATGACGAAAAACATTCTAAAATATCATCAACATTTTGGAAGTAAGTAAAATGGACTTTCGTGGGCTTCCTTTCCAGATCAGTTTCTGGAAAAACTTTTGAATTCGGGCAATTCCAATTTGTATTGGTGTCTTGAAGCCATTGCGGTCCATGCCACCAAAAGTCATTGTGAATATCCTGAGGAAAAATACCACGGCTAACTAAATCTACAGGATTATTTTCTGATGTGACATGAGGCCAATGTTGAGTTTCAACTATCTGAACTATTTTTGAAATCCTATTAGCGACAAAGGTCAACCACGAACAATTGTGGAGTCAGTCCAACAGAAAGCAGAGTAGTTGTCAATATCTACCTTTGGAATAAGGTTGTCTATCATTTCTGCTAAAAGAACGGCTCCGCAGAGCTCTAATCTAGGAGTGGAAAGCGTTTGAACAGGAGCAACTTTTGTCTTTGAAGAGACCAAGTGAGTGGATATGGAATTACCGTTAGCTATTCGGATGTTTAATGCTGCTGCGTATGCTTTTTCGGACGCATCGCAGAATCCATGGAATTGAATTTCAGCATTTGGAATAAAATTAAGCCATCTAGGAACATGTATGATGTTAATTGCTGAATAATTGGATTGATAAGGTTTCCACTGAGAAAGATATTCTGGAGAAAGGACATCATCCCAATCTGCATAAGGATTTCGGCGAGCACAACAAAAGGAGAAAGCCATCCAGCAGGATCAAATAGTCTGGCAATTTAAGACAAGACTTCTCCTTTTGTATACTTGGAGGATTCAGGAAAATGCTTTATTGTAAAATAAAACGAATCCGACCGAGCGTTCCAACAGATTCCCAAAATTTTCGCTGTACTGCTGTTCTCAAAGGAAATCTTCATTAAGGAGATGTTCTGGCGGTAGATCTGCAAGGACGTCTTTGGAATTTGCTGTCCATTTCCTCAGTGAAAAACCAGCTGATTTAAGAGCAAGGATGAGCTCATTTTTGGATTTATTTGACTCTGGAATAGAGTGAGCACCGGCAAGCGCATCATCAACATACATATAATTTCGCAGAATGTTACTAGCAATTGAATAAATTGCTTGAACATCATCAGCCAGTTGCAATATGGTCCGAATAGCTAAATATGGAGCACAGTTGACTCCAAAGGTAACGGTATCCAATTCAAAATCTTGGATGATTTGATTTGGATCTTTTCGAAATATAATTCTTTGATAGGAAGTGTGTTCTGGATTCACTAATATTTGCCTGTACATCTTTCAGAGAGTATCAAGAGAGTTAAGCCGTTTAGTAGAACTGGACCGATATGGAGTATATCATTTAAACTTAACCCATTGGAGCATGGAGCTGAAGCATTGAAAACCACATGTACTTTTGTGGTTGTACTTTCTGGTTTAATCACCGCATGATGAAGTAAGTAATAATGCAACGGAACTTTAAGAAAAGCAGGAGAAGAGACTACGGACATATGATTTAAGTGCACATATTCTTGTACAACTTCATCATATTTATTTTTAATGCATGGAGTTCGAAGTAATCTAGATTCGTTTCTATAGAACTGTGCAATAGCACTCGATTGGGATTGATCAAGATGGAGTTTTTCAGGATATCCTTACTTAAATGGCAACGAAACAATATTTCTGCCATCTTCATTCCTTTTTGTGGAAGATTTTCCATCTCCTAAAAACGTGAGATCTCTTAATCTAGAGATCTCGAACACATACGAGGCTAATGTGGAATAAGATGTGGATAAACAAAGTGCAATTGGACCAGTAAGTATCCATCCGAATACAGTTTCTTGCGCCACAAACTTCATGTTTTATCCCGAAAGCATGATCGGTGGAATCAAATCAACACCAATCAGGATGTCAATTTTGGAACTATTATAAAATTGAGAGTCAGCTAGCTGGATCTCGGAAAGATTGGAAAATATTGAGGATGCTAGAGGTTGATGTGGAAGATCACCTGCTAAGTTTGGAACGACTTAAGCGTTAACAGATATCTCTACATTATCATTAAATCTGGAGCCAAGTACTACTGAATATTCCCGTTGAACCTTAGCAGATATAGTGTCGTTTAATTCTGAAATTTGTCATTTGTACGTTGGGAAGGTAGTTTAAGGAGATTAAACAGGCGCTCAGTAATAAAAGTACCTCAGATCTAGAATCTATAAGAGCTCGTGTTTAAATGGCATATGTTTACCATTGCAGTACCTAGCAAAACACCATTGGATTTCGAATCACCCCAGCTCCCGAAATATTTGTGGACTGTATTGAATGCGAAATCAATCTAGCTGAAAATGGAGCTGAGTTTGGGTTAAGGTTGCAATTGGTGCTCGTACTAGGTAGCTGATCAGAACAAAGAGGCTTAGAAATATCAGTTTCTTTATGCAGTAAAGTGTTATGACGTTTATTGCACTTAAAACAATTGTGCTTACTATTACAACTTTTCACGCTGTGAGTTTTTGAAGAACAATTTAAGCATAATCTTTGTTTTTTAATTTCCGAAAACCTCAACGAGTAGTTCATTTTTAAGAATCTTGGACACTTTCGAATAATATGTGAATCGTTGGGACACAATGAACTCTTAGGTTCTGAAATGCATTAATTTTGCTTGGATTCGAAATTTTGGTTCTAGACTCATTGGACTTGACATTAGAATTATAACGATTTTCAGCAATAGATTCTAAGGTCCGATATCGATTTGTTAAGAAAGTTTCTAAACTCGGAATGGATGTATTATCTCTTACACTCTGTTCCCATAAGCTCAAAGTTGCATGTGGGAGATGATTGGTACAAAAGAAGACAATATTGGATCCCAACTTGCAACATCGATATCATATAACTGAAGAGCAGAAATGCAGGATGATATATCGCGTTGAAGCTGTTTAAATCGCACTTCCAGATTCTGAAGTTATGGACTGTAGATTGAACAATATGCGGAGGTGCCCATTGATGAGTACTTTTCGATTCTCATATCGAGCACAAAGACCTGTCCAGGCTATATCAAAACCTTGATTTGTTAATGGAATTTTCTTGACTTTGTATCTCGGTTCACCAGCAGTTTTTTTGATAAGGTGAAGAAGTCTTTCTCCTATTAATCTTGAATTATTAATATATATTGCCGTAAACCAATCCCGGAAAGTGGGCCAAAGCAAATAATCGCCATTAAAGACCTCAATATCACAAGGCGGATGATGAAAACTATTGGAATTATTGCAGGCTTGAGAAGAATTGCCTTCATATTCTGGAGGGCTTACTTTAGGAATAGACTCAGATTGTCGAGAATCATACTACTCTGATAGTTTAGCTAGACAATTGCAGTAAGTAATATAAGTACTTTTGTACTTGACTTTCAATGATTCTAAATTTCTATGATCTGAGTCCTTTTTCCTTTTACTGTCATCTTCGTTTTCTACTTCGAAGACAAGTTTTTCGTAAGTGGTGTGGATTCTTGACCAAAGATTCTTTAGTTCATCCCTGTGGACTTCAATAGCATGAAGAGAGGTTTTAGGATAACAATTATCTGAAAAGTCAGAATCGAATTCATCTAGGCTATCCGGTAAACGAATAAAGTGGTCCAAAGACATGTTGAATGGATTTGAAATTTAATAAACAGCAATACATTGGGAAACAACCCAATCGAAAGCAATTATTCAAAGGTATTTTATAGAATAAAAACAATCGGACAGAAATTTATCCGCCATACAAAGCTCAAATGAATAAATTTCAGCAAAAAACGATATAAAAATAATTATAATCTGTATCCGAATATTGGATGAAATCAGAAAAACAAAATTTGTTTAAAAAATTCTAAAATTTGTTGAAAATATTCTAAAATTTGTAGGAAAATTTGTATAAAAGAACTTCAAAATTCGTTTGGAAAACTTCAAAACTTGTTCGAGAAAAAAACTTAAAATTTTTTTGAAAAATTCTAAAATTTGTTGAAAAAAAATTATATATTGTTGGAAAAATTTTAAAATTTGTTTAATAGTTCCAAAATTTGTTCGAAAGAACTTCAAAATTTGTTTGGAAAACTTCAAAACTTGTTTGAGAAAAAAAAACTTAAAATATGTTTGAGAAATTTTAAAATTTGCTTAAAAAATTTTAAAATTGTTTGAGAGGTTTTAAAATTTGTCTGAAAAAACTTTAAAATTTGGTTCAACCATTTGTTTGCAAAAATTTGAAAATTTGTCTGAAAAATTTAAGAATTTGTTTGAAAAATGCCAAAATTTGTTTGAAAATTTTTTAAAATTTGACTCCCAAAGAAGAATCAAAAAATTTGTTTGAAAACAAAAATTATAAAATTTCAAAACTTGGTTGAACAAGCTTTAAAATTAGTTTGAAAAATTTTAAAGTTTGTTGGAAAAAAATCTTAAAATTCGTTTGAAAAATTTTATTTCAAAAACATTTTAAATTTGAAAACATTTGTTTGGGAACCTTTAAAATTTGTTTGTAAAATTTTAAAATTTGTTTGAAAAATTTCAAAGCTTGTTTGGAAAACTTTAAAATTTCAAATTTGTTTGAAAAACTTTTGGTATGTTTGAAAAAATCTTAAATTTATTTGAAAAATTTTTAAATTTGTTTATAATTTGTTTATAAAATTTTAAAATTTGGTTGAAAAAATTTTAAAATTAGTTTTAAAAACTTTGTTGCAAAAAAAAATCTTAAAATTTGTTTGAAAAATTTTGAACTGCTAAACGTAAGTGTCTTCGTAATTTGGAATGAACAAAATTGAAATTAGTAGAAAAGTCTCTATAATTTGCTATGGAAAAGTTGCACAAAGTAAAGCAGTTAAAATTTGCCCTTTAGAATTTCAGCCGAAGATATACATATGTTTGAAATACTGGAAGTTATCTTCAAAGGAAGAATATAAATATCAAAATAAGTTTAATGACCCTCTTAATATTAAGATGGTTTGTATTAATATATTCTTTATTGGAAAAGGGATTTCTTAAGCTGCCGGACAATTATCAAATATCAACTACATGAATGTTAACACATGTTAATGTGTGTGTGTATTAAAAAAAATTCAACTTTAACTTCTACTCTAACGGAAAAATACAACGAAGAAACTCTTGAACTTATTCCAATAAGAAAGAGTGAAGGGGAAAAACAATTAAGAGACTCTTATAGTGTGACCGACTATGCAGAAAAAAAGAAACGAATTTGAAGCACACAACTAAGTGGAGTATTCCCTTTTTCTAGCTCGGGACAATTAGTAAAGAAATAGTACGAAACGTGTTTTAAGAGACAGTTGTAAGAAAATAGTAGAAAGGTGTAATTCGATAAGGGGAGTATTTAAAAAAGTAGGAGAAATTTGTACTGTTCTTTTGTTCGAAGGGGAGATCTATAAGAGAAAGTGTATGTGCGATAGAAAAAAAGTATTTTCCTGAATTAAGAGAAAATAAAACTTGCACTTTACACTTCCCGACGGGATTTTTATTTATTTTTTTAACACATTTTCATACAACAAACATCACTAAATGAATATTCTCAAAAAAAAAAAAAAAAACTTCTCGGTGTCTTGGCAGGTTTTAACTTAATTTTACAAATTTAAAGTTAATTCAATTTTTATTTAATTTAGTATTTTAACACAAATATAGTTAGCATTATCAAACGCAATTTGAATTACAGCAATAAACAAACGTACTTTTTCTTCTTGTTTTATAACGCTGGTTGCAGATGACTTCCAAGAGCTGTATTTATTTTTTCCTAATCCGGTTCGATGGGACCAATCAAAATGTTGGAATGCTGAATGTGCTTGTGGAGGTATGGAGGAGATGACAAATAGCAGTCGGAGAGATAAAATTGCCGCAAGTATTTTATCTCAGTTGAAGGAAAAGATCAACGTATTTCAATATGAAAGTATGGAAATAAAACAAGTATACTTAGTTTTGGAATTAATAAAATGGAAATATTTTATTCACACTTGAAATTGACCTTACAAGTTGGATAGCTGCTAGTACAAGGAAAAAATTTAAACGAATGATTCGTCGGAAATAGCATCTACGACAAGTTTAGTTAAATTTGATATTGCATTTTTAGTACTTATTTAGGAAAGAGATAGAAAGCGTATACTACTTTCTATCTTTTTGCACAGTACAGATTGGTGCAAATTATTGAGGGAATTATGGACGGATTTAATGTCAAAAAGGAGAATTCACTTTTTGGCATTAACAGTAAGAACTTAGCTTCAAAAAGCGAAATATTATAGTTACATTGACTTTTACAAAAAAAAAAAAAAAAAAAAAAAACGTGAGAATTAATACATTTCAAAATTAAAATTGATGTCGCGGCTCATTTGTAAGTGTGGAACACAAAGTGTATTTTTTAAATTCCCCTATGTAACAGAACTATATTATTTTCCACCAACTTATTGATTTATACATTTTATATTATATAGAAAATGCCAACTTCGCAAGAATTAATGGATGATGAGATTCTGGCAATGCTCGAAGCTGATTTCGATATTGGTGAAGAATCAGCCGATGAAGATGAAGTGTGTTATGGTGTTCAAAAAGTGCAAACAAAAGACTTCGAGCCAGGTAAACATGAAGCTACATCGGACAATGTTATTGATCTAGAATGTGTTTATTTTGATTTACTATAAATAACTACTATTGAATTGGAGGACATGGGCCTTTCGATCTTGCACAGTAATGAGAAAAATCTAAGCAGAAACCAACCACAAGAAGATGAGCCAAGCAGGAACCGCTTCAAATGTACCGCAAAAAAGATATTCGATGGCCGAGAGTACGAATTCCAGATATTCCGGAAGTTCATTCGATTGACCCAGCCGATCAAGCAGACGAAATACATAAAGTTGGTACTTCGTACTCATATTTCAATAAATAAATATTTTGGAAATGAGTTCTTTTCAAATACTGCACACTTCACGAACGTCTATGCACAGCACAAAGGTTGCTATCGTTCAAGCCCTGCACTGTGGCTGAAGTACGTGTTCTTTCTGCGTTTTGAAATTTCCTCGGGTTGAGATGTTTTATGATCCCGCCATTGGTACTAAATTTTTCACCGACAATATGACACGCAAAAGGTTCTTTTCACTACGTAATAATTTGCACTTGGTTCATATAATTGCTCATGCAGCAGGGAGCACAGATCGGTTATTCAAGGTGAGACCTATTATAGAGATCGTTCGTAATTGTCTTTTGCAACTGCCTCTGGAATAAAAAGTCGGTTGTGTTTTTTCTTAATTTACCGTGGAAATAAAAATTATTAACAATTTATTTTTAAACTGTGTACCTTAGTAACGCACAACATTAAATTTTTCAGTATCAGAATTAAAAAACTGCAATATAAAATCAGCATTTACAAAAAATACAAAATTTCTTAAGTATTTAATTTTAACTAACTAAACAAATGCATATACATATGTATATCCAATCATAACAAACGAAAAATATTCAAAGCAACACATAAAGTGCATAAATCATAAACACAAAACAGAATACAAACTATAAAAACTACACAACAAACAACAACACAAAAATCTCTCTAACTAAAGAAACTTAAACTCTTGAGAATACAAAACAATAATAATTTAATAACTCATTATGTCTACACACAAATCTAAGAGAACCGCAATTGATGCTAATCTAGACTCTTCATCGCATAACTCTTCAAAATTAAACGAATTAGTTTTTTCAAAAGGGAACGAATCTGCCACTCATGTATGGCATTGGCTTGATAAGAAATTCAACGAACAAAATTTTAAGTAAGTAAGTAAATTTTTTTTTTATTGAGTCTTCTTTTCTTTCTTGACAATGTTAAAATGAAATACAAATCGACAGTATAACATACAATTCTTAGAACTATTATTGTCTTGCTCTAATACACAATAAAAGGATAAGCTACTTGCTAAAGATTATTTTTGTTTACATTTTAATAAAATGTTTCTATTACGTAGATAAACAATGCTTGCTCACGGCATTTATTTCTTTTTTTTGGCCAACAGAGCGAAAGTCTGTTAAATAACTAAAATACTAAATAAAAACAAAACCAATACTTAAAAATAGGTAACAGAACTGTTAAACATAAGAATCAAACGGAGTTTACATACATATCACAGGCATGTTCAATGAAAGTCGAATGTTCACAAAATTATAAGTAAACAAGTAAGAGTGTTAAATTCGGCTGTGCCGAATCTTTGATACCCTCCACCTCGGTTTGAGTCTTGATAATAAATGTAAATGAAAAAGTAAACAATTTGTTAAACTTAATACCAAATTATTTCAGCAAATTCTTTGGGTTGGTTTTCTTCTTTTCTATTTATTTCGGTGTTTGCTTTTTGGTCATCGTGGTTGCTGATCGGCATGCATTTTGATTATATACCTATATGCATGCGTTTCCGGTTATATGACATAACTTCTCGTTTAATTTAGTTTTTGCTAATTAAATAGCTCGCCCTAACCTCCATTGCAAAGGTAATGGTTGTGTAGAGTGGCTATATGCATTAAATTGTGCTAATTGGAGATGGCTGTATAGTTTCTTCTAACTGGCCAAATATTTCTTCATTGTGGCCATATAGGTCGGATGGAGTAACAAAATAATAACCAAAAAAAAAAGCTCTCTCAACTTTTTTTTAAAATATTGCCATATTTTGAAAACATAGAGAATAAATTTATAATAATAAATAATCAAATTAGGGATGAAAAACGCAAAAAACGAAAAGTCCCAAACATTTTAAATAAAATAATTTAATGTTATCTTTATTTTCTGAAAAACTTCAAATTTTCATCCAAAAAAAATTGTGAAAATTTATATATAAAAAATAACATTCTCATAAAATTACGTTTACTTATGTAACAATTTTTATGTTAGCAATTCTTAAATATCATTTGAGGTTTTCTTAAATTCATTGAATTTAAATTAATATCGACAAATCTGTTTTTCTATTTATTTAAATTGTAAAGGAGTGGCATCTCTGTCAAAATAAGCGAAAAACACAAAGAATAGAAAAAAACAAATTACTTCGTGTTTGACAGGATGATTTTATGTTTATGTTTAATATCTTTATTTTTTTTACTAATATTTCTGTTTATTTATTTGAAAATGAAATAATGAATTGAATATTTAATTTTTTTATTTATATAAAAAAGTTTTTTAATTAAAGCAAAATATTTTCACTATTTCATGATTTTTATTTATGTATGACGACATTTCACCTAAAAATTTAAGTTTTTATCGATTGGATAAAACACACAAAAATGGTTGTCGTTTAGATAACAACAACAGCTGACTTTAACAATAGCGAATATCGTTTCAAAATTTTACTGATAATTTTGCAATTTTCTTTTTTTTTACAATTCGACTATCGTTAAAAGAAGTTACTGAATCGCGGTACTGAAAAGTTATTAATATCTCCTGAATGGCAATATTTTTTTTAAATGTAAACATTTTTAAATGTAAAGATATTTCTAAATTTAAAATTATTATTTCCGACGTTTTGATATGATTTTCTGAAACTCAATTAATATTTTCTAATTTATAATTGGAAATTTTATTTTCAGTTTTTATTATAATTGATATTTTCTTAAATTTGAATGGAAAATTTAAAAAGTGAAATTTTGTATTTATGTGAATAATAATGCTTTATTAATTATAAACAATTTTTAAAAATTAGATGTTATCGCAATCAGATATTTTATAGGTAAAGCAGAATAATAATTCTATATAACTATGTAGAACTGTTTTGTAAGCAAAAAACTCATTGACGAACTCGGTAACTCTATTTTGTAAAGACAACAAAAAGTTAACCCCCCAATCTCACATCACACTGAAATTCTAAAATCGTTGTGTACGTATTATCAACGAAAAATTGTTCGAATTAGTCGAATCCATCGCCATTAAATTTTATGCTCAAACATCTGACTGCAATCTCATTTTTAAAATGTTGTCGAAGCGTAAACTTGAAAAAATTTGTATACTTCTCTCTCTTATTTTATTTTAAGTAGAGTTACTAAGTTTATTATACAGGCACATGTTTGAGGGAAAATGTTTACATTTATTATTATTAGTATTATTTTAATAATAGTTAATAATATTTATGCTCTATAATTAACAAACGTTTTTGTATGCGCATTTCAAAAAATAAATCATTATAATAGATTTAACAAGTTAAAACTTTAATTACAATTTTACAGGATCCAGTAAATTTGCATTAAATTTATAACAGGGTAACATTAATCATCGTTAGTGTCTGCCACTATTCGCACGAAAAATTTGGTGCCATTAGTGTGACCACTGCGGAAAATGTGTGTGTATTAGTAAAAAAAAATGTGAGTGTATTGAGTTTTTCGAACTTGCAGTGTGATGTGACATTGGTGGGTAATATGCCAAACTTATGTTCATATTTGTAAAAGAATAATGAAAAAACGTATGAAATAAAAGACCAACCCGTGTATACTCTTAACATTGTTCTGTATGATATCTAGTTGAAAATATTAACATTCATGTTAAAATAGAAATAACTATTGCAAAGCTAATTAGAACAAACAAAAATTATGGCGGCATCTACTGTGGCATAGTCACGCTGAGCAAAATGAAGTGACACTCTGTTAATACAAAAGAAATGTATTTTCCCCACAACAAAATACTGCAGAATTTTATGTAAATAAAATAACCGATTTATTTCTAACATGCAGTTACTATCAATATACATACATACATATATATAATATATGTACATTATTTGTATTATTTAATATGTGTATGTATGTATATTTAAATATTACACACAAAAAATACAACATCAAACGTTATTTTTGTGTTTTTCTCTTTAAATAAATTAATACATAAATTTTTTTGCTAAATTTACATTTGGGCAATTCACAACAGGTGTTGTATATTGTATGTTGTATTGAAATACACAATACAATCATTTGTTGTGAACACTCAGTTGTATTTTCATATTGTAAAACGCTTTCTTTAGTAATTTTCGATCCAACGAGGAAAGATCGCTTCGTCGCTTCTGCTATTTTGTATAAGAGAAAACACTTGTCAGTGTTTGCTTTTTGGTCGTGAGATATACCCTGGAGTTTTAGTTACGTACCTCTTGCATTTTAATTTATAATGAAAAAAAAAAATGTTAAATGTTTTGGTTGGTACTGAAAGAGAAAATACATACTAAAAATATAAACATTAATTTTTATATAAATAAACTTATCGATGTATTTGCGTTATTTGCATTGTTTGCCATATTTTATTTTATAATTATTTATGCTGATAATATTCTATGTATTTGTTTTTTCTTTTTCATAAAAACTGGCATTCACTTGGAACTGATATGTTATGATACAATATACAACATTTACAAAACATAGCAAATGAAGTTGGATCGTGTATCAGATTTTTCAGTGAAAATTACCAACAACAATTTTACACTATTGTAAAGTGATACACGATACAAGAGATACAACGATACATTACCCATTGTGAATTGCCCAATTGTTTTTTTTATTAACAACTAGGTATTTTAGCATTATTTGCTTTAGATGTTGGTGAATTTTTACTCCCTTTGTATTAACTCGTAGTGTCTGCTTGTCGAAAAAATTTTGGATCGCTTTTAACCACTTTCCCGTGACCCAATCGATCTGAAATTTTGCAGGCAGGCTTGTGGCAA
This sequence comes from Cordilura impudica, assembly GCA_963682025.1. Lineage (NCBI taxonomy): Eukaryota > Metazoa > Arthropoda > Insecta > Diptera > Scathophagidae > Cordilura > Cordilura impudica. The sequence continues at coordinate 223,338,543 of OY821520.1, forward strand.
TGACAGAAATGATCTAACATATTTTTTTAGTGATGCCAAAACAATGGAAACTTTTAAATTTTTCTACCAGAGTTGATAAAAAAATGTACAAAGGGTTTGTTTTTGTTATATTATTACCATAACGACCACAAAAACAACAAGTCCAGCTATGAAAACAATGCAAAATTTAGAATAACAACAAGAAAAATATAGAAATATCATGTTTTTCATTTTTTTTTTACTTTTTCAGAGATTTCCCTGGACCTGTTCCACCGATTTTAATGATTTTTGAAGTAGAAATCTTTCCATGAATTTGGTGAATCATTCTCACTAAAAATGATCACTGTAGCTGCACTATTGAGGGCGTGATCGTGACAAGAACAACATAGAAAATTATTTTTTTTTTCAAGACTTTTTTAGTTCTTCATTCAAATCTCGGGCCCTAATCGACCGATTTGGACGATTTTAAATAGCAAACTTCTCATGATGTTAGTGAATCATTTTTATGTCAACGAGTACCCTAGCTGCCGGATTGATGCCGTCATCGTGATTTCCACAGACGGACAGACGGACATCGCTATATCAACTCCGGTTGTTATAAGGATCACAAATATATAAATTTTATGGGGTCCAAAATTTTTTTTCTAATTATTACAAACGGAATGACAAACTGGAGTGGAGGGTATAACAACTCTATAACAGCAACAATGACAGTCATATGTTTTTCAAATAGGAAAAAACTGTTTATGTGTTAGTTTCGGTCATTCCCCAGTATGCATTGAAATATTATTTCTCCAATGTTGGAGAAAAGTTAAGTTCTTAAATTGATGTCAAATGTAATTCTCAACTTGGGTTGAACAATTTTTCTCCTTGTTTGCTTTCAACTTGACATCAAGTTGAGACTTAACATTTTTTCCAATCTTTGAGAAACATTTTTACTCTCAATTGGATATCCAACACTTTTCTCCACTTGAGACCAAACATTTTTTCAACTTGAATACGATTTGTGTTAAGTCTGAGATATTATTTAAATATGTCATAAATAATAAATTAAATTAAAAAATGCCAAAAAAGTACAAATAAATCATTGATATATTTTTAATTATTTCTGCTTTTTGTCGAATTTTTCAAAAAATGTACAACTAATTAATTCATTTATTTTTAATTCTAGATTTTAAAAAATGTACATAATATGTACATTTAATGTTAAATATGTACATAGTAATGTTAAATATATAATGAAATTAAATTGAAACATTAAAATAAGTACATTGTTTTCATTTCTAAAATTAGTATAATATTTTTTAATATGGCAATTCCGTACCTTCCATTTGATACCGATTGGAAATATTTCTTTGCTATCAAGTTGAGAATCACAATTTTCTCAATTTGATAACTATGAAAATCGCCATATAAAAATGTGCCTTTTAAGTTGAGAAGACTATATTCGAACTATTGAGGGCATTTGAGAATTAACGCTGGAGATTTGAGAAATGTATTTGATCTCAAATGCACCTCAAGTTGATAGCAAACAAAAATGTTTATTGGGACATTTATTGTAGGGTCGTTTGAACACACACAAAAAATAGAAAATAAATTGTCAATAAGCAAAGCAAGTGGCTTCGAAATTCGATGATGCCAGTTAATCATTTTTTGTTCACGCGGAATTTATAATTGGAGGAATTTTTTTCTCGAGAAATGTATTTTCCGTGAGAAAGAAATTCCTTGAGAATATTCATAATTGGGATGAATAACTTTTAATTGGAACTTTTTAGTCAGAATAAATCATAATTCTAGTTAGATATTGGTTAATATTTAATTAGAAAAAATATTGTGGTGGCATCTACGCAATTATTGAGGCAGTCACGGAAAAATTAAATGCAAGTCTGTTATTTTTAATATAACAAAAATGGATTTTCCCTTTAACAAAATATGGCAGAATTCTTTATAAATGAAATGCAAAATGGAAAATCAATTTTGTGCTAATTCTTAACAAAATTAATAAAATATATATATATGTATTATTATATTTATTAATATTTGTAATTTTAAGGTGCTATTACACGAAGTGTTTTTTACATATGTACTGTCACTTTTTTTATCCATATGAAATTCTTCATGTCTGTCAAAATTGTCTTTTACATACGATTCATAATTTTTGCTATCACACGTGCGTATGTATTTCCGTATGACATAACCTCTAAATGTAAACAACAGCTGATTTAATTTGTGAATTTACAAAAATTTTTTGTTAAAAAAAGGTTATGTATTTTTTAATTGTTAATTAATACTAAGCAATTTATTTTTCTTTCAATATTAATCTTAAAAATTTACTCTGTTTTTCTTTCGCCACAAGCAGTGTTGTATTTTCATTTGTTTGTCATGCAAAAATAGAACCTGTTCTAATTGAAAAATGTACGTGTGACATTCTTCATGTATTGTACATAAACAATGTTTCATATGTATCACACGATGTGTACAACTTTTGTTGTGGGAAAATTTGACAGTACATATGTAAAAAACACATCATGTAATAGCACCTTTATTTGACACAATTTCACACACAGTTTTACAGATCAACTGTTTTCAACTGATTTAGAAGTTTTCTGTTTTTGAAACAGTAGTGCCAATTTGTAACATTTTGTGATGTAATGAAAATCGCAGAATAATAAGTTAATACACAATAAAAAATATTAAATTTTTAAGTTTTATATACATATTGCAATAAAAAAAACTTTGCTAAATTTACATTGAAGATGGTCAGAAATGAATGAGAAAAATATATAGACATTTTAGAAAAGCACATTTAATGTTAAACTTTATGCACAAAATATATGTGTTTTTGTTGTTTCGAATTTAACTGTGGCTCTAAGTGAAAAGTTTTAGACCGATCGTATATTACATCTTGAGGATCCTCACCTAATATTTTCAAATATTTTAAATTCTTTTTAACTCATTTAACCTCATTACGAAAATAGTAAAACAGTAAATATGGAAAATCCACGCACCTCAAAAAATTGTTTTCTATGAAATAAATTAAAGACATTTCATATTATACAATTTTCTTTCAAAAATGTGTCAATTATTGCAAATTTGAAATTTGACATATAGTATTTGTACATATATTTGTATAGATTTCGCAGTATGAAAAGAACTATTATTTCTTTATTTAGAATATATGTAAGTATTGCTCGCAAAAAAATGCAACATCATGAATGAAACACATAGACGACTGCTGGCAGCAGCATTTGTAGTCGTATAGTCAGCTACTTGATTTTTCTGAATACGACAGCAACATATAATACAAATGCATTTTTATTTAAATATACAATTACTTTTACTTATTTAAAATGCATTAGTACAACGTAAAAATAAATAAATTAGTTTAACGCCTTTTGATTATTAATGGAATTATAGCCTTTCATTTTGCGATTTTTTTTTTAAACAAAATAAAATATTTCATAGCACTAACTTCTTTTACATATTTTGTTATATTGTCAACACTATTTTTGTTTTGTAGCCAACAAAACACACTTGCAGTTTTTTTTTCTATTTGAAGAACATATGACTGCCATTGTTGATGTTGTAGAGTTGTTTTTTTTGATTTTGTTTCGTTAACTCTTTTGTATTAAAGCACCTCCAATATATGTATCCATTTTAGTTTGCAAATTCAGTATATTTATAATTTATTACTTACAGCAAAAAATAATAGAAACAATTTTATCAGTTATGCTTACGAAACTATATAAATAGACTTGAAGTTGGCTGCAAAAGCAGTAGCCTGTGTAAAGAACAAGTTAGCGACATGTAACTGTTACGTAACGTGTCAGCCTTTTTTTCACATGAAAAGTATTGGGACGTTCCGGTTACGTTCGGTAACTGTTTTAAATGATTTTCATGTAAAAAAAAAACAACTGACTAGTTACGGTTACGGTTAGAAAACATTGACCTTTTATATGTATTATAATGCTATGAATGCATTTATCTTTATTTTATTTTATTTATATATTCTTTTTTTTTTGTATTGTATATTATTTTTTTTTATTATTATTACTATTTCATTTAATTATTTTTTTCTTTAAATAAATTAATACATAAAAATTTGTTTTTTAAATTATTGGTGAACTTTTACTCCCTTTATTTACTGCCTTTATATTAACTGGTAGTGTCTGCTTGTCGACAAAATTTTGGATCGATTTTTAGCCCCTTTCCCGTGAGCCAATCGATCTGAAATTTTGCATGCAGGCTCGTGGCAATGACAGAAATGATCTAACAAATTTTTTTAGTGATGCCAAAACAATGGAAACTTTTAAAATTTTCTACCAGAGTTCACAAAAAAATGTACAAAGGGTTTGTTTTTATTACATTATTACCACAACGACCACAAAAACAACAAGTCCAGCTATGACAACAATGCAACATTTAGAATAACAACAGGAACAATATGGAAACATCATGTTTTTCATTTTTTTTTTAATTTTTCATAGATTTACCTGGACCTGTTCCACCGATTTTAATGATTTTTGAAGTAGAAATCTTCCCATGAATTTGGTGAATCATTCTCACTAAAAATTATCACCCTAGCTATCCTATTGAGGGCGTGATCGTGACAAGAACAACATAGAAAATTATATTTTTTCAAGACTTTTTTTAGTTCTTCATTCAAATCTCGGGCCCTAACCGACCGATTTGGACGATTTTAAATAGCAAACTTTTCAGGATGTTAATGAATCATTTTTTATGCCAACGAGCATCCTAGCTGCCCGATTGATGCCGTCATCGTGATTTCCACAGACGGACAGACGGACAGACGGACAGACGGACATCGCTATATCAACTCCGGTTGTTATAACGATCACAAATATATATATTTTATGGGGTCCAAATTTTTTTTTCTAATTATTACAAACGGAATGACAAACTTATATATACCCTCTGCACACTGGAGTGGAGGGTATAACAACAATGTTAAATTATATGAAAATTTCAACGTTATTATCAATTAATATGTGAAATTTTAAATTTTTGAGCTTAAGTATTCTAATTTTTATAGGAAATCAAAAATATACCAAAAGGGGTATATAAATTATCACAGTTCGTTAATATATATATATATATAAAAAAAAAGAAAAAAAGGAACCACAGACTAGCCTCTATGAGAGCCAGGCTGCACCCCCTGATAAAAAGCCGGAAGGGCGTGTAGATCCGGATCGTCCTCCAAATTCTCTAAGACTACACCAATAGGAGAGAGGTAAGAACTTGATGACCAGTTTGTATTCATTTCCAGATCCAATATTTCATTCATTAAGACGTTTTCGTGGATGGAAAGTCTGTCCACAAATTTTTTTTGCAGCTGCAATGCGTATCTACAGAGTGGCGTTACGGCTGAGTTCACATAGATGTATTTATTGGAAAATCGTTTTGAATAGGATTTGAAGTTTTTGTTGATACACTTCCTTAGAATCCCCCGCTCGAATATTTCCAACTCCTTGGCCACTATTGGTGAAATAGAGAACCAGATTGGAAAAGCATATACTATAGTTGACCTTATGGCTACTTTGTACAGCAGTAGCTTAGTATTCTGAGGGAGATATTTACTATTCAGCAAACTGGAAAGCATACCCGAAATTCGCCTGGCTCGGTTCAGAATAGATCTACCATGCTCGTTGAATTTAAATAACTTGTTGAAGTTGACTCCAAGGTATTTGATTTTCGATTTAAATGGAATTTCAACGCCATTATGAGAAAGTTGCAGGAGTTTACTCTGTGGCACTACATATCTAGCGCATTTTCCGGAGGCATTCCTTATGCATATAGCTTCTGATTTGGCGGCATTTATCTTTATGCCCCACGTTTGATAGAAAACGTTGATTGAACCCAGATGAAAGGCCGCATTATTTAATGCCTGAATTGGTGACTCATCATGGGAGTAAATTATACAGTCGTCTGCATAAAGAATCGCATTTGAGTTATCAGAAATATGTGGAAAATCATGAAGGAACAAGTTGAACAAAAATGGTGCTAGAACACTCCCCTGAGGGACCCCACTTTTTACTACTCCGAAGCTGGAAGATGTGTCATTGATTTGAACGCTGAATTTACGATCAGACAGATAGCTTAAAAACATTTTCACCAAAAATGGATCAGTTCCAAGATCAACTAGCTTGTAGAGGATTCCCATATGCCAGGCCGAATCAAACGCTTTTTCGATATCAAGTGATATAGCAACGGTACATATCCTGCTCCTCAACTTATGGACTATATCACTTTGAAATTTCAAAAGTGCATTTTGTGTTGAGTGAAAGCGTTTAAATCCAAATTGGAAATCCGAAATTGGATTGATCACAAATTCACCCTCAAGTTTCATCTTCAGTATATGCTCAAATATTTTACCAACATTAGATAACATTGATATGGGGCGGAAGTCCTCTATTCTGTTACTATTCTCCTTTTTCTTGAGAGGCAGAATCTTTGCTGATTTCCACATGCTGGGAAAGTAGCAGTTGTTTAGGCAGTTATTAAAAACGATGGTCAGAAATTTAAGGGAGATGTCCGGAAGCTTCTTAATCATAAAATTGGAAATACCATCAAAGCCGAATGATTTTTTGTTATTAATACTTTTTACTATTGATTTTATAGTTTCAACAGTGGTGAAGTGATATACATCATTACTTTCCATGGAATTAAAAGAGGAATCGAATGAATAAATTTGTTGAGGAGTAACATTGACACAAGCGGAGACTCGGTCCTCCAAACCGGTGACAGCTCTTTCAGGCACTTTTTCTGAGTAAACCGACGAATAATAATCACGAAAGAGGTCGGCATTTTCTGCGTCATCAGATATAAGTCTGTTGTTAAGTATTATTTGTTGACAAAATGGTGATTTTTTATTGCCCACTATTTTATACACTTCTTTAAAAGCCGAAGGACCCGGCTTTATGTTTTTCAGCCTTTCATTAAATTTCTTTGCTTGCTCTACGTTAACAAGTTCCTTTATAATAGTCTTTAACAGTTGTATTTGCTTTGATAGAATGTTATACTCAAAGCTGAGTCTATTTCCAGTACGATGGTAAATTTTTTTTAGGTCCTTTTGCCATCTATGCTTTATAGAATAAAATTTTTTTACATTTTCTGACAGTGGGATCTTATTATTTTTTAACTCAATTTTCTTTGAGTGCATACTATGAATTGTATGGAAATTGGAATTAAACTCATTTATTAAATCATCTATTTCAACATTCTGAAAATTTCTATTTTCAGATGGCATAAAGCTTTGTAAAGAAATTTCCATATCCCGTTTAAAATGGCTCCAGTTAGTGGCATTATAGGAAGTATAAAGACGAGGACTTCGCAGGATAAGATCGGACGAATCCATTTGCAATTCAAGCACCACTGGAAAGTGGTCAGAAAACGATGGAAGTGTTGTTGTTTTAAAATTTTGGTCACTGTTGTTTATCAGACTAGCACTAACAAGAAAATGGTCTAAAAATGAAGAACCATTGGGATAGGATGGTGTACTATCACAAAGACGAAATATCTCCACAGAATGATCTTGAAGCCAATTATACAGTATTCTACCGTTTGAGTTTTCTGCTATATCTCCCCACTCTGCGTGCTTGGCATTTAAGTCCCCGCCTAAAATAAAGCCGTCAAAACTACTTGCAGCGTTTAAAACTTTATTTAGTCCATCGTACAGATCTGTTATTGGATATTTACAGGGAATATAAAGAGACCCAGTCAAAATTTGTTTGCGTATGTTGTTTGAATTTAATTAAATTTTAATAAAACTACCCAAGAAACCAAGACCACTAATGTTGAATTGATTGTATGAAATAGTTTCCTTTATGGCAATACCAACTCCAATAGGAGAGTTGTCATATAGAAAGTTGTACCCTTTTAGGGTAACTTTTTTATTTTTTTTTTAAATGGCATTCCTGTATGAAACCAAAGTCGATTTTGTTGTAAAGCAATGTGTTATTTAGATCAATTCGTCGACTTGTGTCTACAAGTGATCTCACGTTGAAAGTCATAAACTTTATGAATTTAGGGATAAGTTTTTTTGACTTTATAGAAAATGCGCAAAAACTCTGCTTTGGCATCGATGTCAGACATGTTATTGCGGTTAGCAAGAAAATTTTCTATTTCTTGTTCTAGAGTCAGTTCAGGCTCCAAATAGGAACGCGCTAAATTCATAAACTCCTCCACTAACGGGGACCTTTGTTGTGGTGTCTGTTGTGTGTGAAAATGACTGGCATACGACTTACCGGGAGTTACTTGGGCTTCTGGTATAGCTCTGTTGACGTTATTTGATGCAATAGTTTTGGCTTCACGTGTCTTAATTATACGCTCTTTTTTGTTTGAGACGTATTTTTTGTAGTACAAACAGCCTCTCCAGTTAGCAGGATGACCGGATTCACCACAGTTAATGCAACTCGGCTCGGTGTCTTTAAGTGCGTTACGAGGACACTCCCCTGGCAAATGTTGTTGATTGCATTTAACACATTTATAGTCCGCGTTACAATTTTTAGCTATGTGTCCCCATAATTGACATCTACGACACTGTATTTCCTGTTCTTTTTTCTTTGGTTTTTCCCAAGTTATACATTGGTTAAGTAAATATTTAATGTTGGAAATGTCATTTAGCATTTTGCCCGGTAGCAGAGAAATTAGAAAAAGGCCTGTGTCTACTTTATTTTTTGAAGAAAATGTTGTGGTGAATTTAGAAACTTTTGCCACAACACCTGGATTTGTCACGTCTATTGCCGACTGGATTTCAGTAATATTTGTACCATGATACAGACCACGTAGAACCAGAGAAATTTGCTTGTTCTCCTTTGGAGTGAATGAATATGAATTGACTTTTTTATCTCTTAAAAGTGCCATCATTTCCATATGCACATTAACATCTGACAAGTACAATTTACTTTTGTGTTGGTTAACATTTTTTATTTTAAATGAAATTTTTGGAGAAATATTCTCCAGTTGCTTTACCAGGAGTTGAATATTTACATTATACAGAAAAATGGGTGGACAGAATGTGTTCCCGGCAGGTTTTTCTGTTTTTTTTTGACCCAGAAGTATTGTCATTTAAGTTGCGGCCGACATTTCCGCTGCTTTCAATCTCTAAATCTGCAAGGATTGCAAATCTGTTTATTCTGTTAGGCTCATTTAGGCCTGAAACATCAACATTAACTGGTGAACAGGAACCATCCACCCTCCTTCTCTTGGTACAACTGTCTTCGTCAAAATCATCAATTCTTTCGCCCGGGGGCTGACTACCAGCAGGTAGGACGTCCTCACCATCCATCGCCTTGGAAGGACAGTATGTCTCCACTTAAAATCAACAATTGCTGTAGCAAATATGCTGTTGTCGCCGTTTATAAATCAAACAATTAAATTATAAGAAATTATATTAAAATTTGCAAAATAGTAAAGAAAATTTTTCCGCTTTTTATGTTGTATCCACAGTTGCCAGATCATCAACCCATTCTCAACGAACAAAACAAATATATAAATGAGCAATCGGAGTTAGTAAAAACTTCATTGCAAGAAACCAAAAACAATATATTAGTTGAAATTGAAAAGAGATTTAGTGATCTAAAAAAAGACATATTAAATGAAGTGAGTAAAGAAATAAATGAAATAACTCGGAGTTACTGCACTTGAATCTGCGAAAAATGAGGTTGATCAGCTTAAAGCTGCAGTAAAAGATTTAAATTCAAAAATTCTTAATCAAGAAAACTCATTAGTTGCATCAGACATTCGTATTACGGGCATGCCATCATATGATGATGAAGATTTATAACATATTTTCGAAAATTTATGTTACACATTAAATATTATAGTGCCTTGTTATAAATCTATTTACCGTGTTAAAAACTTAAAAGATGGCCCTATAGTTATAACTTAACTCGCCATATGATAAAAACTCTACTAAAAACAATTACTAGATTTTGTCGTAAACATGATACCACATTGCATTTACATCATATCGGGTACGAAAGTAATAAATACTTTAATGTAAACTAACATATTTCAGCCCTCGAAATTCGAGCGCAAATTCTAGGAAATTTTATTTTTTCATTAAATGCTAATCAATCATAGCCAATTCGCAAATGAACACAAAACACAAACTCATTTGTATTACAAACACATTAACAAATTTAATAAACACACACATAGCATTGTATAATTTTATGTATGTGTTAGTAGCAACTTTAAATGCAATTTACTCAAACTAAAGGAAAAAATTAAAAAATCTGTAAATCTGCAAATCGGCTAAAAAGAAATACCTTTCAAATAATATAGGTTTGGTCAAAATCGGGATAAAATGGTAAAACAAAACATCAGTCACAAGAAATCGCCTAGTCTATTAATATTATAGATGAATGCTTAACACCGTATAATCATAATATTCTTAAAACTGCGCTCAGCCTCAAAAAAGATAAGCAATTGAAAGCAGCATATACTCTACGAGGAATTGTATACGTGAAGGCTAATGACTGTGATAACCCTCTTGCGATCGAATTTCCGGACCAATTGCTTCAGTTTTTTCCAACGCCAAATTGAACACATACGTAATTGTCAAATTTTGTGACATTAATATCTATATTATCGCTACTTATTATTATTATGATGAAATCTTTTTTAGTGCTCCAAATGGTTATATTAATTTTTAAATATTTGTTTCCTATTTATTTACATTTTTTAATAGAAAGTATACTTGTGTATGTTGCTAATCATTCCATCTTAAATGATAAATAACAATCGTTGTTGTTCTAAAGACAGTGTTTATGCCATGATCAGAATCTTAGCAAAACAGAAACACCTCAATGGAGGTGTATCCATTTATGTGAGAAAAAGAAATTAGCTCTATACAGAAATTTAAATCTGATATAAAAAGTCAAATTGAATACATTTTTCTAGAAATAAACACACTTAACAAAAATAAAATACTTATAGACACTGTTTATATACCAAATAAAAGGTTATATACATCCGAACAAAATTTTGATTTTATAACCTTAATGGATAAAATTGAAAACTTATCATTATCATACAATGACATAATCATAGCCGGGGATTGTAACAGTAATCTTCTAACTGAATCTACTCTCTCAGATCCAATGCAAATACTTGGCCTTTTACCAGTAAACACAACAATGCCAACTCATTTCCCAAATGGTTCCAATAGTCTTCTAGATGTTTTCTTTGTGAGCCAAAATGCGAATATTTTACACTATGACCAAATAAATGCACCTGTATTTTCTAGACATGATTTAATTTTTCTTATATATGATACCTCTGTAAGCCACGAAGACACCCATTACACATTTAGGGATTTCCGAAATATGGATCATATGCTACTAAATCATAAGCTTGATAGTATCCAATGGAGTTTAATATACAATATGGATAACGTAAATGATCAAGTAGTTTCCATGCAAAGACACATTCAAGATGTGTTTAATGCTTGTGTACGAGAAAAAACTAGAATAATAAAGACAAAACAACCTCCGTGGTTTAACTCAACAATAAAGCGCCTCATTGATGATCGTGATAAATCCTATAAAAGATGGAAAAGATTTAAAACACCAGAGCTACACTCTGTATTTAAAAGTTTAAGAAATAGGGTAGTGAAAAGCATTAATGAAGCAAAATCAACATACTACAATCATAAGTTCTCTTGTGCTTGTACGGCGAACGCTGAAAGTGATGTAGATAATCTTAATAATGGTTTTGTTAATACTAATATAGATACACCCAAACATAATTTGTATGAAAATATAGCTACAGTATCTGTTGAAAACACCTTTTCTTTTCGTTGTGTTGACCAATATGAGGTCTTAAAAATTTTTTCAAAAATAAAATCAAATGCAATTGGAATGGACGCAATTAATCCTTTATTTTTAAAAATTATCACTCCATATCTTCTGCCATTCTTCACACATATATTTAATACAGTTCCAATAAAGTCTACTTTTTCAGATGCTTGGAAACATGCAAAAATTATTCCAACACGTAAAAATAACAATGATGTCCGTCCAATAGCTATTCTACCGTTCTTATCTAAAGTCCTGGAAAACATTATCAGCCCAATTCTAAATATTCCCAGGGAAATGAGTTCCCGGGGAATTAATTTTTCCCGAGAATAAATCCTCCTATTCTAAACAGGCGGGGAGAAGAATAATATGGGAGAGAGAATTTCGATTATTCGAAGACAGCTGTTTTGCGTCAGTTGTTCTGTTTTGTTTACAAATTTAAAAATTTTTGTGGAAATTATTAGTAAAACTTTTTTTAAAATCTTTAATAAATTAAAATAAATACAAAAAATGTTCAGTGTAGCGTTTCTGATGGTAGCTGAAGCAGAAGAGCAGCAGCAGGACAAGACGGAGCAAAGCATGGCAAGAAGAAAGCTACGTGATGCCAGCAACCCACTTGAATTGTCTGCTGAGTTTAATTTCCACTCCAAATTGCGCCATACCCGGCTTAGCTCCTCCTTGCTTCCTTTGAACATCCCGCATGCAACATCAGGGTTGGCTTGCATTGTGTTCAAAAGAACATGAATTTGTTTTTTTTTTGTTGCTTTTGACCTGTAAGCAACAGTAATGCCATAATAATATACAAAATTTTAAATGATATATATTACAATTTTTCATAAAAATATTAAATACTTAGATTTTTCCAGCACTCCCTCTCAATTTTTTGGCGGAATTATTCCCAAATTATTCTCCCTTTTATTGACATTCAGAATAGCTACTTTTTTCCCGGGGAAGAGATTCCCATTTTCGAAGTTCTTTTAGAATAAGGGTAAAGGGAAAAGAGAAAAAATTCCCGGGGAGATTTTATTAAGAATAGGGGAACAGGGAATAGGGAAAAAATTCCCAGGGAATTGTTATTGAAAATTGGGCTGTATGCATTTGCAAATGGATGAATATATCAAAAGTAATTATCTTTTAACTGATACAGTCAGGATTCAGGCAAGGAAGGAGTTGCATTACTGTTTTGATTGATGTGGTAGACAATTTAAGAATAAATATGGACGATAAAATGGTATCTTTCTTTGTACTCTTAGATCACAGCAAAGCATTCGATACTGTTGATCATGCAATACTAATCTCTAAACTTGAAAAACTTTTTTATTTTTCAAACTCTGCATGTAAACTACTATCATCATACCTTTCAGATAGATATCAATCTGTGACCTTAAATGGTAAGACCTCTAATGCGTTGCATGTCAATAGAAGAGTCCCACAGGGATCTATCCTTGGTCCATTGTTCTTTTGCTTGTACATAAATGATCTACCAAATGTTCTTATCCATTGTACAGTTGTACGCCAGTATAAAAATTGACAACATTAGGAATTGTATAGATTCAATTAACCATGACCTAGGAAATATACATAACTGGGCCAGTATGAATGGGTTGTGCCTTAATCCAAACAAGCAAAAGTGTATTTTTAATACGAGAATCAACAATCAATTGAATATTGATGGTCAAATTAAAATCAAAAACACAAATATAGAGTTTGTGCAGACCTCAACAAATTTGGATATAATTTTCAACTCTCAACTTTCGTGGTCAAATCACATAACTCAGTAGTTGGAAGAGTTCATGCAATGCTTAGGAACCTGTTGGCAGTCCAATTGTAAACGCCATTCAATATAAGAATGCTCTTAACGAAAACATACTTAATAAAAGTCCTCTTGTATGGTTGTGAAATATTTGCGAACTGTGATAGTGATGATTTCCGAAAACTTAATGTTTCCTATAATAATATAGCAAAATATATATTTAATAACAGTCTATATCAGGCAATTGCCGAGAGAACACTTATTTTCTTTTCACGGTTGATTGTATTCGTTAATAGATTAAACTTAATTATCTCGAGTTCATTGTTCTTTATTTCTCATTCGCAAAAAGGAAATTTTATATTACCGGAGAAACTTAACTTTTAATCTTTTAACTTAACTTTTTACTTTAAATCGGAGTTTTTACAAAAAAGAAAAAAGGATCTCTTAATATCACGAAATGAACGGGGTTCATCCCCCGGACTATAACCGGTTTCGAGAGCTTGGCTCTACGACCGGGAAAAACAAAGCAAACAAATCAAAGCGGCCACGAACTGAAGATTTCATACCTTTGCCGGAGACCGAAGCAAGTCAACTAAATCTCCCACGTTTTCTCGTAGCATCAGCTGTTCCCCAAAAAGAAGGCGTACAGGTTCCCCCATTAGCCTCATACAACGTTTTCCAGGTGGAAAGAGGGCTTGACCACATTTCTTGCGATCGTTTGGAAGTTAAAGAAATGAAAAGTGGTGATTTACTAATTAAGGTGCCAGACAACAAAACTGCCGAAAAATTTCTTAAAGCTAAGTACATTGATATTATTCCTGTCAAGATTACCCAACACAAAACATTGAATACGGTTCAAGGTCGTATATTTTCTAGGAAAATTGTGGATATTACACAAGAACTGCTTGAATCTCTAAAAAATCAAAAGGTTGTAGATGTACGAAAGATCACCAAAAAGGAAGGAGAAAAAATAGTAGCAACGGGTGCGGCAATAATTACATTTGACCTATTCTACCGCCCAGAAAAATTGAAACTGGGATGGGAAAGAGTCGCCGTCGAGGAATATATACCAAATCCAATGAGATGTTTAACTTGCCAAAGACTAGGTCACACGAAAAAATGGTGCAAAAGTGTCGAACAATGTAAAGAATGTGGTTATACTGAAAAACATCAGGTTTGTAATCGCAAGTACTGTGTTAACTGCCAAACAGAATCTCATACATCCTATGATTCGGAATGTCCTACTTTCTGGAAGCATAAATCTGTCAACTACTTGAGAATTTCCAGAAGATGTACAACACGTGAGGCATGGAAAATTTTTAACGATAATCCCACACTAAACACTCTTAAGCCTGTCCAAAAAAATAAAAAACCAACAACATACGCACAAATTGCAAATGGCGAAACAACTAAAAATCATATATCAAAAACAACAGAAACTATCATGCAAAGCAAAACAAACCTCGCAGTCAATCAAACCAACGCCGCAAAAAATTTAAACAAAAGTATCACAGAAACTACCGAAAACATTATCTCAACAACAAAAAACTCATTTACAAATCTTAATAACAACAAAATAAACTTACCAAACTCATTGCAGCATACTACCACTACCAACAAACAAAATTTAATTTCTACTTCAAACATACTACACTCAGATGCAAATACTCTCACACCAATAAAAAATTCTTCACTAAATAAAATATCAACAAACCCAAATTCAGTTGAGAGTTTAGACTATGACGTTTCAATTAGTGATGCCAACTCAGATACCATAAAAGAAACCTCTGATGATTGTTTAAAGACAAATTTTGATGACAATATAACTGAAGAAATGGTTGTTCAGGATATTCGTGAAGGTCTAGGTTTGAACACACCACCAAGAACATCATTCAATACATCAAACATGGAAAATACACCGTGCACGCAACTTTATAATAAATTTCCTCAATTAAACGTTTTAATAACACCCAATACGTTTAAAAATACTAAGCCTACCAAGGGCAAAAAATTAAAATAATTTTTTATGAACAATGGCCTAAACATTACACTCCTACAGTGGAACATACAAGGATTTATAAACAACAAATACGCTTTAGAACTCCTAGTCAATAAACATAAACCAAACATCATTGCACTTCAAGAAACACATATAGTAAAAAAAAACCTACATTTGCTGCATTTACCAGGATTTAAAGTCTACCATCACAACTACGATTACGTTTATGCGAAATCGGGCATAGCAATTATGGTTAGGAATAATTTAAATGCTATCCAACATTCTACATCTAGTGGTAGTTTGCTTTATCAGACAATTACGATTGGTAGCGATGTAAAATTTCATATTACAAATATATACAAGGAAAACGAAGTAAACTTAACTACTTCAATGATTAACAGTATCTCCCTTAACAGAGATGGACACCATTTACTCTTGGGAGACTTGAACTCCCAGAATGTCTTATGGGGTTCTGCTTCAATTTCTCCAAATGGCAGAGTTTTGGAAGATTTTGCTGACGATCAAGGTTTAGTGATTTTAAACGATGGTTCTCCTACCCTACTAAATACTAGAAATACTCTTACTGCTGTTGATATTTCCATGTCTAGTATTGATTTGGCACCTAGTCTAATCTGGAATTGTTTACCAATGCCGGAAGCTGGAGATCACTTTCCTATCAAAATTACAAACAATATTGAAATAGTAAAAAAAAATTCCAACCACGATTTCAAGAAGGAAAAGCTAACTGGCCTCTTTTTGAGAAGACGGCTGCTTTATTGAATGAAAAAATTGAAAAAACTTCTAATATCAACAAAGAGGCTGCACAAATTAAACGCATATTTAGAAAGTCAGCTAACGAATCTATACCCCTTAGTCGTAAGCCAACGGAAAAACACAGTCCTACTTGGTTCAATTCAGAAATTAGTAAATTGATTCGTTTAAGGCAAGAGGCATGGAAAACATTTAAAAGACGTCGAAATCAGCAAAACGCAATAGAGTACAGAAGATTATGCGCAAGGGTTAAAAGAGAGTGCAAAATTGCAAAGAGAGCTACATGGGAAAATTTTCTTAATTCATTAAAACCATCAATGGATGTAAAAGTTTTGTGGAGTAAAGTTAAAAATTTACGATCAGAACATGTTAACAACTTTCCAACAATATCCGTAGACGATAATGTTTTTTCTCATCCTTTAGATATTGCTGACAGATTTGCCCGTTTTTGGTGCTCTATTGGCTCAGATGCTGCATTCGATTCGGAAATTGTGTCAACAAAAAGGAATTTAAAAATAGAGGATCTACCAGAATCAAACCCACTGTTCTCCACTTTGACCAAAGCAATAGATGTTAATGAACTTGACTTTGTAATGCGAACACTTAGGGGTTCAACACCAGCTCGTGATAAAATCACATACTCAATGGTAAAGAATGCGCCCAACAATATTAAAATACGTCTATGCGAACTATATAACAATATACTAGCCACTGGCATCTACCCACAAGACTGGAAAACAGCTATTTTGTCACCAATTCCCAAGCCGGGAAAAAACATAAACCAACTAGAGGGCTACCGTCCTATCTCCTTACTACCAGTTCTTTCTAAGATACTTGAGAAAATCTTGGCAAAACGTTTCTGGAAGTTTACAAAACATAAAATATCGAAAACACAACATGCCTTTATACCCAGACACGGTGTACATACAATATGTCATCAACTTGAGGAAATATTACGTCAAAACTTAAAAAATGCCAGACATAGTTTAGTCCTCTCAGAGGATATTGAAAAAGCTTTCGACCGAGTTGTGTATACATATATCATATTGGAACTAAAAAAGTGGAGTGTCCCCATAAAAATTATGAAACTTTTAAAATCTTTCCTTGAAAATCGCAAGATAATTGTAAAAGTAGATGGACATTTTTCTACAACTTACTCGCTGGACAACGGGGTTCCCCAGGGTTCTCCACTCTCGGTGGTTTTGTATACCATATATGCAAACTCGCTAGCGATAGCTGTTGAAAATCTACCTGGTATTGACTACGTTGGTATTTACGCTGATAATATTTTTGCAGTAGCTTCTGGTAACCCGGAAACTGTTCGTTTGAACTTAAATAACCTGGATCTTAAAGTTTACCATTGGGCAAAAAGCAGAGGGGCCGTTGTTCCGACTGATAAGATAGAAGTTATGCATGTTTGCAGAAAGAAAAGCTGTTCATATCGCACAATTATTATCAGAGATACAAATCTTCAACTCACCGATCAAATGAGAGTTTTGGGCATTCTATTTTTCAGAAATCTACTTTGGAACAATCATGTTAAACATTTGTCATATAAATTGGCCAAAATAAATAACCTTTTAAAGCTTATCTGCTCTCACAACAAAGGACCACATATTGACACGGCTATTGATATCTGCCGATCATTAACCATGGGGACAATTTTACATGGCATAACAATTTATGGATGGACCTCAAAGAGGAATATCTATAAGATTAACACCTCCATCAATAATTGTTTTAGAACCGCTTCTGGCTTGTTACGGACAACTCCGCTGGAGTTGCTTAGAGCAGAAGCAGGATTCACCGATTTTCAAACCATCTTGGAAAAAAGCGCTGTGAAAATGGCAGCCAGGTCAATAACCATATCATCCGACGGTCTACACACAACGTTTTGGAGACATTTGGATTCAGTTTCAAATAATGCACCATCTGCCATCAACAATATAATTTCACTGTTTCGTAAATCTAACATATCTATGCCACCTAAGCCAAATAACCCTGCGTATTCTAAAACAATTGTTAATTTGGATGTCGGCCTAAGTGTATACAACAAGAATACTACCAACCCTATATGCTTTAAAAAGATGCTTAAAGAAATAATTTGTGATTTCTCACCAACAGTAATTTATTACACTGATGGATCATTTCAAAATGGAGTAACATCATTTTCTGTCGTTGAACAAATATCGGAAACACAGTTCAGAAAAATAAACGAAGCTCGATTGCCAGACCACACTGGAATTTTTACGGCTGAAATTGCAGCCATTAAAACAGCCATTACCTATTCCACCATACATGGGGAGAAAACGCTGATTTGCACTGATAGTTTAAGCGCCACCAAGGCTTTAATTAGAAATCGAAACGGGGCCTATGATGATATGCTGCAGTTGAAAAACGACAGCCATCACGTTCGGGTTCTTTGGATCCCGTCTCACATTGGAATTCTAGGCAATGAGACTGCTGATAATGGGGCAAAAGAAGCCCTGAAGTTATCTCAGATAACTGAAATACCATGTTTTCCTAAGACCTTGACAAACCCCTTTTTTAAAATACTGGCACAACGAAACGTAATTTCTAAAAGGCCTAAGTACAACGCAAATTTAACAAGACCCCAATGTATTATGCTTGCCCGGCTTAGAGTGGGTAAAGCCCTTTTTAATTCAAAGCATTACTATGAGAAAACAGAACACCCAAAATGTAGCTATTGTGATGTCAAACTTACTATCCCTCATATGCTAACGGACTGCCCCGAATCTAAAATGGACGACGCGCTGGAAAAGATCCTTGATTGTGCAGTCAGTGACTATTTGCCGAAAATTCTTAGATGTCTACAAAAACATAATATATGTGATGTTTAGAGCAATTTTTCATTTCCTTTTTATTTATTACCTCTACTATTAAATTTTTGTAAAATTTTTTTTTGATTTAACTTCCTCATTCAGTCAAAGAAATTTATTTGCATAACTATTACACATTCAGTTTGTAATTTTTTGTTAAAAAACGAGCACATATGGTCCAGTTACCCGGTGCTTTTTCACTTATATTTTTATAAATTTATTTATAAAATATAATCTAAATAAATAAATAAATAAATATATTTAATAAGAAACGTAATGATCGCATCTCCTCATATTCTTATCAGATATACAACATGCGTTTTGAAAACTTGCTAAAATACAGGAGTTTAATAATGATGCACAAAATCGTATACCTGAAAGAACCAAATTATCTCTTTCAGAATATAACGTTTGCAAGGTCAAATCGAGGGAACAAGGTTATTCAACCGAGATTCCATTACATGCAGTCTGAACGTCAATTCTTTGTCTATACATCCCGTCTTTGGAACAACTTGCACAATAATATTCAATCGATTAGCAACATACATCTGTTTAAACAAGAACTATTAAAACTATATTAAATCATTAAAGAAATCTGACAATTTCAAAATTAAAAATTACACCATTTGATTGTTAAATTTGTTGTTTTTATTAAGTATTTAAAAATGTTAATATTTTATACTATATTTTAAATTATATATTTAATTTTTAATATCAAATACTTTTTAAGATAATTATATAACGTATGAATCTGTATCAACCAACTTATCAACTTATTCGAATTCGTTCTTGCTGTGCTAGAATTTCAATAAATAATAATAATAATAATAATATTAATAATAATAATAATAATAATAATAATAATAATAATAATAATAATAAATAACAAAAGGTAAGTCGTGCCTATGGGGAATAAGTTTTCTTTTTGTGCGGAATAAATGGAATGCCTTATGATTTCATCGTCTGTCAAGGAACGACCACGCCTATAAATTAAGGATTGTTAAAAACTATTGGCTACGGTTCTTCTGTCGTACTTCATCTAACCCAACGCATTCCACAAAATAAAATTGGTCACAACTTGTTTTTCGATAATTATTTCCCATTCTATCAATTGTTCGAAATTCTGAAGCAAAATAACATCATTGCTACTGGAACGATAAGAATATATAGATTCGCCCATCCTCAATTGCCAAGCGAAAAAGAAATGAAGGCAATCGGGCGAGGGTCGTCTGCTGATTGTATAAGCACTGATAACAATGTTAGAACAATGTTACCTCTGTGTGAAACGAGATTATAACTGTTTTGAAAAATTTCATAATAACGTAGTACGGAAAGCCCTGAGAGCATTTCTAATTGCGGAATTTATTATTGTATCGATTTTTGTATCGTAGATTGGCAATAAATAATTTATCTTTGATAATATAAGAGCACTTATGATAGATATGAGCGTGTTTGAGTGTAATGTATACATGACGTAGCGTATAAATGTAGAGCAAATGTGAACGAAGAACGTCATACATATTTTCAATTTTTTTTGGGGTGGCTCTCATTTCAATGGCTCGAGCCATACATACATGCTCCATTTGGTCAATGCATTGATTGGAATTCGGCTACACTTGTATTCTAAGTTGAGTAACAACGAAACTGAGAGTGAAGTTGAACACCACTGGAGATTGATTAGTCGGGGGTCACACAAGGCAATTTTTATTGGGCAACTTTTTGGCAATTCTCTTTTGAAATTGCTTTTATGTCCACACACGACAATTTCTTCGGCAATTTTACTGTTTTGTTTTGTTATTTTCTTATAATTTGACATTTGTGCTCTAGTCGTAAAGAACAATAATTAAATTAAATACATACATACATAAATTAATTTAATTGGTTTTGTTGAAAAATGAATTTAAAGGCCATTTTAATAAAGTAAACAATAATTACGAATTATTCACACCAAGAAGCGAAACACCGAATGAAAAGAAATGTCAAATATTCAACAAAAAAAAAAAGCGAATGAGAGAATTGCTTGAAATAGCCGAGAACCGGCAATTATTTTACCCTTTTTATTCCCCTCACCAACATCAACAAACTCAAGAATTGCGCAACAAAAATTGCCTTGTGTGAACCCCGACTTAAGTGAGCAAACAATTTAGTAAACGAAACCACACCCATTCTACAATATACTAAATTATAGACTTAGAATTATTGAGAGTATTGCATGAAACACATAGACGACAGCGGCTACACGACTACAGCCTGTCAAAAATAAAATACACACGTTTAGTCCAAGTTCTCACAAGGCAACTTTTGTTGCGCATTCTTGAGTTTGTAGGAGAGAGGGTAAAGAGTGGTATTTGGTATGGAGTTGCTTGTACTCGGCAACTCGTTTTGTTGTGCATTTATTTGACATTTCTGTTTATTCTTTTCTTCGCTGTGAAAAATTATTATTATTTCATTTTATTTTTTTTATTTCATATTTTCTTTGACTTCCACAAAAGGATTTTTCACTTTGGACCAATAATTAATTCTTTTAACACAAGCTAATGAATTGAACTGTCAAAAATTTAAGAATTTGAAAGTAAAAGAAAACGAAAAGTTGCGGCAATAAATTTCTCTGTGTGAACATTAAGGCAACTTTAAAAGAGAATTGAAAAAAGGAAACAAGTTGAGTTTACGAGCAACTCTCCGATTTTTTTTAGGGGGGTAGGGGCTTTTGGGGTGATTCTCGGAAAAAAATTTTTTGTCGGTCGAGCCTATTTCCCGAGCTATGGACTTCCAAAGTTTTGGTATGGACTTGTATATAAACTTTATTTACTATCGGATTTCAGCGATATATAAATATATATCATTTGAAAGCTTACTTGAGTGCCTCTTATTTGGTATCTGTAAATGTAAAATCTATTAACCCATTATGAACCTATTTCAAATATTGTATTTTTGTAATAGTTTTTTGTTACAAATGGAATTATCTCGTAAACAGACGTATATCATGTGTGCTTTTACGTAAACTGAATAAAAGCTTGGTCCATTAGCTTCATTTTGATATATAGTTTGACCTGTTAACCCTTTCAGGACCGGATATATTAGGGATTTTACGTACACGTTTTAGTTTTTTCGAAATATATATTCCTATATATAATGAAAATATATATTTAGTGGGATAATTCCTCAATGTATGTGTCATTTCCTTTTTAAGCGCCGCAGGCGAAAATTTTTTATAAAAAATCGCGCGATTTTTTTAAAAAAATGTTCATAATATAATGGAAATAATATAATGCAAATATATTTTTAGTGGGTTAATTTCCGGGAAAAAAATTATAGTATATACGGCCCTGAAAGGGTTAACAGGTCGAAATATATATCAAAATGAAGGTAAAGGACCCAGCTTTTATTCAGTTTACGTAAAAGCATACATGATATACGTCTGTTTACGAGATAATTCCATTTGTAAGAAAAACCTATAAAAAAAAAATACAAAATTTGGAATAGGTTCATAACGGGTTAATAGAATTAAAACTTAAAAATACCAAATGAAAGGCACTCAAGCAAGCTTTCAAATGATATATATATCACTGCAATAGTAAATAACAAAGTTATACAAGTCCATGTTAAAACTTCGGAAGTCCATAACTCGGGAAGTAGGCTCGACCGACAAAAAAAATATTTTCCTAGAACCGCAATAAAATGTTTTATAAGTGGTGAAAATTTGAAACCGATCGGGGAGTTGCTCGTAAACTCAACTTAAGCCAAAAAAGTTGCGCAACAAAAATTGCCTTGTGTGAATCCAGACTTATCAATTATGTTAAAACAAAATAGCTACGTCAACGCAAGTTCTTAATTTTATGACATTAACAAAAAAAAAATAGTTTTTGATTAAACGTACACAGCTTCAGTAGCAATTGCATAGCCACAACAGGAAATCTGATAAACCCAAATTTATAATAGCTCCGAAAAGCTTCAAACAAAAATTTTCATCGCTAATTCACATTATATGTATATACATCTGATTTCCATACAATTACATGCACTAAATTATCTTACTCTGTGTTCTCCTGGACCATCTTGTTTATATGTGGTACTTAAGCAAATTGGTGGAATAACACACATGCTTTTCCATTGTTCAGGTTTTTGTCCAACGTGGATAGCCTTGGTGGCAAAGCCTTTCGGCTGTTTTCTGAAACCGGCGCTCATCTCAATGTCAATTTTAGAAGCAAACTGATCGCAATATATTAATATATGGGTGCAAGTGTTATATATATACAGTTGTGTGATAAGAAATAGAGTTACCTACTCTTCAAAACTTTCAGCGTTTTTTAGAAACACTTGCGCTGTGTTTCATGTCGACAATTGCTGTAATTTGTTGAACATAGTTCTATAATGAATATAATCCCGTTAATTTCAATATAATTGTAGCGTTGTTGTTCTTTCATGGTCTCTGTCATTATATCGATGGTTATTCAAATAAGTATGTAATAAAAAAAGTCAATTAAAAAAAAAAAAAAATTAAACGCAAAAAACTAATTCGGTCTTAAATTTTAAACTAAAGGTAAGTTTTATTTATTTTTATTTATATTTTAAAGAATCCTATGTAAACAATTATTTAGACTCCAGAATGGGCAGAGGTAAGCATTGCAGTCACGAGCGCCGGGAAATAATAAAACAGCTCTATAAAGAAGGTAAAAGCTACGGACAAATTGCTCAAAGAAAATGGTAGAAAATGCTGTAAAATGTCAATTCAAACCAGAAGCAAGAGGGAACAAATTAGGGATATTTTGAAGACAAAGCTACTGCGATATGTAAAAAGGAATATAAAATGGACGTCGATACCTCTACAATTAGAAATATGTTAATAAAAAACAATTTTAAAGTAAAAGTGCCCGAAAAGTTCCAAAAGATTGTAATTCGCCAGGGTACATGTAAATTGGTCGATAAGCAAGTTACGATGTAATTTGTGGTCAGATGAAACAAAAGCGAATTTGTATAACTATGACAGAAGCGGCCTTCCTGTACGCTGACCCCCTAACTCCGAATACCGTCCCCAATTCACCATAAAAACTCTGAAATATGGTGGTGGGCACATAATGGTATGGGGCTGTTTTTCCTACTATAGGGCCTTTATTTCGGATTGAGGATACAATGGACGCTGCGTATAATGCAACTATTTTAAATAAGCTCATGATGCCTTATGTTGAATGGGAAATGCAATAGGGTCGAGGTTTTAAGCTGGCCAGACTTGAATCCTATTGAGAACTTGTGGCGGGATTTTAAAATGGCTCTTGAAGGAAAGTATCCATCTAATAACAACTAGTTATGGGCATTGGTTGAAGCTGCTTGGAAGAATATACCAATAAAAACTTGTCAGAAGCTGGTAGATTCAATGCAAAGTAGTTGCTTAGCTGTTATTAAAAATAATGGTTATTCTACTAAATACTGAGGTAAACTAAATGATAACTAAAATGCATATTTTTTAGTTTATTTCAGGTTACTTAATTTAATGGCTTTTTTTTGTTCACAGGCAAAACAAGGCAATTTGAAGTTTATTTATCTAAATATGCTTTAAGTTTTGAATTTCCACATTGATATTTTAATATGTTAAACTAATACTGAATTTGAATAAAAATAACTTAGTGTCGGTTTACACATGAAAGTTTTCTTGCTGAAAGTCTTGAGTTTATTGGTGAGACGGGAGAGAAGAATGGCAGGGGGTACACACTTTCATTTTTATGCTTTGTTTGTGTTAAGAAAGATAATAAATTGAAATAAAGTTAATTTTAATAAAAAAATGATAAAATAAATAGATAAAATGATAAAGTAAACATGAACAAATCTTGAATATCAATACAAAAATTTCAGTGTGTAGACACGGATGAAAGTTTAAAAGAGAATATCAAACAGTTTCAGAAAGAAAAATTTCATGTGTAAACTAGCATTGAAAAAATTAAATTGGTTCAGATTCTAATTGAATTACCTTTTTGTTGAATTTGTGCAGAATTTGCGGTCTTATGCATGAAACACATAGACGACAGCGGCTACACGAACACACGACTACAAATGCTGCTGGCTGCAATTGTAGTCATGTAGTCAGCTACTTAATTTTTTTTGAAAACGACAGCAACATATAACAACAATATAAACAGCTGTTTTTATACAAAAGCATTTTTATTTCAGTAGTGCCAATTATATTTTTTTTCTACTTTATTAAAATAGAAAAACATGCATGATTCTATATAAACTTGATTTAAACATACAAATACTTATTTATAATGCATTATTATAACGTAAAAATAAATAAATAAATTTACTTAACCGCTTTTGATTATTAATGGAATTATTATAGCACTTCATTTTGCGGTTAATTTTTCAACAAAATAAAATATTTCATAGCACTGCATATATTGTTATATTGCCAACACTATTTGTGTTTTGTAGCCAACAAAAATAGATATTAGCCTAAGTTGACTACAGCAGCAAAAGTGGTCGTGTAGCTGTGTTGGTGTCAAAATAATCGTTTTCATATAAACGTGTGTCTATTATTTCTGGCAGGCTGTAGTCGTGTAGCCGCTGTCGTCTATGTGTTTCATGCATTATCAACCAAATTTCGTCATAATGCCACCATTTTCAGAAACAACACAAACAAATTGTGTTTAGCAAACAAATAGTGGTTAGCACTGTGATGAATCTATAAAGGATCCCTTAGTCGGGGGTCACACAAGGCAATTTTTATTGCGCAACTTTTTGGCAATTCTATTTTGAAATTGCTTTTATGTCCACACACGACAATTTCTTCGGCAATTTTCCTGTTTTGTTTTGCTTTTATTTTCTTATAATTTGACATTTGTGCTCTAGTCGTAAAGAACAATAATAAAATTAAATACATACATACATAAATTAATTTAATTGGTTTTGTTGAAAAATGATTATTAATTTTTCAATTAAGTCCCGATTCCATTTAAAGGCCATTTTAATAAAGTAAACAATAATTACGAATTATTCACACCAAGAAGCGAAACACCGAATGAAAAGAAATGTCAAATATTCAACAAAAAAAAAAAAAGCGAATGAGAGAATTGCTTGAAATAGCCGAGAACCGGCAATTATTTTTCCCTTTTTATTCCCCTCACCGCAAACATTTACAAACTCAAGAATTGCGCAACAAAAATTGCCTTGTGTGAACTCGGTGCTACAAGAAATGAATGACTGAAACTAACCCATAAACAATTTTTGTATTAACACACTTGCAGTTTTTTCTTTTTAAAAACATATGACTGTCATTGTTGCTGTTGTAGAGTTGTTTCTTTAGGATTCTTCAAAATATGTCAGTGAATTCGTTAGTGCCATTCTCAATTGTGGTGGCATGTTCCCCCATTATACCCTTCCACAATTTATTTTTTGCTCGCTTGTGGCCTATTCCTGTTGGATCGTTAACTTAAGATATTGCTGTAGAATCTTCACAAACTTTCAATCTAGAACTTTTATACCTCTTTGGAATCGCATTTGTGTAAAGAATTATATTGTGCGACAATATGTTATATCCTGGATTTCGATTGTGAACGCTGTACCAGAAAATAATATGGTAATCTATTTGATATTATTGATGGACTTTTTATGATGTTGGAAGATAATATACAAGAAATATAATTATGTGAAACAATGCTGACACAGTTTATTAAATCGATTCGTAATGATTCCAGTTAAGTGCGCATGGAAGACACTATAAATATATTGTTAATACAAGCGCAATCACCAAATGAACTTATTAAGGTAATGCACTGACATTTTATTAAAAATTGTACCTAGAAACAAACTAAATCTTCCTTGCAGCATTTTACACTAATCCTTATATCTATCTTTCAGTCTGTTGCCATAACATGGATATGGGAGTTTGTTTTAATATTTGAATGTTTTAATTTATGCCATTCTGGAATATAGTGTCTGGAATATGATGTTGATAATATGAAATGAAATTAGTTTCTTCAAAAGAACAAAAATCTCAGAATATTGAACAAATTGATTTATGGAGGTATTATCACAATATCTCACACACCGTTCTGTACAAACAAAGGTAGCAGTATTTGAATGGATACATCATTTACTCATAAATTTTCCAAATGAATTGTATCTGGTTTGGCCGAAATTGTTAATTCACAACACTCAAAAGGTAAGCTTTAATATAAATTGTTGATATATATGTGTTATAATAAATTGTTTTCTTTAAGAAAGTACTGATTGCACTAAGGCCCATTACTGGAAATTTCAATTGAGTTTAGGGATGTTTCGAGTGAAAAGTCAGCAAAGTTGTTTAAATATCTGTTTTAAGTTAAGCCCATTGTCCTGTTTCAACATTGTCTCAAAGTTATCACCACGTTTCGGAATTAGTGATATTGTTGTTTTTAATATTTAATGTTTATTTTTAATTTGATTCTTAATACAATAAATAAATAAATAAAAAATAATAAGTCGTGTTTCATTATAATCAAGCGTGACCGGTCAATGATGATGTATATACCCATCAAATGTGACCGGTCAACGATGATATATATATCTATCATCGTTGACTACTAAACAGCGGTAGAGTGAGCAGTTCAGATATATATTATATGGTTTACATACTTTCATAGGTTAGATGCCATACGGGTTTTACGTGCGTGCCTTTCTTGACGACTTAACCACACGGTGGTCTTAGCACATGAAGAGATACTATGCGTCTTGCCTTCGCCCCGCCATAAGACGGTTACAAGCTGGAGTGATGTTGTACGGCATCACTTCACACTTTGTTATTGTGTCGGGCCTATCTAAAACCCTTTTGCTTTAGAGGTAGCAACACCTGGGTGAATGCATCTCCACATCGATCTGTGATCTGCCCGCGTTACGGGCACCACAAGCTACTGCGAAACTCCCCGAGGGGCCGTTCCCAATGAGATCGTAAAAGATTCGTCAAAGACTTCTGCATTGACCTTGCTTACCATAGCACTGTTTTCTGACCCATTTTCACGCACTCTTGTATCGTCAAAAAAGACTTCTACTCATGCTACATCCGACATTCTTGCATCCGATTCATCTTGCGACTCATCTTCCACTCATGCCACCAACCAACGCATATACCAGCATTCCATCCAACGCATATACCAGCTCTTCCACTCCACAACCACCCCTACTAGTCACACACAGCCATCTCCTCTGCACATCAGATTCGAAAGCCTCTAGTGCCACGTTCGTAATGTGGTCCAACAATACCTTCATTTCAACTTGGACTCACATATATTAAAGGGGTGTGACAACCTTTTCATCTGGTTGGATGTTTCACGATCCACCAGTCGGCTATCAGATTACAGTGTTATGGTTCGCTTGGTATCCACAAGAAGTCGAAGAGTCCTCTTTTTGGGCAATTCGATCTCCCCGCAGTACCAAATTTAGCGCCTTTTGGTAAGGCTTCGCTACTAATTAGCCAATTTAGTAACTACCAGTTATCCCCCGTATGGGATTGCACTGGCAGACATTTCTCTTCCTTAACCTTTAGCCGCTAGGAATAATCACCAGAATTAACTGGCTTTGCCTAGCGTTGCCCAGGAGCACCACTTGGAGGTAGGTTATAGGCCATTGTATCACGTCTCTGGCAAGCCAGTTCATAATGAATACAACTTTTGCTCCCTTTCATAGGTTAGAGTAAGATGCAAAATCACATGTACACAAAAGTTTCGGTCAGTTTTGGCATATTTGCCTTAATAAAATGATAGAAACTTTGTTCTACGCGATGACCGACACTTCATTCAGTAGTGACGGTCATATCACCGGTCAAGTGACCGTCACTGTTCTTGTAGGGTAACTGTTACATATGACCAGGGCCACCGAGAGGGGGGGGGGTCGGGGGTGTTTCCCCCCGGGCCCGCGGTTTTAAGAGGGACCCGGTTATTCGGAAAATAAGTTAGGCGTCACTACAAATGTTATCATAGACATACAAAGCTTAATTTTTTGTTCTACATATTATCGGAGTATTTTTCTCCTTTGGTAATATTTTTTTTAGAGTTGGCTTAAAACAATATAAACATCACATTGTCAATGGTTGTATTTTTTAATGTTACCAAAATATTTAGCTATTTTCTTCAGCATCTTTGTATTTACCAATTAAACAAAACTGTTTTCTAAGTATTTTTGTGGTGTGAAACGTATATTTATGCATTGAAAATACGCAAACAAATTTTGTAAAAAAGAGGTAGTTACAAAGTTGCCAATCATCAATTCAAGTGCATTACAGTAATAAGATTTTTTTTCAGTGTGCTAACATATGTTGCAATTAAGAAAAAGTTGAAACATATGTTTACATATTCCATTGTCCGGTATTTAGCAGAGTGTTTTTCTTTTAAAGTGAAATTGTTGAAGCCAAGAAAGTTTAATTTTCTACCATTTTTAAGAAAATTTTCAATGCAAAGGTAAGTTTAGTGAAAGCGAAAGGCTTACATACCAAATTCAAAAGAAAATAACAAACAGTCTTTTGGACATAAAAGAGTGCAGTGAAAATTTCCGCGTGTTTACTTTTACAATTATTATTTTTCACAGCTAAAGAACATGTTTTCGCACAAGTGTGGATGTCAAAAGCGTCAGGAACGTGCAGCTCGAAAAGAAAAATACTTAGAAGCTAAAAAAAACAACAAACTCTTTCAGCTTTTAACTTTTGCTCAAATGCAATTAAAAGCTCTGCGGCTTCTGGAAGGGATGAACAGCTTTCTCCTGATTACCCAAATCGATCCAAAAATGCTTCCGTTAATGAAAATAATCCTAACAATTTTTGGGAGATAGCTGAATCGAGCAATAATAGAAACACTGAAAATGACAGCAAACAATCAAACATCGATAGCAATGCATTTAAGGAATCAGCTGAATTTGAAAACCAGAATAATTCATCCGAAAAATCTGAAACGAAATGGCGTCATAGCTATGATTACGATATCGGTATTCTCGAAGGGGAATTTTTGCAACCTTGTGACGCCGAAATGATTATTCGCCATGGGCATCAAAAAATGCCTTTAACTTATCCTCGCGATCGCCTGGACGAGCCATTTCCTCTTTCCCTACTTTCAACGATCTTGCCAAATGGTGAAAAAGTTAAACGCGACTGGTTAGTTTGGAGTCAAACAAAAACCGCTTTTTTTGCCTGCCTGTAAAATGGCGCGATTTTGAAACACGAATTGAGAAATATTCAACTGCTGGTTTGTGATCAGATAACAAAAGATGCAAAAAGTGCCTGGAAATTTTAAAGCGAATTTTGGACACAATTTTGTTTTTAGGTGAAAGAGGTCTAGCTCTAAGAGGAGCGAGTCATTTGATCGGCGATCCAAACAACGGCAATTTTTTAGGAATTCTAGAATTGATTAGTCGCTATGATCCAGTGCTAAGTGAGCATTTAAAAAAAGTTAAAGCCTCCCAGGAATCCGGTCAACGATTGCAAGTACATTATTTGTCATTCGAAATACAAAATGAGTTTATCAAACTTTGTTCTGATCACGTAATCTCAAATATTCTGCAACACCGTAAAAAAGCCCAATATTGCAGCATTATTGTTGATGCAACTCCCGACTCAAGTCACGTGGAGCAAACCACTTTTATTTTGCGTTTCCTTCGTTTTGATCTATACAAAAGGGTTCATCATATCGAAGAACATTATCTGGCTTTTATAGATTGCAATGACAAAACTGCAGAGGCTATTGCCGATTTGATTTGTAAAATTTTGAGAGATTATGAAATTTTCCATTAGAGGATTGTCGTGGACAAGGATACGATAACGGAAGAAACATGAGCGGAAAATACAAAGGCGCGCAAAGCTGCATTACTCGCCTTGTGGAGTTCCCGTGCTATTACCTTTTTTGGCGTTGTGCAAAAATGCTACAACATTTTCAGCTTAAGTACCCAACGCTGGAAGATTTTGAAATCAAACATACCAGACTCCCTTCATTCCCTCTCCAATACCAGATGGGCCGCGTGAATCGACTCTGTTCGACCGTTTGCTAAAAATCTCCATGGATTGAAAAATGATTTAAAAGAAATAAAGCAACTTTATTTGACTGCAGAAACTCTTCGGGACAACGATGGAATATTGAAATATATGTGCAAATTCGAGTGCATATTGATGTCTTCTATATGGATTAAAATTTTGCAGGCAATTAATTTTTTTTTTTTTTTCATTTTCATTTCTTTATTTGCAATCTATCTCAAGATAATAAGCAAATTAGATTATTAAATTATTACATAACAGGAGTTATGAAGTTCCATTGAACTACATAACTATATAAAAGTATAAAAGTTATCAATTATTTACATATTTAAAATATAATTTGATTAGCCTCTGAAAGGCAAATCTAACATATGTACACGTTTCAATCTTCTTGTTTCGTTACTGTCATCTAATAGTGACACAGCCAGTGGATTTGTGTGGTTGCTTAACCTTTGAAGATAGTTTTCGCTAGATCTACGTATTTCTTCATGGACCGACGAAATATCCAGATCATTTTGAATTATTTTATTAGCCACAAACCAAGGAGCTTTAGTGATTAGTCTTAACGTTTTAGACTGGTATCTTTCTATTATATCAATATTTGATTTACTTGATGTACCCCACAGTTGAATGCCATAAGACCAAACCGGCTTTAAGATAGCTTTATATATTCTTAGCTTATTTTCTAAGTTAAGTTGAGATTTTGGTCCCAGAAGCCAGTGAAGTTTGCGAGTTTTTAACTTAAGTTGTTGACGCTTAGCCTGTATGTGTGGTTTCCACGTAAGTCTCCTATCCAGTGTCATTCCAAGATATTTAACTTTATTTTCTTTTGGGATTTCTTCTCCGTTTATATACACTGGGGAATAATCTTGTTTTCTTAAAGTGAATGTGATGTGGCAGGACTTATTAGAATTTACCTTTATATTCCACTTTTTAAGCCATTTTTCTAAAAGGTAGATGTCTTCCTGTACAAATTTAGATGCTTCCGTTGGACATTGGCTTGTTGCGACAATTGCTGTGTCGTCCGCATATGTAGCCACTGTGACATTGTTGGTGAGTTGCATATCTGCGGTATAAATGGTGTACAATATAGGTCCAAGTACGCTACCTTGATTTCCAATACATCCGATCTTTCGTCATTAACTTTTACAAAAAATTGTCTTTGGGATAGATAGCTTTTAAAGAATAAATAAAATGGAGCCGGTAAACCTTTTTGATTTTAAAAAGTAAACCATGGTGCCATACCCTGTCGAATGCTTGTTGAATATCTATGAAAACGGCTGAACAAAAACGTTTATTCTCCAAAGTATTAACTATTACATTTATGATTCTATGACATTGTTCTGGCGTTCCATGCTTGTGTCTAAAGCCAAACTGATAATCTGGAATGATGTTTTCTTTCTCTAACACTGGTAACAATCTTTGTAGAAATATTTTTTCAAATATTTTAGAAAATATTGAAAGCAAACTTATTGGCCTGTGCGATGACAGCAAATTTTCAGGTTTGCCTGGTTTTGAAATCATAATAATTTCGGCGCATTTCCATTGTGATGGAAAGTAATTTAGTCTTAATATTGAATTGTATATTAATGTTAGAAATAGTATACTTTTTCGAGTCAGGTTATTAACAACAATACCATTAATTTTGTCATATCCAGGAGATTTCTTCTTATTTAATAATTTTATTTCAGTTTGCACTTCATTAGGTGAAATGTGTTTTAAGGGGAGGTCCATTAGACATGGTGAGTCTAGGAATTCTAGTATTTCGTCATTTTCTTCAGCGCTATTAAATCTATATGGCTGAAATATATTTGTCAAATGATGAGCAAAGGCGTCCGAAGTGCTTTTATCCGATTTACACCATGTACCATCATCATTTTTTATACGCGTATTACGCTTGACTGGCCTCTTCAAATATTTGGTGGATTTCCATAACAGATGTTCATCATATTTGGAGTGATTGATTGTTTCAATAAAATTTGCGGTTGCTTTGTTTTTATATTCATAGAGTAAATTTTTTAGTTCCTTACAAGCCTTATTAAATAATCGCTTATCAGTAGGATTTCTACTAAGCTGCCAGTTCCTTCTTAGCCTCCGTTTTTCGGCTATGAAATCTCTTATTTCTGTCGATGTTTGAAAGTTACATTTTTGGGTCACTATTATAGGTGTAGAGAGAGCAGCAGCTTCATGAATGAGTTTGGTAAATTTTTCTACAGCATCGTCAAGCTCGTCTCCGTCCTTCAATCGTAAATTCAAATTTATATTTTGATCGAGATAGTGTTGAAATAATTGAATATCAGTATAAGGTGAAAAAATTTGGTTTTCGTTTTGTTTAATAACAAAAGAGGTTGAATAATTAATGAGTATTGGAGTATGATCAGAGCTCAATTCAATCATATCTCTTACTTCCAAGCGATGATTTGGTATTCCTGCATATATTGCAAAATCCAACAAGTCTGGAATTTTGGTGGGATCAGATGGCCAATAAGTTGGTGTTCCTGTGGAAAGCACCGAGTAGTTCTTTCTTCTTATGCATTTATATAGCTCTCTTCCTTTTGGATTTACCAGTCTAGAGCCCCACCATGGATGCTTGGCATTATAGTCGCCTCCTACGATAAATTTGTGGCCCAGTGAATTAAAAAACTTCATATTCTTCACACAATATAGTATGTCTAGGAGGGAAATATATGGACGATATAATTATGTCACCATCGTTTGATTTTAATTTAATATTAGTTGCCTGTAGAAAAACCTTTTTGACGTCAGGCATTATTTCATATTTGATAGTTGTTTTTATTAAAATACAGGAACCTGCATGAGCACGGTTGTCCGGATGGTTGGTATTAATTAAATCATAACCCTTAATATAGAAGTAAGATCTACTGGTAAAGTGAGTTTCTGATACTAACAGTATATCAATGTAATTCGTGTTGAGAAAAGCTTCAATTTCACGTATGTGATTGGAAAGTCCGTTGGCATTCCATATTGCTATTAATAAATTTAATTGCATAATTTTGTCAAAAGTGTAGACATCATGTTAAGTAGAGTGGTTGTGGTCTCTACTTGCTTCTCCAACAATACTTCAATTCTTCGAAGAGAACTAGATGGCGCATCATATTGGTAATTACCATTTCTGAGGGCTTGAGAATATAAATTTTGGTTTGAGCTATAATTACCTCCATTGTTATTTGCATTTTCATTGTTATTTCTATTAATATTAGGAAAATTATGGCCTTTGATATTAAACTCAGGTACTTGATTATTGTTATGGTTTGTATTATTTTGTCTTCTAATTATATTTCTCTTTTGAAGAAGTTTTTTGTAAATTTCACAGCCCTTGTAACTGGCAGTGTGTTCAAGTAAGCAGTTGGAACATCGGGGTGGGGTATCTAATTCTTTTTTACAGTCGGCTGTTGGATGATTCAAACTACATTTTACGCATTTAAACAGTTTCCTGCAGTACGTTTTGGTGTGGCCAAATTGTTGGCATCGATAGCACTGAACAATGTCGCTATTTTTTAAAGGGGGCTCTACTTTTACTACAGCATTAAACAAATATTTTACATTATAAATGCTTTTATTGTTGTTGTTTGGCTCTAAGTCAACAAAGAAAATAGATAAAGGAATTCCTGTAACTCTACTTCTTACATTTGCAACATTTCTAACTTTGTGGCCTAATTTCTCGATTTCATATCAATGGGAGTAATCATATCAATGGGAGTTGAAAAGTGTAAATTTTTAACTACTACTCGGTAAGCCCTCTCTTGTTTCAACTGGTATGTATGGAATTTTATTTTCTTTTCATCAAGATATTTAACCATAACCCTGTAGGCAGTAATTGAATTTACCATTAATCTTACTTGACCATCTTTTAGGGACTTGTATGAGAATTCATTGGTCTTGATTACCTTCAAAAAATTGTTAACCATAGTCTTAATGTCAGTTACATCGGGTATGAATATTGGAGGAGGTTTAGTTTCAACATATTCATTATTTTCATCGTTGTTGTTTTTTTGTACATCATCGGTGTTACTTTGAAGCAAATCAAACATATTAGTACTAGAGCTTGGGCCATTATGTGTTAATGTACGTTTGCGTAGTTGAATATTTAGTGGTTTTGTAATACGTCCTTTTGTTGTATTTACTATTTGCCAGTGTTCAGTGTCACTGGAATCAGCATCGTCTTCATTATCCATACTGCAGGCTTGGGTAAGCTTTTTGTTGTTTTTTTTTTTTAACAAAACAAGTGGGTTAAGTTTGTTGAACAAGTTGTTTTTTTTTATATAAAGCAACGGGATTGCAATATTTGTTAAACACAGTAACGTATACACGGTATCGCGGTCAAAGAGAGACTGCAGGCAATTAATGAAAGAAATCTTGTGCTTCAAGAGATGGGTGCCACCATTGACGTTGAAGTCAAGAACCTCAAAAGCCTCCTCGATGATTTGCAGTTTTTACGCAAGCAGTGGGATGCGATCTTAAATGAATGCAAGACGGTTGCAAGTAGTTTGGACGATACCCCGACGATGTTGCCCGTAGCCAGAAAAAAAGGTTCAATTATGCGTCACATATTTTAGACGAAAATGGCACTGCTGAAGAAATAGATTTTAAAGAAAAGACCTTTTTCGCAATATTAGATTCAATCATCAATGGAATACAAAATAGATTCGCCGCAATCAACGCTTTGAATGATACATTTTCATTTTTATGGCAGTTTGAAGACATGTCAGAGGATGAAATTCAAAATGCTGGAGAAATTTTCTCATCAAAATATCCTGTCGATGTGTCGAAAAATTTACAAACTGAAGTATGTCAACTCAAAAACATGTATAGTGCGAATTTCGAACCTCGGCTCCCTCCATTCGATCTATTAAATGCAATCAACCAAAAAAAATTAGGAGCTCTCTATCCAAACATTTGCGTTGCTCTGCGCATATTCGCAACACTTCCAGTATCCGTTGCAAGTGGGGAGCGTTCCTTTAGTGCCTTGGCTAGAGTTAAAAACTTTCATCGATCCTGCTCAACACAATCCAGAGTTTCAGGCCTAGCCACTTTGTGTTTGGAATCGGAATTCGCTAGAAAACTAAATTTCGACGACATCATCGACGCATTC
Source organism: Cordilura impudica (assembly GCA_963682025.1). Classification (NCBI taxonomy): domain Eukaryota; kingdom Metazoa; phylum Arthropoda; class Insecta; order Diptera; family Scathophagidae; genus Cordilura; species Cordilura impudica. The sequence goes on from OY821520.1 coordinate 223,374,800, forward strand.
GCCACAGCTAAAGCCAGAAAAGCATACTTTTGAGTTATTGGGACTACTTATTTACAAAATAATTTGAATAAATGATATAAAGAAAATAAAAATGTGCTTTTATTGTTCGTAAATTTTTATTGTTGCTTTAATTTCATCATATTTCTTTTATTTTTTTTTTGATTTGTATTGTTACTCATTTGAAATATTAACAGAAGTTGACAGATAGTTAACAGAGTTGACTGGAACAGTATGTATTTCATGACATCTGTGGATGAACAATTATTTTTTGAGAGTAATGTTCAACGAATTTATGATATTGCTGTTCCAATGAAATCAAAAATTTTTTCGGGTAAAACTAAACCATGGTTTTCTACTGATATTAAAGTGTTAATTCAAGAGAGAGATATTTCCTATTCGATGTGGAAACGATTCAAAACACCTGAATCAAAAGCTAAATACCGTGTGGCTAGACGTAATGTCAATAACAAAATTAGAATTGCCAAAACACAATATTACTCAAACCGCTTTGGATCTGCTTTAGATTCGAAGAAAACTTGGAAAACCATACGTGAAATAGGAATTGGTAAAGACGTTACAGCAAATGACTGTCAAGTTGATGTCAATGAACTAAATCGTGCCTTCACAAATTTACCAATGATACAACCTAACAAAAATTTCTATAATTTTCCAACTATAGGCAATATAAATAATGATGATTCCGATGCGTTCGAATTCTCTTGCGTCTCTCAGTCTGAGGTTCTTTCAATTGTTACGAAAATTAAATCTAATGCAGTTGGATATGATAACATGCACCCGAAATTTATAAATATACTTTTGCCATTACTTTTACCATATATTACTTATTTATTTAATAATATTATTACGTCAAGCATTTTCCCGTCAGTATGGAAGCACGCTAAAATTATACCAATTCCAAAATCTGATGCAGAGTTTCGACCAATTGCCATTCTTTGCTTTCTTTCAAAAGTACTGGAAAAGATTCTATATTCTCAAATGTGTAAATATATTAAGGACAAATGTTTAATGACTGAAAAGCAATCTGGATTTCGCTCAAACCACAGCTGTGTTACTGCTTTGGTTGATGTTGCAGAAAATATTCGAAGTGAACTAGATAATGGAAAAATTAACTTTTTGGTTCTACTTGATCATTCTAAGGCATTTGACACAGTTGACCACTATATAAACTTCAATATTTCTTTAAATTTTCATCAATGCAATTGTATGCGGATGATGTCCAATTATATCTGAGAAGCCCAATGCAATCAATTGATGCAAATTTGATTAAGCTAAACGATGATCTAAGAAAAATCTATATATTGGCAACTGCAAATTGACTTTGTTTGAACCCAAAAAATCTAAATGTATGGTAATTCATAAGAAAAAAAAACTGTTCCTACTTTCAATGAATTTGTAAAAATTAATAACGAAAGAATAGAGATCGTGCAAGCAACGAAAAATCTCGGAATTATCTTCAACAATCATTTTACCTGGACAAGTCACATTAACTCGCTGGTTGGAAATACGTACATTAAGCTTAGGTCCCTCTGGTCAACGCAGTATTTTACATCTTTAAGAGTTCGGATATTGTTGGCAAAAGCATACCTTATTCCTGGTCTAATGTATGGATGTGAGCTCTTTGCAAATTGTGATGCCAGTAGCAAACGAACAGACGAACAGATTATTTCTACGAATTGTGAAATTCTGTATTAAAGATAATAGATATTTTAAATACGACGGAAAAATATATACCCAGAAAAGAGGTTTACCAATGGGATCACCGGCATCCCCTATAGTTGCTAATATTGTGATGGAAAGGCTTCTGGATACAGTTAACAACAACTTGGAAGAAAAACCTAAAATCTTGACGAAATACGTGGATGATATTTTTAGTATAGCTCGGGAAAGTGCAATTGAGGAGATTTTGACGAAATTGAACAGTTTTCACCATAGTATTAAGTTTACAGTTGAAAAGGAGTGCAATAACAGATTACCGTATATTGACACGATGATTATCAGGGAAAATGACAATATTAAAATAGATTGGTATCAAAAACCAACAGCTTCCAGCCGAATTATTAACTTTCATTCAAAACACCCAAAAAGGATAATAATAAACACAGCCAATAACCTCATTAAGAGAGTATTAAACATTAGTGATAGGGAATTTCATAAAAATAATATAAATAAAATTAAAAATATATTACATGACAATAATTTCCCTAAGGAGCTTACGAACAAACTAATAAGAGATTTTAAATATGAAAAGCAAGACTGTAAAAAAGTAACTGAGGACCCAATTATTTACAAATCTTTAACGTACGTCGCCGGAATTTCCGAAAGATTTGAAAAATCACATCTATTTAATGGTGAAAATATTAGAGTTGCACATAAAACTGACAACAATATGGCTACACTATACAGTAAAACCAAAGATAAAATACAGACAATGGAAAGATCCAACGTAATATATAAAATTCCATGCAGTGGTGGTGAAAATATGATATGTGATAAACTCTATGTGGGCACTACGAAAAATAAATTGAAGTCACTCATAGCAGGCCACAAATCAGACCAAAGGTTAATGCGTAACAGTAAAACGCAAAAAACTGCACTGACACAACATTGTGTAGAGAATAAACACTCACCAAATTTTGACGATGTGAGAGTATTACAAAGCGAGAATAATTATAGACGCCGTTACATGTTAGAAATTCTCCACATTATTAATACACCAACAACAAAGAAAATGAATTTTAAAGCTGATATTAATAGTTACGCTCAAAGTTACAGATTTTTGATAAACAAAGGCACAGTGTAATAATTATTGTTATTGTTATTTATACTACATATACTTAAGTTATTGTTTTTTGTTAAAAATTTTAGGGAAGAATCCTGATGATACTCAAAGAGTATCGAAATATTGATTAAATAAGGTGAATATTTATATAATAAAAATCATTGACCTCGAGTTCAACCGTATGAAGTTTTATTAACAATTTGAAAGGTCGAATAAATACAACTATAAAAATAAATTATTATTATTAATTATATCTTCAGCGAGTTGTAGAAGGGTTCTGATGGCTAGGAATGGGGCACAATTGACTCCGAATGTGACTGTGAGGAGTTCAAAATCTTCGATAGGGTCATTTTCGGAACAGGATTCGCTGATAATTGGTTTGAGTCGGGTCAATTAGTATTTGCCGGTACATTTTTGTGACGTCGGCGTTAAATACATAACGGAAAAATCTCCATTTTGATATCAGTAGAACAAGATCTTGCTGAAGAATGGGTCCTGGATATAAAATGTCATTAAGACTATTCTTGTTTGACGTCGGGCTGGAGGCATTAAAAACCACTCTAAGTTTTGTGGTCAACCTGTCTGGTTTTATTACTGCGTGGGTTTTGAGGACTGGCGCAAACACTTCTAATTTAAAACTAGGGTCCGACCGAGAGCAAAGGTTGAATAAACAGGCTTTGGTAGAAGTTTCGGAGACGTTCTGATTTAAACCTCTGACGTGAACTAAATGAGACTTAGTTGTCAGCTTTAAGCGATTTGTAAACTTATCCGCTATAAATGTTGATTGAGATCCAGGGTCGATGATAGCTCTTGCCTCGAATCTCTGTCCTTTTGTTTCGATTTGGACGATGGCAGTGAACAGCAAAGTTTCTCGATACAATGCGTTTGGTGAGGATCGTTTGTCTTTCTGTAGGGTCAAGCATGTGAAACTAGAAATATTTGATCTAGGAGTGGACTGTATATTGGATGCTTGTGCTGCGGCGCTCGTACTGGGTCGGTCATCTTGTTGATTCTGATGCAAATTGAAAGATTGGGACTCAGTTGCCTTGTGCAATAATGTGTTATGTCTTTGTTTACACAACCTGCAGCTAAATTTACTGGGACATTCCTTGACACTGTGATCGACAGATAGACAATTATAACATGAATTTGTGACTTTTACTACGTGAATACGGTCGTTAACATTTTCCCTAAAAATTTGGGGCAAGATCGAAGGTAATGTGACTCTTTACAATGTTGACATGTGGTGACTTTATGTTGAAAATTATTATTTGGCTTAGAGGCAAAATTTATTTTGGGTCGGTTTTCAGATGGTGACAAATTTGTATGAAAGGAGTGGACACGTTTTTCTCTGGGAGCAAATTTTAAATTTTCGGGTTTGGGCTGACTAAATTTATCCTTTGAAGATTTTATATTTCCAACTGATTCTAAAGTTTTGAATTTATGGGTCAAAAATTTGTCGAATTCATTCCACCGTGGAACCTCTGCGCAATCTTCTCGGGAATTTTCACACTCTTGCACGAGTGATCTGGGAAACTTTTGTGGACAAATAAATATTAGGAATGATTCCCACGTTGTTGTGTCAATGCATAATGTATCTAGAGATTGCCGGGAATCATTAATTGTCCTTTGTAATTTTTTGATTGAAGCACCAGAATCAATAGAGGCGTGTGGTAAATCTAAAATAATTTTGTACTGTTCATTTACCTGCATCCATTTATTTTCCTAGCGGCCTACCAAATTTTTCCAGGCTAGAATAAATCCATCGTTGGTTAAAGGGACGTGAGAAATTATATCCCTGGCTTCACCTCCTGTTTTTTGTTTTAAATGAAACAGTTTTTCAACATTGCCAACCCTGGAATTATTTATATAGATGGCTGTGTAAAGATCCCCTCAAAAGGTGTCTGTATCGCATGGTGAATGAAGCCTCATTACCTAGGGTCGAACTTGATTGGCGTTCTGGTTTTTCAAAGGTGGGTGTTGAATATGCAAGAATTTCAGCGTTTATTGAGGACAGACAATTTTTATATACCGATAGGGTCTTACGGTATCGTTCCCTTAACTTGGTTTTATCAATGGGCTTATCTTTGTCATCTTCTGAATCCCTACACTCCTCATATGACCGCTTGACTTGTGTCCAAAGCGATTACAATTTCACGGAAGAATTTCCAACGCATGGGAATTGTTTTCAATTTGAGCTTCTGCTTGTAAACTTTCGAAATCGAATAAGTCATTTGTACAGTTAACGAATTTGTTTAATGACATTTTGTAAAAAATTTTAATTTAATATTTATGAATTAAATTTCAAAAAAATAATTGGGTTAAATAAATTTGCCTGCTAGCAATAAAAAAGTAAAGGGTCGTAAAATATTTGAGTCAAATTTGTAATATTTTTCCAAAAAATTGTTCGGGATTTTAGTTGCAAAAAACAGCTTAAAATAACTAAGAGTTTTTTGGGTCTTTTGATGTACAAATTACACAAGATATTTAAAACCAGATTTAATAGTTGGTCACATTTGTCATAAGCTATACACACAAACAAGTATAGAGAGTGAGGTCTCTGCTTTTATGCTGCCTACACACCAGGCAACGGTTGCTTCAACACAGCCGTGTTGAATCAACCGTTGCTTGGTGTGTAGCTCTGTTGCCCATTGATTTTCGTGTTGTATCAACCGTTGCCTGAAATATCAAAAAGTTTTGATATTTTTGGTTGGTTGAGGCAACCGTTGCTACGTGTGTATCATTGTTTACTGAATTTACTTCTTCAGTTCGTCGAAAGCAAGCGAATAGGAAGGTTCGTGTGAAGCAATGTTAAGCGGAAAGCAGGAAAACAAGAAAATGGCTATCGAAAATAATGAAAATTATGTTAATTTTATTAACGAATATAAAAATTTGAGAGAGCTATGGGACGTAACTAGTGAAAAATATAAAAATAAAAATCTTAAAAACAAAGCATACGAACAATTAAAAATAGAATATAATAACATTGATGCAAGTGCTACAGTTGATACGGTGCAAAACAGAATAAAAAAAATGCGAACTGCCTACCGACGAGAATTAAAAAAAAAAATTCAAAGTGAAAAAAGTGGCGCTGGTGTTGATGAGCTTTATCAACCAATTTTATGGTATTTTGATGCCCTTGATTTTTTGAAAGATTTCGAGATGCCCGAGCCAGGAATCAGCACAGTAATAAGTTCAGAAGATGAGTGCGCTTCAAGGGTAACTATTTCACATTACCGAAATACTGTTTTAAATTTTTTTTAATTGCTTCTTACTTTATTAATTTTTTCAGAGTCCTGTTTTTCAGAGTCCTGTGGCAAATAAGAATAAGCAGAGAAGCTCACAAAATTTTGAAAGGAACGAGCTATTGCGAAAAGCCACCAACCATATAGAAAATTTGTCACAAAAAGAAGAAAAGGATGATGGCTCTATTTATGCAGATGCCTGGGCGTGCTCATACCGCAAATTATCAGCGGAACAAAAGCTATTTGCGAAAAAGGCTTGCGACGAAATTTTTGTTTTGGGGCAGCTGAAGAAATTGACGTTGAATTTTGTGCAGACCCAACAGCTTACATACCCATCCCAGCAAACCGTTTACAGGCCAACTCCACAATTAGTATCTGTGAGCGATATTTCCAACAGTGGGTCTACTTTTCATTCGAAGCCAATTCATTTTAGTCAATCGACTTCACAAGTCTTCCACGTAGAAGATTCTGATGGAACAAATGGAAGACAGTATTCGTCATTTCACGACCTACTTGGGGATACAGACTATAATTAGTTTGAATTTAATTACTTTTATTTTTTTAATTATTAAGTAAGCAATAGATTAAGTATGAAGATTTTTCATAAGCTATATAGTCTGAGTGCTCCACCACCTTTAATTTTGAAATGAATTTAGTACAATTTAATATTTTTTTAAAAAATAAAACATGCCATTTTATTCATTAAAATATACAGTTTCATGTTAAATATTAAAAAACTAAAGTGATTTTCGTAATCTTATATACAATAACAAAAACAAAAATAGTACTTATTTTTAACCACAAAAAACTGAGGGCTCACTTATGATTGTTCTTAAAAATGCACTTGGAACACAGAAATTTTTATAACTTAATACTTAGTTTGAGGTCCTATATTATTAATTCTGTCGTCTAATCGTCTGAACATAGTTTACCAAATATTGCCTATTCTTCCTGTAGAGCTTTAACCAGATCGTTTTTGTTGTGAATTTCTCCTACCTCGCAGAAATATTGAGATCAAACTATATTTATAGTTTCCGTAAGTTTTGAACCGCCAGTTGTAGATGTTGATTGATTTCCCGAACTATATGACGTTTTTTAGTACAGAGAGAAAATGTGGCCGCACAGACCTGGGCTCATACGTCAACTTTTTTATGTTTTTATACCCTACACCACTATGTGGTTTGGGTATAATAATGACTTTGTGCTGCTGTTTGTAACAACCAAAAATAGTTGACCTAGACCCATCCTTACTTACCGATCGACTCAGAATCGCTTTTTGAGTCGATATAACAATGTCCGTCCGTCCGTCCGTCTGTGTGTCCATGTAAACCTTGTAATCAAACTACAGGTCGCAAATATGAATATATTTTGATGAAATTTGGTATATAAGCCTTTATCGGCCATGAACGCTATTGAAATTGGTGATAATCGGTTCATGTTCAGGCCTAGCCCCCATACAAATGACCCCTATGAAATCGACATAAATTGCCATACGATCCAAATTATCATATAGATCACGGTCAAATTGGGTTTGTGCGTGTTTATTACATCCCTTTATCATTTGTCCAAAAATAAACCCCATATGTCAATTCTTTGTCATTTCACCGATTTTCACTTAAATCTATCAAAAAACAAAAATATTGCACAGATTTTTCTCAAATTTGGTTTGTTTATATTTTTTCAAAAGATAAGTGACCTTACCAAATATGATCAGCATGGGTGCATTTTTCGACCTAGTCCCCATATAAATATAGCATCCGATATGAAATTTTTCTTATTTGAAGCCAAAAAAATGAATAAAAATGTCACTCAAATTTGCTTTATGCATATTTTCTATATCCAATTAGTTGGACCTAAGAGATAGGGTCTCTAAACGCATGGTATAGGGTATTCTATAGCCGGTCTAGACCGACTATAATTTCTTACTTGTTTGAACTTCAATTGTGATCTATTTATGCCTATATTATTAGTACATTATATTCTTTGTGTTAGATTTATAATTATAATTTTGCAAAGAGGGCTTCATCCAACCTCATATAATTTTTATAATCCACTGGCTCATTTTCTTTTAGTTCTTTCAGCAGCCTTTCGTTGGAAAATTCCTCTTTTTTTAAAAGCCAATTTTTTGACCAAATTCTCTTTTTATTTTTTGTTTCTATCTCCTCTTCCTCACATTCGTACAAAATTTCGTCTATTATAATAATTGCACGTATTACGCCACTCAATTCAAAAAATTTAATTATAATTTTCTTCCGCTTGGTCTGTGGTCTTTTCTGTACGACAGCTACACAGTAATGAAGTTGCGCCAATTGTTGCTACGTGTGTAGTCAACTAACAAAACAAGTTGCTACAACCATTGCTTCAACTGGTTGCCTCGTGTGTAGGCCGCTTTACATTGACGTCTTGTTATGTATGTTTGTGCGTGTTATTAATGCGTTATTTAAAGTGAGAGTTTTCTCTGCTAATGTTTCTCGTTTACTTAGTCGCAGTTCACACACGACGATTTTAGTTGCGCAATTCTTGAGTTTATAGATGTTTGCGGTGAGGGGAATAAAAAGGGAAAAATAATTGCCGGTTCTCGGCTATTTCAAGCAATTCTTTCATTCGCTTTTTTTTTTTGGTTGAATATTTGACATTTCTTTTCATTCGGTGTTTCGCTTCTTGGTGTGAATAATTCGTAATTATTGTTTACTTTATTAAAATGGCGTTTAATTGGAATCGGGACTTAATTGAAAAATTAATAACTTTGGTTGAGGAAAACCATTGCATTTATTATGTTAAATGCAAAGAATATTTGGATCGGGACTAGAGCACAAATGTCAAATTATAAGAAAATAAAAGCAAAACAAAACAGTAAAATTGCTGAAGAAATTGTCGTGTGTGGACATAAAAGCAAGTTCAAAAGAGAATTGCCAAAAAGTTGCGCAATAAAAATTGCCTTGTGTGACCCCCGACTTAAGCTGTGTTTACACTATGTGTATTTTCCATATGTAAATTCAGTTTTACGATCCATACGTAATTCCGTGTGTGTGTCAAAATTGGCGTTTTACATACGACTCATAATTTTTGCGTTCAAGCGTAAATATGTATTTCCGTATGACATAACCTCTAAATGTAAACAACAGCTGATTTAATTTGTGAATTTACAATAATTTATTGTTAAAAATAAAGTTATATATTTTATATATTTTTTAATTGTTAATTAATAATTTATTTTTCTTTCAATATTAATTTATATGATATCCTCTGGTCTTCTTCTTCTTTCGCCACAAGCAGTGTTGTATGTTCATATGTTTGTCTTGCCAAAATAAAACCTGCTCTAATTGAAAAATTTACAAATGTCTTGCAAAATGTGTTGTACATAAACAATGTTTGAAAGGGTTCACACTATGTGTACAAATTACACGTGTTAAAAAACTAAGAAAAACACAAGCAAAACACGTAGTGTGAACGCAGCTTTACTTGTTTGTGTGGTTTCTTACTTATGTGTTTTTTGTAGTGATGTTGATGCTATTAACTGCTGCTGCTAATTAACCCTGCTATCTCACATCACACTGCAACTGTGAAATCTTTGTGTACGTATTATCAACGAAAAATTGTTCGAATTAGTCGAATCCATCGCGATTAACTTTTGTGTTCACACATCTGACTGCAATCTCATTTTTAAAATGTTGTCGAAGCGTAAACTTGAAAAAATTTGTTTACTTCCCTCTGTTATTATTTTTTTTTAATAGAGTTACCGAGTTTATTATATAGGCATATGTTAGAGGGAAAATGTTAACATTTATTATTATTAGTATTATTTTAATAATAGTTAATAATATTTATACTCTATAATTAACAAACTTGCGTTTCTATATGCGCATTTTAAGAAATAAATCATAATAATATATTACAATTATATTACAATTTTGCAGAATCCAGCAAATTTGCATTAAATTTATAACAGGGCCACATTAATCATCGTTAGTGGCAGCCAGTACTCGCACGAAAAATTTGGTGCCATTAGTGTGACCACTGTGTGTGTATTAGTAAAAAAATGTGATTGTATTGAGTTTTTCGAACTTGCAGTGTGATGTGTGATAGGGGGTAAGATGATGATGGAGATATTGATGATGCTGCTTTGCTATTGTCTGTTAATAATTTTTTGTTGTAACTTTTTTTTTTCGATGTCGCTTGTATTTGTTCAAGGTTATATTTTTGTTAATTTTTAAATAAATCACTTTTAAGGGTCAGATAAATGTCAAAGGGAATTACAAAAAATATTTTAATCCGGTTCGATTAGGACCAAATGCTTAAGGGTCTAACGTTTAAACTAAAAACACGGTTCTTTTTTTGTTTTGTAAATTTCTAAAAAAGTAATAGTTTTATTTCTGGATAATTCAATGCTGTTTACAAGTATTCAATTTATGATAATATTTTTTGTTGTCTACTTTTATTCATTTGGAACTTTTAGTGATAATTAATATTTAAATTAAGGTTTTGTTTTTTATAAATAAATGTTTTTTGTTTGTTTTTCAAATGGTATTTGTCACAGTTTATATTTATAATTAATCTCACTGATCTACAGGTTTTTATTTGTCAAAATGTTCACTGTTCACTTGCGGGTTTGTTGTTAGCTTTACAAAAGTTGAAAAAGGAGTGATTTTACAAAATTTTATATGCTAGTTGAATAATGAAAGTAAAAAGAAAAAAAGAGAGAGCTTTTATAATTTGCTGATTATTGATCGGCGAACAGTGACGGAGCAAGTTGGGGCATTTCTATACACTAACTGTGATGAACAAAAACTTACAGAAATTCTAAAAAAGTATCTAAATCCGTCCGTTATTAATGGTATAAAAACTCCTGAACCAATAATGGGGAAAATTCAAACAATTTATCCAGACACTTTTTATGTTATAAATGTCGATTTACACAATTGGTAGTTGATGACATAACGTCAGAAAACGATCAAGAAAATATAATTGTGGAAACGCATAATAGGGCTCATCGCAACGGGAAAAAAACAGATTGCAAATTATAGAAAAATATTATTTTCCAGGAATGACAAATAAAATTAAAAGGATCATAAAACTATGTTCGACTTGTAAGAAAAATAAGTATGAAAGACATCCAAATACGCCTGAGTTAAAAGAGACACCTATACCAACTCATCCTGGCCACACAGTCCACCTTTGACGTTTTTTCCACAGACAAAAAATTGGTACTAGCATCGATTGTAAATTTTCAAAGTATGCCCAGACAAAATTACTAAAGGGACGATCAACAAAAGATGTTAGGAGACCTCTTAGGTAAATACTATTTTGTAATGGGTTACCGAAAAATATTGTCGTGGACAACGAACCTTCTCTAAATTCAGCTTCAATCCTATTCATGATGAAAGACGATTTGAAAATAAACGTTTTCACCACTCCATTTTATAGAAGCGAAGCGAACGGATAAATAGACTTCCATTTAACCTTAGCAGAGATGATGAGATGTCTTAAAAGTGATGGGACATCTAGAAATTTCGAAGAACTATTAGAAAGAGCTGTAAAAGAATATAACCATACCATCTATTCAACCCCAAAAAAAAAAACATGTATATCTTTATTTTGGTCGAACGATTGACTTTTCACCCCAAGATATGGAGATAACTAGATTATCCAACGTTGACCGACTAAAGCGCAAACAGGAAAATGACTTGACTTACCATAATAAAAATAAAAAACCAATTAAAGAATATGTACCTGGTCAGCTAGTCTACGTTAGGACAAATAAAAGATTAGGGACAAAACTTTCTAATCGGTTTAAGGAGATAATGAAAGAAAAGCGTAACCGGGACCGGATGGTATACCAGCACTGGTGCTGAAACAGTGCTGTTCGACGCTAGCCAGTCCATTGGCCAACCTTTTCAGCCTTTCGCACCGTGCGGGAGTCTTTCCCTCTTGCTGGAAGGTTGCTAATGTCCAACCAATCCCTAAAAAGGGTGTGGCTAATAACCTTGAAAATTTCCGTCCAATTGCAATCTGCTCTGCACTCTCAAAGGTGATGGAGAGCATGATCAATTTCCATCTTGTGAACTACCTAGAGGCCAACTCACTTATTAATGATCGTCAGTATGGCTTCCGTAGAAATCGTTCCACGGGAGACCTGTTAGCTCTACATTCTGAGCGCTGGAGTCGATCCATTCGTAAAGTGGTTGCTCTAGATATTTCCAAGGCATTCGATCGTGCGTGGCACGGTGCACTGATATCAAAGCTTATTGCATTTCGGGTCGGTAATGACTTCTCTCGATTTATATTGAGTTTTCTCAGAGATCGAACAATACGTGTTGTTATTGATGGGGTCTCATCCAATGAGTTTCAGCTTAATTCAGGGGTACCCCAAGGTTCCGTTCTTTCTCCTTCTCTTTTCCTTATCTTTCTGGACGACCTTCTTGGTCAAACTTTTAACTCTATCTACTCTTTCGCAGATGACAGCAGCATTTGTCATTAATTTTTCTTTAATTGTAGGCCAAGCCTCTTGGAGGTTGGGGGGCAAAAGGCGTACAATGAATGACACACTCAATCAAGACCCGTTTACAATCTCGAATAGGATTGATTTTAATGCGCTGAAGACTCAATGTTGTATGGTGACCCAAAGGGCCATGGATTCAACAATGTCATCTGTATATATGGGTGGTATATGTATTGAGGAGTCGGATACTCTTGATGTTCTAGGCATGAGAATTCAATGTGATGTTCGTTGGAACGAGCATGTTTTTCAAGTGTCGAAAGAAGCATTCAAGTGTCTTGATTTTCTAAAACGGTGCAAAAATTACTTCACTCCCTCTGACCTCCTTAAAATCTATACCACTTACATCCGACCGAAAATGGAATACAACTCCCATATATGGGCAGGAGTTTCAAAGTCTATTTTGGAGCTACTGGACCGTGTGCAAAGGAGGGCGTTGATGCTCATCAATGACAGTAGGGTATCCAATTCTATTGACTCATTGGAACATCGTGGGAATGTGGGTTGTGTATCACTGTTCTATAGATACTACCATGGGAAATGTTCTTCTGAGATTAGCGAACTTATTCCAAGTGCCCGAGTTTCGGTTCGCTCTACCTGCTTCTCTAGTAGATCACATCTGTTTGTAGTTTATTGTCCAGTTGACCGCACAACGCATTACAGAGAGAATTCGTTTATCAGTCGAACTAGCCGTATGTGGAATAAACTGCCCGCAGAGGTCTTTCCTGACAGTTATAATCTAATAAAATTTAAGTCAAATATCCACAAACACTACTCCCTCTTTCCTCCTTCCCATAACCTATTTTTCTCAAATCAACACAATGCACTGCATCTGTAGGGGGCATCCCCTGAGTGTTGGTTAATAAATAAAAAAAAAATACAACTATAGTTACGGAAAGTGGCCGAGATATTCACAAGAGCCACATTAGAAATGGACAAATTTGTTTCTCATTTACATCCCATTTGTCTTCTTTTTACAAATTACTAATTGGTAACGACAGCCACGATTTAGAAATTTTAAATCAGAAAATTTAAAATGTATTAGAAAATAACAACAGACAAATGATTATAAATGAACTTATAACTAGCAGATTACAAGATATTTCAAACATTACAAACCAAATATGAAAAGTAAAGCGGGAAGATTGGAATAATGAACTGGCAAATATATTAGAATACAAATTAACATTAATTGAAAAGGAATTACAAAATATCGAATATGCAATCCAATGAGCTAAAGTAAACATTGTAAACTCATCTTGTCAAAAACCGAAATTGAAAACTTAAATTATGTTTTAAGAAATTATAATATTCCCATTTTTAATGTAGATGAATTGTTATCATTTGGAAGCGTAAAAATTGTGACAAATAACAAAAAAATTTTATATATTTTAAGTATTCCCATTGCCCAAAATGATATTTGTAAAATTTTGTTAGCAAAGCCAGTAAAAATTGGAAATATTATTGATAAAATTGAATATGGCAAAATTTTAGATTGTAATAATAAATTATTTGCCATTAAAGAAAGCTGCAAAAGCTAAAATGATTTAACGATATGTAATAGAGATAAGCTTGTAGAATTAAATGATTAATTTTATATAACTAGTTTATTTAGAAACAAAATAGGTAGCTGCACATAGGTTAACAACGAGCACGTCCCAGCAATAGAAGAAATCGGAAGCGACTTACTACTGCTGGATCAATACATTAGGAAAATTAAAGTGAACGAAGAAAAAATAGCATTGAATGGAACTTATTTCGTCAAATATTTCAATACAACAGCCAACATTGATGGTCGAGAATACTATTCAAAAGAAATAAGTGGCAACAAACCTTTTACAGCTTCACTACAACCAAGAGCATGGAATAGCAAAACCGAAGAAATCTTCTCACTGCAAAGACTCCAAAAATTGGATATGAGAAACATCAAAAGATTGGAAACATTGGAAAACCAAAATAACTTTCTACTAACATCAAGCGTCATCATCATTGTATCCGTTTGTGTTATTATCGCTTGGATTTCTAAGAAGAAGAAAACAAAACAAGAAGATGAAATAATAGAAACGAAAGAAGCCCAACCAGAACACCCAATTGTTGTAAAATCTACAGAGGAAAAAATTAGGAAGAAGAATTCCGCCATTTTCGACATCCACACATTTTAAGCAATCGGGACAAAATACAATAAAATACATTTAAAATAAATATTTCGCTGACAACAACAAAACACATAAAAAATACCAAAATTAGTTCACAAGCTGACGCTGCGTCTTATGTAAAACCAACAAAACAGTTATTTCACAACAATACCGTTGCACGCGCCATCCGATTACCAAAATACAGAAATTCTGTAAGGTAGTATTTTCCCAACAACAACATTGAACGGCATTACACGAGCCGATGAATAAAACAGGTAATTTTAAAATAACATCATGCGATTACCAAAACACAGAAATTCTGCAAGGTAGTAAATTCACACCAACAACAGTGAGCAGCATTGCACGAGCTACAGAATGACAACAAAATACCTGAATGGCGTGATCAGCAAACCTGTTGTTAAAATTTAGGGTAGTTTTAAGAATATCATTGCTTTTGATTTTGAATTACCAATGAAGACGGTTGTTGTATCGCCATCGGCGTACAACAGTTAATTATTTAAACTAAAATCCTTCGAGGAATTTAATTTATATACTGGATGAATTTATTGTGGATCTTTATTTTTTTTTTTTAATTTTTGAATTGGAACAATACAAGATTCTTCTAGACAGTCCGGAAAAAATCCAGTTAGAAGCTCATATTGTCCCTCATAAAATTCCAAACTAAAAAAATTAATTATAATATTATTAGATGAATAGGGATGGTTTTAAGCCGAACAGGTAATACCAAACTCCTACACTTACCTTATCTTTAAAAACATCCACCTTTTGGGAACAATGTCAAAGGAATTTTGCGTTAATGTGGAAAATATTGTATATACGCGTAATCTGCAAATTGTGTAAAAAATTTTAAACGGGAAGTCAGTAAGGAGGACAAACGAGAGAAGAACGTTGAATACCAGCAATAAAGCAATCGAAGGGTGAAATTTCTAAAATTTCTGAAGAAAGAATAATTGTCAGAATATGTAGGGAAGTTTCGTTTCCCTGTATATTAAATCTAACATCCATTGCGGAAACCACTACAGGAAAGAAAGCCTACTCTCAAACAATCAGGAATATACCCCATGTGGAAAATTTGAACAATAAAATAACCAGAAAAATGCCAATACACTTAAAGTTCGCCAAAACAATCAAATTCAAGGATTTTGCTTTTTGGCATGATGTATTGTTCACCAACGAGAGAAAATTTATTATATTTGGATCTAAATGAAAGCCACTCATAAGCTTTTCGCCATATCTAATGAAGAGCTTCTTACAAAATATATGAAACCAACAGTGAAACACGGTACTGGATGGGTGATAGTTTGGCAGCTGGTACTGGCTTTAAAATCCATATCCAAGGAAGATCTGGATCTAAGTAACAACTACCACTTCTACCAGGAAGTCGTGGGTGTTGTACAACTGTCCTTATGTTTTGGATACACCTGCCCAGGGACCTGACATTAGCCCCATCGAGAGTCTCTGTAGCTATCTGAATAACAAATTGAGTAAACAGTACATTTCCTCAAAAACAGAGTTGCGAGGCGTATTCTTGCGGAGGAATGGGAAATATTGAAACAAGCTAATGGACTCCATACAAAATATTAATAATCACTAATTTTTTAATTTATTATTTGTACTAGTTATGTTTTTTAGCCCTTTTTTCATAGACTGATAATTACAGCGTAGTGTAATTAGTTTATTTTAATTTTTTGTTTGTTTTAAATACACCCACAAACAAACTATCTATGTTTTTTTATAGGTTAAATGAAATTAGGAAATACATACAAAAAAACGCATGGAGTACGAGTTTGGCTTTTAACCACTGCACGAAGACAGATTGACAACTGCGTGACATTTTGAACTCCCCTCGTAGTGGACAACAAATCAAAACTGCTCCTACCAAGAGGAACCCATCAACTTCAATGGTTAAAAAGTGGTATACTGAATTTTTTGTGGTCGTCCAGCACAGTAAGTGCCGCAATTGCTTACATTCAACCATAAGCGTATTCATGTAACCATTTCATGGCGATGTTCAACCGCCATCCGAAGGAGTTTTTGGGCCGTTTCGTAACCGTGGACGAAACATTGATCCATCACAACACACCAGAGACCAAGGCAAAGTTAAAGCAGTGGACTTCTACGGGTCAACTTGCGCCAAAGAAGGCAAAGGTGGGTCTGTCGACCAATAAGATCATGGCGACAGTTTTTTGGTATCCAGATTACGACCGCATTTGCCATGACCAAAATCCATAAATCGGGCTATGAATTCTTGTCTTCAAACTTGAAGAATTGGCTCGGTTCGAATGAAGATGTCATTGAAGCTGAAACAAACGCCTATTTTGAGGACCCTTAGAAAACCTATTATATGGCTGGAATAAAAAAAAAATTG